>JBBGZY010001335.1:2502500-3102500 GCA_037952925.1 Lithobates clamitans | reverse complement strand
CTCCTTAAGCCTGGGTTCACATTGCTGTGGGTTAGAAATCGTGAAAGTTCAGCTGAACTCAAATATAAAGTGATCACAGCAACTTCTTAATCATGAACATCAATAATAATGAAAAATAGATACAAATATTTAATAACAACAGTGACATGCTAGATGTCACAAACCATACAGTGCAAAATTGATTAAACTACAGTCCAAAAAGTTCTTCCAAGTGTCGGTAAGACAGTCCTTCTAATTACATTTTCATGCAAACAATGTTCCCATGACTTCACACAATTGCTTAGTGCTCACAGAACTCTCACCTCTGCATAATGTTGAATCAGCCTTTGTCAGAATCCATGAAATCAGGCCGAGACAGAAGTAAAGTTAAATCACACTTGTTTAATAATAAAAGTAAAAAGAACAATCGTAGTCAAAAACATAGCCAAAGTTCAGTAACTGGAACATATAGTCAGCCAAGCCAGAAGTCAGGGATCAATGTAGTGGAACAGCAAGCAGGATCTGGAGCCAGAAGGGATGTCAGCAATTCAACAGGATCGCAGGAGATAGTTTCTGTGATGTGGCGAAGGCAGAGCTCCTCTGGACTGGACGGCTTAAGTAGGCAGGACTGACGAGTAGAATATCATCAACAGCTGAGTAACTGGAGAGATGGGAGCTGGCAAGTAGCCGACAGCTAAGCGGCCAGCTCAGAGAAGGAAGGGCTAAACCCAGCCCTGACAGCCTTATAGGTATCTATGGTGGTGACGGGCTTCCACTTCCAGTCTCCCGCTTACCAGGTCACTCAAAGTTCCGGGTGTCATGTGAGAATAAAATAAATGCCTCCCATAGTGTAAAAACATTTAAACAACCAAAGATTTATTAAAAAGCCAAATGGAATCTTGCATAGATAAAATTTAAAAGCGCATGTAAAGTGCAACAACGGCGTTCCAGACGCCTCTTGCGTCACTTCCGGTCCGCTCTTTACATCCGGCCACGCCCTACGCGTTCTGTCACGTCAAGTGACTTCATCAGAGGTGTCTGGAGTCTGGAAGTGGAAGCTCGCCACCACCATAGATACCTATAGGGCTGATTCAACATTACGCAGAGGTGAGAGTTCTGTGAGCACTAAGCAATTGTGTGAAGTCACGGGAACATTGCTTGTTTGCACGAACATTTATTTAGGACTGTCTTGCTGACACTTGGAAGAACTTTTTGGACTGTAGTTTAATCATTTTGCACTGTATTGTTTGTGACATCTAGCACGTCACTGTTATTTAATATTTGCATCTATTTTATTATTGATGATTATGATTAAGAAGTTGTGCTGATCACTTTACATTTACATCCATCTATGTGCACTGTGTACACTATAGGTCTAGCAGCAGTTTCATTATCACTTTTTTTTTTGTTTTATTCACTTGGTAGCGCGAGGGACCACACTTTTCATTTCAGCTGAACTCAACCCGGCAATGCAGTCCAACTTCAGGGGCAATTTGACAGACATCTGTGCAGGTTCCTGCAGATGTCCTATAAGATTCACCTCCCGAAGTCACCAAAAGTAGTACAGGAAATACTATTGGGAATCAGTGCAGCGCTACATCTATTCGGATGGTGCCATTGCCAGAAATAGCTGCCAATTTGCATGCGATTTGACATGTCAAATCGCATGGCAAACCGTATCAATGTGAACCTAGGCTTAATCCTAACTGTATCCTTTACTGTAATGTCACATAACAGGTCTTTATTTTTTTATTTTTTAGGGTCCCTTCTTCAAGGCAAAAAGTGATGGATTTTAGTTTCTTTTTAATTTTATTTCAGAGAAATGCCCAAACATACCCATCCTGATTATTATATTATCAAAGGGGCGGACTGACCATTCGGGCACTCGGGCACTGCCCGAGGGCCCCATGCCACTAAGGGGGCCCATCAGGGTTGCCAGCCTCAATAAAACCAGGGACAGTATGTAAAAATCTGTGTTTTTTTAAAAAATCCCAAGATTATAGCTGACCCACCTCTCCTTTAGCTTTTCAGTGTGTGTGTGTATATTGTGGGTGTGTGTGTGTGTGTGTACTGTGTGGCCCCATAATCTATTGCCTGGGGGCCCCATAATCTCCTATTGCCCGGGGGCCCCATAATCTCCTATTGCTCAGGGGCCCCATAATCTCCTATTGCTCAGGGGCCCCATGAGTTGTCAGTCCGCCCCTGATATTATCTACATGTACATGACATAGAAAGTAAGACAAGGGTCATATTTCTGGATACTCCATGGCCTAGTGAAGCAGGGGTGGCACACGCTATGTTGCAGACTCTATTCCCCTTCCCTATTATTATAATAAAATGTTCCAGACTGCAACCCAGCCTGACAGTGCAATCAAGCCAGGTCCTCATGGTTGTATTCCACACACAGTTTGTGCATTTTTCTATCAGCTTTTCCACCCCCAGCCTCAGTGTGCATTGTGTGGCTATGACATCTGGTCATATTAGTTTGATAATAATGCAAACCAGTCAGCTGGGGTAAAAGGGGGTATAAGCCAACTCTGGGTAAGAAGCAAAATCAAATTTAGACGGCATCTATTGTATTAAAAAAGCTCTGATTGGGAAGTAGGGAATGTGAATTTTAACCAAAATGAATCTTCCCCAAAAGTGCTTTTGCAGTGAATTTACCGATTTTTGACACAAGAAGTGTTCAGTATAGTTGAAAGGAGCTTTCTTTACCTCCAGAAGCCATTTAAAGTCCATTGCACACTTAATAAAACCACATTAATTTCACTTTGTCAGTTGACTGCAATGCATTTCAACAAAATGGTGAAATTTCACCAAAATCCAACAATTGACAAAATGGCGGGGAAATGAAAACTTACAACTGTTCAATTGCTTGGTGACACAAATTGCTAATCAGCCAATCACATGGCAGCAACCCAATGCGTTTAGAGATCAAGACATGGTGAAGACGGTTTGCTGAAGTTCAAACTTCAGAAGATTGCACCAGAACATGGTTGTTGGTGCAAGACAGGGTTGTCTGAGTATTTCAAAAACTGCTGAACCACTGGGATTTTCACGCACAACCACCTCTAGGGTTTACAGAGAAAATATTGAGCGAGCAGCAGTTGTGTGGATGAGAATGGCTTGTTGAGGTCAGAGGAGAATAGGCTGACTGGTTCAAGATGATAGAAGGGCAACAGTAACTCGAATAACCACTTGTTACAACCAAGGTATACCGGATACCATCTCTGAATGCAGAACACATCGAACCTTGTAGCAAATGGGCTACAGCAGCAGAAGACCACACCGGGTGCTACTCCTGTCAGCTAAGAATAGGAAACTGAGGCTACAATTTGCACAGGCTCAAAATTGCACAATAGTAGTGTAGTAAGGTTTCTGGCCTTGTCCAGGTCAAAGATAGCTGACACCCTTCTGTATGTGGTGGGTTGTGAAGCATAGTGGGTGCAAGGTGGACAAAGTTATTGGGCTCCAGACACTTATTGGATGTAAAAGAGGTTTTTTTTCCTCTTTACTGTCCTTCTGTATTTTTGGAGGAAAAGAGGGTTAGGGCCAGGACACCCTTAAGTAGTTGTAGATTCAATTGGCAGACTCCGAGACTTCAATAGGAGGACAGCTGTGCAGGGACAGGCCCCAGCAAGGTGCCACATCTGCACATGCAGGAATGCTGTCTCCTATGGCAACAGTCTTTAACAGTTCCTAACTCAAACGTAACAGTTCCTTCGGCTTCACTACTACTGCCTCTTGTAGTTCTTCAACACACTGAGCTCCATGATTCACTGACTCTGAATCCCTTGAGCTCCTCCAATCCATGCGGTGGTATCTCCCTCAAGCATCAGCTTGAGACTCCAGATACTTCTCAAGCTTCACACCTGCTGACCGGCTCGGTCCATGACTTGACTCACAAGGCTGCTCTGCAAGCGTCACCTCCGCTGGTTGGGTCCCTGACTTGATCACCGCCTGAGGTTTCCTGATTCTCCACCATGCCCGTTCGGTGAGAATGTTGCTCCGGTACTTCAGTTACTCACTGTGGTCCCTGGTAGAGGTGGCTGGTCCCTTTTTGTGGTGACAGTTTCCTTTCTACCTCTGACCAATGACAGGTTCTCCGGCTGGCAGAACCGTCACTTCTGGTTGGACTGCAAGCCGCAATACCAACCCTGCGCTGCTCTCTTAGGTCTGGATAGGCCCTCACACAGCCTAGCAGCCAGATGCCCCTGGGATAGGCCCAATCTCCAGCCTAGCAGCCCGGGGCGTACGACACACGTCCACCCAGACAGCCATCCAGGGGGCACTGAACGAATATATAGGTTCTCCCAGCAGGCCAAGGGATTCAAGAAAACCCCTGCCCATTGGCTGAGATACCCCACATACCCATAACTTGACCTTGGGTTGCCCTTCTCATGTCTAGTACCACCAAGTACCCGGCCACCTAGTGGTAAAAGAGAAAAGTGCAATAAGGCCAAACTTAGGGAGAAAACAGATCTCTAACAATCAACCAGGATAACTACCCCTGGCAAGTAAATTTGTGAGGAGCTCCCTGCCTAAACTACAGGGTGCTACATCAGATTGGAAAAACGTTGCCTGGTTTGATGAGTCTCCATTTCAGCTGCGACATTCAGATGGTAGGGTCAGAATTTGGCATAACCAACATGAAAGCATGGATCCATCCTGCCTTGTATGGCTGGTTGGTGGTGGGGTAATGGTGTGGGGGATATCTTCTTGGCACACTTTGGGCCCCTTAGTACCAACTGAGCATCATTTAAATGCCACGGCCTACCTGAGTATTTTTGCTAACAAACATTACGAGTTCACTGTACTCCAATGGCCTCCACAGTCACCAGATCACAGTCCAATAGAATACCTTTGGGATGTGGTGGAACGGGAGATTCGCATCATGGATGTGCAGCCAACAAATCTGCAGCAACTGCATGATGCTATCATGTCAATATGGACCAAAAATCTGAGGAATGTTTCCTACACCTTGTTGAATCTATGCGATGAAGAAACAAGGCAGTTCTGAAGGCAAAGGGGGGGTCCAACCCTGTACTAGCAAAAAGGAAACAAAAAAGTGTCCGGTGAGTGGCAGCTCGTCGATAGGGGGCGCATGGGTGCCATCCTCCCACCCCACCCCCACCCAGTAGTCTCAAAAAAAAAAATTTAAAAAGGCCCCTTTAAAGAACTTTTTTGTGCACTGTGTTCAGGCGCCGGACACAGTGCACTATGGGAAGCGCCACATCAATGCAATCACGAGATTGTAGATTAGGAGCTTCATTTGCAGGCTTTTGACCTGCTTTGCGATGCATTCCAAAGCGCCAACCAGCTTGCGCCCGTAGTATTACTACGGGCGGGAGCTTTGTTCTTCTAGTTAACTAGTCACTTCCGGTTTCCATATGCTAGTTGTGAACCGGAAGTGACACAGGCAGCTCCATGGAATGCATGGCCCGAGCGGAGCTGCCTGTAGGGTAAGTGAGGCTGCGTTTGATGGGGCACAGTGGCTGCGTTTGATGGTACAGTGAGGCTGGGTTTTTGTTGTTGTTTCAGAATTTTTCAGTTTGTTTGCGCCCTGAGTATAAATAGTATAAATTAATTAATATTAATATTTTTATTTATTTTTTTTACTACATTTGCAGGGATCTGGTTGTTGGATCAGTTGTTTGTAATATGTGATGCACTAAAGATGGTAAGAACAATCTATGTTTAGGCATAAGTGCGTTGACAAGAATTGCTCCATCTGGTGAGATGAAATGTGAGCATTCACACCAAGCTGTTACAACCTGCAATGACATCTGATGATCCTGTTAAGAGAAAAATGGGAAAGACTGCTCTCCGGCAAAGATAACATGGGGTTAACCTGACTGACGACAAGTCGCCCACTGCCAAACATCCATGATGGGCAGGTGGAGGCTCAGCAATTCTCCAGGCTAAGAGCCTGGAAGGAGATAATCCTGGATATGTGGATTGTCTGGAACTAGGACAACTAAAGCCACATTCATCGAGATTGAAGCAGATGACTCGTATGACACAGCTGAACTTATTGCTGAAGTCTGAGCGAAATCAGTGTGTCTTTGTGCAAAATCCAATATTCCTCTGTGGACTGAGAAGAACTACAAAGACTGGATTGATGCCCAACAACTGTATGGGCTGCTAATATTCATCAAATCCTTCATGGTCATAGCCTAAAATGATATTGTCTGACAACTGTTTCATGAGGGTGTTTTAGAGAATTGAAGCCAATTTCTAAATACATCATAGTGTTGCTTATGTTTTTTAAGTCACAAAGTCTTATTCATGCCACTGTGACACAGACTTTGGAATCATGCTGAATCAACCGCCATTACCATCACTTTTATGTCCATCCAAAATTGAATATTTTGTATATGCTTCAAAATAAAATATTTGGGCAACTGTTATGAAACAATTGTTATAAAATAATACCTAAATAAAGAATAATATAGTAATATAGCTAAACCAAAATGATAATAACAAAACGTTAGTCACCCAGTCAGGAGTCATGCATTAGGCAATGAAAGGAAAAACTGTGTGTGTTTCATTAAGAATGTCTTCTGCTGACATGACAAACTCCGTTACTCTACACTAGTGTGCTTGGCAGCTACTGATGTAGTGGCCCACCCTTTCCAGATACTTTTCTGTAAACATCGGAGCCTTTCTCGCTTAGGTGACAGGAGACATATGTTATCGCATCACAGCAAAATTTGGCAGCTAGCGCAAACCATTACTGGGGCCCCCCCTTTGCATCCTCACACGCCACTTTGGGATAATCCCTGCCTTTCGGAACTAATGACTATCCCTGACCACAAAATATGAATCGCCAGGGGAATCATATTGTCTCAGCTTATTGATGACGGTGCCATTAAGCCATTCCAAGCCCTTAAAGAAAAATTCGATCTCCCTAACCGCATGCGCTTTCGATGCATACAGGTTAGACATGCCCTTCAATCCCAATTTCATGCTTCCGTCCCCAGGTTGGAGTCAATGAACTTGGCGGGGGTGGTCCTTGGTGAGGATCCTAAGAAATTTAATTTCTGCTTTTGTACAACTACCTTCTTCTACCCAGGGCCACCGCTCATGCGTACCAGCTGAAAACTAGGTGGGAGGCTGATCTGGGAGAGAGAGGATGAGCAGTGGGGGGAAATACTAGACGTCTCTAAAAAAGTTTCGCCTAAATTGTCTGACCGCCTCACCCACCTCCTATCCTTCATATGTCTTATATCACTCCCTCCCATATGTCCAGATACAAACCGGACACTGACCCCACATGCCCCAGGTGTGGCGACACTAACAGTTTCTTCTACCGCCTCATCTGGTCCTGTCCACTCATCCAGCAATATTGGGCACAGGTTATTAAATTTCTGCATGATTGCATGGGCTCTCCCCTAACACTGTGCCCACATCAGTGTCTTCTTGGTCTCCTACCTGTGTCTGAGAACGAAAAGTACCTGACTATATCCTTGCAGGAAACCCTATTCACTGCTAGAATGCAAATTGCTCAACTATGGCTTAGATCTGCTTCCCCTACAATTCAGCAGTGATCTGCCTCCCTACAAGAGGCTCCTGTACTCCCACCGAGGATGCCCTGGTAAATTTAATAAAATTTGGGACCGATGGGTGGATGACTCCTCTACTTGCATTGAGTAATGCCAATTTTTTCTTTCTTTTCAAAACCTGGTGACAGTCATCTGGTGGACATTCTCATTTCCTATACTGGCATGGACCAGATAAACTCTGAGTACGAGTGTATGCATTTTCATTGGTACCTACCCCAGCTAATAGTGCGATTTGTCAGACATCTGTATGTATCCTGTTGTACCATTGTGGTGCCTGTTGCACCTTATACCTTGTATGTAATATCCTGTATGGACTTTTATACTCAAACTTTATTTTGATAAAAAAAAAAAGGAATGTCTTCTAAATACACCAAAACATAATAATTGCTCAATTTAGTTAACACACATTTGCAAAAATCTGAATGTCAGAAGTAACAATAGCAAAATATACCAATGAGAAATATATATATATATATATATATATATATATATATATATATATATATATATATATATATATATATATATATATATATATATATATATATATATATATATATAATATTATACTCTGCAGCGCTAATGCAGTATATGTGAATAAACAATTGTATCAATCAAAATATAAATATAATTTCAAGTCACTGTTCAGTGTGACAAGTGCATGTGCAATAAATAACTTCAAGTGCATAAAAAATCCAAAACTCATATAAGTGCAGAAAAGTGGTGCATGTGCAAACAAAAATCTTCAATGTCCGCAGGACGTACAATACAAACTTGCAAAATAAGCTTCAGTTCTTAATGTGTAGTCACAATCTCCTCCACCTTCATCCGTAATCCACCACAAGTGTGCCCCAGCCTCTCACCTCGGGTAAAGATCCCAATGGGTCTAATGGCGCTTCAGGTAGATAAAAAATCATGAGGATACTATCCGATTTCCAATCTTCTCCTCCTTTTTGGAGGGTTAGATACGGTTGCGGTAAGTAGTAATGGCAGTGGATAGGAACAAGCAATGTTCTCCCTCTAAGTACATATATTTTCCTTAGACTTCTCCACTATCCTCCATTTACAACTCATAGAAGATAAAGGAAATCTCCATAGTGTAGTATTTCAATAAAATCTAAATTATTTGATAGCAGTAATTTACATATAATATTTAGCATCGATCTAATCAAGAACTTTCAGTCTTGGCCGTGACCGGAAGTAGAACGTCACGCGGCTCCTTCCCAGCGCGTTGCATCACAGATCACGTCACTTTCTCAAGGGTTTTCAAACCCTTGAAAAAGTCACGTGATCTGTGACGCAAAGGGTACAAAGAGTTTCTAAATTTTAACTGGATAATTTTGGAAATTATTAATGAACAGAGAAGGGATTACCCTTTTTCCATAGCAAATCCAGTCTCTTTATTTTTCCACTTCAAAGAGCAATGGGCAAAGTCTTCTAACCTACAGCAACTAATCATTCAAGATTATTTATTTATGTATTCATTTTTTTAACTATTCTAACTACAGCATACATATCAGGGGGAACACCAGAGCATAATCCCATCCTCTGGTGGAGCCTCTAGACTGGTGGATCCAGGAGCACAGCTCCTCTTTCCCTTTTTGTTATAGCAGTACTAAACTTGGCAAACAAACTTGACGGCAGGCACAGATTTTCAGTTGAGGAAACTTTATAGATCATGCGAAGAACTATTTTACTTGTCTGCCAGTATTTTTTGTTATCTGCATAAAAATTTTTGTAGCACCCTCCTACACTAGGATGATAGGGAAATTTAGTGTTTGGTTTGTTCTGTAGCCAGAGGAGCCTGTTCATGGTTTGGGTCTGTTTGTGGTTTCCCAGAAGGTGAGTTTTTTTTATTTACCCCTGTCTTTGTTAAGAACCTTTCAGAGTTCAGGGAGAGAAATTAAAATCTCTCACCTGAATAGTTACTACCCTCTGACCAATCACTGGGGAGGTGTACCCAGCAGGTGGTCAGAAAAGGGGTAAAGAGGCTGGAATCTGTTCAGACTTGTTCTTCCCTAAGGGCAAGTTGAGCCATGTGCTGTTTGCCCTGAACCTTTCCCTAGACCGGCTGCTGGACTACTCTCCCTTGGACAGAGTGCATGGACTTTCCTAATCGGAATCTGTTAAGAGTCAAATCCAATGTGCTGAAATTTATCCATGGTCCCCAGCTGTGGATGTTTGGTCCGCCTATTTGTGTTAACAGTTTACTTTGTGCCCCCCAGCTGAAGAAACTCAGACTGCTCCAGTTTGCTGCTAATTTACCTTGTGGCCCCCAGCTGCAAGAATCTAGACTGCTCCAGTCTGTTGCTACTAGTGATTCCTACCTATCTTGTGGTCCTCAGCTGCAGAACCTAGACTGCTTCAGTCTATCTCTACTTAATGGATAAACAATTCTCCCGTTCTGTAGTGCTGTTATCTAGAGATAGAAAAGTGTCCTCTGCAGATTTGTGCTCAAGTGTTAAGGAGTATCCCTTACCCCATTGTCCTCCACACTTACAAGTTATTTTGCATTAGACTTCAAAAAGACACCCCCTAGACTAATTACTGAGCCGGAGTGAATAAACTATTGCTGTGTGCCTGGCTGCCTCTGCACTGTTAGTGAAAGAACCTTTTCTAATCTGCCAGCACTACATTTTCGTTAAAAGATTTTGACTGTACATGTACAGTCCTTAGTCCGTCCTGTCATCTGTAAGATGCTGAGAATGGAGCCCAGTGTTGGTATAATGTAACTCTAGCGCACAGAGCAGGAGTTCTATAGAAGTGGCTGCACAATGGGCGATGCAAGAAAACACTGGTTTTGATGCAGTGGTGGCAGAGAGCTCAAAGCTTGCATTGCTGAAGGAGAACATACCCCTTTCAGAGAGTAAGTGTGCCCTAATGCCCCGGTATACTGTGCATACTTGCATATTCTAGCAAGTGCTGCCCCATCCTGTAAAGTTCCACTTTGTCAGCCCTGGCTGTCATATCTACCTTGAGCAAAGCCTGTGAGTGCAATTGAATCACAAACAAAAGGTGCTTTGTGCAATAATCGATGACAAAAATATCCAAGTCTTGTAAGACCTCCTACACTGCACAGTACTCTTTCTCTATTGCTCTTTGCCTGGATAATAATTCAACATGACTGCATGCTGGCTGAATTTTGTATGCCATTGTATTTTTACAATTTTCACAATACCTAATTAGTGAGCAGATGCATCTCCAAGTACTTTTATACTGGTAATGTATTCCCTTTTACACAATAGAAATGGGTGCATTTTCACATGTAGCACCCTCTAGTGTGCTAGAGTAGGTAATGTTAGGTTTTTGTTAGTGTAGATCAAATGTTTTGGCTTGGCTGGCAGCCTGTGTTTTGAACCTGGGTGCGGTGAGTGAACCAAGGAGGCTGGTATGACTCAGCAGGCAGCATCTCTGGTACCGCCCCCTACTTCTGGAACTTGTAAGAAACATACAAAAGAATGGGAGGGAGGTAAGGAGGAGCTATCCGGAGTATCTGAGGACCCTGACCAATACACAACAGATGTGTTTGCAGGGGGCAGGCCCCCTCAAGTACTCAGGGTCATCCCAGCAAGGCAGGAGAGTTTAGGTGGAAGTTGGAGATGGAGTGCTAGGACGCTGACAGTGGGCTCTTGAGTGTAACCCCCTAGTCGGGGGGGGGGGGGTGTGAAGTGACCTTGGGCCTGGGAGCTCAGGTGCAGGAGGGATCCTCTGACAACCCAAGGAGAAATCCAGTCCATGGGAGCAGGTGTCAGGACAGCTGGAGCCAGTGAGCATGTTGGGGAGATCTTCAGGGAGAAGACAGCCAGGAGGGCTGGTGAGTGAAACAGTCGGGGAGGACTAAGAGGACTGGGGAGCAGTGGCAGCTGGTGGTTATTTTTTTTTTGGGGGGGGGGGCGGCAAACATATTAGTCATATGGGGGTGGCTGGAGAGAGGGAGCGGTTCCAGGGCACCCCTAATGGATGGGCCGCCACTGCTGGGGAGAGCAGTCTGAGATGGTTTCAGAGTCAGTCTGGGAAGACTGTGGAAGTTTATCCAGGAGGGCTACTGAAAGGGGCACCTAGGTGGGCTGGCAGTGCCTGAAAAGGTCATACTGGGATCAGTAGCCACAGGAGGACAACTGGGCACTGAGACTCTGCTACACAACCAAGGGGCCCGCGGTCTATGCCTGTAATGGGCCTTTGCTTCATCTGACCGAGCCTTTTTTGTCAGATCACTGAACAGAGCACCAGCTGGTCCTGGGAGCTTTGTGCTGGGAGCAAATGATGTGCTGGGAGCAAATGATGTGCTAGAGGAAGCTGAGGACTGTGTAAATTGTATAGAAGAAGTTGTCCCTGAAGAGTTTTGCTAAAGCAAGTGGGCATCCCATAATATTCCTATCCCCATCCAAGTTTATTCCCCTCAAATAAAACAACAACAACAACAACAAAACACTGAACTGTTTCCTGACTGCAGTGTGCTGTGAAGATGTGGTGTGCCTGGCTGTGCAGGGTGGGGGATCCCTTTCTACTTGTGGCTCCTTAGGGGGTGCGCTGCACACATTTGTTATGACAGTGTTAATCTTAATGCCTAACTTCAAATGTTGTTTTAAGTTTCAGATTTAGTTAGAGTTGGGGAAATTATCCCTCACTTCCTGTCCCTGTGACACCCATAAAAGAAATGAGGGAGGGGGGGGGCGGTCATCGCTGGAATATGAAGACATGAACAGCAGTCATAATTTCTAACTCTTCCCCCGCCTTAAAGTGGAGTTCCACCCACTTTTACAACTCTTCAGCATCCCTCACTAAACTGTGCACTGTAAACGAATTGGATATATATTTTTTTTTCTCAGCACCTACTGTATATCTGCTGTATTCATTTTTCACTTCCTCCTCCCTGGTCGCAGCCCATCGCATCATTTCCTGTTTGCAATGCCTTCTGGGAAGGGGCGGCAACTTCCTCTGACACTGCCCTTGCTATGGAAACCTGACCTGAAACCTATTACACTGCTTGTGCTGCACTGAGCATGTGCGAGATATGCAAGGATGAGATCCAGGAAGAAATACAGCCTGGCTTCAGATGCCCACACTTAAGATGGTCACGGCCTGCTGTAAGTTTATAAAATAACAAACTATTGCTATAAACTAACAAAACAGACCTTTACTAGACTAACAGACTAACTTTACTAGAATACATTAAGCTTGTGTATTATAGGTGTATTTTTATTTAAAAAGTATAATTTCGGCCGGAACACCACTTTAATAACAATGTGTTTTTCATTGGTGTGTCCCTGCTGGAGAGATTTTCCTTTTTCCCCCTGTACTGGCAGGAAGTGAAAGGAAATCTCCTCCCCAATAGGGACACAGAGGGTCAATAAAAACCTGAAAGTGACTCTAAACTTACCCCACAGTCTCCAGAACTAAATAAAAAGTTTTGCCTAGATTTGGGCTGTAAAAATAAAAATCCATTGAAACCATGAACTGTGCGTGCCATTAATCAACATATAGAAGCAACTAAATGTGGATGCAGGGGGTTAAAACTAAAACAGACATGCTTCAAAGCACACGGCATCTGTTTTCCATCTTTTGTCACACCACACCCCCACTTCACTCAAGTCTGTTAGTATGCTACAAGAATACAACATGCAGGAAAATAAAAAGAAGTTTGTATTCACAAATATGTGCTGTTTCAGGCCCATCAGTTGACTTTTATTTGAACCTGGAAATGTGGTAAAATACCTCCTAATGCTTGAAAATTGCCTACCACATCAGAGTAATTTTTTATATTTAGCATCCGCTTGAACCTAAGGGCTTGTTTACATGTGCACTTACCCTCTGAAGAGCAATCTGTGGTGGATCAGTTTTCAGAGGGTGTTTGACAGGTGCTGCCCCACTCACGTGAGCAGCAGGAGCTGCTGCCAATAACCGCTGTGAAGGAGAATCGTGGCTTTTCCTCTGTGTCCCTTCCACGCTGGCTGTGTGTGGTGCTCTGGGTGGCAGAACGTGGGTACAGAGTGGAGGCAAGCACAGAAATCAATTGAAAAACACCTCCCTCCCTCAGCTATGACTAAGCACCCCATAGTGTTGTGAAACATGTCAGCTTTTCATTGATCCCGTGCCTCTGATGTCTCTGTACCAGAAGAATTTTTAAACCATCTTCGATAAAGGTGTTAACAGAGTGCGGCCATCCAGCCTTTTCTTCAATTTATACCTCCCTAGATTATCTAGCCATTACCATCTTGAGGAAGGCCAGATGAATCGTGTAGCATTTATGCCCTGGAATCCATCTGACCTTAGCTCAGGCATGCACACAGGAGGTTGTGCTTAGCTGAGAAAGGCCCCCCCCCCCTCCTCTCCTCCCAGATGAAAGGGACTCCTAAGATGTAGGACATCCTTTTGACCTAGGCCAGGAAGGAACTGACTGAAATTTAAACCTTTTTGTCTCTAACAAGTAAATATATTATACCTTCCTATCTATTTACTAATGCTAGCAGCAAAATAATTAAACATAATTATTGTTGATTGAAAGAATTTAGTTCCACTTAAATCTCTGGACTCTCAAGTTAATCCCGGATCATCTAACTCCTACCCAAAATGGAACTGGGTCTGAGCAGTGCCAAAACTATTCACTTTGTGAATATCCAATGTTTGCATTGGAAGAAGCCCTTGTGTTAATCAACACATTATTTTATTTAAGAGGAATTGGAATTTTTAAATGAATCTTTGGTCTTTCGTTCAGGGCATTTTTTTCCCCATGTTTTTCCTGTCTTACATATGGCAGAACGGGCCACGGGTAATGCCGAGCGTGTGACGTCACCGTGCCGCATGTGTGGTGATGTCACACACATTCGAACATGCGTGACGTCATCACGCACGCTGCCGCATGGCTTAGTGGACATTTTCAAACCGCTTTTAAGCACATGCTGCCCACAGTCCCAAAGGGTTTGCCACTAAAGCAGCCAGTCCATATCCAGCGAAACCGGTCTGGCATAATCCTCTCCAGCAGCCTAGCCCCTCCCCAGTGATCGGATATGGACTAATGGGAATGACGTATATGTATAAAATTATCTTATGTCATGGCTCTCCATTTGAGCCAATCCTTGATACATAGAAAATGAAAGTGGTATTAACCACTGCAGCTCTGGAAGGTTTACCCCCCCCTCCCCCTTTCATGACCAGACCATTTTTTTGAGATACTGCACTGCGTTATTTAACTGACAATTGCGCAGTTGTACGACGTTGTACCCAAATAAAATGTTTGTCCTTTTTTCCCCACAAATAGAGCTTTCTTTAGGTGTTATTTGATCATATCTGTGGTTTTTACTTTTTGCACTATAAACAAAAAAATTCGACAATTTTGATAAAAAAAACTATTTTTTACTTTCTGCTATAAAACATATCCATTAAAAAAAATGATTTCTTCAAAAGTTTTAGGCCAGTATGTATTGTGCTACATATTTTTGGTAAAACAAATCCCAATAAGCATATATGGTTTGCACAAAGGTTATAGTGTCTACAAACTATTGGATTTTTGTATTTATTTTTTTGTATTTTTTTTTTTCACTAGTAATGGTGGCGATCAATGACTTATATAGTGGGACTGCGATATTGTGGCAGACAAATCGGACACTTTTGACACCTTTTTGGGGACCAGTGACACTAATGCCACGTACACACAAGCGGACTTTTAGACCGGACTGGTCCGACGGACTTTTGGCGGACTTCCAATGGACTTTCCCAACGAACGGACGTCCGTCCGGACTAGCATACAGACGAGCAGACTTTTCGATAGAAACTGGGTCCGGCGGAGTTCCGACGTAAAGATTTGAAACATGTTCCAAATCTAAAGTACGTCAGATTTTCGACAGAAAAAGTCCGCTGCAGGTCTGATGAAGCCCACACACGGTCGAATTATCTGTCGGACCAGTCCAGTCAAAGTCCGCTCGTGTGTACGCGGCATAATACAGTGTTCAGTGCTAAAAATATGCACCATCACTGTACTAATGATACTGGCAGGATAGGGGTTTACATCAGGGGTGATCAAAGGGTTAAATGTATGCCTAGGTTGTGCTTACTGTAGGGGAGGTGCTTTGAATAGGACAAGGCAAAGATCAGTGTTCCTGCTTAGCAGAAACACAGGATCAATGCATTCCCCTCTGCTAGAACGACAATCTGCATGTTTTTATATAGACAGATTGTCATTCTGCCTGTGTCCTGTGTAATCAGCAGGTGCCGATGGACATCAAGTTCGCGGTACCTGATGCCGGGCTCCAGCTATGTAGAATCCCAGCCAGAGCAGATTGCAGGCGGTGCGTGTCCCAGACCTGGAAGTCACTCTGCCGCAGTATGTGGGTGATTATTAACTGGTTAAAGGTTTAGCCTTAAAAAAAAATAAAAAAGAATAACAAACGTGTTAAACTTGCCTGCACTGTGCAGTATTTTGCACAGATCTTTCTTTCTTTCCTTCTTTTTCTTTTTCTTTTTCTTTTTTTTCTTTCTTTTTTCCCCAACCCCCCCCCCCCCCCCTTTCTCTCCTCAATGGCTGTGATTGACAGCAGTGGGAGCCAATGGCTCTTGCTGCTATCTCTGATGGGGAGGGAAAGCCCCAAGACAGCTGAGACTCTCCTGCACATTGCTGGATCAAGATTGGGCTCAGGTGAGTATTTAAGGGGCTGTGGAGGGAGTAGCACACAAAAGGCTTTTTACCTTCAGCCTTTACAACCACTTTAAGAAATCTTCTAAATGTGACCACTTATGTTCTGGAACTTTCTGAAGTACAAACCCCTATGTTCTACAGTGATGTGACTCTGCCCCTTTACTGATGTGTGAGGGAGGTGTTTACAGTATTCTCCTGGTTATCCACAATGGGACTGGATCCCTATATTTGAAGGAACTACACATGCCCTGTATAACGACCTCCTCTGGTCCTTCGTGCCCTGCGAAATCCTTGAGGGCATTATCAGTGTACCATATTGGGCCTTCCAGTGAATATCATGTCTAAACTCTGGGACCTTGCTCACCCTTGCAGGATTGCACCCTCAGCGGATGTATATACTTATTTTGCTTATTGACTGGCTCAGTTAACAGGAGTGTTTCCATCTGGAGAATCACCACAGGATCACCCAAATGTCTACCATTACAACTTTATTAATGGAGTACAATACAAGATGATATATTATAGGTAGGGGTGACCATTTCTTGAGAGAGGAAGACGCATGCTTTTAATGTGTGTTCATGTATGGTTGATGTTTTTTTTGTTTTTGTTTTTGTTTTTTTGTGGTTTTAACTTTGATATACAATGAAATAAAGTAACATTTTTGTATTTAGTCCAGTGAGCTGATAATTTGATTCTTTCTTCTTCTTTATTTTTTCTTTTCTTTACATACACATGAGAGGGAGTTAAGTCTAAATCAGGTTTTTATATTTTATTTTTGTTTTTTATTTTTTTCCTAGCTATTTTTCTCTGACTTCCCCCTTCTCTTACTATTTTTATATACACTTAAAATGTAGCATTGATATGATTGACTTCATAAGAGAGGATTTGACCTTGAGGGACATAATTAGTTTTTGTGAATATCCCATGTCCCATTCCTCGGAGTAGTAAATAAATAGTAATTGTAAAACCTACTAAAAGAGCATGCTGGGAGTTTCCCATGCCCTCAGTGGGTCAGTTATGATAAAACATAGACGTAGTAATACAGGATTACTTTAACAAGAAGTTATGATTCTTGTTGGGTACAAGGCATGTGTTTTACAATTGGTTAACAAATACCGTGGGGGGGAAAATGATTTGATCCCCTGATGATTTTGTAAGTTTGCCTACTTACAAAGAAATGAAGGGTCTGTAATTTTCATCATAGGTGTATTTTGAATGATGGAGACCCCTGTTTTCATCTTTATGTACTGTATTGTATTTTTGTATTCCTGATAAAAAGAATAAATTGTCTATTGAAGAGTAAAAAAAAAAAACCCTTGTTGGCAAGCACAGAGGTAAGACGTTTCTCGTTACCAAGTTTGCACACATCTCAGGCGGGATTTCTGTCCTCTTCTTTACACATATTCTCTAATTCCTTAAGGTTTCTTGGGTGTTGCTTGGCAACTCGACGTTTCAGCTCCCTCCATAAATTTTCTATAGGATTAAGGTCTGGAGACTGGCTATTCCACCTTATGACCTTCATGTGCTTCTTCTTGAGCCACTCCTTTGTTGCCTTGGTGGTATGTTTTGGGTCATTGTCATGCTGGAGGACTCCTCAATGACCCATCTTTGGTGTTCTGGCTGAGGGAAGAATGTTCTTATGCAAGATTTGCCCCCAACATGGCCCCGTTCATTGACCCCCTCAATGTGGCAAAGTCGGCCTGTACTTTTTTTTTTTGCTGAGAAACAGCCCCAAAGCATAATGTTTCTACCTCCGTGCTTGACTATAGGTAGGTTTCTTCCTCCAAACACGGTGTGTTGAGTTATTGTCAAAACTCAATTTTGGTCTCATCTGATCACAGCAGTCTGGCAAACTTCAGACAGGCTTGTACATGTGCCTTCCTGAGGAGGGGGGCCTTGCGGGCACTGCAGGATTTCAATCCATGGCGGCATATTGTGTTACCAATGTTTTTTTTGGTGACTGTGGTCCCAACTGCTTTTGGGATCATTCACAAGCTCCTCCCGTGTAGTTCTGGGGCTGATCCCTCACTTTTCTCATGATCATCCTTGCCCTATGAGGCGAAATCTTGCATGGAGCTCCAGACTGAGGGTGCTTGATGGTTCTTTTGTATTTCTTCCATTTGCGAATAATCGCTCCAACAGTTATATACTTCTCACTAAGCTTTTTGCTAATGGTCTTGTAGTCCATTCCAGCTTTGTGTAGGTCTACAATCTTGTCCCTGACGACGTCCTTTGGCAGCTCTTTGGTCTTGCCCTTGATGGTGGGTTTGAATGGAAGAAAGATTCTGTGGACAGGTGTATTTTATACACATAACAAGTTGTCGTCAGGAGCACCTTCTTAAATTGACAGGATTAATCTGTGTACCACATGAGCACATACTGTAGCCTGTCTGTGGGAGCCAGAATTATTATTGTTTGGTAGGGGATAAAATACTTCAACTCACTGAAGTGCAACTCAATTTATAACATTTGTATTATTTTTTTTTTTTTTTCTGAATTTTTGGTTTAATATTCTGTCTCTAACATTTAAAATACATCTATGATCACAATTGTAGACCCTTCATTTCTTTGTAAGTGGACAAACTTTCAAAATCTGCAGGGGATCAAATAATAATTTTCCCCACTGTAGATCTGATTGGCAGATTTGAATGTGATGCTCAGGATTATGACCTCAGATTAGGCAAACCATAACAGTTTCCTCAACTATAATGCCTGACTCTCGCTTCCTCCCTCAGAAGGGTTAAGGTACTTGCAGATTTAGTCAAACGTGCAAAAGTATGCTGTCTATTGGGCTACATCTATGGTCAGAGGGAGATCCTGCGGAATCCGTAGATTCTTGCTGGTGGTTGTAGATGCTGTGTGCACTCACAATGTGTGCAAAGGACTGCAGCTGTTAAATTAGTACTCTGTATAACTCAATGGCTGGTGCCACCGCTGTTCACATGTAACTGCTCATCTGAGCAGAAGTATAAAAAAAATGTATCAACCTAGGTTCACGCTATGAATAGCATATGAATCACACAGGAATGCACACCACATTCCTGTGCAATTCACACATGTGATTCAGTGTGGTGCAATTTGAGCCCATTCATTTTAAATGAGCTCAAATCGCATTGCATCACACCAATGTAGTGCATGCACTACTTTTGGAAACGCACTGTAGCCAGATCACATAATAGTTTTGTATCATGCGATCCAGTGCAGGCTAATGAAAGGCATTTGTGGCCTGTGTTTGGGGTGTTGTTGAACCTGCTGCAGTGCACATTAAATGCAGTGCAGGAAGCGCGCAGAGATTGCAGATTTGCCGCACCGCATTCTATTGTGAACTGGGGCTCGGCAACACTCCACTTTTAGCTCCTCCTTTCCATATACTATAAATTGCTTTTCAACAAAATGATTGTGTGCAATTAAGTCTCCCCCCTATACTTCTGAGTAAGCTGGAAGTGGTGAAAAGCAAGGTTGGTTCCCAGGTGGAGACGTTGTTTGCAGTCATTTTGTTGATAACTTATACGTTGTAAATACACAAGAGAAGCTAAGATTGGAGTGTGGCTGATAATTTTTTTTTTTTTTCATGCTTCTGATGGTGATGTACTACAATGGCTGACACCCAAATTGTCCATGTACAGGAGGGGCAAGCCTTGAGCAGAGCTGAGCTATTGGGTATGTCTCTCATCTGAGCAGTTACATGCGAATAGAGTAGCCAGCCAACTCTGGACGCAGCCAGTGTGCAACCAGGGTCAGCGTTTCTGCAGAGTTCTGGTCGCAACTATTTGGCCAGTTTGAACGTGGCCAAAGCACAGTTATCTGTGACTATACTGCGTGTGCCTGTAGTCTTAACAATTGCCTCGTACACACGATGCAATTATTGGCAGGGGTTTGTCTGTTGACAGACTGTTGTATTAAAATCTTACCGTTAGTACGCTCCTTTTGACAATTGTTCAACTTTCGGCCAACAAATGTTGGATGGCAGGCTAGTAAATTTTCGGCGGACGACAGTCTGTTGTCAGATTTGCGTATGGTCAGTACACAAGTCCGTCACACAAAAGTCGAAAGTACAAATTCGCATGCTCGGAATCAATGCTCACCAAACACGAAATTAGCAGAAGGGGCCCATAGGGTGGCGCTCAAGAGCTGATATTCCTCATAGTACATCACTACGTTCGTGTTTGTTGCATGACAATTTGTGTACCGTTAGTATGCAAGACAAGTTCCTGGCACGCACCCTTTTGACAAATCAGACGCTTGGTTGGCCAACAATCGTACCATGTGGACAAGGCTTTACTCTACACACGAAAGTGTGTCAACGATTTTAGGCCATTTAATAGTTAAAAAACATCTTTTAGTTTTCTATCAGAGTCACAGGGGAAATGGTATTTTTTTTTTTCTCTCAGCTGATGGATTGTTAAGATTTTGTCAGATCCGCGATCTATAAATACTTTGCTGCACTATGTTTGGCACAGATTTTAGTAACCGCAGCCAGTTCCCTCTAAATATGGTAAACTTCTACCAGAGTTAATACATTTATTCACAAAGCAATACTGAAAACAAATGCATTTTATATAACTTGAGGACAATAAAGTGTACCATTCCTTTTTATCTTCCACTACCTGTAACCTTAAAGAATATGTCACACCAACATTTCATATTCCTGATTAGTGTCTGTTGTATCATGTACTTCTGTTAAAAAGTATCCTGTTCTTTGTATTGCTTCCTTTGTGTGAAATTCCTAGTGATCCTGCCAGTCTCCCTGCTTTCCTATTTCAAACTGACTGTTCTGTCTCTGGGACAGCTAGCTAAACCTTCTTATCCTAATAACTGTAGATACCATATTTCTTTGATCTCAGTTTTATTAGATCAAGCCAAGTGAAACTACATAATAACAGAAATAGACCTCAATAAGTATAATATTGCATACAATACAGCATACATTGCATAAACAACGATATACAGTACAAGATGAGATAATAACTTACTTTTTAGGTTCTCTAAGATGGCGATAGATTGCGAAAGACATGACATGCTTCCTGCAATGTGTTGAAAATAATGGTGGATGGTTCACTTCCTGCCAAGGTTCTACCCAGAATTCCCTGCTTGCTGACAACTTCCTTATTTACACATACAATAAACAATTAAACAGAACTGCAGCAATACCAAAAAGGAACGCTAGATGGAGCCTGCACACCACATATGGTTGTCTTAAGTAAATTACACATTTTGCATGTAAATTTAACACAGGTACAAATAACCAATATAAAACATCTGGTGGACAGAACACTGACCATGCTAGGCATGACAGCAGGTCCAGACTGGCCATAGGGCACCCCAGGCATTTGACCGCCGGGCCGCATGTTCTAACGAGAGCTGGCTAATGTCTCTGTCTGCCGCAAGCCATGTGGGCCTCTAGGGAGTGAGACAGAGCGAGTAGGACTTTGAGTCCTCCCTTCGAACTCACAGCGGAACATGATGCCGGCGGAGGAAGACGGAAAACAAAATCTATTACGTGATGTGCGTAGCCAGATTCTGTTTTCAACCTCCATATTTGGGTCTGGTGCGGACCTCCAGGGAGGGGCTGTGACACAGGCAGGAACCTACTCTGCTTGAGTAATCCTTTCGCTGCAGTGTGTCACCTCTCTAGATGCTCTATAGAGATACCAGAGCTCAGTAGAGGATTCAGGGAGGGACCGTAGGGACATGCACGTGATTGTGCCTGCTCCGGGTTAGGAATGTGCAGCGTGCCCCTTTCATTACCAATGTGTCCGGTAATCTGTAACCGAGTATTATGAGATCGCTGCTATGGTCATAGCAACCATATGATAACAAGGAAAACGACCTGCTATGAACGGCTTTCCATTCATGAACAGCTTGCTTACTGTTTTCATCTGTAATTGGCCGAGAGAAAAAACATGATGCCTGGCTACCTGTACTATGTGATTGGCTGTAGCCAATCACAAGCAAAAGCACCGTGGTTCATGATCGGTCAACCCATTCATGACTGATAAAACTATTGCTTATACAGCGATCTTCACTGTATAAGCAAAAACAGAGTACAAAAACATTTCCTGATCACCCCCAGAATAGTAAAGTGTCACTATAGTACAGTATCAGCTAATTTTGTTTATTTTTTTTTATTTTTTACATACGGTCACCAATCAGTATACCTGCTAACTGCCACATCAGTCATAATATGATGCTATACTGCAATGGTGACAGTATGTAAAAAAATAAATATTCTATTTCATTTTTTAATTTTTCTAAAAATTGACAAAAAATTACATCATTTAGCTTTCATACAAACCAATTAATATACACTTATTGGGAATTTTTTCATAGTTGGTAAGATTGAATAAAGATGCTAGTCAATCCAGTTCAACAGGTGTGTGTGTGTGTGTGTCAATGTGTCAATGTCGATAATCATTTCACAAATCCCTGTATGTTGTCACTAAGATGCACATCTAAAAGGCCTTTAAAACGATCAATACTCCTTGCTGACGTCGCCAATTGTGGAAGAGAGTTCCACATCCTTATTGCCCTGACTGCAAAAAAAAACCCCCTATGCAGCTTAAGGAGGTCCAGCCCCCCCCCCCCCCCCACGGAAAAATTAAGTCAGCAGCTACACATACTGTAGCTGCTGACTTTGAATATTAGGACACTCACCTGTCCTGGAATCCAGCAATGCCGTAAGGGGCATGGTGGGTTTTATGAAGTTGTAATTTTTTGTCAACATTTTTTGGAAATTTAAGAAACTAAATAAAATTTTTTTTTTTTTAAAGTCCCCCCTTTTTTTTTTTTTTTGTAACATACTGTGACCAGTGCAGTACAGCATCATAATATAATTGGTGTGGTGGTTAGCAGGTATACTGACTGGTGACAGTGTGTTAAAAAAAAAAAAAAAAAAAATTATTATTATTTTTTTTTTTTTTAATCCTGTCATCAGAGTAGCTGATACTGTACCATAGTGACAGTGTTCTATTCTGTGGGTGATCAGGGATATTTTTACTGTTATTGCTTATACATTAAAGATCACTGTATAAGCAAAAGTTTTTTACCTGTCGTGAATGGGTTAACCGATCTTTAACAGCTTGCTTTTGGTTCCCTACTGCACTTTGTGAAAGGCCCAGCGACGGGGGAAGGAGGAGGGGGGATTAAACTTCTGAGGTATCTCACTGCGATGAGGTCTCCTAAAAGGGGGGACAGATACCTGTCAAAACCAAGTACCCGTTCCCCCTCCTCCCACCCCCAAAAAAGTGCCAAATGTGGCACCGGAGGAGGAGAGGAGGAGGTAGATAAGCCTGAAGGTACTAATTCAATGTTGGGCCTCTGTATGTGGCCAGGCTGTGTAAAAGTCTCACACATGTTACATAGTTACATAGTAGGTGAGGTTGAAAAAAGACACAAGTCCATCGAATCTAACCTATGTGTGTGATTATGTGTCAGTATTTCATTACATATCCCCGTATGTTGCGGTCATTCAGGTGATTATCTAATAGTTTCTTGAAGCTATCAATGCTCCCCGCCGAGACCACCACCTGTGGAAGGGAATTCCACATCCTTGCCGCTCTTACAGTAAAGAACCCTCTACGTAGTTTAAGGTTAAACCTCTTTTCTTCTAATTGTAATGAGTGGCCACGAGTCTTATTAATCTTTCTTCTGCGAAAAAGTTTTATCCCTATTGTGGGGTCACCAGTACAGTATTTGTAAATTGAAATCGTATCCCCTCTCAAGCGTCTCTTCTCCAGAGAGAATAAGTTCAGTGCTTGCAACCTTTCCTCATAACTAAGATCCTCCAGACCCTTTATTAGTTGATCCCCCTTTTAATGCATGCCAATATTCTGTTTGCTTTATTAGCAGCAGCTTGGCATTGCATGCCATTGCTGAGCCCATCATCTACTAGGACCCCCAGGTCCTTTTCCATCCTAGATTCCCCCAGAGGTTCTCCCCCCAGTGTATAGATTGCATTCATATTTTTGCCACCCAAATGCATTATTTTACATTTTTCTACATTGAACCTCATTTGCCATGTAGTTGCCCACCCCATTAATTTGTTCAGGTCTTTTTGCAAGATTTCCACATCCTGCGGAGAAGTTATTGCCCTGCTTAGCTTAGTATCGTCTGCAAATACAGAGATTGAACTGTTTATCCCATCCTCCAGGTCGTTTATAAACAAATTAAATAGGATTGGTCCCAGCACAGAACCCTGGGGGACCCCACTACCCACCCCTGACCATTCTGAGTACTCCCCATTTATCACCACCCTCTGAACTCGCCCTTGTAGCCAGTTTTCAATTCATGTACTCACCCTATGGTCCATGCCAACGGACCTTATTTTGTACAGTAAACGTTTATGGGGAACTGTGTCAAATGCTTTTTCAAAATCCAGATACACCACGTCTACGGGCCTTCCTTTATCTAGATGGCAACTCACCTCCTCATAGAAGGTTAATAGATTGGTTTGGCAAGAACGATTCTTCATGAATCCATGCTGATTACTGCTAATGATATCATTCTTATTACTAAAATCTTGTATATAGTCCCTTATCATCCCCTCCAAGAGTTTACATACTATTGATGTTAGGCTAACTGGTCTGTAATTCCCAGGGATGTTTTTTGGGCCCTTTTTAAATATTGTGGTACCACATGTGGTATCGCCATACTCAGGAGGAGTAGCAGAATGTGTTTTGGGGTGTAATTTTTGCTATATACATGCTCTGTGTTAGAAATATCTTTATAAATTGACAACTTTGGGGTCATTTTGTGGGTAATTCCATTGTCCTTGTGCTCCAGGGCCTTCAAAAGTGTAATAGGTCGTTAAGAAATGAGAGCTGTAATTATGCTCCTAGAACCCCTGACGGTGCTCCCTGCATGTTAGACCTCTGTGTGTGGCCAGGCTGTGTAAAAGTCACACATGTGGTATCGCCATACTCGGGAAGAGTAGCAGAATGTATTTTGGGGTGTAATTGGAAGTATGCATATGCTGTGTGTGAGAAATAACTTGTTTTTCTGACAATTTTGTGAAAAAAAAAATCTTTATTTTCCCAAGAATTGTGGGAAAAAATTACAACTTCAAAAAACTCACCATGCCTCTTACTAAATACCTTTTTCACTGTCTAATTTTCAAAAAGGGGCCATTGGGGGTTATTTGTACTTTTACTGACATTTCAGAACCTCAAGAAATGAGAGAGGCCGTCAGTGAATCAGGTGTGTCAATTTTTCAATGAACAGCACAATAGCTTGTAGACTCTATAATTTTCACGGAGACTAAATAATATCCACAAATTTTGGGCTATTTTTACTAAAAAGATGTAGCAGTATAAATTTTGGCCCAAATTTATGAACACAAATGACTTATTTGCAAAATTTTATCATAGAAACTAAAAAAAAAAGTTTTTTTGATTTTTTTTGGTATTTTTTTCGCTCTTTTTTTCACTTATGTTGCAAAAATAAAAAACCCAGTGCTGATTAAATACCACCAAAACAAAGCTATATTTGTATGAAAAAAGATAAAAATTTTGTTTGGGTACAGTGTTGCATGACTGAGTAATTGGCATTCAAAGTGTGAGAGCGCTGAAAGCTAAAAATTGGTCTGGCAGGTCGGGCATGAAGGGTGCATAAATGCCCTGTATTGAAGTGGTTAAGTAGCACAGTGCTGACTAGCAAAAAATTCTATGGTCATGGATGGGGTAAAACTTTCTGGAGCTCAAGTGGTTAAAGTGTTTTCAATTGTTTCCTGGAATTATAATAAGTATTCACTAAAAAGTGCTCTCCCCCCCCCTCCTCCCCCTTTTTTTTTTTTTTTTTATTTGCGTTACTTTACACTGAATAATGAAATATAAATAGAAACCAGTTTGACAATTTTTGTATCGGCCAGTATAAATAACATCATGGCTAAGTCACAGTGACAGGCTTCCTTGTGTCAGCATCGTGCTCACATAACGCTGCAGAACCGGTTACGGCACTTAGGTCGTCAGTGAGCCAAGTATCTTCGGTGCTGTCACTTTCATTTGATTTTACCTTTCAGTGTGTTTCCTTCTGGAAGTGCCTACTATTGTTTCTGACCTGAGTTTGAGGATCACCTCCATTTCTACCATGTCATATACACGCTTGGTTAACAATCCAGACGGTATGGAAGGTAAGTCCATTTTCAATCTAGAAATTAAAAGAAAGCTTCGTTCCTCTACCAGGGGGGCTTTGTGACTTACATTAATGTTTTATTTAGGAATGTACAATTGCTAAATTGTGTGACTAGGCTAAACATTTTCTTAAATAATAATAATATTGGATAAAGTGGGTAAGGTTTAAATGGTAACTCCATTCTTGTAGGAAAAACAATAGCAAATAAAAAATATATATATATATATATATATATATATATATATATATATATATATATATATATATATATATATATATAGAACATACAATTGCTACATAAGACATACTGTAATTGAATGTTATTAAAAATTGCCTTTCCTTTTCAATCTGCAGCATTGTAATTTTTTTGTAAAATGCAATGTAATATGGCTACCTGGAGGCATTCTGTACACAGACGGTATACAGAACGCCCCCCAGATCTCCAATTTCCTGCCTGTGTGATTTGACTTAAAAATCTGCACTGTGCTCGTCAGATTTTGGGCATCCCCTGCAACAAAAATGTCATTTTCAGGGAGATACTTGTGTCTCTGCAAATCATGTCTAAAGGAAGGCAGACCCTGACACTTTGCTCATTAGAACCCTGCAAGTGCAGCAGCTGATTGATAATTATGAAGCCACTCCTATTAGATTCAATTTCCACATGGACACAGAGAAACAAACAGCGATTTCTTCAGAATAACAAAAGGTAGGAATCTGCAACAAAGTTTGTTAAAATCCTTGCATTGTACATTGATCATCCAGAAGGGAATGTTTTTTTTTTGTTTTGTTTTTTCCAACAAAAGTGGAGTTACTCTTTAAAACCTCTGTCATTATTTATTTTTATTTTTTTTTGCTGTCTCTGTCCTGTCCTGAAAACCTAACCAGAATTAAAAGGAATTTTCTGAAAAGTGTAGGGAATTGCCCTCTTAAACAGTTGTCAGGGCTAAGGTTAAGGCTAAGGTCATACTAGCCAATTATATGACCAAGACTAAGGTCGTACTAACCTAGCTGCCAACCATTGGTCGTGGTATGGCCCCTTTGGCATGAATGGTTGAGTTTGACAGGCAGTGCCACCTATCAACTCTGTCAACTTGACATGCTGTGGTAAAGATGCATAGCTTCATGTCCGGAACATGTGAGCAACCCCCTTTTGACTGTAATGTAGACTTTGGGTTGGCAGTTGGGGGACTGTAAAACTGTGGCTCAAATACTTGTTTTTACTGCCCCCAAGCTGCCCAGGGGAAAGGGGCTAGATAGGTTTCCTCACTGGAAGATTTCACCTCACCTCTTGTTCTAAGGGTACTTTAAAACTGTGCATTGCTCATCACATTCCGTCTTGGTGACAATGGACAAATGTAGAGGATGAATCTGCCCAGTTGGGATACAAACAGCAAAAAAAAGTTTGGGCTGTAAGTACACTTAATTACATTTAACATCCAAAAATAGCACTGGCTATAAATGTAATTTTGTATGTCTGTTACCTAGGTAGCAATAATTATATATGTAAATACACTTAAAACATGTTACCCTAACACTTCATATTCCTGATATGTGCCTGCTGTACCATGTACTTGTATGAGAAAGTATCCTGTTCTTTGTATTGCTTCCTTTGTGTAAAATCCCTGGTGTTCCAGTCCCTCTGCTTTCCTATTAAAAACTGACCACACTAAAGAGGAAAACACACCGTGGTCAGTTATCTAGCTATGCTGAGAACTCAGTGTGCTCTCCTCCAATGATCAGACTTCTCCTGGCACGCCCCTGCTGCACAGCCATTGACTGGGAAGCTTGGTGTGCTGCTGCTTCTCCTCCCCCAGCTCGTATACAGCTGAGAACAGAGGGAATGTGATCACTTCTAAAAAAGGGGAAAATTGTATTTATAATGTATTTATATTTATACACAAATATTTTGCCTTTTCATTTCTATTTTAAACTGAATAGGTTATTTTACAAGGTGATTGTTTACAACTGCTTTGACTCTATTCTACCGATTTAGGACTCAATCACACCTGTGTGTACTAACACATCAACCTAGGTGTTAATGAATCCTTCTATGTTTCTTCTAGGTAATGCCAACCATCCATTGCCCAGGGCAAAGATGCCAAACTGCTCCCCCCCCCCCTTCTCTTAAGGTTAGGATCAGAGTATCCACGTCCCTGCAGTAAACAATTGCGCCCAGGGCAACTGCTCCTCCTGCCCACCCCTTGTCACTGCCCTGCTCCTAGGGGTCTCTGTAGTCACATGCACTTTAACTTGCTCTACATTAAACTGGTGTGGGCTATTAAGGGTTAAAATAGGCACTGAGGAGGCAACCTATTGCTCCCCAGCAGTCTATAAACTGTCTCTGAAAAGAGAGCCATCACAGATTGATTTTAGAGGTGCAGCAAGGGCAGCCACAAATGTAAACCATGCCTAGGTTTAACCACTTTTGTATGGCTGCTGCATACAATGCTTCTGATTCACTTTCTACCCCCAGCCAGAAGTCCTTAAACTTCCAGCAGCAGGGATGCTTTGTTAATGTTGCTGGAGATAAGGGGCACTTCCTTTTTTATGGTGAGGAACCTTTTTGAACTTCTCAACCATAGAATATAACATCATCTTGATCGGCAGAAAAGGTACTCATTGGAACAGTAGCAATGTTACTTAAAGCTGAACTTTGGGGAAAATGCTAATTACATAGATAAAACCTGTGGGGAAGCTGTTTTACCTGCCATAGGATTTGCATTTCTCTCCATCTAGTTCTGAAAACAGTCCCGGCCAGGGAGGGGACCTGATCATTCTCTACAGAGGTTTCCCCACTGGACCGTAAAAGGAGAAGCAACAGACTGACAAGCTAATCTCCTGCTATCAGCATGCTCCTTTGTGCTGTCATTGCCCCTTTCCCAGTCTGAGATCTTGGTCTGCTAGAGGGAGAGGTTTGTAGGGTGGCCTACAGTATGCCAAATGTTAGACAGATTGGTAAGGACAGGCTTAACTCTAGTGACTGCAATACATCAGATCTGCAGTTCCCCCCCCCCATTCCAGCAGGTTTGTCTAAAGCTCCATACACACAGGCTGAATATCGACCGGTTTAACAGAAACATCCAGAACATCTGGCTCCTGTCAAAGGGGCATGCCTGAAAAACACCTGCCGATCAGCATTTGATCAGCACTCTAAGCCAACAGCTGAGAGTGCTGACCAGTTTGTTCTGGCAGGGGTGTGTAGGTCAGTCCCCCTTTCAGAACACAAAAGCTCAGTGGGGAGATCACTGTACTAACTTTGGGTAGTTAGTACAGTGGCTCCTCTCCTCTCTCCTTACGTAGCTTAAGCTTCACAATCCTAAACTGAATGGGTCTTCCAGAAAATGTAGGTATGGGAGGGGCCATAGTTACAGCTCACTATTACACAGTTCAATAT
This sequence comes from Lithobates clamitans, assembly GCA_037952925.1. Taxonomy (NCBI): domain Eukaryota; kingdom Metazoa; phylum Chordata; class Amphibia; order Anura; family Ranidae; genus Lithobates; species Lithobates clamitans. The sequence continues at coordinate 3,072,802 of JBBGZY010001335.1, read as the reverse complement.
CGGAAGGGGATCTCTTTGACTCAAGAGTCCTCTATATCAGTAGTTTCAGGCATTGTGCAAGGGTCCGACACTCCACCAAGCCAGTGGGACACTGCTGTCCAAAGTGGTCGATCTGTTTCAACTAATAGGCAACCCACGAGCTCTACTTCAGCACAGTTCCTTCGCTTGTTCAGTCCAGCTACTTCTTCCCTGCAAAGCCTATTGGTAGTCTTTAATTTACTCTTTATTCCTGCACATCAGACACCAAATGTCCAGTTGGGAGCAGATTGCTGACAAATTATGTTGAAGTAAAACCGTTACAAAGCAAACAATCTTCTTATCAGGTGGAGGCATTTCCAACATGGTAGCTTAAGGCAAGTCTCAAAAGATTAGACATTTTCCATAACTTCTAGTTTTTGGGTGCTCACAGTGATACAGTTGCTCAATTTATACACCTAAAAAAACATCTGTCCTGTCTATCCTCAAACACGGGATAGACAGGACAGATGGGGATAGCATGTATACTCAGTGCTTTCTGGTTTCTCTTCTGGTGCACTTAAGCGTTCTTTTGCTTCTCCTATGGGGAAAACCTTGCATAAGATATGCTTGTGACCCTACCTTTCCCTAAGCCATGGAAGCATGCAGCCATGTTCTCTAGAAAAGGGCAGTTATGTGGTCTTCTCTCTCTCTCAGCTTACATGATGGTAGCTGCTCTGTTCACTTCCCATGCAGGACTCCCCATCGTTGGTACAGAGCATGGTATACCATGTCTGCACAAAAATGGCTGCCAGGTCTCATGGGAATCTTGTGACTTATTTGGCACAGCTTTCCCTAATTGACCACCCAAAGCTCACGGCAGATGACAAGTTAGTCCTCTGCATGGTTTCCTTTTAGTGCTCAGAGTACAGCAGCATCTATGTAATTTTCCAGGACACTATCCTGCCTGGAGTCAATTCGTGGTGCACCTTGGGGAGATGCCAATCCTGACCCTCCTCTCTAACATCCTTCTAGGGGCTGGTATAAAGTTAAATTCATATGCTTGCACTGCTTGCATTAAGGCTCGATTCACACATAAACCGGCCGGAGATCGCACAGCGATGCTGTGCGCCCCTGTTCTCCGTTTCAGGGACGAATTAGGGTTGCATCTTTGCCTGAATTCGGCCCTAAAACAGAGCCAAAGACACAGAATTTCTGTGCAATCCGCTCCGCAGCTGCTCCAGAGATATGTGAACCGGCTCCATAGAGAGCCAGTCACATTCTTCTGCTGTGTGAATTGGATGCTTTAAAATCCGCACTTAATTCGCATAGTTGTGAATCCAGCCTAAAAAAATGATTGTAAGATCGTGTTAATTAATACAGAGCTGCATTTGTTTGTGTTCTTCATATTTACCTTGGGTTCAGCTTTAACTTTAGTTAATGAACCTTGTGATACCTTGTCCTCCATGAGAGTCTTCTCATGCCCCGTACACACGGTTGGATAGGGCATATGTATCCCAAAGTTCCAGGAAATGCCTTGTGCCCCATACACACGATCGGACATTTCGACAACAAAACCCATGGATTTTTTTCCAACGAATGTTGGCTCAAACTTGTCTTGCATACACACGTTCACGCAAATCTTGTCGGAAATTCCGAACTTCAAGAACGCGGTGACGTACAACACGTACGACAAGCCGAGAAAAATGAAGTTCAATAGCCAGTGCGGCTCTTCTGCTTGATTTCGAGCATGTGTGGAACTTTGTGTGTTGGAATTGTGTACACACAATCGTAATTTATGACAATTTACGATTTTGTTGTTGGAAAATTTGAGATCCAGATCTCAAATTTTGTGTGACGGAAATTCCGATGGTATATGTCCGATGGAGCCTACACACAGTCAGAATTTCCGGCAACGAGCTCCCATCGAACATTTTCCGTCAGAAAATCCGTGTGTACGGGGCATTAGAGTGATCTCATGACAAACACAAGTAGCTTATCCCAAATAGAAAGCTGTTAACCCAAAGTCTGCCTCTGCAGAATGACTTTCACCTCCCAAAAACTTTTTGTCCGTTTTTCTATATGTAGCGCTACCACCATGAGGGTCGCTTGCTGAATCTGTACCCCACTGGTTGCCTCGACCATGCAAGTCCTCCGACACCCTGGGCTCAGACATTTTTCAAGGATAATCAAAAATGCATAGACACACATACAATTCAGGTTGAAAAGTTGGATAATATTTACAAAAGTTTATCAGCATAAATCCCCAGTGGTATAAGCTTGACCCCCGAGGAAGTTTCACACCAACATGAAACGCACAATAGTGTCAATGATATAAAACGGTGACACAAAAACAATATTTGGTTGTAGAATGCGGTGAAGTAGCGTGGGGGGGCAGAGGGGACCGTGACCCTGGGCGTATCATCTGGAGGGGTGCAGAAAAGTCCAGGCTCCCGCTGTGCCCGCCATCCCATCTCTTGCTGTGCCCGCCATCCTAACTCCCAAGTATGGCACCGACTGCGCTAAGCTCCTCCTCTGTCATTCTCTACAATCTGTGCTACTCCGACTCGCGCTGCCTATCTGATCCTCTGTGGCTGTCTCCGGGCTCAGCAATAGGCATTCCCCATGTTTGACCAAACAGGGGTCATGTGAAGCAGGGGACATGGGTGATCGCTGTCAGGGTCTCACCGCTGGCTGGGATCAGACTGCACCACTCCGGATCTCCTCGCACACTCAGCATGGGAGAGAAGAGCCCTACCATGTGAGTGGTGGCGGTGCACTGCTGTGTCAGGGCCAAGCTGTCTGGAGACGAGCAGGCTCAGCAGGGGCTGAGACATAGAATTCTGGGGGGAGGGGGTTTGGTTGCTGGGGTCCTCCTCCAGTTTTGCAGACTGCTTGTTGTGGGCCACATGGACTCAGGAATCCTAGTAAACAACAAACAGTATGTAGGACTGTATCATCAGCTTTCCATCTCGTGATGCCAGTGCGGTTGATAAAAGACAGCCAGAGGAAGAGGGCAAAGACAATGCGTCACCTCTGTAAATACTAAACTCTCATCCTCCTGTATATGATATACACTAAATGACTATCAAAAATCTGTATAATTCATAGACCTCCTGTCCACCAGGAGGTCTATTAATTATACCACGCTCCAGCTGTTACTTCAGATACTCTTGACCCTCATGGCACTGGACCCTTTATGGTCTCAGATACTCATATAGGTTTGTGCATGTTGGGCCATCACAGAGGCAGTCGCGGATTGGAAGTGACGTAGGTGTGTGTACAGCCCGATTCTCCTTTTTTTTTTTTTTTTTTGAAGCGTTCTCTCTATTTGTATTGTGTAAGTGCAAATTTGTGGTTAATAAAACTGGAGTTTTTATCCTACTACACAATGGGAGGATTTTTATGCCTTTTTTTTCCTAGCATGCACAAACCTATATGAGTATTGGAGACCTTAAAGGGAACAGTGCCATGAGAATCGAGAGTATCTGAAGTAACAGCTGGAGCGTCCCTGGTGGACAGGAGGTCTATGGATTATACAACAGATTTTTGATGGTCATTTTGTGCATATCATATACGGCAAGGTGAGAGTTTAGTGAGCACCGAGGTGACAGATGTGGATTCACTTAGGAACACTGTGATTTGGGACCCCAAGAGCACTGAAGAAAATTGATATACTATGGCTCCACACTCAGATTTATTTCACTATTCTGTAGACTTTGATTTATATTTATACTAACTTGTGTACCTACCTACCTAAATTTTATTGATGAATTAAAGATATGAATTTATTTTGGACGCATTTGTGTGTTTAGTTATTTATGGTAGCTGTTAGTAGTAACTTTTTTTGCTGATTTGCAAAGCAGCACACCTTATATTATATAATCTGTACGCTGTGGGAACACATTTGTGACTGCAGCAGCATCATTAATTTATCATTGTAATTTGTATTTATTTCTTTGATTTTTATCTTCTGTATTGCTACACTTTCCTTTGTCAATACACATACACCAACTAGGCAGTGCAGGAGTTCACTCCTTTTATTGTTGTAATGCATTCATGCCCAACCATTACTTCCCAGGTTCACACTGATGTGGATTAGAAATTGTGCGAGTTCAGCTGAAGTCGCACGATTTCAAACCGGCAATGCAGTCCAATTTCGGGACAGTGTTAATTTAGTCGACTAAAACGCCTAAAACATTTTAGTCGACTAAATGAATACTATTTTAGTGAACTAAAGTATGACTAAAACGAAAACAATTGAGATGACTAAAATACGACTAAAACTAAAATCGCATTTTAGTCCAGACTAAAATGGGGCTAAAACTAAAATGCCATTTTAGTGAAAAGACTAAGACTAAAAATTGCATTGAAATTTGACTTCAAAATTACCACTGTTCTGTAGTGCATGTTCATACCTCAATACCATAAATAATAACCTATTTGATTTTTCACTCCAGCAGTATAAAATGAGTTTGAACATTGTAGAGAAATGTTAACTAATGAATTTCAATTTAATTACACCCATTAAATTTTAGACGACTAAAATGAGTTTTAGTTGACTAAATCTCCAGTACATTTTAGTCGACTAAATACGACTAAAACAATTGCAGAAGACTAAAATGGGACTAAATCTAAAATGCCATTTTAGTCCTTATGCCCCGTACACACGGTCGGATTTTCCGATGAAAAATGTCCGATCGGAGCGTGTTGTCGGAAATTCTGACCGTGTGTAGGCTCCATCGGACATTTTCCTTTGGATTTTCCGACACACAAACTTGGAGAGCAGGAGATAAAATTTTCCGACAACAAAATCCGTTGTCGGAAATTCCGATCGTGTGTACACAAATCCAACGGACAAAGTGCCACGCATGCTCAGAATAAATAAAGAGATGAAAGCTATTGGCCACTGCCCCGTTTATAGTCCCGACGTACGTGTTTTACGTCACCGCGTTTAGAACGATCGGATTTTCCGACAACTTTGTGCGACCGTGTGTAGACAAAACAAGTTTGAGCCAACATCCGTCGGAAAAAATCCTAGGATTTTGTTGTCGGAATGTCCGAACAAAGTCCGACTGTGTGTACGCCCTATAAGACTTATGCTGGCCATACACTATACAGAAAATCGGCCGAACCCATTTTCGAAAAACGAACGTACGACCGTGACCGCAAACGATCGTGCCATCATGTAATGGCCAATAAATCATTCAGTGGACATAAGTAAATAATTTTTTGTTCGTTTTTTTACATATACCTAGTGCAGACAGTTCGGACGGGAAACACATTAACCTTGCAATTTATCGTACGTTCGGCAGAAATTTTCCAAACATGCCGTTTGGTTTTTTTCCACAAAAACGTCACAAACGATTATCGATTTGTGCCCATTAACTTGCCGAAAAACAAATGAAGTGTCTATACGAACGATTTTTCGGCCGATTTTTCATTTAGTGTATGGCCAGCATTAGACTAAAACAAAATCGAAATTTGCTGCCAAAATTAACACTGCTTCAGGGGCAATTTGACAGACATCTGTGTGGGTTTGTGCACAGGTGTCTATTCAAATCACCGCCAGAGTCGGCAAAAGTAGTACAGGAAGTACTTTTGGAAATCGGTGCGGTGCAGCAAAGTCGGCGTCACACCACTTCGGACAGAGCCATTGCTAGCAATAGCCACCAATTTGGCATGCGCTCTCTCTCTCTCTCTCTCTCTCTACAGCACAGGCAGCGACTCATCCACAGCACACACCAACACAGTCACTTGCTAGCAGCTTCCAAGCCAGGGTCCCAGAAGAGAGATCCCACCCACACACAGGCCTTTTTATCACCTCTCCCAGCATCATGTTCTTCCTCTCTAGCTGGCTGATATTTGTAGTTCAAACCAGTCCAGCTGAATGCAAATCTTGACTCCATGGACTACACTTCCCAAGATGCTTTGCTTTCCTCATGACCATGCAGGCAGCTTCCGAAGAAGCTGCTGAGTAGATGGACATTTTTTTTCCTCCCAGTAATTGCCCCGCAGCGAGACACAGAATTCTGATCACTCTTCAGACTCATCAGTGTAGAGGTATGCTTTTTTGGATGCTTAATGAAAACTTGAACTTGGATAGGTAGTGGGTAATTGAAGGATACTCTAGTAACCTTTTAGCAGCAGTTCCTTTAGAACTGTGAACCAAGTCCTTGCACAAGTTCATAATGGACTGAACTTTGTAGTCGCAACTTGAGAAGATTAGTCATCTTCTTGAAATTCCGAGAAAAGTCCTTTAACTAGGAATTAAATAGACTAAGCTCTTCAGGACACAATGTCCCCTCTAAACACGCTGGCTCTATCATAAGAGGGATGGCAGCAGCAAACAGTCTCTAGAATCTCTCACACCAGTCTGTACTCACTAATGTCCTTGGATAACTGGTTGCCTCCTTTCAATATCTTCTAGACACTTTTTCCCCCCATGGTACCAAACTAGATCCTCAGGTGACAGCTTTAGCCAACTCGCCAAGTAGGCCTTCAGCCAGCCCAAATGAGGCCTTGATGAACTGCAGAGACATGGCAGAATTGCCTAGGGGGAAAACACCCCCCCCCCCCAGGTTGTCCTGTCCTAATTGCCTAGGGGGAAAACACCCCCCCAGGTTGTCCTGTCCTCCTCAGGAAAAACGATCCCTCTGCCCTCACTCTGAGTATTTATACACACTCCCAGCCAATATCTGGGCATTTTTCCCCAGGGTTTGGCCGGGGCTGAATAAATATTCAGCTGCTGATTAAATTCTCCCTGCCCACTATCTTCCATAACATTTTTAGACAAACGGGGAAGAGGTTAACCTTGTAGCCACCAGTAGACCAGAACAGAACAATCAAACAGCCACACTGACTGCAGTGAGCACGAACTAAATCTACCTAATGATACAATTCAGCTCATCTGAATACAGTAAGTCAGAACTAAATTTACCTAACCTTGCACCTAGCTAGGAGAATGCTACACATTGGGGGCGACACTTTGTAAGGCACCTTTACAAGTTGAACTTCTTCTATTTTCTCTCTCGACTGTATTCTGCGACTATTCCACTAGGAAGCCAGTGATATTTTCTCACCAGCCTCTAATGGAATATCTAGAGGATTCTACAAAAATCTAGCTCCCAAGGAAGGGAATTCAGCTCACAGCAATGCACTGTGCCTTTAACATGTTTGGCAGGAGTTTCACTAAGAAGAAAACCTACACTATATTGTCAAAAGTATTGGGACACCTGCCTTTACACGCATATGCACTTTAATGGCATCACAGTCTTAGTCCGTAGGGTTCAATAGTGAGTTGGCCCACCCTTTTGCAGCTATAACAGCTTCAACTCTTCTGGGAAATCTGTCCACAAGGTTTAGGAGTGTATCTATGGGAATGTCTGACCATTCTTCCAGAGGCACATTTGCGAGGTCAGGCACTGATGTTGGACGAGAAGGCCTGGCTCACATGCTCCGCTCTAATTCATCCCAAAGGTGTTCTATCGGGTTGAGGTCAGGACTCTGTGCAGGTCAGTCAAGTTCCTCCACCCCAAACTTTCTCATCCATGTCTTTATGGACCCTGCTTTGTGCACTGGTGTGCAGTCATGTTGGAACAGGAAGGGGCCATCCCCAAACTGCTCCCACTGGAACGAAGGGGCCAAGCCCAACACCATATTCCCTCCTCCACCAAATGATTTGGACCAGTGCTAAAAGCAAGGTCGATAAAGACATGGATGAGCGAGGTTGGGGTGTAGAAACTTGACTGGCCTCCAGAGAGTCCTGACCTCAACCCGATAGAACACCTTTGGGATGAATTGGAGCGGAGTCTGCGAGCCAGGCCTTCTCATCCAACATCAGTGCCTGACTTCACAAATGCGCATCTGGAAGAATGGTCAAACATTCCCATACACACACTCCTAAACCTTGTGGACAGCCTTCCCAGAAGAGTTGAAGCTGTTCTAGCTGCAAAGGGTGGGCCAACTCCATATTGAACCCTACAGACTAAGACTGGGATGCCATTAAAGTTCCTGTGTGTGTAAAGACAGGCGTCCAAATACTTTTGACAATACAGTGTATTTGGTTTAAAATGCCATTGATGTAGGCGAGAAGAGTCAGAATAATAAACTTCAATATCCACATATATAAATAATGAAAAAAAAAAGATTTAATAGTATTTATAAATGCCTTTACGTTGTTTGTAGTTTTGGGGTACATTTTATTGGCAGTTCAGTAAGAGTTGGTTCATCTGAATGCAAATTTACATAATGATGTGCCTGTTAGGGGTTTCGTGTATTGTGTGTCTGATGTTGCTTGACGTCAACTGGAAAAATGCACTCCACCCAGGCTGCTCTGCCAATTGGCATTCTCCATTGTCAAAAACAAGCCATGCCAGGGCTCTCTGGAAACTTTGACCAGCAGATGTAACATTAGTTTACTATGATCTGGCAAATCTTTGTGTATACTGAACTGATCACTAGATAGCTGTCATTCGTGCCTGACAATAATGCACAACCATCCTAATTCCTATAGATTTGTCTTTTAAGTTATCATGTTACTGTATATATTTTAGCAGTACGTAAACCAATACTCCCCACCTCAATGTAACTTACTATCTAATTTCCCACATTTTTTTTCATGCGTTTTTGGCGCGTTTTTACACAACTTGCGGGTTTCTATTCAGCGTTTTTGGGCTTTGGCGTTTTTTTTATTAGCCAATAGAGAAAAATATTATCTGTTGCATCATTTGTTGCTAGGTATTTCAGCTTTTTTAGCTTTTCCATTTAGCTTTTATTTCTTCTTTTATTATTATTCATTTATTAGAAATGTTTTTCCCTTAGGGTAAATGGTTCGAGTTCAGTTTAGGTTAGAGTTAGGATTGGCGTTTTATTTATTTTATTTATTTATTTTATTATATGAATAATAAATGTAAAATAAAAACCATAAATAAAAAATAAATTCAATAAATTAATACTAAGTAACAATAAACAAATGACTAAACACCTTAACACAAAATAAATTATTATTAATGTATTTTTTTGTTCGAGTTTGGGTGTATTATTAATACATTTTATATATATATATATATTTTTTTTTTTAAAGTTAGAGGTTAATTATTATTAATGTATTACATTTTACTTATGATGATTTTTAGTTATTTGCATATTTATTTTTACATTTATTTACTCATATATTACTATTTTTTGTTTTTTAAATCTTTCATTTGAGCAGAAAATCGCACAAAAATGCACAAATGGCGCATTTCCATTCATTTCTATGGGAATAAAATGCCCAATTTGAGCGACCAAAAAAGCTCCAGAACTTGTTTGAGCTTCAGGCAACATGGTGTGCTTTTTCTCTCCTCCAGAGTTTGAGCTTCAAGCAGATAATCGCTCAGGTGTGCATGCAGCCTCAGGAACACACTAGATCAATTAACGCCAACTATCCTACCATCAATTATTTTTTTGGACTGCGGGAGAAAAATCACACAAAACTCCTTAGGGACAAACTACAACAAAAAAAACCATACCCGGAATGTTCTGTACTAATATTGGACTGCTTGCAAAGAAAGTCCAATATAAAAGACACAAAGAACATTTTTAATTATGATTACTCTAAGTACCTTTATTTGATTTGACATCAGGCATATGTGTTTTGAGCTTTGGGGTACAGATCCTAATGCAATAGGCTGCACACACCTATGGTGCCAATGAAGTGGACCGCATACAAATGTGTTGACAAGGAACATACTGATAGGAGAGAACAGAGGGATGACTCCATGACTTTGTTTTTCTGCTGCTGCTCTTTTTCTGTCCAATGAACAGGCTGAGGCTGTAGAAAGGACACTGCTGTATTCTATTGGCTGTGCTGAGTAAGGGGACTGTGTGGTAATCTTAGGATTGAACGAGCAAAAATATGCATCGCCTGGCAGGGTAAACTGCTCCATATTGGTTTCCATCTATTTAGCTGATTAAAGATGGCCAAAGGTGGAGCTACATTTGTCCGGTTCAGCAGGAACCAGACGGATTTCAATCCATCTATGGCCGTTCCCACATGACAGAGGCAATGGCGGCTGGTGCTCTAAATATTTGGGGGGGGTGCAAACTGAAAAATTCTGGAAAAAAAAAACAATTACAGCCACTGTGCCCATCAAACGCAGCCACTGTGCCCATCAAAGGCAGCCACTGTGCCCCTCAATTGCAGCGACTGTGCCCATCAAACGCAGCCACTGTGCCCCTCAATTGCAGCCACTGTGCCCATCAAACACAGCCATTGTGCCCATGAAATGCAGCCACTGTGATCCTCGTCCGCCCGCTCGCTGTCTGCCCGGCACCTACCCTGTCTCGGTGGGGCAGCGGGTGACGGCTGCGAGCGGTGTCCTCCATGGGTCTTCTCCCCTCCTCTCCTCCTGTCCCGTCCTCTCCTATAGGCGATTGGACATCTGATGGGTGTCCAATCACAGTGCCTGACGTTTCAGCCAATCAGATGACGGGTAACAGACCCGAGCACCTGATTGGCAGAGAGGCGATTCAGTGTTAGAAAAGAAAATTCATTCGCTGTTCTAATGCACCTGGGTGAACTGTGAGCGCCAAGCATGGCGCTTGCAGCTCACCTTTTTTTGACGTCTATTAGAGCCTATGGCTGTAATCCGGTGCTTCAAAAAACACCCCTGCCGCTGTATTTCAGGTGCCTGGCGCCCGAAAAGGTGCCAGGCGCCTGAATAGGGGGTGTCAGCAGCGGCCATCGATAGATTCATGCAATGCATTAATCTATCCATTGGTCATAGAGGGGTGGCTAGAGAGAGGGGGCGGCGCCCATGCGCCCTTATGGACGTACCCCCACTGGACAGAGGTCAATCTTATGAACTGTCTGTGGCCTATCAAGAAGCAGGAGAAGCAGCACTGAATTGGGACTGCAGGATTGGAGTCCAACCAAGAGTAATGGTTCAGCCGGACGGGGAACCAGTTGTGGTCGGAGGTAGAGGGGAAGCTGTCACCGCTAAGGGACCATCCACCTTGTCACCAGAGACCATTGTGAGTAAGCTGGAGCCAGTACCAGAGTAGTCTTCTCAAAAGCTGAGGACGGTGAAGAAGTGGGAAAACTTCAGAACATGCCAAGCCAAGGACACAGCGGGAAAAGCTGAGGTGACGCTTGAGGAGCATCAGTAAGTGCCAAGCCAGGGACCTTGCGGGTCAGCAGGGTTGACGCTTGAGGAGTATCTGTTAGGGTTGCCACCTTTTCTTCAAGCCAAACCCGAACATTTTGGGTGCCCCAAGGAGAGTAATAATGTGGTTCACATAGCGTGCTGGAGCAAAATGTGGGTGTGGCCAAATTGCTTATGCTGACATTGTCAGCCTGCACCCCACCCAGTGATGCTAAACCTGCTCCCAGACAGCTGCCCGTAGCTCCTAGATAGCAACAGATTTGTGTGTGACTATCTCTTACTTGGGGAGCCAAAGCTTGGTCTGATTAAATGTGTCCGGGTTTCAGTCCGCCTGAAACCCGGACACATGATTCAAAACCCGGCCTGTCCGGGTGAATTTGGGACAGGGGGCAACCCTAGTATCTGTGAGTGCCAACCCAGGGACCCAGCAGGGAAGCGGAGGTGATCATTAAGGAAGAATCCGAGTTATGGAAGTAGAAGAGCTCAGGGGATGCAGTGGCGATTTGGGTTTGAGAGTCTAATGAGAGACTGGGAGCTCAGCGAGTGAAGATCTACAGTGAGAGACTGTATAGTACAAGGGGAACTATTTGTGTTACCAATAGTTAAATACAACTACCGTTAGTGACTGTTTACAAGATTTGTTGCATAGGAGACAGTGGTTTTACCTATACAAGTGGTGTCTGGCTGGAGGCCTTCCACTGTTTAACGGTCTACTTATAGAAGTCTTGGAGTCTGCTAATTGGCATTGTATCTACTTAAGGGTGTCCTGGCCCTAACCCTCTCTCCCACAGTTCTAGTTCAAGAGACAATAAATCTCTGCATTCAAAAAGTGTCTAGTGCCCATCAATTCAGCTTGTATTACACCCACCATTCCTTGTAACCCACTCTACCAAGAAGGATGTCGGGGGTGGAGCTAGCCAGAGACCGTGGTGGACACCTGACAGCGGAGCTTTGGTATCAGCAGGACTTAAGCGACTCATAGCAGCCCATCGGGGCCACAAACAACTACCAAAACACTGCATTTTATCTCCCCAAGACAGCGGCAACATCCATTGAAATTCCCAGGCACAAAAAAGATGGGAATCGTCCCCAGAAGCTGATGGAGTATTTTCCTCCTGAGCCCAGGGAAAATGGCCGGCGCCACATCCACGCTGGCCTCTGGATCTCGATCCCTGCCAGCTCAACAAGGGAAACCCTCAAAAAGAAGCAGCCCTCCTAAATCTCCCAACTCTACACCACCCACACCCTCATTTGGAAGCCCTGAGAAGTCCAGATTCCAGACGGATGCAACAGATGAGGTGAGCCCATTCCTTATATCTGGGGATGATACCGGGGAGGATACCAGGGAACTGCCAAACTCAATTGAAGTGTTTCACACAAACAATCAACCAGTCTTAGATACCATTCTAAAAGAGATGCTAGTCTCCCTGAGAAGTTCACTTCACTCAGATATGGTATCTTGTATGCATAAGTTTAGTACAGAACTGGGCTCTGTCTCTGAGAGAGTGTCACATGTTGAAAACAAGATGGGGGAATATGCAGTAACAATCATCAACCTAATTGATGCAAATGATGAAAGGGATGAAGAAATTGAGACGCTAAAAGCCAAAATGGCGGACATGGAGGACAGGGCCAGAAGGAATAATGTACAGATAAGAGGAATCCCAGAATCTGTGCAGCAGCATGACCTGCGTAGCTATGCTTCCCAACTCTTTACCACAATCCTCCCTGACATGTCTGAGCTGGACTTTACAATTGATAGAATACACCGGCTACCTAAACCCTCCTACCTCTTTGTTAATGTCCCCAGAGACGTCATACTGAGACTGAATTTCTATCAAACTAAAGAGAGATTGATGGCCGTGTCAAGGCAAAAAGACCAAATTCCTGCACCTTATGCCAATCTGCAATTTTGTGCTGAGTTATCGCAGTTCATGTTGCAAAAACGCAGGAACCTGAACACTATAACAAAAGCCCTCAGAACTCTCAAACTGAGCTACAAATGGGGTTTCCCGACAAAACTCATAGTTACCAAAGAGGGAGTGGTTTATGTGATGGACACAATGGAAAAAGGTTTGGCACTACTCAATTCATGGGGGAATAATCCCAGATACACAGCCACAAAACCACTGTCAGAATAACCACTCTAACATTAATCAAGAATGGCGTACAGTAAATCAGAAAAACGCCCCTACCCACAAATAAAACAGATGGGGGTATAGTCGAACACATACCCACCTGCTGGAGATAATGTTCACAAGTTTCGATACACCTTTCTAGCTCGAACTATCTGCCCCACTTATATGAGTGACCATGCGCCACACTCAAATCTTGGTTACACCTGTTGGGCTTATAGCCTATGTTAGACAATGTGACACATTCACAAAATTTTGACATGTTTTTCTCATTAGTCAGAAACAATTGCATTAGTGCAGTGATCACCAAGGACACCCTGCTCCTGATCAACAGCACCGGACGCCAAGAACCCTGTTAAATTGGAAACATACACTACTAACTGTAAGTGGAATATACACATCATGCACCTCTCAGCAACACTCTAATCCCCAATGGTGATTAAGTTTATGTCCATTAATGCCAAAGGACTCAATCACCTGGCAAAAAGGTCACTTTGGAAGGAGGCTATACACCAAAAATGCGACATAATGTGTGTCCAAGAAACACACTTTAACAACCAATGCCCACCCAACTGCTCCCACCCTAGATTTCCACATCAATTCACAGCTAATGCTGACACAAAGAAAAAAGGGGTGATGACTGTGATAAGACTCAATTGCCTTCAAATTACATGAAGCAATAACAGATCCTCAAGGCCGCTTCCTGATTTTTAATTTGTGACATCAACTCCACCACTTACACAGTGGCAAATATTTACGCACCAAACAAGGTTCAGATTCGATTTTTCCATAGGATTATGAAAAAAATTTAAGCTGTAACGAAAGGAAATGTGATGCTATGTGGGGACTTTAACATCACTCCTGACCCATACCTTGACTCCACAGCAACACTAAAAAGGACACCGCCTTCCCTTAAAGAGGCACTAAGATCGCATGACTTGTTTGATTCCTGGAGATGCCTCAACGCTAATGAAAGGGACTACTACTTTTTTTTCCAACAGCCACAAATCATATAGCAGAATTGATTTATTCTTAGTAGATAAGTGGCTATATTAGTGTCATTACTTGGTCGGACCATGCCTCGGTCACCTTAACAGTTGAGTCTTCTAGCCATAACCCCACATACATATGGAGAGCTAATTCCAGGTTGTTCCAGGATGCTCTGACCAAGTCTAGAATCGATAAGCAGATAAAATAATTTTTTGACATTAACTGTCAGTCAGTGACGGACCCATTTGTAATATGGAACGCCCACAAGGAGTTTGTGCGAGGGATACTGATCCAACAGGGGGTGAGGAATAAGAGGATGAGGCGGCAACACATTAATATAGCAACACTCGAAAAACAAAATCTGGCTACACCATCCACACACCTCACTGCATAACTAAGCAAACTCCGCCCTGACCTGAGACTACTGTTTCTGGAGGATTTTGAAAAGGCCTCCAGAAGACTCAAGTTAAGCTACTACACAAGCGGCAATAGGGCAGGAAAACTGCTAGCTAACAAACTCAGAGGTCAAAGACACAAAACACAAATCCCATACATACTACACCCCACCACACAATCCAAACAATATCACCCACAAGACATAGCGGACGCCTTTAGTCAATACTATGGATCACTATATAATCTTATAGTTCCACTATTCCACAACCAACTACTGCACTCATTGAATCATTCCTGCAAAAAATTGATCTCCCTAAACTTTCTCCTGAACATCTAAGAGTTCTAAACTCTCCCATCTCCGATACTGAAGTGAAACAGATCATACATAATTTACCCAACAAAAAATCCCCGGGACCGGATGGATTCACAGGGGAATATTTCAAAACACACTGACCCCACATTTGGTCAACATTTTCAATTCAGCTGCCCCCTCCTCCTCTTTTCCTCCAGAGATGTTGAAGGCCTTGAAAATTGCTCTACCTAAACCAGGTAAAGATCCAGACACACCCCAAAATTTTAGGCCTATATCTTTGCTCAATAATGATATTAAGATGTACGCAAAACTTTTGGCTACGAGACTGGTGGATATACTGCTTTCATTGATAGATATAGACCTGTCAGGTTTTACTAAAGGACGTCGGACGCTACCTGACATCTGATTAATGTGATTCATGTGGCAGAGGGTCGCAAAGCACCTTCTCTGCTTCTCGCGTTGGATGCAGAGAAGGCGTTTGATAGGATTCACTGGCAGTTTTTATCACAGGTGTTGACCAAGTTCGGTTTTACAGGGCCCATTTATTCGGCCATAATGGCATTGTACACTCTCTCCCTTCTGCACAAGTGTATATATCAGGAGCATTATCATTTTGAAATAACAAATGGGACTAGGCAGGGGTGCCCCCTCTCCTCACTGATTTTCAACCTGTTGATGGAACCGTTGGCCTCCTTTCTACGTACACACCCCAATATAAAAGGTATAGCAGTAGAGAAAAAACAGCCTATTCACTGATGACATTTTATTTGCTGTCCAACACAGAAACTTCGCTACCAGAGATCCATCAGGCACTTCAAACATTTAATGCGGTATCATATTACAAAGTTAATGAAACAAAATCATACTTACTGAATCTAGGTATCCCAGAAACAACAGAATACAAACCTAGGAATAGATTGCTATATACGTGGAAGAAAAATGGTATCAAATATTTAGGCATCACCTTGACCCCTAAAACAAAAGACCTCCTACAAGCCAATTGCACACCCTTCTTTAGATACACTAGGAGCCAAGCTATCTAAACTAGCGATAACAGAATTATCATTACACATGTTTACAGGACAAAAAACATTTGTGAGAAAAACCAATCTATCAGAGCATGGGAACGGGACATTGGGGTGGTGTATCCGTCTAAACACTGGGAAAACGCATTCCGTCTCATTTACTCTGCCACTAAATGCACAAACTTATGGAAAATGCAACAAAAAATAACACTTTGGTGGTACCTCATACCATATTGGATCTCTAAAATATACCCAGAGGCTTCTCCACATTGTTGGAGAGGGTGCGGTGGCGTGGGCACAATGTACCATGTTTTATGGTTGTGCTCCCACCTCCGTTCATTATGGTCTCAGGTAGAAAGACTTTTATCAATTATTTCAAACACCCAACAAACGTTAACGCCAGGTAACTTTGTTGATTGAGAACCATTTGTAGTGCATTATCTAAGTTTATCCTTGTTTAACTTGTAAAATTCAATAAAAATTATTGAAACAAAAAAAGGATGTCAGCTCTCCCTGATTCTGGAGTTCACCATTTAGCCTCTAGAGGTCCAGGACCTTGCTACACACACTTGCATATACTGTATGTGGAACCCACAGTACCCACATCAAGGCTTCTCTGTATACTGCGGTCCTAACTCTATAGTTTTGAAAGTCTCCAAGTTGGAGCATATAGAGCAGTGGATACATTAAGGGCAGGCTTGCCTGCATGGAGCCCACTCCTCTGTAAAGGCACAGAGCCACATTGGACACCCAGCAAGCACACAATGGCAGCTGAAGGCATCCAATGTGCCCCCACACCCAGTCAGCGAACAAGCTATGCAAAAAGATGGAAACCACCCAAATTTATGATTAGCCTTTGCAGTAAGGTGCACATGGAAGGGCAACAAATTTCCTAGCACACTTGCCAGCCTGCAAGCTAACCAAATAGATCCTGTCTAATAGTTCACATTAAAAATGGAGGGTTTCGTTGCACACATTTGCTTGAACACCCACTTTTGGCACATATGCATCTATGGGCAGCAGAGGTTTCTGAACTGAGAGCGCAGTCACTGCATGCTCCCAGCATCTTATCTCTAATAATCATGTGACCACTTTGGAAGCCAATGACAATGCTCGCTTGATCAGGCAGACCTTCTTGCCTCCCGGGCATAATAGCTCAGTTAGTGACCCTGGGATTGGGCAGAAAGATAGATATGAAATGGAGTTTAGCTGTAAAGTAAAAGTATTGAGCTCTTGCTACAAGGGATCAAACAGTTCATAGGACTTTGACCAAATTTGGCAGGCCTTACTGGAACAACGGACAAGATTTAGCAGGACCTATTTTGACAGGTTTTGTGTGAATGCATTTAATAACAAGCAATAGGCCTCTTGCACAGGTGCCTGAAAACACCACACTTTTAGGCATCCAGGCGTGTTTTTTGTTGTTTTTTTTTTGTTTGTTTGTTTTTTTTTTTTATTGATCTAAATGCAACCCTTTGCTATTAATGGACCTGTACACACCAGCGTGTAAAGTTGCACTGCGTATAGATCAGTAAAAGAAAAATTACAAAAACTTGTGTTGCTGGTCAGTATTTTTACATGCATTTGTGCAAATATTTGCATATATGCGCATACACCACACTACCTTGATTTACAATAAAAGTTTAAAGTTTTATGCGTGTGCATGCATACGCTCAATTACATGCAAAAGCTATACAGCCCATCCTCACTTTTTTTATCTGCCAGGAATATCTGATGTTCATACATCAGTACCATGTGCAAAAAACACTAGTTCCCAATGGGGTTGATTTACTAAAGGCAAATCCACTCTGCACTACAAGTGCACTGCAAGTTCACTTGAAAGTGCACTTGGAAGTGCAGTCGCTGTAAATCTGAGGGGAAGATCTGAAATGAGGGGAAGCTCTGCTTACTTTATCATCCAATCGTGTACAAGCAAAAATGCTGTTTTTTATTTTCTTGGCATATCCCCCTCAGATCTAAAACGACTGCACTTCCAAGTGCACTTGTAGCGCAAAGTGGATTTGCCTTTAGTAAATAAACCCCATTTTGTATTTGCTTAAAGTCTAGTACCCTCTGTCGTCAAACAAAATGTACTTTTACTTCTCCCTGCATGACAACTACAATTTGCCAATAACTTTTTTTTTTTTTTTTTTTAAAGACTTACTACCTCTCATTCACATCAATCAAATTCTGTTTTTTTTTTTTTAAAGTACCCAGACTTACATAAAACCTAGATAACTTTCCTGGCTAACTTGATTAGAACGTGATCACACACTCCCCCCTCTTCTCAGCCCAAAACAGCTGGCAGAAAGTTTTCGCTCTCTTTTCCTGTACACTTTAAAGCTGATCTGTCCCAGGCTGCACTCTCCTCACTTACGGACTTGTAGATGACCCTGTAGATCAGTTTCTTTGCTATTAGAAATATGTTGTAATGTACTTGGAATCGCTTTTTAAGTACCTAGGACTATGCCCAATCCTACCGCTCCTTACTAATGTTTAACCATTTGCCCTGAAGTTGTTAACACAGCGACTTGGATAATCACGAGATAACTGATACTTAAACTATTCTTTTTTCCTTTCTGCGTCACTGCTCTCACTTACCTTGGTGCAGGGGACTACATTCCTCTAAGGAACCCAAAAAAGATGAAGGTAAGTGACTTGCCTTGATATATTGCAATGTACAATTATGTTTTTTGCAATGTTTGCATTTAAGTTTACAGAAGCAACAGCTAATGAACTACAAACTTCAGCATACCTTTCTAATATCCATTGAAGATGAAGATTTATAGTTTGATAAAACATGATTAATGGTAATTTTCTATGTATATATCAGTGCAGTTGCACTGCAGCACATGGGTCAGCATACCGTTACTGATGGTTCTTCTTTACCATATCTTTATAGTTGCATCAGGAACTACTGTAAATAAACGTTAGATGTTCGTTGAGATACCAGCTGCAGCACAGATGCATCCAATTTTGATTGAAGGTGTATATTTTTATGATTATTGAAATCATTATGTATGTTGTAGAAAATGTACCTGCAGCATGAAAAGATTAGTTAATATGCAGTAAATGCATTGTAAAGTGACAGTACTGAATGTCTACCAACACATTCAGACCTGCTGTACTTCTAAGCTTGCAGTGAGTGTAGCTCCTGGATGGTCCGCTCTCAATAAATTTAATGGAAATTGCTCTACTTTTAGTTACAGGTGCCAATGTTTGCCATTAACTTCCAAGAGCACTACACCAATTGCATAACTATACCCATAGAACAGCCTTTCTTTCAACTAGTGCGCCTTCTGGGTTCTTCAGGGGTGTCTTGGTAAAATGCCTAAAAATTGGCTAACAATTATGTACAAGCCAGTGGGGTGGCTCAAGCTTGCCTTTTTGAAAGCCACGGGCTTTTGTTTTGCAGCATTACAACCTTTGGCACCATGCAGGTCAGCCGCCGGCATCCTAACAACCAATGACCTCATCGGTTGTTGAGGGAGATGACAGGCACCTACACAGAATCCTTGTTTGCCCTTCCCCGGCCCCTCTCCATCAGCACTGTGTTCGCTTTACCTGAGTGAAGGAGAAGATAAACACTGGTATATTAGTCAGTACCATTGTGCATTTTAGGGTCACGGTACTGAATGTGTACCAACAGAAAAGGGTAAAATTGCAGGGGTCTTCAGACCTGCTGCTCTTTAGGGAATGTTGCTCCTGGATGGTCAGCTCAAGCCACAGGTTTTTGTTCTGCAACATTACTACCTTTGGCACCATGGAGGTCGGCCGCTGGCATCCTAACAACCAATTACATCATTGGTTGATGAGGGAGACATCAGGCACCTGCGCAGAATACTTGTCTGCCCCTCTTCATCAGCATTGGGGTCACGTAGAAGAGAAACGCTAGAATATTAGTCAGTACCAGTGTGCAAAGGAGTATTGACTTTGTAAGAAAAAAATCACCTCTAATGTTTGTAAGGGGGCTTGGGAATAGCCATGCTCAAGTCCCTGCCCCACTTCTTCCTTTCCAGGGCAACAACCCACCTGCTTGAGGCTTTAACTCTTCACCATCTCGTGCCCTCTCCGTGCCAGAGCCCTCCTTATGAGTTTCCCAGCCATTAACTGTTCTATCACAAATGAAGAAATGTTCACACAGAAAAAGGATTGCTGCACTCTGATGGTAATTAAAAAATGGCAAATAGTCACATCATATCAAAATACTATCCGGGGGCACCTGACAGTACATTACCAATCACATATAGTGGATGATCTGCAGCAGTCATGTGAAAGCATCCAGCAGCACATATAGCAAACCATCTTCCTTAGCTCAGTCTCTATCTAGCTGGGATCATTAGTACTCATTTAGAGCTTCTGGGTCACCTTAGGCTGTCTTTGTCCACTCACTGTTCCTTGCAGATAGTCACTCTGAGATAGGATCACTGCAGACATCTCCAGCTGGTTACTAGTTGAGAGTGCAGCCAGGTCCTCCTGGGGGATAGCCTAACACCAGGAAATGTTTGGCCTGGCCTGAAAGGCCTTTTGCAACCCACAATAACCTCCACCACCATAAAGGTCAGGAAGTCTACAGCCAGCTCTTCTGGGTGCAGGTTTACCTCTCCCTGCCCTCCAGCCCTGTCCAGGGCCTTCACTTGCTGACTACATCTGCTGAATGGTGGGGTCTCTAGCTCCCATGTCCCAAATATCTCCTCCCAGCCTTATAAGTGGACACTGACCCACCCATTACATTAAAAGGAGGGCTCTAGCTAAAAGGGACCTAACACCTGCTTACACTTTTCTCTGTTATCACACTCTCCTGGGACAGAGCCACCTAGTGGCAAACTAGCTAACTGCACCTGTTTACATGTTGGATGGCCTATGTGTTTGGATGTTGCTGTGTTTATGTAAAGCTATTCGTTTAGTTTTTACATTTTAAAATGCATAATTTTAAAGGGTGCCTTGACTGAAAAAAGGTTAAGAAACATGACCATAGAAGAGCATGCAACATCTATGGGACCCAGAAGCACAGGGGTGGGAAACTAACTAGTAAACTAGTCATTTATGCAGGTGGCAAAAAACATTCAGCCAACACATTTGGATGAAATGAATGTGTGTATGTGTATATAGTTGAGGCGCCTCAAAAATTCTTGCTATTACTATTCTGCTCAAGTAATTGTCTTTTGAGGGGAACAGTAGAGAAGCGTGTGAGGGGTGCTATTTCACATTGCTGTAGCCCTACCATACAGCGTATTAGGAGTGGATCCACCTCCCCTATACTTGAGTTCTGAGCTTTTTAGCCATAAAGAAAAAACATTAACCTTAAGTAATAAAGGGGATTTGTATTAACGGCAACGTTCAAAGGCCAGGTACTTGCTCAGTAATAAAGAACAGTCAGATTTAAAAAATCTGCATTGCCAACAATTCATGAGAACTACCTTGGCAATGCTGTTTGCTGTTTGAAGATCCACCTTAATATTTGCATAATTTTGTTTTTATAGGCTTCAGGCTTTTGATTTCAATTACAATTTCACCTGCATGACTAGAATGTGCATAATGTATTCAGACACAAATAAATATTACAAGAGAACAGTACACTGATAAGGTCATTAGAATTTACCTTTTTAATGGCTTCTTTTTTTTTTTTGGTGGGGTCTTGTATTGGACAGGACTGGACTTGCAAGTATCTGGTGGTCAATTTTATGTAATTATGGATAACAAGCAGCAGAGATGTGCAGGTAGGCCAAACAGGAGGGAAATAATATTTTTTTAGGGGGTACAACACCACCATCATGAACCAAGTAGATGGGGAAGCTGCTAATTATGCCTGATAATAAAGATGATATAAACACAATAATTTTACATTTTTTTTTTAACTAAAGTGCTGCATCACCACAGCAGCATCAGCATCAGCCTCGTCAGAATCTTGTACAGGACAGGGAGGCTAACTGTAAAGAAAAATAAGACCACAATGTAAATTTATTTTATAGACTTGCTGTTTTCTGTGGTATGGCAGCACCACAACCATACCATAGACCAGGAAGAGTTCATCCACAAAGCAACCTATGCTAGAGCTTAGGACCTAGAATGTCCATGGAAACCATCTAAAACCTTAATGCTTCTGAAGTAAACTAAGCGGATAGCACAATGGGTCAAGACTATGCACCTACCTGTCTGTCAAATTCCTAGTAGAGAATGAGCTGACAAGAAGGTTTCCCTTACGCCTCCTGCTCAATACCACCCGGAGTTAGTGACAGGGCATAGCAGTACAAGGAGTGGCATAGGTGCCTGCGGTAGGTCCTGACACAGTGGGTGGTCAGAGGAAAGTCTGGATGCTGCTGGAATGCTTTGGATGTTTGGACTGGAACTTGTCCAGTATGCTGGCACCCAGGAGGATCTGAGGTACTTGCAGGTGCAGGAAGCAAAGCTTTAGTCAAGATGGGCCAGAATCTGCAACAACTGGCCAGCAGAAGTACCAAATCAAGGAAGGAGTTGGTATCAAATGAGTAACGGAGGTATCAAACAAGCTGGCAGAGGATGAAGTTAGGAAAGAAAAGGTCTGCAGAGTCAGGAGGCAAGTCCGGTCAAACTAAGGTGACCAGATTTTCAAAATGAAATCCGGGGACATTTTTTTTTTTTGGCAAATGGTAAACGATTTTATAAGCATATATTCCTCAAATTATATATTCAGTGTATGTGGTATATGTTTATGGAAGGATTATATGATATATACGTTATTTCTCACATTTCGTCCATGAGATAAAAAAAAAAAGAAGATTCTTACAATTTTTTGGAATACGACTACCAAATGTTAAGACGATAAGATGGAGATAAAACTTTTCATATTTTGTATTTTATTCTTGCCAAAGAATTTTGGTTCAACAATAACAATAAATTAACAATTCAGAACAGTAAAAGATTGCATGGTAACAACACGTAGGATACCTTCAAACATATATAGATATCTATATATCTCTCTCTATATATACCATAGCAGCACCAGGATTTGCTGCTACAAAGTTTACCACTTACCTCAGTTTCTCCTCCCTGGCACCACTTTCCCTTCCTGTCCCCGCCCTTAAATGACGTCATGTCAGAGGCCGGTGTAGAAGAAGAATGTAATCTGTGTACGGTAGTTTAGACTGCTGCCGGGTGCAGGAGCGCACTCGGCACCCCGCTGCAGCTCTGCTTTTGTCTGTCAATCTTCAGCCGGGAGACATTAGCCCCGGCGCTGCCTGCACACCAACACTTCACTTCAAAGGGGTTTCTGCTCCTTCTGCACACTCTAGTCCCGGTCCTGCTGCCTGTCACTGTGCTCCGCCAGTGGCATCACTAGGGTTGGTGTCACCCGGTGCCGAAAAAATTGGTGTCACCCCTCCTCCACCAACTACCTCAGTACAGACCCCCCTCCACTAACTACAGACCCCACTCCATCAATATAGCCCCCTCCCTCAGTACAGACCCCCTTAAATCAATATAACCCCCCTCCCTCAGTACAGACCCCCTTAAATCAATATAGACCCCCCACAAAGTACAGACTCCCCTCCCTCAGTACAGACCCCCGCTCAGTGCAGACCCCCTTTCCTCAGTATAGACCCCCCACTAAGTACTAACCCCCTCCCTCAGTACAGACCCCCCCATCAGTACAGAAACCCTCCCTCAGTGCAGAGTCTGCAGACCCCCCTCCATCAGTATCAACCTCCCACCTCAGTGCAGACCGCCCCATCAGTACATACACCCCCCCCCCAGTGCTGACCCCCATCAGTATAGAATCCCCCTTCAGTGCAGAGCCCCCATTAGTATAGAATCCCCCCAGTGCAGAGCCCCCATTAGTATAGAATCCCCCCAGTGCAGAGCCCCCCCATTAGTATAGAATCCCCCCAGTGCAGAGCCCCCCCCCCCATTAGTATAGAATCCCCCCAGTGCAGAGCCCCCCCATTAGTATAGAATCCCCCCCAGTGCAGAGCCCCCCCCCCATTAGTATAGAATCCCCCCAGTGCAGAGCCCCCCCATTAGTATAGAATCCCCCCAGTGCAGAGCCCCCCCATTAGTATAGAATCCCCCCAGTGCAGAGCCCCCCATTAGTATAGAATCCCCCCAGTGCAGAGCCCCCCATTAGTATAGAATCCCCCCAGTGCAGAGCCCCCCCATTAGTATAGAATCCCCCCAGTGCAGAGCCCCCCCATTAGTATAGAATCCCCCCAGTGCAGAGCCCCCCCATTAGTATAGAATCCCCCCAGTGCAGAGCCCCCCCATTAGTATAGAATCCCCCCAGTGCAGAGCCCCCCCATTAGTATAGAATCCCCCTGCACATGTCCACCACACACTGTAAATAAATGAAGTTTACAGACCTCAGAACAGCGCGGATGATACACACAGCCGTGTGTGTCCCTCGGGCTCCTCCTCCTCCTGTGTGAATGTAAACAGAGAGGAGGGGGAGGCGGCTTCAGTCCGCTGTGCTGCGGGACACAGCGCAAGTCCCGTGGCACAGATCAGGGCGAGGGCCAGTGTTAGCGGTACGTGCCGCTACGTTCCTGAGTGCCGCCCCTGCAATCCGGGGACAAATCCGGGGACAGACGGGCTCCGGGGAGAGTGTCCTCAATCCGGGGACTGTCCCCGGAAAACGGGGACGTCTGGTCACCCTAGGTCAAACACAGGATAGCAAAAGACAGATCCGGTCACAAGCTGACAAAAACAACACAGAAAATTATTTTCAGTGTGCTGTACTTTTAGATGGGGTGCCAAAGCCAGTTTTAGACATGCACACTCATTTGCACTAACGTTTATTAATGTGAGCATGTATATTAGCATGAGCATGCCCATGTATCCAATGTACTGAGCCAATGACTATATTTTGTGAACACGCAGATCTTCAGGTACGGCTATGCATTTGATGTTCTTGACAATGTCACATCATAAGGGAAAATACACTTGTAGTCAGTTAGCATCTGATGGGGGCATTCCAGTACAGACACTGTAAATGGAGCAGTTTCTCTGTTCCTATTGCAATCATCTATTTCAATGGAAAAGATGGGAAGGGGGGAGGGGCAAAGAGGCAAAGTTGCTACCTTGCCATGGGGCCCATTCTGCCCTTATCTGTTTGTCTTGAACTTTCAACAGCACTGCTCTTAGATTTATGAACTATCCGGACATGCTAGATGATAAGGGAGAATAAGATACAGACATAAGTACTGCTGCTTTACATTATGAATATCCATAAACTTTAGATGTTGTTTTTATGCCCTTTTCATATCTAATAAAAATTACTGGGCGGAGGGGGTGATTTACAGTTATTCAATGTTGGTCAGGAATATAATTGAATGGAGTGACCTGTCTTACGATAGATACACCAAATGGCCATGGCACGGTTTGTGCTGGTGGTGGAGCTGGTGTTGCAAAGTCAAAAATAAAAATGTGAGGACCTTTTGTGCCCTGTTTGTGTCCTACAACAAATTTGAGTGATAACTAGGGATGAGCTCGCAGTGCATTATGGGGCTTTTCACAGGGCTCAAATTTGCCGCAAATGCCCCATAATGTTCGCTGTTCTGTGAACGGGAGGCTTTCTTCTGGGACGACAGCCATGCAGACCAATTTGATGCAGTGTGCGGCGTATGGTCTGAGAACTGACATGACACCCCTTCAACCTATATATATATATATATATATATATATAATATAATATATCAATATCTCTCTATATATATATATATATATATCTATATATCTATCACATGGTCCTAAGTATTCAGACCCTTTGCAGTGACACTCCTATAATTAACTCAGGTGCTGTCCATTTCTTCTGATCATCCTTGAGATGGTTCTACACTTTCATTTTGAGTCCAGCTGTGTTTAATTATACTGATTGGACTTGATTAGGAAAACCACACACCTCTCTATATAAGAGCTTACAGCTCACTCACAGTGCATGTCAGAGCAAATGAGAATCATGAGGAACTGCCTGAAGAGCGCAGAGACAGAATTGTGACAAGCCACAGATCTGGCCAAGGTTACAAAAAAAATTTTGCTGTACTTAAGGTTCCTAAGAGCACAGTGGTGGGAGAGGTAAAGAACCCAAAGATCACTGTGGCTGAGCTCCAGAGATGCAGTTGGGAGATGGGAGAAAGTTGTAGAAAGTCAACCATCACTGCAGCCCTCCACCAGTAGGGGCTTTATGGCAGAGTGGCCCGACGGAAGCCTCACCCCAGTGCAAGACACATGAAAGCCCGCATGGAGTTTGCTAAAAAAACACCTGAAGTACTCCAAGATGGTGAGAAATAAGATTCTCTGGTCTGATGAGACCAAGATAGAACTGTTAGGCCTTAATTCTAAGTGGTATGTGTGGAGAAAACCAGGCACTGCTCATCACCTGTCCAATACAGTCCCAACAGTGAAGCACGGTGGTGGCAGCATCACCATCAAATCTGTCAGGTTTACCATCCAACCTGACAGAACTGGAGAGGATCTGCAAGGAGGAATGGCAGAGGATGCCCAAATCCAGGTGTGAAAAACTTGTTGCATCTTTCCCAAAAAGACTCATGGCTATATTAGATCAAAAGGGTGCTTCTACTAAATACTGAGCAAAGGGTCTGAATATGTCGGACCATGTGATATTTCAGTTTTTCTTTTTTAATAAATCTGCAAAAATGTCAACAATTCTGTGTTTTTCTGTCAATTTGGGGTGCTGTGTGTACGTTAATGAGGAAAAAAATGAACTTAAATGATTTTAGCAAATGGCTGCAATATAACAGAGTGAAAAATTTAAGGGGGTCTGAATACTTTCCGTCCCCACTGTACAGCGCATTCGGTGGTTTCTAATACACTTCAGGCGGTGTACACAGTATCTAATACAGTGTGTACAGTTTCTAATACACTTCAGGCAGGGTATTTGTATATGTGTGTGTGTGTATGTGTGTGTGTGTGTGTGTGTGTGTGTATATATATTACTTGCATTCAGTGTAGCCTATATATACAGTGCATTTGGTGGTGTATAATTTCTAATATACTTCAGGCGGTGTACACAGTATATAATACAGTGTAGTGTGGTGTTGTAAAACAAAAAATACATTATGTCCAGAAGGCCACCAAGGAGAGGCAGATGCTCACAGGCCACTAAAAGAGGGCAAGCAGCCTCTGTTTCTAACAGTGGTGGTTGTGGATATGGTGCATCCTCTGAAGGTGGCCGTGTTATTGAGCCACAACATGCAGTGGATAAGGAAGCTGTCCTCATCCTCCTCATCCTCTGTCACCCAGGTTCAGAGTAGTTTGCCTTTCAATGCAGCTGCCAAAGCAGCCTATTCCACTGGCTCCTTGTTCAGTCACTCCTTCCATAGCCCCACAATCATGCACGGAAGAGTCCCCAGAACTATTCCATCACAGTGTCAGGTACATGCTGCTGGAGGATGCGCAGCAATTTGATTGCTCCGATGTTGGTTCCCAAGTTGAGCAAGGGAGTAACGTGAGCCTAGAGAGAGGGGGTGCCACAGAAGGACAAGAAACTGGCAGTCATGTTCCCCCAGGTGCAGCATACTGCCAAGTTTGCTCCAGTGACGAGGAGGGAGGGAATGATGAGGTCATTGACTGTACTTGGGTGCCTGAGAGAAGAGAGGAGGAAAGGAAGGACGAGGAGGCACAACTTCATTGAGACAGGATGTCCCCTAGGGACCAGCTTAAGGGCAGCTACCCTATTGCATCACATCGCAGGTGCAGGGCACTGCTGACTCCCCGCTGACTTTAAAAAGTTTCTTGACGTTTTTAGACACATGTGCAGCAGATCACACCGTTGCTGTTTGCAACCTATGTCAGAAGCGGATCAAGCGTAGCCAGAACAGCAGCCGCTTGGGCACCACATGCTTGAACAGACATATGACGATCTGCCATGCAGTCCATTGGCAACAGCACTTGAAAGAGCTACATCAAAGAAAAATGTGGACATCTCCTTGCTCCTCATCTGGGATTTCCAACCCTACTATAACTCTAGTCCTCTCAAAAACCTGCACTGAGAGGAATGAAGGTATAGCAATAGGTGTCCCAAGTACTTGCAGCCAATATTCATACCAGACCCAAAGGGCCTGGTAATGGTAATCATTTTTTCCAATGATTTTTAGCTATATTGCTGGGATCCGACAATACATTACAGCCACGAGCAGTTTTAAATTACTTTTTTCCTTTTAGAAATGTCAGTTTTGATTTAATTTGATATGAGATTTGTACTGTGCCGAATGCACTCCGTTAGGAGCAGGTCTAGGTGCACAGAGACCCTAAAATCAAATTAAGACTTCCAATAGAATGTTAACAAAGGAGCCTAGGGTGCCCAATATGAAAGAGGTAAAGTAAAACAGAGAAAAACCAGGGAGGGGGTGGGAGGGGGTAACCCTCCAGATGGGAAGGAAAAAGAGCATACAAAATCCATGTTTTTTGGGTTTTTTTTGCACGAATCCTATTCTTCATAAGATTATCCGTAGGCCTGGATAAAGAGGAAGGTTTTTAAACCCTTCCTGAAACTCAGGAGGGAAGGTAAAGACCTTAGAGACACTGGAAGGGAGTTCCACAGGTTATTGCCCTTTGTAACCAGGCGTCTGTTACCAGTAAATTTTAGTCTGCTGATTATAGGATCTGTGAGAAGTAAGTTGGCTGATCGGAGTGGTCTTGACGGTACATGGTGAGAGGCCCATTCAGACAGATAAATTGTGCCCAGTTTTGCTGTGGTACTGTTATAAACATGGGACAGATGCGTTACTTTACAGGCAGACTAAGGAGACCCTCAAGGCACGATATTTAAAGGAATATTTCGTTTTTATTGTTTCACTTTAAGCATTATTAAAATCACTGCTCCTGAAAAAACGACCGTTTTTAAAACCTTTTTTTTGCATTGATACATGTTCCCTGGGGCAGGACCCGGGTCCCCAAACACTTTTTATGGCAAGAAGTTTCATATAAGCCTTTAAAATGAGCACTTTTGATTTTTCACGTTTGCGTCTCATAGACTTTAATGGTGTTCGCGTGTTCACTAAAATTTTTTGCCTGTTCGCATGTTCTGCTTCGAACCGAACCGGGGGTTGTTCAGGTCATCTCTAGTGATAACTGAATACAAAATGTCTTGGAGACAGGAAACATTTGAGGACCAATGGGGCTGAGGCAAGATTGTGGGATTGGTCTGGGAGTGGGAGCTGGCTAAAATGATGACCGCAATAAAAAGTACAATCTGGATTTATTGAAATAGAGACATTAGCACCTAGTTTGCTTGACGAAACTGAAACTATAGCATTGCCTTTGCCTACCAAAATTCAGAAAGGAGTATGGCTCCTTTAGAATGTAGAAAACATTTCTATGCCAAAAAAAGCAATCGCATTGTCCACCAACCACATTCCAGTACTCTTACAGCCAGAAAGCCTGGAGGGTGAGATGCAAAAGCATCACTGACACCAAAACATGTTCCTATGGACAATGTGATTTTTATTGCTGGCCCAGTAAAACCTCTCACACATCTCCTCCTCCCTCCTCCTCCTCCTCATCACCAGTTACTTCCCATATCATATCTGACAGTCACACTGTCACAGTCAATGCATTACATTACATGCTCTGGTACAAAATTTGTTGTAAGGTCCATATTACAAAGTCACACCTCTACATTTCTTATTTAACCTTGCATGCTGTTACTGAATTATGCAGAATATTACGTTTACGCTTGTGAAAGGTGCCTGAGGAAAGTTCGTTCTTTCTGCCACAAGATGGAGCTGGTGGACATACTGTGCTCCTGTTTCCGAAGTGCAGAACAGTGAACACTGGGAGGTGTAGTCTGGGCTATAAATTGTGCCATTGCAGTTTCTGAAAGAGAAAATACAAGTCACAATGTACCTGGAGGAGTCTAAAGCGGGAGGATAAATTAAAGTCTGGGAAAGAGCAGGGTTTTTTGGGGGATCACCGCCAGCCGTAAACCCTATGCAATTTATGTCTGTTCTGAATCTGTTCTTCTGAGCCAACGCCACCATCCTCTTTAACTTATTATGTGACCCTGGCCCATTCCTGTGCACCAAGAAACCCCTTTTCTTCATTTGACCATCTTGCTGTGTGCAGGAATATCCATCATCCTAAGTGCGCCAACGTCTCCCAGGGCCCCAGCAGCCGGCAGAAAACTGATTCCAAAACTGTATATGGTTTTCGGCTTTTTAGCACAGCCATTCTGTTCCTGAATATTTTAATCTCTAACAAAGTCCTAGAACTAATGCAGAGAATGCATTAAGGTAAAAAACCTCCATCCTTTAAAACTAATTTAACCATCCCCTACTTCCTCCTGGCTAGATATATCCCTTTTTGAGGCGGTAGGCAACCTCTGCCCTCCAGCTGTGGTGAAACTAAAAGTCCCATGAGACATTGCAAGACCCTGACAATCACAGGCATGAGTCCTAGAGGCAGAGGCATGATGGGATTTGTAGTTTTACCACAGCTGGAGGGCTGAGGTTGCCTACCCCTGGAGTAGGGGATGATTAAAACTCCTGTCTGTGGTGGTGTTTTTTTTTTTTTTTGTGTTTTTGTCATTTTCTACAAAGTGAGGTAAACCCTCCCCTAGACAGTTGTCACCTAAAAAAAAAAAAAATGCCCATTGGAAGATTTTGGAAGATATCTTTTAGGCCTCTGCACACTGAACGCTTTGACCATCTCTCCTAAATGCCTTTCCTGCTGGCAACAGCGATTTGGCAGAAAAAAATGATTGATGCTTGTAAGCACGTGCAATGTGTTTAGGAGCATTTAGGTGCATCAAGCACTTGGGCATTTATTAATTTCAGTGGCCAGAAAAATTATTTACTTTAGCCATTAAAATGAATTAATGCTTGAACGCTAAACATGCCAAGAGTGCATTTACACGCGTTTAAGCACGTCAAGCACTTTTTCTGCAAAAGCGCCACTGCTCCTGGATGCACTGACAGTTTTTATTTCTGCCTCTAAACACGCCTGAATCTAAACTCCTGTAAACGCCTAACATTAAGGGGCAGTTAGAGGCGGACAAAATTATGCCAGATACTCTTAAGAGCAACAATAAAAATGTTCAGTGTATATGTGGCCTAAGGCCACTTTAGGGCTTATTCACACCAGCAGAAAAAACACTCCATTTAGATGCATACAAAACTATATGCTGTATGCATCTAAATGCAACACTATTGAATTCAATGAGCCCATATACACAGTTGTGTCTACGTACGAAAATGTGTGCTGCGTTTAGTCACCCACAAAATAAGGATACAGCTGACATGTGCAGATCTGCAGATTTCACTCACTCACATACGTGCATAAACACGTATAAAAGCATATAAACACAAGCACTTTTGGTACGTATTTTATGCAGGATCTTTAATGCAGAAAATCTGCACTAAAAGCGGTGTTTTTTATGCCCTGTGAATAAACATACACTACAGTATATTACCAAAAATATTGGTATGCCTGCCTTTACACGCACATGAACTTTAATGGCATTCCAGTCTTAGTCTGTAGGGTTCAATATTGAGTTGGTCCACCCTTTGCAGCTATAACAGCTTCAACTCTTCTGGGAAGGCTGTCCACAAGGTTTAGGAGTGTGTCTATGGGAACCTTTGACCATTCTTCCAGAAGCTACAAATACTGTAGCTGCTGACTTTTAATAACAGGACAATTAACTGTCCAGGGATGCACTTTGTGAACCGTTCCACAGTTTTCTGCGAAGACTGCGGGGAGGGAGGAGGAGAGGAGAACTTCCGCTAGGGACACCTAGGCCATCCAAGTGGGATTGAGTACCTGTCAAAATTAGGTTTCCCCCCCCCCCCCCCCAAAAAAAAAGATGTTGCAGGGGAGGGGAGGAAAGGAGGACGATTTAAAGGGGAAATTCCCCTTTTGGGTGGACTTCCGCTTTAAGTGTCTCATGCGCAAGTAGATGAAATAAACTTAAAGTGGTTCTAAAGGCTGAAGGTTTTTTACCATCGTGCATTGTATGCATGAAGGTTAAAAACCTTTAGTGTGCAGATCCCCCTTATACCCACCTGAGCCCGATCCTGATCCAGTGATGTGCACAAGAGCGGAAGCTCTCCTGCGTCTCTGCCTCCTCATTGGCTGAGACACAGCAGACATTGGCTGCCGCTGCTGTCAATTACAGCCAGTGAGGAGCGAGCAGGGGGCATGGCTAAACTGCTCTGTCTCATAGACACACAGAGGCGGCTCAGGAGTGAGAATGCACGAGTTCCAGAGCAAGCAGCTTGCCCCCAGAGCAAGTGGTCCGTGAGGGTTTACAACCACTTTAAGAGGGTAGGGGCCAGGAGCACTGGTGGGGGACCCTAGAAGAGGAGGATCGGGGCTGCTCTGTGCAAACCACTGCACAGAGCAGGTAAGTATGACATGTTTGTTATTAAAAGAAAAAAAAATTCAACCTTTACAAACACTTTAAATACCTTTTGGATAATTAATTTTATGTAAAAACTTTGGAAATATGCCTGTATTTTTAACACTGGCCATATACTAGTAGTATTTCAACATTTTTAATTTTAAGATTGTTAGTTTGATTTTTGCAATCATTAGTGGTGTCAAATTGATTTGAAATCAAACTTTTACCTGAGTGACAAGAAAATTAGTAGAAACGGGTTAGAATATTTCTCGAACAAACACATTTCTAATGGCATAATGCCGCGTACACACGGTCGGACTTTACGGCAGACTTTGCCCGGCGGACTTTTCGACGGACTTTCTGAATGAACGGACTTGCCTACACACAATCCACCAAAGTCCGTCGAATTCGTATGTGATGACGTACGACCGGACTAAAACAAGGAAGTTCATAGCCAGTAGCCAATAGCTGCCCTAGCGTGGCTTTTTGTCCGTCGAACTAGCATACAGACGAGCGGACTTTTCGACCGGACTCGATTTCGACGGATTGATTTAAAACATGTTTCAAATCTAAGTCCGTCCAACTTTTGAGAAAACAAAGTCCGCTGGAGTCCACACATGATCGAATTGTCTGACGAAATCCCGTCCGCCGGGCAAAGTCTGCCGTAAAGTCCGCCCGTGTGTACGCGGCATAAGTGGTTTTCATTTGGGAAAGTCCATTCATGACCTCTGGAAGGTTTACCCCCCTTTATAACCAGGCAATTTTTTGTGATACGGCACATAACATATCCAATAAAAATTATTTTCCTCATAAATTTAGACCAATATGTATTGTGCTGCATATTTTTGGTTAAAAAAGATTCCAATAAGCGTATATTGATTTGGTTTGTGCAAAAGTTATAGCATCTACAAACTAAGGCAAGAGGTTAAAAAGCAAACAGAATTTTGAAGTCCTTTCACATGATGTTAGTCAAGTCATCAAATGTAATGGGAATTTTTTTAAAATTTTCAGACGAATGTAGGCACAAACATTAATTCAAAACTCTACTAGCGTATGGCCATCATAATTTAACTGCAACCGTAAACCATAGTAAAAATAATGAATAAAATGTATTTATGATTTTTTTGTATTGTCTGAATAGGGAAAAGGTCAGGCACTCAAATGCTGCATACATCACAGTAACACCAGTATTCCTACAGTAGCTAAACAGTTTTTTTACAGGTTGGCCTGCTTACTTCAGTGCTACATTAAAAAAAAAAAAAAAAGTCTTTCTTACACACACATACAGAACATATTAATTGGTTAATTTTTTTACATAATAAAACTTTTCAAAGAACCGTTCTCCCCACCTCTCCTTCCTCCAGCAGCTTCCTGTTGGAATAACGGAGTTACCATAAAACTGGTAGAGAAATATTTGTGTCACTGTGACCCTAAGCTACAATATGTGAAAAATGGAATGCTTTCATTTTTTGCAAAAACCCCAGGAAAAAATAACATCTTGATTTTGGTAAACACTAGCATTTGTAAATTTGTTTCCTATTTAGGCTCAGTTCACATGTTCACATGTTTCCCTATGAGAGCCATCTTAACTGATACTACACAAGTCGCTCCGACTTTATAAACGGTTCCTGCACTACTTTGACTTTGTCTGACTTGGGTGCCACTTCAGCCCTTGTACAGGCTTCTAAATAGGATCCAAGTCGTACAACTTTGCTGTCGCAGCAGTGTGAACCGAGCCTTAAAGTGATTGTAAAGTCTTGTTTTTTTGTTTTTTTTGTTTTTGTTAAAAATACCAAATGTGTTACAGGTATACTTCTCTCCTCTGTGTAATGGTTACTCTTCAGTGCTCCTAGCCCCTCCCTCCTGTTGAGTGCCCCCACAGCAAGCAGCTTGCTATGGGGGCACCGGAGCCAAGCCACAGCTTCCTGTGTCCATTCGGACACGGAGCTGCGGCTTGGCCCCGCCCCCTTTCAGTCAGCCAAGGAGAGACTTTGACAGCAGTGGGTGCTGGCACCGCCATCTTAACTAAGGGAATCTGGCAGTGAAGCCTTGCAACTTCACAGTGGGTTTCCAACTGCGTATGCACAAAGTGTGTTGTGCTTTGTGAATGGGCTGCAGTCTTTTGGGATCTGTGAAGTGTCCCAGAAGGCTGCGGGGGAAGGAGGGGGGCTGAATTCTGGCTCAGCTCGCTGGAAGTGCGAGTGGGTAGCTGTCAAAAGCAGAGATGGCGGCAGACAAGCAGTGCTTCCCCTTTTAGATGGAGCTCCTCTTTAAGCTGGAAGTGTGTTGCAACATTAGCTGTGTTATTGACTAAGACACTGAAGCTCCCTGTATGAACAAAAATGTTTACCTTTTCCATGAAGACCTGAAAACTCAATATATACTGTACATGTATATGTGTGTGTGAGATAGATAGATATATCTATTATGCATAAAAGTGGACAAATTCTTGCACGCAAGAACAGAAATAAGCAATGAATCCGCCGTACTGTTTCTGTTCTTTAACTTTTTTCCCTAACTTTGACCCTCAGTCCAAACAGGCCCTCAAACTGACACCACTTAACCCAATGTGTATCAAGAAGATTGACAAAAACTTAATGTTTTCATTCTGCATTTATAACATGAAACATCACCTTATATTCAACACGAGGGAGGCTTTTTAAACGAGCAACCTACTATTTTTATGTGGTATACTGTAGACTAGCCTTTCTCTACCTTTTCAACACAGAGGAACCCATGAAATAACCAACCAATAATCCAGTCTCAGGGAACCCTTGCTAAAAATGACTATGTCTACAACTCATGATACTTTAGTGTGATGGTCCTGCTCATTGCGATCCAACCAGGCGGATGCTTCAACTGCAGATTCAAAAAATGTTGACTGACCTCTTGCCATAATGCGTAGTTTAGCCCGGTACAACATAGCATAAGTGACTTGAATCTTCTGCAATCGTTTCTTCATCTCTGCAAACTTGGCTCTTTTGCGCTGTACCTCTGCCGAGAAGTCAGGATAGAAGGAAATTTTCGTTCCATTATAGTGCACTGCACCCTTTTCCCTGGCTAATCGAAGTATTATTTCTCTGTCCTTGTAGTTCAGGAGTCTGGCTAGCATGGATCTAGGTGGATTGCCTGGAGGGAGGGGTCTCAGTGGTGTACGGTGTGCTCGCTCTACTGCAAAGAGCGCGGTAAAAGCATCTTTGCCGAATATGTCCTGTAACCACATTTCTGTAAATGCTGTGGGGTCCCTGCCCTCCACCTTCTCCGGGAGCCTCACTATGCATACATTATTTCTCCTGAGACGTTTCTCGATGTCGTCATTTTTGGCGTTGGCCTGTGCTGCTTGCTGTAATGCACTCCTAGTGTCCCTAGTAAGGGGGGGTAGTATATCCTCCACCTCACTGATCCTTCCCTCCACCGCTGTGGTTCTCTCCCTGATCTTTTGAATGTCATGGCGCAGGAGTGAGACAGTCTCAGTGAGGCTCCCAAATTGCACTTTCAGTCCATTAACAGACGCTGTGCAGCTCTGCACCGCCCACAGAATATCACTTAGTGTAGGCTGTTGTACCTCTTCCTGCATGGATTCAGATCCATCTGCATTAAGGATCAGGGAGCCCTCTAATGGCAGCGTGTCATCTAGTGCCATGGCGCCTTCTTGCCCCTCAGTCTCCATTGCCAGTAACTGCTGATTCGGGGGGGAGCACTGCTCTGTCCCTGCATCTTTTGGGCATACTATACCATGTCCCTGGGCTGCTCTTTCCCCTACTGTTTGCCAGACTTTGCTGCCTTACCGCTCGGTTCCTGTGTCTTGTCTGTGCTGCGAGATGCACGCTGGGGTAGAGGAGGGCCGGCGATATCTTGGCCATCCATGGCCGCCGCTGCTGCAGCTTCTTTCTCCCCCTTTCTGGTCATTCTGGGTCTCCGGAACCGTTCGCCGGCGGTATGGGGCGTCCTGCAGGGTTGTGGTGTGCTGGTGGGTCGGTTCTGGATGCGGATCGGTGGCGGGTTCAGGATGTATGAAGGATCAGTAGCGGGAGCTCTGTGTAAAGCGTTCGCTCACATGCCCGTCCAGGCCACGCCCCCCTTAGTGTGATGGTCAGTGTGAAGAATGTTCCTTACCATTGTGGATATTGGGAAGAATTAGCCACTTACAGATTGCTAAATGATTATTGGTGTTAGTGGGAACTTATCTGAGAGGCAGAAATTGCTGATTGCTCAAGGAACCCCTAGAAACCTCTGGAAGAACACTAGGTATCAATGGGACCCTGGTTGAGAAACCCTGCTGTAGACTATAGCGGTGCCCATAAGTGCAACATTTTTTCCCCCAAAGTATCTGAAATAAAAATGCACAAAAATGAAGACTGGCAATGAAGTGATTGCAGCCATAATGAGGACTACGATGATAATGACGTTATGTCGCTGAGCACAGCAACTCTACACTGTGATTGTAATTGACAGATGATGCCATTAAACAGCAATGAGAGACACTGTCAAGCAAAACAGTATCCTGTACTGATATTTCAAGTAACCCCTTTTTATCTGGCCTTTAAATCTGAAAACACAGCCCTACCTGAGTGGTAGTAGCAAAAAGTACTGCAAAGTAGGAGGCCACAGAAGGTAGCACAGGGTATTCCACAGGTCACCAGCACCTAAAATAGAACAAATTGCTTTAAGAAAATAATCAGAAATTTGTGAAAATCTTTTTAAAACAATAGGGCCTATTGACAAAAATGTATTAGTTGAAGTTTCTGCTTATTCCTTTTTGAAAAGAATCACAGGTATATAGGTAAATTAAAGTTATGCTGGCTATATTACTATATAGGCATATTTTGTGGTCAATAAAACTAATCTTTGAGTGCTGCTTGTAAATAGTTAATGATTCTTTTTTTTTTTTTTTTTTTTGCGCTGGGAAAGTTCAAATTTTCTAGAGATCCAGATCACTGGGCCATAAAGATCAGTTAAGTGACCACAAAGGAAAGGTTTAAGAATTAACTTCTTTGAGAAAAGCTGTGATAATTTCATACAAAGAAAATGACAGTGCCAAAGAACAAGCACTAAACTTGAACCGCTTTGTTGATTACAATGTTGTAAAATGATTATATTTCAATTATTTTGCTCATAAAAGCTAAAGCATTAGTGTAATGGGATTCTTACACTGCACATGTAAATGCTTAGTTTAACACACTGTTCCATTGCTTACTGAACCAGGTCAAGGTGGCTATGGCTGCATCCACTGGTGAATGGCCACCAGGAAGAACATTGCAGGGTGTACCTAGTACAAACTTCTCTATTGGCCACTTTGGCCACACATGGCAAAGATGAGCTAATAGGCAGCACAATAGACAGGAAATGGCAGGGTCAGCCTATCATTCTGGGAAATAGGGTCACAATTTTGTAAGTATGCATACAAGAGCTTCCATGAACTCAAGGCTCATGGAGAGCTTATTAAGAAAACTAGAGATGTCTGTTTGCAGTGCTAAATTAGAGACTTTTAGGTAGTTTCAGGTTTGCTTTAAGGCTAATATTAGAAATTTTAATAAGGTTTGAACTTGACTAATATATACTGCAAAAGTTTTACAAAAATAACTTTGGTATCAAGGTTTGAACCCTATCTTGGCACATTGCTGACATATTTAATTTTTCAGACTGTGTGTTATTTAGAAGTCTCTGTCTTATGCCCCGTACACACGATCAGACTTTCTGACAACAAAACTGTGGATTTTTGTTCGAAGGATGTTGGCTCCAACTTGTCTTGCATACACACGGTCACACAAATGTTGGCCAACAATTACGAACGTGGGAATGTGGTGACGTACAAGACGTATGACAACCCGAGAAAAGGGAAGTTTAATATCCAGTGTGGCTCCTTCTGCTTGATTCCTAGCTTGCATGAACTTTTGTGCGTCGGACTTGTGTACACACGATCGTAAATTACGTCAACAAAGTTTTGTTGGCGGAAAATTTGAGAACCTGCTAGCCAACATTTGTTGGAGGAAAGTCCGACAAATGTTCGATGGAGCATACACATGGTCGGATTTTCAGCCAACAAGCTCACATCCAACATTTGTTGTCGGAAAATCCAATCCTGTGTACGGGGCATTACACTTCTGATTTAGAGTCTAAGAAGGGGTTAGTACATGGCATACCTGACACTGAACTAAACAAAACCTATGATGGTAAAAATGGTTACTGCTATTGGTGCCTAAAAAGTTATAAGCTCCAGAGCTGCGATCCTGTCTCTGGTTTCACTACCTACTGAGTCACAGGCCTGGAAACGGCATACAGCCAGTGAAGTCAGAAGAATCTGAACTCCTGTCCTCCATGTCTGTTAAAGGTCAGTGATTCAATATCTAGTGAAGCCAGGATGTGGATGGCAGCCTGGGAACCTGCACCTGTTAAAAACAGGCTCTTTCTGTATTTCTGTTACTTAGAGGTTCCTTTTTAAATAAAAAAAAGAATGATTCCAAAGCTTTTTACTTTTTAACAAAATGTTTACTGTGTAAATGTCTTCCAGACATGGGTGAAGTGGTTTATCGGTCTGCTGGTCGGGGCAGTAGTTGTCGTAGTTATTGCTGTACCTGTGGCGCTGCTGGCAACGAAAGGTAAGGCTAAGCATACTATTTAGATTGTCAGCCTACATGTACTAGATATTGGCAGTGTGATACTTCTATGTTAGATATTTTATGTACTTGCAATGTATAATTTAAAAAAGAAATCAGCCAAAAACACCATAATAACCCAGGCATCACTGGACCATGGGGAAGGACTTACATTTCAGCGTAATTGCTCACAGGCTGGGGTTAAACTCCCAATATCAGAATATTAAAAGTAGGTGTAGACATGGCACATGTTCCCCATAACAATCAGTTTGTTAGTTGGTTAGTACTACTATATGTTAACAGGAAGATGAATAGCTAGTAACTATGAATAGCAATCACATAATGCTGTAGAACTGGTGCTGCCTGTCCAGATCCTTTTGCCTCCCCACTCTTTTTTTTGTAGAAAGCCTATCCGCCATCATTATTAATGGGTACTTGATATCTGGAAAAATGTCTTTGCAGTCCATACAATTCTATAGGGACATCTTTCTCTTATCCTACTTATTTTATACATTTTACATATTTATTGAACTTGCATACAATTGTCATTTTTGCTTGCGTTGTCTACATCTGTGGTGGCCAACCTACTGGATATAGAGGGACTCAACTGGGACTCGAATGCAACCCCTGAGGTTGGGGGGCACACATAATCCCCCTCTATATGTAATGCTACCAAAGATTGTCAAAGCCTATGGGCATATTACAGGAGACTTGAAGAAATTCTACAGGTGGGATGAGAGATTGGGACATGCTGCAGGAGACATTGAACATGTCTGTTAGAGATCATTGCCTGTAAACACCCTTCACATATCAATATTCCACTCGCAATACTGACTGCTTGGGCTCGAGACTGAACAATAAATTCCAAAGGGGCTGCATGCAGCCCTTTGGCTGCGGGTTGGGTGGCAGGGGGTCTACATCCTGTAAATATTGTGACTTAAAAGATCATTTAACAAAGTTGGATACTTGACAATCTTTATAGATTTATGCAGTCTAAATTCCATGGGCAATATCTATGCTGTACTAAAAATGTCAAGTTTGCCAACCACTGTCCCCATGAAAAAACTAAAAAAGTACACCTGAGAATCGGAAAAAAACAGGCAAACTTTACAAAACATATGCAAATTGCAGTCATTTTTTTCTGCCCATTTGTGATTTTCTATTTTTTCTTTTTATATTCTCTGTAGTCTTAGAACTCTGAAAATGTGCTCCGTTGAAGCAAAATTTTTAACATATTTTAACAGATGCAGAACGTCTAACATAACCCGATCACTGATCCTTGCCAATATTTTTCATTAAAGTGGACTTTTACTCAAAAAATTAAGTCCTGCCTGCTAGATCACTTCACATTAAAAATAAGTGCCTATTCTGTTTAAAAGACAGTAATACGCTGTCTGACCATGTGCTGCAGATGCTCAGTTGCTGTCTATTTTTTGTCACTGTGCCAAAAATCAGGGCCACTTAAAGCGGAGTTCCACCCAAAAGTGGAACTTCCGCTCATTGTACTCCTCCCCTCTCCGGTGCCACATTTGGCATTTTTTGGGGGGGACAGGATACCTGTCTTTCACAGGTATCCTGTTCCCACTACCGGGAGCCTCAGCCACGGGTATTGACGTCACCGCCCGGGCTCCCTCCTCCTCCTTCCCCGGCCGCTGGGCCAGTAGGAGAGAGGAGCGGAGCCTCGTACATGTGCAGTAGGGTTCCCGGCGTGAAGCCATAAGGCTTCATTGCTGGGTTTCCTTACTCGCAATGGAGGTGGCAGCACCCGACAGCTGTGGTGCTGACATCGCTGGACTCCAGGACACATAAGTGTCCGATTATTAAAAGTCAGCAGCTTAAAGATCCTCACGAAAAACTTGGCCTCTTGCCTTAATACCTTTTTTATAAAGACCAATCTGGATTTATAACAGGACATCAGACCCTAGACCAAATTCGTAGATCCATAACCCTAATTTCAGCAGCACGGTCCAACTGGGATGCTCCACTCGTCCGGGAACTCTTGCTCCTTTCATTGGACCTTAATAAGGCCTTTGATAGCCTAAATTGGAACTACATTTTTGTTACTCTGGAGATCCTAGGGTTCAGTCCTATGTTCCTTTCCCTGCTGAGAACGTTATATTGCTCCCCAATAGCCCAAGTTTCTATTAGAGGTCATAAATCACCATTATTCCCTGTCCGGCGGGGTACAAGACACAGATGCTCACTTTCCCACTTACTATTTGCATTGGCATTAGAACCCCTAGCTATGGCAATTCGTTTCCACCCTGACATTCACAGTATTGTGGCCAACAGGAACATAAATGTGCATTATTTGCCGATGTTCTCATGTACATCACTAATCCCCAAGTAACTTTGCCTAATTTGTTGTCCTTGTTTACACACACACGCCCCTGTTCTGCCTCTCGTGCCCGCGATCGCTCATGGCCGACAGTCATGGCGACTGTCGGCCAAGAGCATCGGTACCCCTGCTTAAAGGAGCCGACGTATAGCT
Organism: Lithobates clamitans; assembly: GCA_037952925.1. Classification (NCBI taxonomy): domain Eukaryota; kingdom Metazoa; phylum Chordata; class Amphibia; order Anura; family Ranidae; genus Lithobates; species Lithobates clamitans. Next base: position 3,031,427 of record JBBGZY010001335.1, on the reverse strand, counting down.
ACGACGGCTCGTGGGATCGTACCGACCTGCTGCAGTATAATGACGGTGGCTGGTCGGCAAGCAGTTAAAGACATGGATGAGCAAGTTTGGGGTTGAGGAACCTGACTGGCCTGCACAGAGTCCTGACCTCAACCCAATAGAGCACCTTTGAGATGAATTAGAGCAGAGACTACGAGCCAGGCCTTCTCGTTCAACATCAGTGCCTAACCTCACAAATGTGATTCTGGAAGAATGGGCAGCCTTCCCAGAAGAGTTGAAGCTGTTATAGCTGCAAAGGGTGGGCCATCTCCATATTGAACCCTATGGACTAAGACTGGGATGCCATTAAAGTTCATGTGTGTGTAAAGGCAGGCTTCCCAATCATTTTGATAATAATGTGTGTGTGTGTGTGTGTATATATATATATATATATATATATATATATATATATATATATATATATATATTTTTTCTCACAAAAGTGAGTACACCCCTCACATTTATGTAAATATTTTATTATATATTTTCATGTGACAACACTGAAGAAATGACACTTTGCTACAATGTAAAGTAGTGAGTGTACAGCTTGTATAACAGTGTAAATTTGCTCTCCCCTCAAAATAACTCAACACAGAGCCATTAATGTCTAAAGCGCTGGCAGCAAAAGTGAGTACACCCCTAAGTGAAAATGTCCACATTGGGCCCAATGTGTCAATATTTTGTGTGGCCATCATTATTTTCCAGCACTGCCTTAACCCTCTTGGGCATGGAAAGCCCGAGGGCTTTCACACTGGAGCGGCGCGCTTGCAGGACAGTAAAAAAGTCCTGCAAGCCCCATCTTTGCAGCGCTGTAGGAACGGTGTATACACCATTCGTAAAGTGTCCCTGCCCATCAAAATCAATGGGGCAGCGCCGCCAAACCGCTGGCAAAGCGATGCTGCATCGGCGCTTTGCCGGCGGCTTTAACCCTTTTTTTTGGCCACTAGCGAGGGTTAAAAGTGCCCCACTAGCGGCCGAATAGCACTGCTAAAAATGGTAAAGCACCGCTAAAATAGGAGGTGCTTTACCGCTGACTCCTCAGTGTGAAAGTAGCCTAACTGAAAAAATGGTTGAGAAACCCTGGTCTAGACCAAGATCACAAGAACCTTGTGATCATTTCATGCAATTAGAGACTGCAGCGTCTATTGTTTCCATTCAGAGTGACCCTGTAGATGTGTAGATATAAATGATGGGCACAGTATCCTCAGGAGTATACATACAGTGCCTTGAAAAAGTATTCATATCCCTTTGAAATTTTCCACATTTTGTCATCTTACAACCAAAAACATAAATTTATTTTATTGGGATTTTATGTGATAGGCCAGTACAAAGTGGCACATAATTGTGAGGTGAAAGGAAAATGAAAAATGGGTTTCCAAATTTTTTACAAATAAATATGTGAAAAGTGTGGCATGCATTTGTATTCAGCCCCCCTGAGTCAATATTTTGTAGAACCACCTTTTACTGCAATTACAGATGCAAGTCTTTTTGGGGATGTCTCTACCAGCTTTGCACATCTACAGTGAAATTTTTGCCCATTCTTCTTTGCAAAATAGCTCTGTCGGATTGAATGGAGAGCGTCTGAGAACAGCAATTTTCAAGTCTTGCCACTGATTCTCAATTGGATTTAGGTCTGGACTTTGACTGGGCCATTCTAATTTCTAACACATGAATATGCTTTGATCTAAACCATTCCACTGTAGCTCTGGCTGTATGTTTAGGGTCGTTGTCCTGCTGGAAGGTGAACCTCTGCCCCAGTCTCAAGACTTTTGCAGACCCTAACACGTTTTCTTCTGTGTTTGCCCTGTATTTGGCTCCATCCATCTTCCCATCAACTCTGACCAGCTTCCCTGTCCCTGCTGAAGAAAAGAATGGTGTGTTCAGGGTGATGTGCAGTGTTCGTTTTCCGCCACACATAGTGTTTTTCTTTTAGACCAAAACGGGACATCTTATGGCTTTCTTTCAACAATGGCTTTCTTCTTGCCACTCTTCCATAAAGGCCAGATTTGTGGAGTGCATGACTGATGCCCCGTACACACGAGCAGAAATTCTGCCAGCAAAAGTCCGATGTGAGCTTTTGGTCCGAAAATGCGACCATGTGTATGCTCCATTGGACTTTTGCTGGCGGAATTCCAGCCAGCAAAAGGTTGAGAGCATGTTCTCAATTTTTTCGCAAAAAGTGCCGATCGTCTGTACCAATTCCAACGCGCAAAATTCCTACGCATGTTCGGAAACAATTCGACGCATGCTCGGAAGCATTGAACTTTATTTTCTCGGCTCGTCGTAGTGTTGTATGTCACCGCGTTCTGGACGGTCGAAAGTTCAGAGAACTTTTGTGTGACCGTGTGTATGCAAGCCAAGCTTGAGGGGAATTCCGTAGGAAAAACCAGATTTGTGTGTATGCGGCATTATAGTTGTCCTGTGGACAGATTTTCCCACCTGAGCTGTAGATCTCTGCAGCTCCTCCAAAGTTAGCATGGGCCTCTTGACTGCTTCTCTGAATAATTCCCAGAAGAGTTAAAGCTGTTATAGATGCAAAGGGTGGACCTCGCAAATGTGCCTCTGGTCAGACATTCCCATAGACGCACTCCTAAACCTTGTGGACAGATTTCCCAGAGGAGTTGAAGCTGTTAAAGCTGCAAAAGGGTGGGCCAACTCAATTTTGAACCCTACGGACTAAGACTGGGATGCCATTAATGTTCATGTAAAGGCAGGTGTCCCAATACTTTTGGCAATATAGTGTAATTTTAGAGTAGGGAAGGGCTTAAATCTTTGACTGGCTTTCATTGTTGCCTGTCGGTTTTCTCAACAATAAAAATCCACGAAAGAGGTCATAATCCTCCCGCACTCTACTTCTAAAGAGAAAAAAAAATGCTCTTGCTGAAATTGGTTTAAAAAAAAAAATAATTTTGGGTGACATTAAGGGGTTGATTTACTAAAGGCAAATAGACTGTGCGCTTTGAAAAGTGCATTTGCACTCTGCAAGTGCAGCTGCTCCAGAGCTTAGTAAATGAGTCACTTTACAAAGAATACCCAATCACATGCAAGGAAAAAAATGCAGGTATGCTTGCACATGATTGGATGATGGAAGATCAGCAGAGCTTCTGCTCATTTGCTAAGCTCTGGAGTAACTGCACTTGCAGAGCGCAACAGCACTTTGCAAAGTGCACAGTCTATTTGCCTTTAGTAAATCCACCCCTAAAAGTCCAACATAAATATCTTTTGGAAGAGAAAAACCTAAAGTACCTATAAATAATGATGATATTGTTGAAAATTATATTATTGTTTAATACTTTTATTACGTGCCATAAATTCATGAAATTTTAATCAGAGTTGGAATTAATGTGTGACAAGGCGGTGGAACTGCTGAGATAGCGTAGACTGGAAAAACAACACTGTGTCATAATTCACTCTATAGCCTTTTCCAATATTTTTCATGATCTTACGATTGTAGCATCATAAGCTTGTTTCTAAACATTTGGAATTCTGTGACAATAGTTAAAATGGATGCTTTCTTACATCCAGACTGTAAAGTTTTCATTTTGAACAGAATAGACGCAATATACTGCATTCTCTGCTTTTTCTCCTTGGAAGCCAATTGAATCAGCTGGTCTCTATGATCAACTTTCTTAGTTTAATATATCTATAAATTCCATTTAAGTAATGTACAGTATAAGCATTTTGGGTCCTTTTAATCAAAATAGTTCTGTAGGCCCTGATAACCTTCAAAGGGCATCACGTTGGCATATTGCCTAAAATGCAACTTACACCTTTTAACATATCTGTAACACTTGCACTCTTCCATCACGTGTCTAGCAAGCGGGTGTATTGAATCAGCAATCACTGTGAATATAAACTCTGGTAATTAGTGCTGTTGATATATAGTATACCTCTCATACAAAATCACAGCTGGCACATGTATAATAATCAGCAGCTGTGCTTTCCCTTTCTTCGATACTACTATAATTAATCTTGTCTTTATCTTTTCCCTTGTTTTGATTTTATCGGGAGAATAGTTGGCTATGAGAAACTGGACTTTAGGCAGATTTCTCTGGAGTCGAACCAAGGACAAGCAGAGCAGACCCAACCAGCTGTTTTGTAATACTTTGTACGTATGAAGACCTAGATCTGATCACCTAAATGTAGGGTTCCTTTATACTTCTGAGGGGAGCTGCAATCACTGCATGGTGTGCATGTGCTAAAGTTGCCTCCTGTCTCTCCCTCTGTGACTGCTCCTGCAGTTTCTCTTGGGTCTGGCTGCCTTCTCCTGTTCTCTCTGCTTCCCCTCCTGCAGTTTTTTCTGGATACTCTTGCCTGTCTGTTGGCGATGCATTAACTTTGATAGTTTACGGTGCAGGAAGTAATGTCCTGCCCTAAGGCCTCGCCTCACACTGACCTTCCCCGTAAACCCAACAAGCATACCTCCTTTAAGTAAAGTAATCCTTTGTTTTCATATTTAGAGCTCCTGAACCAGTGATTAACCTTCATGCACCCAAGGATACCAACGTTGAAGTCCTGATGCAGGTGTCTACTGCCTCCATCTTTTGCTATTGCTTCCTCATATTCAGCTTACTTTAGGTCCTTCAGCCTGTACCTAAGGTCCTCCTGTCCTGCTGACGCCACTTCCCCCTCTCCACTGTCCTCCTCCTAGGTCCCTTGTGTCTTCCTGTTACTGCTATTCCCACTTTTCTCCCTCCTGCAGCCTTCTTTAGGTTCCCTTGTCCTTAGGTTGTTCCTGCATTTAACATTGCTTTTTCTGGATCCTGCTGCTTGCTTGCTCGTGCTACTGCTACCACTCTTCCGTCTCCTGCAATTGCATGTAGGTCCTCTGGTTTGCTTGCTGTTGCTTTCTCTCTTGTGGCCTTCTTTAGGTCCTCTTGTTTGTTTGTTAGCTGCTGTTCTCACTGTTTCCACCCCTGTGTCCACCTCTGTGCCCTCCTGACTGCCTGCTAATGAACCCACTGCTTCCTTTCCTGATGTTCCTCTGCTTGGGCAAAGTAAAGTCATAGAGCACAAGTATCCTATTTTAAAGCTCATTTTTAGAGTAGGCCTCCATCCTGACTACCATTTACACTCCACCCCATCTTACAAATCCCCAGATCAAATTTAAAAAGAAAATCTGTGTTGGTTTTTTTTTTCACCTGAAATTGCAATAATGTGATCAGGCCTGGTCCTGATTCTTTTTTTCCTAGATTGCAGTGTAGGAGGGTCCTTTTTTTATTGTTTGAGAGATGAAAAAAAGAATAAAACACACGGTCATGCAACAGTTTACATCATAAAATTGACATCCAAAGCATAACATGAAAAAATTGAAATGAGGAACAATTCCAAAGCATACAGAAAAAGACATGAAAAACTTATACATATTATTTGTTTATGGCCTAACCACCTCGCGCAGCCTTTAGCTTTGTGCCAACATGTGCCTATGGGTTTTCCAAGGCTCCCATCTACGTCCTTCTTCTTTTGAGTGCCCACATTACTCAATGGTGAGGTGAATGATTCTACAACAAAAACAGGAATGTTTATTTTTGATATTTTTACTCTTTAATGCCCTCAACTTGAAACCTCAACTTCAGTCATGGCACTGTCTTTGGAAGAAAAAGATCTATTTTAACATTTATAAACAGACAGGACGTAAAATGTACATCACACTGCCAATTTATATTAATTAGTCTCTTTATTTTATTTGGCATGTTGTCAAAAGCCCTGAAAAATAAACTAGAGATTCTTGAGGACATCCGTAGAACGTCATCATTATGAATGTGTCAGTCTGAGGATGTTTTCTTTTTGGTTTTAAATGGTTGATCCCAGAGGCTGCAAATGCCATCTTTTCACATATGCTTTCTTATTATCAGGCAAACAAGAATGGTCTGAAAGAGCAATATGGTGCATTGATTAATACTGAGAAAAAAAAAAAATATATATATACATATCTAATGTGAAAAAAACTGCGCTTAGGACAAGTCTATAGGGCCAGAAACCACAGGTTGCTGCCCCCCTTTACACAGAGTACCCAAATAAGGTGCCCTGTCAATCGTGTTTAAATAAAAGCTGTATATGGGTATATTTGGCGCTACCTGAAAACCTAAATATTAGGTCTGTGCCGGGATAGCCTTTTGGAGTACTTATACCATACCACTCTTATGTACCTAAATGGAATTCAATAGCATGGAGTACATTTCCCTTACCATATTATTTGTGAAGACTGAAGTAGGTTATATGGGTGTATCCACACTGGTATATTAATAGAAGGTGTACAATCTAGAAACGATATAAACAAATCTAACTAGATGTCCCACAATGAAAAATTGCAATACAGCATCTAATAATGGAGCTAGAGGCTGTACCTCAATATGTGCACTAGGGATGAGCTTCGAGTTCGAGTCGAACTCATGTTCTACTCGAACATTGGCTGTTCGCAAGTTCGCCGAACAGCGAACAATTTGGGGTGTTCGCGGCAAATTCGAATGCCGCGGAACACCCTTTAAAAGTCTATGGGAGAAATCAAAAGTGCTAATTTTAAAGGCTTATATGCAAGTTATTGTCATAAAAAGTGTTTGGGGACCCGGGTCCTGCCCCAGGGGACATGGATCAATGCAAAAAAAAGTTTTAAAAACGGACGTTTTTTCAGGAGCAGTGATTTTATTAATGCTTAAAGTCAAACAATAAAAGTGTAATATCCCTTTAAATTTCGTACCTGGGGGGTGTCTATAGTATGCCTGTAAAGGGGCGCATGTTTCCTGTGTTTAGAACAGTCTGACAGCAAAATGACATTTGGAAGGAAAAAACTCATTTAAAACTACCCGCGGCTATTGCATTGCCGACAATACACATAGAAGTTCATTGATAAAAACGGCATGGGAATTCCCCACAGGGGAACCCCGAACCAAAAAAAAAAAAAAAAAATGATGTGGGGGTCCCCCTAAATTCCATACAAGGCCCTTCAGGTCTGGTATGGATTTTAAGGGGAACCCCGCGCCAAAAAAAAAAAAAAAAACGGCGTGGGGTCCCCCTAAAAATCCATACCAGACCCTTATCCGAGCACGCAACCTGGCAGGCCACAGGAAAAGAGGGGGGGACGAGAGTGCGGCCCCCCCCCCCTCCTGAACCATACCAGGCCACATGCCCTCAACATTGGGAGGGTGCTTTGGGGTAGCCCCCCAAAACACCTTGTCCCCATGTTGATGAGGACAAGGGCCTCATCCTCACAACCGTGGCCGGTGGTTGTGGGGGTCTGCGGGCGGGGGGCTTATCGGAATCTGGAAGCCCCCTTTAACAAGGGGACCCCCAGATCCCGGCCCCCCCCCTGTGTGAAATGGTAAGGGGGTACTTACCCCTACCATTTCACTAAAAAACTGTCAAAAATGTTAAAAATGACAAGAGACAGTTTTTGACAACTTCTTTATTTAAATGCTTCTTCTTTCTTCCTTCATCTTCTTCTTCTTCTGGTTCTTCTGGCTCTTCTGGTTCTTCCTCCGGCGTTCTCGTCCAGCATCTCCTCCGCGGCGTCTTCTATCTTCTTCTCCTCGGGCCGCTCCGCACCCATGGCATGGGGGGGAGGCTCCCGCTCTTCTCTTCATCTTCTTCTCTTCTTCATCTTCTTCTTCATCTTCTTCTTCATCTTCTTCTTCTTCTTCTTCTTCCTTCTTCTCTTCTTCCTGTCTTCTCCGGGCCGCTCCGCACCCATACTGGCATGGAGGGAGGCTCCCGCTGTGTGACGGCGTCTCTTCTGACGGTTCTTAAATAACGGGGGGCGGGGCCATCCGGTGACCCCGCCCCCCTCTGACGCACGGTGACTTGAGGGACTTCCCTGTGACGTCACGGGGAATGCCACAGGGAAGTCCCGTCATGTCACCGTGCGTCAGAGGGGGGCGGGGTCACCGGGTGGCCCCGCCTCCCGTTATTTAAGAACCGTCAGACGAAGAGACGCCGTCACACAGCGGGAGCCTCCCTCCATGCATGGATGCGGAGCGGCCCGGAGAAGACAGGAAGAAAAGAAGAGAAGAAGAAGAAGAAGAAGATGAAGAAGAAGATGAAGATGAAGAAGAAGATGAAGAAGAAGATGAAGAAGAGAAGAAGATGAAGAGAAGAGCGGGAGCCTCCCCCCTCATGCCATGGGTGCGGAGCGGCCCGAGGAGAAGAAGATAGAAGACGCCGCGGAGAAGATGCTGGACGAGAACGCCGGAGGAAGAACCAGAAGAGCCAGAAGAACCAGAAGAAGAAGAAGATGAAGGAAGAAAGAAGAAAGAAGAAGCATTTAAATAAAGGAATTGTCAAAAACTGTCTCTTGTCATTTTTAACATTTTTGACAGTTTTTTAGTGAAATGGTAGGGGTAAGTACCCCCTTACCATTTCACACAGGGGGGGGGGCCGGGATCTGGGGGTCCCCTTGTTAAAGGGGGCTTCCAGATTCCGATAAGCTCCCCGCCCGCAGACCCCCACAACCACCGGCCAGGGTTGTGAGGATGAGGCCCTTGTCCTCATCAACATGGGGACAAGGTGTTTTGGGGGGCTACCCCAAAGCACCCTCCCAATGTTGAGGGCATGTGGCCTGGTACGGTTCAGGAGGGGGGGGGGCCGCACTCTCGTCCCCCCCTCTTTTCCTGCGGCCTGCCAGGTTGCGTGCTCGGATAAGGGTCTGGTATGGATTTTTAGGGGGACCCCACGCCGTTTTTTTTTTTTTTTTGGCGCGGGGTTCCCCTTAAAATCCATACCAGACCTGAAGGGTCTGGTATGGAATTTAGGGGGAACCCCACGTCAATTTTTTTTTTAAATTTTGGCTGGGGTTCCCCTTAATATCCATACCAGACCTGAAGGGCCTTGTATGGAATTTAGGGGGACTCCCACATCATTTTTTTTTTTTAATTTTGGTTCGGGGTTGCCCTGTGGGGAATTCCCATGCCGTTTTTATCAATGAACTTCTATGTGTATTGTCGGCAATGCAATAGCCGCGGTAGTTTTAAATGTGTTTTTTCCTTCAAAATGTCACTTTGCTGTCAGACTGTTCTAAACACGGGAAACATGCGCCCCTTTACAGGCATACTATAGACACCCCCCAGGTATGAAATTTAAAGGGATATTACACTTTTATTGTTTGACTTTAAGCATTATTAAAATCACTGCTCCTGAAAAAACGGCCGTTTTTAAAACTTTTTTTTGCATTGATTCATGTCCCCTGGGGGAGGACCCGGGTCCCCAAACACTTTTTATGACAATAACTTGCATATTAGCCTTTAAAATTAGCACTTTTGATTATTCATGTTCGTGTCCCATAGACTTTAACGGTGTTCGCGTGTTCAAACGAATTTTTTTCCTGTTCGCATGTTCTGGTGCGAACCGAACAGGGGGGTGTTCGGCTCATCCCTAATGTGCACTAATCAAAAAAGTTTTCCATGTACTACAAAACACCCCCATACATACTTATATGCATATAACATTTTTGTAAATATTTTTTATTATACCTTTTCATTTGACAACACTTAAGAAATGACACTTTGCTACAATGTAATGTAGTGTGTGTAAAGCTTGTATAACAGCAGTGCTGTCCCCTCAAAATAACTCCACACAGCCATTGATGTCTAAACCGCTGGCAACAAAAGTGAGTACACCCCTAAGTGAAAAAAGTCCAAATTGGGCCCAAAGTGTCAATCTTTTGTGGGGCCACCATTATTTTCCAGAACTGCCTTAACCCTCTTGGGCATGGAGTTCACCAGAGTTTCACAGGTTGCCCCTGGAGTCCTCTTCCACTCCTCCATGACGACATCATGGAGCTGGTGGATGTTAGAGACCTTGCGCTCCTCCACTTTCTGTTTAAGGCAAGACACGCTTGTCTTTGTACTCCTCACCTGGTTGCCGCCACACATGCTTGACACCATCTGAACCAAATAAGTTTATCTTGGTTTCATCAGACCACAGGACATAATTCCAGTAATCCATGTCCTTAGGCTGCTTGTCTTTAGCAAACTGTTTGCAGGCTTTCTTGTGCATCATCTTTAGAAGAGGCTTCCTTCTGGGACAACAGCCATGCAGACCAATTTGATGCAGTGTGTTGCGTGTGGTCTGAGCACTGACAGGCTGACCCCCCACCCCTTCAACCTCTGCAGTAATGCTGGCAGCACTCATACGTCTATTTCCCAAAGACAACCTCTGGATAAGACGCTGAGCATGTGCACTTAACTTCTTTGGTTGACCATGGCGAGTCCTGTTCTAAGTAGAACGTGTCAAGTCTTGTTAAACCACTGTATGGTCTTGGTCACCGTGTTGCAGCTCAGTTTCAGGGTCTTGGCAATCTTCTTATAGCCTAGGCCATGTTAGGGCAACAATTATTTTTTTCAGATCCTCAGAGTTCTTTGCCATGAGGTGCCATGTTGAACTTCCGTCGACCAGCATGAGAGTGTGAGAGCGATAACACCAAATTTAACACACCTGCTCCCCATTAGGGATGAGCCATACAACCCTTGGTTCGGTTCGCACCAGAACTTGCGAACAGGCAAAAAAATTGGAAATTTGGACGAACACGCGAACACCGTTAAAGTCTAATGGACACAAACATGAAAACTCAAAAGTGCTCATTTTAAAGGCTTATGCAAGTTATTGCCATATAGTGTTTGGGGACCTGGGTCCTGCCCCAGGGGACATGTATCATTGCAAAGAAAAGTTTTAAAAACTGACTTTTTTTTTTTTAGGAGCAGTGATTTTAATAATGCTTAAAGTGAAACAATAAAAATGAAATATTCCTTTAACCACTAAGCCACCGCCCACCGTCATATGACGGCGGGACGAGGTTTCTGTTGTTCTGGGCGGACGTCATATGACGTGATCGCCCTCCCGAGCCACTAGGGGGCGCGCGTGCGCCCGATGCGTCGCTCGGGACCCGGTGCGCGTGCCCGGCGGCCTGCGATGTCCGCCAGGCCCCCCGCGATTGCCGGGTAACAGAGCAGGACCGTGGATCTGTGTATGTAAACACAGATGCACGTCCTGTCAGAGAGGAGAGGAGACCGATGGTTTGTCCCTTGTACATAGGGACACTTATCGGTCTCCTCCCCTAGTGGGTCCCCTCCTACCACAGTTAGAATCACCTCCCTAGGTCATACATTAATCCCTCGATCGCCCCCTAGTGTTAACCCCTTCCCTGCCAGTCACATTTACACCCGCGATTGCCGGGTAACAGAGCAGGACCGTGGATCTGTGTATGTAAACACAGATCCACGTCCTGTCAGAGAGGAGAGGAGACCGATGGTTTGTCCCTTGTACATAGGGACACCTATCGGTCTCCTCCCCTAGTGGGTCCCCTCCTACCACAGTTAGAATCACCTCCCTAGGTCATACATTAATCCCTCGATCGCCCCCTAGTGTTAACCCCTTCCCTGCCAGTCACATTTACACAGTAATCAATGCTTTTTATAGCATGGATCGCTGTATAAATGTGAATGGTCCCAAAAATGTGTCAAAAGTGTCCGATATATCCGCTGCAATATCGCAGTCACAATAAAAATCGCAGATCGCCGCCATTACTAGTAAAAAATAAATAAATAAAAATGCTATAAACCTATCCCCCATTTTGTAGACGCTATAACTTTTGCGCAAACCAATCAATATACGCTTATCTCGATTTTTTTTTTACCAAAAATATGTAGAAGAATACATATCGGCCTAAACTGAGGAAAAAATTTGTTTAAAAAAATTTAAAAAATTGGATATTTATTATAGCAAAAAGTAAAAAATATTGTGTTTTTTCAAAATTGTCCCTCTTCTTTTGTTTATAGCGCAAAAAATAAAAACCACAGAGGTGATCAAATACCACCAAAAGAAAGCTCTATTTGTGGGGAAAAATTATAAAAATTTCATTAGGGTACAGTGTAACATGACCGCGCAATTGTCATTCAAAGTGCAACAGCGCTGAAAACTGAAAAATGGCTTGGGCAGGAAGGGGGTGAAAGTGCCCTGTATTGAGGTGGTTAAATATCGTGCCTGGGAGGTGTCTATAGTATGCCTGTAAAATGGCACATCTTTCCTGTGTTTAGAACAGTACCGCAGCAAAATGACATTTCTAAAGGGGGAAAAAAGTAATTTAAAACTGATCGCAGCTGTAATGAATTGTCGGATCCCGGCAATATAGATAACTCATTGAAAAAAAGGCATGGGTCCCCCCCCCTGTCCATTACCAGGCCCTTTGAATCTGGTATGAATATTAAGGGGAACCCCGAACCAAAATTTTAAATTATTGCGTGGGGGTCCCCCCAAAATCCATACCAGGCCCTTCAGATCTGGTGCACACAGCTAACCAGGCCTCTTGCTGCACTGGCTCCCCCGTGGAGCCCTCCTGACTCCTGGTACTCAGACTTCCTGTCTGCTGGGGTGGAGCCCAGAACTATGGTCAGGTTACTTCTAAAAGCCCAGCACACACCTGACCAATCCGCCGTATGCTGGCTGTTTTCAAAAGCAGGACCCAGGACTGGGGATTTCATCCCACCTGGATCTTTAAGAAATCCCCGGGCTCCAGGTCCCAAAGTGGACCTTTCTAAGAAAGGAGGAAACTGAAAAGCCAGTTTCCTCTTCATGTTACAAGCTCCCTGGAGCTCCTCAACCCATCTGGTTGAGAATTCTGGGTCACATCCTCCTTCTAGACCCTGGCAACGCTCTGCCAATATATATGTATGTATATGTGTGTATGTGTGTGTGTGTGTATATGTGTGTGTGTGTGTGTGTGTGTGTGTGTGTGTGTGTGTGTGTGTGTGTGTGTGGCAGCGCCAAATATACCCATATACAACTTTGTGTATATATATATATATATATATATATATATATATATATATATATATATATATATATATATATACACACATACACACACACACACACACACACACACACACACACTCTTCAGTTTCCACACTTTTTTTTTAACTCTTATTAAATATAAAAAAGTGTGGAAACTTTTTGAAGACCCCCTCCATGTAGATTATACTGTATATAGTAATACAGCTGTTATTTATTTTACTCTTTTATAGACACACAGAAAACACTGAACCATTTACATAAACCTTTTCCCAAAGTTTGACTTTACAATTCCTGTCCTTATCACGTCTGTGTGCACATAGACAAGTTTTGAAAGAAAGCAAATTAATCTACTATTATGTTAGGCAGAACGTTTTCTTAAATAATGGGATCATACCCTGGACCTTAAAACAAATTTAAATCCTTAAAGGGTTACTAAACCCAGTAATCTGAAAATAGTTAATCCCCCCCCCCCCCCCCACAGTGCCCACAGTTTATAAATCTTCTTACATAAAAAAATTGCCACCATATACATTTTTCGCTGATCTGTATACCACCTGCACAGTTTCTCCAGTGCTGAGAGTTCAGGAAGAAGACGATTTCCAGTACAGCCTGTATACACGCCCACATGTCAATATCCTGTGACCTGGCTAGCTCTTAGAACAAGTAAATGTTCTCTCCAGCATAAAAGGCACAACTGAGCATGTGCAGGTCAGCTACCCTGCCTGTGATAGCTGGCCTTTCCCAGATAGACAGTGCAGGAGGGAAGGATCTGTGCATACAGGATAAAATAGCCTTTTTACACAATGCAGAGGATTAACCCCTTATGTTCCACAGTGAGTATAACACGCATGCTATGCTGCATATACAAACTGATTTTACTGTTGTGGGTTTAGTAACACTTTAAAGTATATCCTAAGGCAAAACTTTTTAAGGTTATGAATAGGGTAGAGCGGGATTAAAACACCTGTCAGATTTTTATTGCTGTCTGTGCCCCTAAGGAGATTCACCCTCTGTATTTGTCCTGTTTACCATTATCACCTAGAATGAAAGTGAGAGAAAATACCAATCTATAGGCTCACCAGAACTGGAATAGAGGGGGAATGTTTTTCAATAGGGACACTAGCTTTGGTGTCACTGGTAACCACCAGGGACTCCCTCATTAGGAAAGATTTGCTCTCACTTCCTGTTTTGGCTATGGAACGGGAAGTCAAGGGAACTCTGTGTCCCAGTGCGGCACAGATGGCAAAAAAAAAAACTGGCAAGGTTTATAACTTCTCCAAAATGAAAAAGGAAGTGTTCCCTTTACTTTAACCACTATTCCACGCAAAGCAGAACTGAAATATATACTGCACCACACAGATACTAAACGAAAAATGTATTTATTCGATTGGAATTAGTGAAAACATTTATAACCACTAACCCTTCAAAACATTTGAAAGCAAACCCCCAAATCTACACCTACTGAGACACCTGTCTGGTGCAAAACCGCACAACCATAGAGTAGGATTTAAACACCTGTTCACAAAAGTTCACATGAATGAGCAAGACTCTTGTATCCATAATATAACATTTATTAGCAGAGTATTCATATATCTTAGATCCTATGACAAGGAAACATACATAAACATAGCAAGAGAGTATTGTGGCTGGATGTCACTTTTGTCAGGAGTGGAGGACAAAGTGGCTTCTGGCCATGATAGGTGCGGAGCTCATTCAGAGTGTCTGTTCCCCAACACTGTGGGGCTAATGTCACAGTATGCTTTCTTTTCATATTGCACTATTTCTTAGATCTAAGCATATACAATGCTGTGAAAAAGTATTTGTCCCCTTCCTGATTTTTTTTTTTTTATTTTTGCAAATTAAGCATTTGCGATAACTAGCAATGAGTCTTTCACGTTGCTGTGGAGCAGTTTGGGCCCACTTTTCTTTAGCAGAATTGTTTTTAATTCAGCCACATTGGAGGGTTTTCAAGCAAGAACGACCTGTGTAAGGTCATGATACAGCATCTCAATTGGATTTAAATCCGAGCTTTGACTAGGCCACTCCAAAACCTAAATTTTGCTTTGTTTGAACCATTTGGGGGTGGACTTGCTGTTGTGTTTCAGATCATTGTCCTGCTGCATAACCCAAGTGCACTTGAGCTTGAGGTCACAAACTGATGGCTGGACATTCTCCTTTAGGATTTTCTGGTAGAGCTCAGAATTCATGGTTCCATCAATTATGATAAGTCGTCCATGTCCTGAAGCTGCAATGCAACCCCAGACCATCACGCTACCACCCCCATGTCTGACTGTTGGTATGATGTTCTTGGTATGAAATGCTGTATTAGTTTTATGTCAGATGCAACACATTCCAAAAAGTTAAATTCTTGTCTCATCAGTCCACAGAATATTTTCCTAAAAGTCTTTGGGGATAATCAAGATGTTTTTTGGTAAATGTGAGATGAGCCTTTGTGTTCTTTTTGGTCAGCAGTGGCTTTGGCCTTGGAACTCTCCCATGGATACCATTTTTGCCCAGTCTCTTTCTTATTGTTGAATCATGAACACTGATCTTACCTGAGGCAAGTGAAGCCGGTAGTTCTTTAGATGTTCTGGGTTCTTTTATGACCTCCTGGATGAGTCTTCATCATGCTCTTGGAGTAATTTTTGTAGGCCGACCACTCCTGGGAAGGTTCACTACTGTTACAAGTTATCTCCATTTGTGGATAATGGCTCTCTCTGTGGTTCACTGGAGTTCCAAAGCCTAGATCGATACATGTACATTACTTTGTTTCTAATCTGTTCTTGATTTTCTTTTAGATTGTGGCATGATGTGTGGCTTTTTGTGATCTGTTAGCGTGCTTCACTTTGTCAGACAGATACTATTGTAATATTAAAATTGTGTGTGATGGTCAATCATTTAAGTGTGAGAAATATGCAAACAAAAAATCAAGAATGGGCAAATACTTTTTCACAGAACTGTATACCCATCTGTTTCTGCTATTTTTATATCTTATTTACGATTGCTTACATGTAATATTTTCTGTAATAAATGTTGATATAATGGATACAAGGTCTAGTTCTTGCCAATACCTGTGAACTTTTGGTTGGACACTACCTACTCTATGATTGTGCATTTTTTTGCAGTAGACAGCTGTCTCTGTATATAAATATGGGGGTTTGCCTTTAGATGTTTTGAAGGGTTAGGGTATATAAATGTTTGCATTATTCTCAATGTAATAAAAACATTGCTTGTTTATTATTTGTTGTGTAGCTATATATATATATATATATATATATATATATATATATATATATATATATATATATATATATATATATAATATATATACAGTGCCTTGAAAAATTATTCATACCCCTTGAAATTTTCCACATTTTGTCATGTTACAACCAAAAATGTAAATGTAAATGTAAATGTATTTTATGTGATAGACCCAAACAGACCCAAATAGACCTAAACACAAAGTGGCAAATGATAAATGGTTTTCAATTATTTTATTTATTTATTTATTTACAAATAAATATGTGAAAAGTGTGGCGTTCATTTGTATTCAGCCCAGTTTACTCTGATACTTCTGACTAAAATCTAGTGAAACCAATTGCCCTCAGAAGTCACCTAATTGGTAGATAGAGTCCACCCATGTGTAATTTAATCTCAGTATAAATACAGCTGTTCTGCAAAACCCTCAGAGGTTTGTTAGAGAACCTTAGTGAACAAACAGCATCATGAAGGCTAAGGAACACACCAGACAGGTCAGGGATGAAGTTGTGGAGATGTTTAAAGCAGGGTTGGGTTAGAAAAAAATATCCCAAGCTTTGAACATCTCACGGAGCACTGTTCAATCCATCATCCTAAAATAGAGTATGGCACAACTGCAAACCTACTAAGACATGGCCGTTCACCTAAACTGACAGGCCGGGCAAGGAGAGCATTAATCAGAGAAGCAGCCAGGAGGCCCTTGGTAACTCTGGATAAGGTGCAGAGATCCACAGATCAGGTAGGAGAATTTGTCCACAGGACAACTATTAGTCGTGCACTCCACAAATCTGGCCTTTATGGAAGAGTGGTAAGAAGAAAGCCATTGTTGAAAGAAAGCCATAAGAAGTCTCCTTTGCAGTTTGCGAGAAGCCATGTGGGGACACAGCAAACATCTGGAAGAAGGTGCTCTGGTCAGATGAGACCAAAATTGAACTTTTTGGCCTAAAATCAAAATGCTATGTATGGCGGAAAACTAACACTGCACATCACCCTGAACACACCTTCCCCACCGTGAAACATGGTGGTGGCAGCATCAAATTGTGGGGATGCTTTTCTTCAGCAGGGACAGGAAAGCTGGTCAGAGTTGATGGGAAGATGGATGGAGCCAAATACAGGGCAATCTTAGAAGAAAACCTGTTGGAGTCTGCAAAAGACTTGAGAGTAGGGAGGAGGGTCACCTTCGAGCAGGACAATGACCCTAAACATACAGCCAGAGCTACAATGGAATGGTTTAGATCAAAGCATATTCATGTTTTAGAATGGCCCAGTCAAAGTCCAGACCTAAATCCAATTGAGAATTTGTGGCAAGATTTGAAAATTGCTGTTCAGACGCTCTCCATCCAATCTGACAGAGCTTGAGCTACTTTGCAAAGAATGGGCAAAAATGTCCCTCTCTGTATGTGCAAAGCTGGTAGAGACATCCCCAAAAAGACTTGCAACTGTAATTCCAGTGAAAGGTGGTTCTACAAAGTATTGACTCAGGGGAGCTGAATACAAATGCACGCCACACTTTTCAGATATTTTTTTGTAAAAAATGTTGAAAACCATTTATCATTTTCCTTCCCACTTCACAAGTATGTGCCACTTTGGTCTATCACATAAAATCCCAACAAAATAAATTTGCGTTTTTGGTTGTAACATGATAAAATGTGGAAAATTTCAAGGGACTGTGTGTGTGTACGTGTGTATGTATGTATATGTGTGTGTGTGTGTGTGTGCATGTGTGTGTGTATATGTATATATACTGCTTTGGGCCAAGCTGTGGCTGCAGCGCTCCACTCCCTCCTCCACTATATGTCATACACAGTCTGCGGGCATCTCCCGCTGTGTGTCTCAGAGCTGAGTGTGAAAACTTTGGCCGCGCTGTGAGAAAAGTCCCACCCTCCTCCTAGATCAGCTTGTGTGATAGACGCAGTGTTCTGTCTATCACACGAGCTGATCTAGGAGGAGGGCAGGACTTTTCTCACAGCATGGCCAAAGTTTTCACTCCGCTTCGAGACACACAGCGGGAGATGCCTGCACACTGTGTAATCCAGGCACAGGCACTGACTACAGTGAGGCTGCGATTATGGGCACGGTGAGGCTGCTATTATAGGCATGGCGCGGCTCTTATTATGGGCACGGTGAGGCTGCGATTATGGGCACGGTGAGGCTGCGATTATGGGCACGGTGAGGCTCCGATTGTGGGCACGGTAAGGCTGCGATTATGGGCACGGTAAGGCTGAGATTATGGGCACGGTAAGGCTGAGATTATGGGCACGGTGAGGCTGAGTTTATGACGTGTGACGTCTTAGCCATGCCCCGCTATGTCCGGCTTCGGCCGTTGCCATAACAACGGTGCTAAATCAGCTAAACGTAGTTAGATCTGTATGTGCGTTACAATTAATCAAAATTAGTCGATTATTGAGCACGAAAATTTTAATCAGTAACAGAGATTTATATATATTTATATATATATATATATATATATATAAAATATACATGCATACATAGGAGTTGTTCTGCTCTGTGGGGAATACTGTCCTTTCTTGTGCCGTGCAACAGGTGGTTAGTGTCCCTTTAAAGTGTTCTCCACTCTGTCTTTGGCAGTGTGGGCTGGATTTCCTCTCCCTGAATAGGATATATAATGTCCAGTGAGGAGCTCTAGGTAGGAGGAGAGTGGTGTATGAAAAGAGACCGCTAAGAAGAGAGGTATAACTGCTACTTTGTGCCAGCAGTCCTTTTTGTAATGAGATTGTAAAGAAAAAAGAGCAAAGTGGAAATTTCATTACAAAAAAAAAAAAAGGTTTTGAAGGAGTTAATAAGAAAAAATATAAAATGGGCATTTTAAAAGCATGACATTTCTGGTTCTCGTGAGAAAGCTGGTTGGAAAAGTTTAAAGAGCTTTGTGTGTAATATTTAAAAAAATATCCAAAGTACAGGTTAAAGCAAGTTTATATAAGGACACTATAGGAAGATTACTCAATACACATGTACAGAAGCAGTCTTGGAAATGTTGCTGTTCAGTGATTTCCAGTTGAAAACAATGTTATCCTCGTACAACCCAAAATCTGCCATTTAACCAAAAAATCAGATTAGGATGTAGTTAGATTAATTTGCATATTAGTAGGAAAAAAGAAAGATTTGCCTTTTACTCCGTCAGCACTTTATTGCAAAGGAATATTACATTATACCGAAAGACTTTATTAATTATGTGCAGGGGTTTAGTGAAGAATATTCATGTAACATTTTGCTTTTATTTTTATACTTCCAACAAATTAAATTTTACCAATATGGTTTACTGGGTTCTAGGGCTGCACCACAACTGCAAAGCTCAAAGCTCAAACACATGTGTGTGTGTGTGTGTGTGTGATAGGGATGGGTGAACAGTTCAGCCCGCGCATAAGTTCGGGCCGAACTTTTGCTATTAGGACGTTCGGCGAACATCCGAACAAACGTGTCGTTCAACCGTTTGTTCGGCCCCCCGAACCGACCACAATGCATTGCGGCGCTGAACAGTGCATTGCAAGCCCTGATTGGCTGAAGCAGTGAAAGCTTCAGCCAATCAGGGCACAGAGCACTGTCAGAGTCATGATTGGACACTGTCATGATGGCGTTATCCAATCATGGCTTATTCCTGCCCCACAGTATAAAAGTATTCTTTCAATGGCAGCCATTTTCAGTGTGATTTTGGCGTGGAGAGAGATGGAACAGGGCTTTGTTAAGTGATATTAATTAGTTAGTGTGCTATACTGTGCTATTTTGCTTCAATTGTCAGTGTAGAATATTAGTTTAGTGTCAGTCTAGGGATAGTGTGAGTGTAGTGGGGAGGACCATCATTCAGCTTTGCATAGTGTGCAGCTAGAGTACGGACAGCTCAGATAGTTTCACTGTAGTGTAGTGAGACCGTATCATTCATGCATACATTAGTGTAGAGTAGGGACAGCTCATATAGTTTGTGTAGTGTAGTGAGACCATGTCAGTAATCTTTACATTAGTGTATAGCTAGAGTAGGGACAGTTCAGATGGCATCAGTGTAGTGATGGCTGAACACCGTCTATTTGATTGCATTACTGCCAGTTTAACGCCATTCACTTCTGTGTGCATTACTGCCAGTTTAACGCCATATAGTTCTGTGGCGTTACTGCCAGTTTGGCACATTATATTGCAGTATATTATAGTGTATTCATGAAGTGTGTCTGTGTAGTGTGAGTACTCAAATTTAAAGTGCACCAAACACCACTTTACATTGAGCAGAGTGCATCGTACAGATTTCCACTTCTTCCTTACATTTGCTTTTAAGCACCGCTCCCTCCCAATAATGTCTGGGAGGACAACAAGGAGAGGCAAATGTTCCCTTGGCACTGTAAAGGGTTCAGCAACAAATGTGTCCACAGGCAAAGGTGGAAGTGGTGGTCAGTCCTCAGGCAGGGCATCATTTCCTCTGTTTAGTGAGTTTGCCCATACTATCCAGCCACAGCATGCAGAGGAGGTGGTGTACTGGCCTACTAAACATTCCTCATCCTCTGTCACAAAAGCAGAGACAAGTGTGCAGTCCCCCGCAGTTGCCAGAGTGGATAAACCTGCCTCCTTGTCCATATTCCTGCCATAGCCCCAACATCAGCCATTGAGTAGTCAGCTGAGTTATTTGACCACAGCGTCAGCCACTTGCTCCTTGATGATGCCCAGGCCATTACTGGATTCAGATGTTGGTTCTGAGGTTGAGGATGACAGGAACATGAGCCTAGAGAGGGAGGAACACTGGTGGACAAGTTGGCATTCATGTTCCCAAAGCTGCAGCGTATTGCCAAGTTGTCTCCAGTGGTAATGATGAAGATGGAGGAGATGGAGATGATGATGTCACTGATGTGACTTGGGTGCCAGATAGAGCAGAGGAGGCAACTGAAGGTGAGGCGGCACAACCCCAAGGAGGCCGACATCCAGAAAGAGTAGAGAGCAGCCACCCTATTCCATCACATTCTGCAACTGTTATCTCCCGGCCCACTCCCCACAGCTCAGCTGTCTGGGCTTTTTTCAGCACATCTGCATCTGTTGCTATCTGCAAACTGTGTCTCAGGCACGTCAAACGTGGCAAAAACCCCAGCCATTTAAGTACCACATGCTTAACAAGGCATTTAACATCCAACCACTCAGCCTGTTGGCAAGAGCACCACACAAAAGGGGAACAAATCTGTCCCCCCTCCTCCTCCTCCTTACCCACTTCAGTCTGCCCCTGCTAAACCAAGTCATTACATCTCAGCAGCCTCCACTGAGAGGGATGATGGTATAGCACAGGGTGTCCCAGGTCCTAGCAGCACAACTGCCAGCAGCACACCACCAGCTGTAGACTGTAGCCGGCAAATTTCTCTGCCCCATCTGCTGCAGCGGGAAAAAAAAAAGTCTCTGCTACCCACATGCCCAGCATCTAAATGCAAGCTTGTCAAAGCTGTTGGCTCTCCAACTTCTGTCTTTTGGCTTGGTGGATTCTGCCCCCTTCCGTGAATTTACACAATGTGCTGTACCATGATGGCAAGTTCCCAGTAGCTACTACTTTTCACGTAAGGCTGTTCCATCTCTCTACCATCACGTGGAAGGGAATGTTCGGGCATCGTTGGGCAAGGCAGTCAGCTGTAAAATCCATCTTACTGCTGACACGTGGTCCAGCAAGCATGAGCAGGGATGATATATTTCATTCACAGCATACTAGATAACGCTGCTTGCAACTCAAAAGAATGCAGGACAGGGCTCGGTGCTGCAGCTTGTTGTGCCCTATGTCTCCATACAGCTGGTGGTGATGATGCCAGTCCTGCGAGCTCTACCCCCTTCTCCTCCTCTTTCGCCATCTCCATGCCCTCCTCTGCAGAATTGTCCTATGAACATGTTCTCAATTTGGTGGTGCAGTGTTTCCTAAATACATACCCAGGATTGCAAGATGTGCTAATGCTGGCCAAAAGAGTCTGTAGCCATTTCAGGCGGTCATAAACAGCCAGTTCTCGGTTGGCTGAAATTCAGCTGGAACTCCACCTGCCCATAAACCGCCTGATTTGTGACATGCCCACCAGGTGGAACTCGACTTTGGCAATGCTGCAGCGGCTATACATGCAGCAGAGGGCCGTCAACGAGTATGGAACCATGACAGGCTCAGGCTGCCTCGACTTTTTTCCCCATGCCAATGGCTGATCATTAGGGATGCATGCATGTATTGTTCCCATTTGAGAAGGCCATTTGAGAAGGATGGTGAGCCGTGACAGTGCATGCATCAGTAACACAATCCCTGTTGTGTTCCTGCAGGAGCAGACTCTGCGTGGCATTATGGACAGGGCACTGGAGGCAGAGCAGCAGGAGGAAGAGGAGGACTTCCTTTCCTCTCAAGGCCCACTTTATCCAGACACCATCATTCCTATGTCACAGAACACACAGGAGGAGAGAGGGGAGGTGGAGGAGGATTCTGGCACTTTTATAGGTTTCGAAGAAGAGGAAGACATGCATCAATCTGTAAGCGATAGCTTTCCAACCCCAGGACCATTGGGAGTAGTACGTGGCTGGGAGGAGGAAGTTCCAAATTCTATCCTGAGTGACCCCCAGGAGTCTGCTTCTCAAGCCTGGGCAAATTTGAAGGGCATGGGCAACCTCCTGCTTCAAAGCCTGCGAAAGAACCCAAGAATTCGTGGCATAAAGGAGAAAGATGATTACTGGTTGGCAACCCTCCTTGACCACCGTTATAAGGAGAAGGTCTCAGAACTCAGAAGGGGAAGGTGCAGAAGATAAAATCTCTTGAGGACACGCTAAAGAGGATTTTATTGAACGTTTTTCCTGACTTTAGTAGGTTACAGTGTCATAGACAACATAGTTTTGAGTCTTCTGTTGGTCAAGAGGAGTATTGGAGAAGGTGTTAGCCTAAGTGAGGCATTTCGGAATTTTTTTAGTCCTCGCCGCCCAGGGCTGTCAGCTTCCACATCCCATTGGCAGCTTCTGCATCACATGGTGGACGGTTACCTCGGGGCCAAAACGGAGATGGAGAGCTTTTCAGCTGACGATCCACTGACTTACTGGGTCATGAGAATAGACCACTGGCCAGAACTTGCCCAGTATGCTATTGAGTTGCTGGGCTGCCCCTGCATCCAGCGTGCTTTCAGAACGGGCATTCAGTGCTGCAGGGGGTTTCGTTATTGATCATAGAACACGTCTGTCCACAGACACGTTCTATTTTTGACTTTTATAAAAATGGATCGGTCCTGGATTACCAGCTATGAAGCCCCTGATGCTGATGTCACTGATTTAGTCTTTTTGGGGTGTGGAATCTCGGCAGGACTTCGAGGCTGCCTAGCTTTGAGGGTGTTCAATCATTTCATCTGGAAGAATGTTTTTGGTAGAGGTTTCATTGGCACAATTAACACCCAAAGACCAATTTTTCTGCACCTATTTGACAGGTGCATATCATTGCAATTTTTTACAGCAAGGCCAAATCTTGCTTTCATCAAGATTACCTCTATAGGGTTACGGTGGGAAGGCGCCACCGACACCCAAAGACGAATTTTCACGCACCTGTTCTATCCAAAGTCAAAGTGACACCAGAATGTATCCAAAAAATATCTAATCTTGTTCCTAGTGCACTACATTGTGGGCTCATCATACACACTGGGTCCCCAGCTGTTGCTGAGCAAAATAAAGACAGCTTGCCGGGAAAATTAATTATTTTTTTTTTTTTTGGCTTTATAAATGCAATTATTGCTGCAGTAGATTCTAGACATGGTACAGATCTTCCACTTTACAGGTAGACTGAGGGGACCCCCCAGGCACTATATTGGAAGGAATTTTTCATTCTTATGCTTTCACTTTAAAAATCAAAAAAACACTGCTCATTTAAAAATGACGTTTTTCACAAACTTTTTTTTTTAATTGATACATGTCCCCCAGGGTAGGACCTGGACTCCTATAATCATTGTATGCCCAATTACTTGCATATAAGCCTTCAAAATGGGCACTTATGATTTTTGACATTCGGGTCCTATTGACTTTTAATGGGGTTTGTTATTTGTTATTTGTTTGGGGGTTGTTAGTTCGGCCCATCCCTAGTGTGTGTATGTACAGTCAGGTCCATAAATATTGGGACATCGACACAATTCTAATCTTTTTGGCTCTATACACCACCACAATGGATTTGAAATGAAACGAACAAGATGTGCTTTAACTGCAAACTTTCAGCTTTAATTTGAGGATGTTTACATCCAAATCAGGTGAACGGTGTAAGAATTACAACAGTTTGTATATGTGCCTCCCACTTTTTAAGGGACCAAAAGTAATGGGACAGATTAACAATTATTCATCAAACTTTCACTTTTTAATCCTTGGTTGCAAATCCTTTGCAGCCAATTACAGCCTGAAGTCTGGAACGCATAGACATCACCAGACGCTGCGTTTCATCCCTGGTGATGCTCTGCCAGGCCTCTACTGCAACTGTCCTCAGTTCCTGCTTGTTCTTGGGGCATTTTCCCTTCAGTTTTGTCTTCAGCAAGTGAAATGCATGCTCAATCGGATTCAGGTCAGGTGATTGACTATGCCTTTGCATAACATTCCGCTTCTTTCCCTTAAACTCTTTGGTTGCTTTCGCCGTATGCTTCAGGTCATTGGCCATCTGCATTGTGAAGCGCCATCCAATGAGTTCTGAAGCATTTTTGCTGAATGTGAGCAGATAATATTTTCCGAAACACTTCAGAATTCATCCTGCTGCTTTTGTCAGCAGTCACATCATCAATAAATACAAGAGAACCAGTTCCATTGGCAGCCATACATGCTCACACCATGACACTACCACCACCATGCTTCACTGATGAGGTGGTATGCTTTGGATCATGAGCAGTTCCTTTCCTTCTCCATACTCTTCTCTTCCCATCACTCTGGTACAAGTTGATCTTGGTCTCATCTGTCCATAGGATGTTGTTCCAGAACTGTGAAGGCTTTTTTAGATGTTTGGCAAACTCTAATCTGGCCTTCCTGTTTTTGAGGCTCACCAATGGTTTACATTTGTGGTGAACCCTCTGTATTCACTCTGGTGAAGTCTTCTCTTGATTGTTGACTTTGACACACATACACCTACCTCCTGGAGAGTGTTCTTGATCTGGCCAACAGTTGTGAATGGTGTTTTCTTCACCAGGGAAAGAATTCTTCAGTCATCCACCACAGTTATTTTCCATGGTCTTCGGGGTCTTTTGGTGTTTCTGAGCTCACCGGTGCGTTCTTTCTTTTTAAGGATGTTCCAAACAGTTGATTTGGCCACACCTAATGTTTTTGCTATCTCTCTGATGGGTTTGTTTTGTTTTTTCAGCCTAATGATGGCTTGCTTCACTGATAGTGACAGCTCTTTGGATCTCATATTGAGATTTGGCAGCAATGGATTCCAAATGCAAATAGCAAACTTGAAATTAACTCTGGCCCTTTTATCTGCTCCTGGAAATGGGATAATGAGGGAATAACACACACCTGGCCATGGAACAGCTGAGCAGCCAATTGTCCCATTACTTTTGGTCCCTTCAAAAGTGGGAGGCACATATACAAACTGTTGTAATTCCTACACTGTTCACCTGATTTGGATGTAAATACCCTCAAATTAAAGCTGAAAGTCTGCAGTTAAAGCACGTCTTGTTTGTTTCATTTCAGATCCATTGTGGTGGTGTATAGAGCCAAAAAGATTAGAATTGTGTTGATGTCCCAATATTTATGGACCTGACTGTATGTATGTATGTACGTGTGTGTTTGTGTGTGTGTGTATATATATAATAAATTTAAAAAAAAAAAATATATATATATATATATATATATATATATATATATATATATATATATATATATATAAAAATATAATCTGTTTGCTTGTAATTAGTGTGTGTGTATAAAAAGGTCAATGTGTTTCTGGACTCCTGACAGACCCTTGCATCTTTCATCCAGTGCTGTACTGATGTTTCTGGATTCTGAGTCATGGGGAAAGCAAAGGATCTGCAGGAAAAGGTAGTTTAACAGCAGTTCAAACTGGAAAATGAGGGGTTCTGTTAAAAACCAAACCACGGTCAGGTAGACCAACTAAAATTTCAGCCACAACTGCCAGGAAAATTGTTTGGGATGTAAAGAAAAGCCCTCAAATAACTTCAGGTGAACTACAGGACTCTCTGAAAACATGTGGTGTGTCTGTTTTAAGATGCACAATAAGGTGGCACTTAAAGAAAGATGGGCTGCATGGTCGAGTCGCCAGAAGAAAGCCATTACTACACAAATATCACAAAGTCCCACAAAAATCCCACTTACAATATGCCAAACACAGAGACAAGCCTCAAACCTTCTGGCACAAAGTCATTTGGAGTGATGAGACCAAAATTGAGCTTTTTGGCCACAACCATATATGCTACATTTGGAGAGGCGTCAACAAGGCCTATGATGAAAGGTGAGGAGGTGGATCGCTGATGTTTTGGGGATGTGTGAGCTACAAAGGCACAGGAAAGTTGATCAAAATTGTTGGCAAGGTGAATGCAGTGTGTTATCAAAAAATACTGGAGGAACATTTGCATTTATCAGCCAGGAAGCTGCGCATGGGACGTACTTGGTCATTCCAACATGACAATGATCCAAAACACAAGGCCAAGTCATTGGCTACAGCAGAATAAGGTGAAGGTTCTGGAGTGGCCATCTCAGTCTCCTGTCCTCAATATCATTGAGCCACTCTGGGGAGATCTGAAACGTGCAGTTCATGCAAGACAGCCCAAGAATTTACAGGAACTGGAGGCTTTTTGTCAAGAGGAATGGGCAGCTTTACCATCTGAGAAGATAAAGAGCCTCATCCACAAATACCACAAAATACTTCAAGCTGTCATTGATGTTAAAGGGGGCAATACACGGTATAAAGAACTGGGGTATGTAAACTTTTTATTAGGGTCATTTGAAAAGTTTCTGTTGCCATTGTGATTTAAAAAGAATAAACACAGTTGATTGATGATAAATGGCTTCAGCCAAACACTAACCATGAGTGAAAAAATGTTTTTCTTATCATTCATATTCTCTGAAAAATGGCCAAGAAATCATAAATTCTGGCAGGGTATGTAAACTTATGAGCACAATTGTATGTATGTGTGTGTGTGTGTATGTATGTATGTATATGTGTGTATATATATATATATATATATATATATATATATATATATATTTTTTTTGTGTATGTATATATATATATATATATATATATATATATATATATATATATATATATATATATATATATATATATATATATATAATAGTTTTAGCACCCTGGAGTTTAGGCAGGGTTGCTAACCAATTTAGTCCACCAGGTAGTAATTGTCCTGGCTAATTGTTAGGAGATCCACTGATTTTCTCCTAATTCTGGAATTGCTGCACTTTTCTCTTCTGTCAGTAGGTGGCATTATAGCTGGTGACATTAGACAGACAAGGGCATAGCAAGGACAGATTATGAATGGATGGGGTGTCTCAGCCAATGGGCCAGGGTTTCTTCAAGCTGCTGGAAGAGCATATTTATTTGGGTGGAATCAAGTGAACTGGGTTCTGTGCCACCTGGATGGCTTTCTGGGTGGATGTGTGTTAGGTCGCCCTGGGCTGCTAGGCCAGAAGTCTAAAGCCTATCCTGGGGGCACCTGGCTGCTAGGTTGCCTGAGGCCTATCCAGGAGCAGGAGAAGCAGCATAGGGTTGGGACTGCAGGATTGGAGTCCAACCGAGTTGAGAAGATTCAGCCGAGCGAGGAACCTGTTGTGGTCAGAGGTAGAGGGAAAGCTGTTGCCACTAAGGGACCATGCACCTTGTTACCGGAGACTACTGTGAGTAAGTTGAAGCAAGTACCAGAGCAGTCTTCTCACCATACGGGGAAAGGTGGGAAAGCATCAGCAAGTGCCAAGCCAGGGACCCAGCAGGATAGCGGGGGTGACACTTGAGGAGTATTCAGCGAGATAGCTATGGAAGATCTCAGGGGATCCAGTGATGACTGGGATCTGGAAGTCTAGTGAGAGACTGGGAGCTCAGTGAGTGAAGATCTACAGTGGGATACTGTGAAATAAGTAAAAGGACTGTTCCGTGTTACCAAGAGTTATGGATAACTACTGTTAGTGACTGTTACAAGATTTGTTGTCATTGGAGACAGCAGTCCTACCTATACAGAAGTGTTATCCAGCTGGAGGCCTTCCAATGTATACCTATAGAAGTCTCGGAGTCTGCCAATTATCATTGCATCTACTCAAGGGTGTCCTGACCCTAACCCTCTCCCTCAGTTCTGTTAAGAGACAGTAAATCTCTTGTTTGCATGCAAAAAGTGACTGGCACCGATCATTCTTCTTGCATCACACCCACCAACCCACTCTACAAGGAAGGATGTCCACTCTTCCTAACCCTTGAGGTCACCATTAGGCCTCTTGGGCTCTGGGACCTTTAGTAACTTTCAGGAGTCTAAACAGACCTCTTATGTCTCACCGTTGAGATTAAGGGTCAGAGATTCCCCAGTCCATTTCTTTGCATCCTCAGCTGCACTGGACAGTGAATGAATGGGAAGTGCCCCTGTGCTGAGCAGCTTTCTGTTTGTTCACAAACTTAAGCATAGTGAATAGTTTATTATGTTTCATTTATGAATGGACAAAGAAATGATCAGTACCAATCACTCACTGTATTCATTCAGAAAGAAAGGGGCCAGTAAATTACATATTTACTGGCCATTTCCCTGCTGCCCATCCTGAAATGATGAGGATGGGGGCCAGGGGAGCACAAGGGGGCTTCAGGAGCAGTAAAAAGAGGAACAGGAAGGGCATGGGGGTGGCATATACTGGTACCAGTCCCCTGTATATTCCTCCTGTGGTAACTGAATGCCGGTGGAAGGGGAGGGGAAGAAGCAGGTTTCAGCTGCTGCAGTAGGGAAATACAGATTGGTTTCACTGGAATATGGTGTGCCCAGGCACACCCGTCACACCCCCTGCGCACACCTATAAAATAAATTAGTGTTGGGCGAATGGTTCGGCCCGAGCATGAATTTGGGTCGAACATTGCCTGTTCGCCTGTTCGTTGGACACCCGAATTGTTGAGGTGTTCAACTGTTTGGCCTTCCGAGCCGCTCCACAGTGCACTGCGCGCTGCACAGTGCTTTGGAAGCCCTGATTGGCTGAAGCAATGAAGGAATTGCACAATCAGGGTACAGAACCCTGTCAGAGCCATGATTGGAGAAAGTAATGATGACTCTGCCTAATTATGGCTCATTGCTCATAGACCCACCCCCCACTATAAGAGGATCCTTCCCAGAGCAGCCATTTGCAGTGGGATATTGAAGTGGAGATAGATGGAACAGGGCTCTGTTCATTGCTTCTAGTGTGCTATTGTGATTCTGTTGTGAGTGTAGAGTGTAAGTGTAGTGTGAGTATAGTGTTACCATTCATTTTTACTTTAGTGTCAGTTTAGTGTTTCAGGGCAGGTTTACTGCAGTAAATGGAGGTGCTTTAGTGCACGTTTACTGCAGTATATTGGTGTGCATTAGTGCACGTTTACTGCAGTATATTGAACTGCATAAGTGCACTTTTACTGCAGTATATTGAAGTGCGTTAGCGTATGTTTACTGCGGTATATTGAGGTGCGTTAGTGCATGTGATGGACCCCCGTCCTCAACTGGACTATGTCCTCCATAAATGCTTCCTTTGTCCAGAACCAGCACTATCCAAGACCCCTTAGCTCACCCAGTCATTAGCCATAACTCAACGTAGGGTGAAAAACATCAAACTGTTTGTTCAAACACAGGTATACACTCAGGGAACAACTCCCTCCTCCCTTTGATTCAGGGTGGGGTAAACTGTCCAATCAGCAGGGAGAATTGTTGGAGGAATTCGCCCCTCCCCTCTCCACCCTGCCCCCAGTCCACATGCCAGGAACACAAATACAAAACATTCATCCTATAATACATTTTTCCTAAGGCAGACAGACACAACAGAACAATGGGACACAGCCACACTCCAAATGATCCCAGCAAACAGTCCACAACAGCATGAGACTACACAATATATACATATATACAATATTCCAGTGTGGCTGTACAGCGAGCCTAACTAGCAAAGATTAGACTGGGGTTCTCTGTCACCCTGTGCCCCCAATAGACACAGGTTGATTTACACATAGGAGGTGCCGGGGGAGCTGGACATGGAGTTTCCAGAGTTCTCCAAGGTAAGCAGGGTTCCACAAGCCCTCCACCCAAAGTGACTCCCGTCACAGTGCACTTTTATGGCAGCATATTTTAGTGGGCTGGTGCAGTTTTACTGCAGTATATTGAAGTGCCTTAGTGGCCTTTTAGGGCAGTATATTGAAGTGCGTCAGTGCAGTCCTACTGCAGTATATTGAAGTGTGTCAGTGGAGTGTTTCTGTGTAGTGAGTACTCAAGTTAAAGTGCACCAAACACCACTTTCTATTGATTAAAGTACATCAAAGTACATATTTCAGCAGGTTCTATACACAGTACAGATGCGCCGCTTTACAGGCAGATTAAGGGAACCCTCCAGGCACTATATTTTTAAAGGAATTTTTCATTTATTTTACTTTAATCATCAGTAAATCGCTGCTCATTTGAAAATGTTTTTTACACACTTTTTTCATTGATATATGTCTCCCACAGCAGTACCCGGACCCCCATACCCTTTGTATACCCAATAACTTGCTTGATTTCTTTAGTTCAGGTTCCATAGACTTCAATAGAGTTTGTTATTCGGCTCCAAACTTTCTCAATGTTCGAGAGTTCTGGCGTGAACCAAACAAGGGGGTCGTTTGGCCCATCTCTAATGCAATTGCTTCTTGGCCCGTGAGGTCAGAGACTCAAGGATAATTGGCACTTTTTACCTAATGCTTTGCTTTCCTCCACATCCTTTTGTGTGTTCTGTTGTTCACTCTGGTTAACTTGTGTATCTCACGACAACTGTGGATACAGTGGGGAGGGTTAGGGTTAATAGCTATTGACTTGTTGGTAAGATTTCTTGCAAAGGAAGTAAAGAAAGCCACTGATTTGAAAACTCTAAACAGGGTGTTCAAAATGTTTTTTTAATTTTTATATGGCAGTAGAAAGGCTGCTACATTACCCAGAAGTGGTACTTAATTACAAGTTAGGTGCAGGGCAATGCCCCCCAGTATTCTCCCTTTTTGTTTTGTTTTTTCCCCCCATACCTTATGAAGGCATTATAAAGGTGATCCAGGAAAATTGTCTACGGTGGATTTTGGAAGAAGAGCTTCTGTCTCTTCCTTACAATAAACATTTCTGTTTTGGCATCTACCCACCCTGTCACCTACATATTTATCACAGGTTTGCTGCCATTTATGCACCAGAAAAATTGAAAATTTTGTCAAACACTTACAGCAATTTTCCTTTCCTGGTGTCCTCCTTGGCAGCATACAAACCCATGTAGCTTATTGCAGGGAACACTGGAGGTGCTACCTGTCCTTCCCGTTTTCCTGTTTTTATTTATTTATTTTTTTGTTTTTGTTTTTTTCTATTCCATAATTTTTATTGAGTTTTAGAAAAAGTTACAATAATACATAGAATTAATGACTCTAAAGATTTTATATGCATAACATAAGTGAGTACAGGTGGTGTAACACACAACCATACATAGTGAAACATAACAATTCACTGAATGCATAGCGTTGTTTACAGGTTATCTGTGAGCATATTATAGATAGTATACAGTTCCCTAGAGGTCACACATGCAGCATACACAATTGGTTGTAATCAATGAACAACGCAGGAAGAAAGACAGACAAGTAAAAATGAAAAGAAAATGACGATAAGCATTTGATACAATTTTCCTCTTTTGGCTTTTTTTTCTTGTATTGTTCCCTGTTGATCCAGCCAGTAAGTCTGTTTTTTTTTCAACATTATTTAGCAGACCAAGCTGTTTTGCAAAAGCAGCAGTTAGGGGGTTGAGGCAAACCATTTAACACTGACCGGGTGCTTACAGTGGTCAGCTTTTAGTCATTTATGGAAAACATCCCAAAAGGATAAAAGGGTTGCAGTAACTGCTTAAAGTGTTATCTAGAGTTTAGCTTACATTTGTTAGTCACATTCATCTAAATCTGCTAGTACATCTTAACACCACCCTCTCCCCAGACTGGCAATGGTGCTGTCCAAGGGTGTTTCCGTTGCTCCTCCATCCAGAGTGGAGAAACCCTAAAAGGAAAATTCTTAAAAAAAAAAAAAAATGAATGCAGGTACAACATTTAAGGACTGGTAAGCTGCAATATATTACATTTTTGTTTTTGGGTTTAATACCACGTAACCTGCTTTGCATAGGTGATTTCTTATTTTGCTCATTAACCGGTTCCCAACCTGCTCACGTCTTTTTACGGGGGGCAGAATGCATGAAACCCCATACGGGTACAGGGTTCCTTTAAGAGCCACCAGAGGGCACGCGTGTGCCCACTGCACAGCGGGGGGACCTGATGCGCGTGGCCGGCAGTCGCAATCGCCAGCACGGGTATTTGTGGGTGTAAACCCACAAATCCCTGTGCTGTCAGATGAGAGGAGACATGTTTGTTCCTAGTAAGTAGGAACAGTGAAATCTCTCCTCTCCTACCCAGTCCTATCCCCATACAGTTAGAACACACTGACACACATTTAACCCCTTGATGGCCCCCTAGTGTTAACCCCTTCCCTGCCAGTGTCATTTGTACAGTAATCAGTATATTTTTAGTACTGATCGCTGTATAAATGTCAATGGTCCCAAAAATGTGTCAAGTGTCCGATCTGTCCGTCGCAATACTGCTAAAAATCACCGCAATTGCTAGTTAAAAAAAATAAAAATAATAAAAATGCCATAAATCTTTCCCATAGTTTGTAGACGCTATAACTTTTGCGCAAACCAATCAATATACGCTTGTTGCGATATTTTTGGTAAAAAAAAGTAAAAGAATAAATATTGGCCTAAACTGATAAAGAAATTTGTTTTTTAAAAACATTTTTGGGGATATTTATTATAGTAAACAGAATTGTTTTTTTTTTTGTTTTTTTCAAAATTGTCGCAATTTTTTTGTGTATAGCGTAAAAAAATAAAAACTGCAGAGGTGATCAAATAGCACCAAAAGAAAGTTCTGTTTGTGGGAAAAAAAGGACTCAAGTTTAGTTTGGGTGCAGCATTGCATGACCGCGCAATTACCAGTTAAAGCGATACTGTGCCAATTGTAAAAAGTGCTCTGTTCAGGAAGGGGGTAAAACCTTCCAGGACTGAAGTGGTTAAGTGCAAATACTTGCCTTATTCCTCCCTCCTGTAGGCTTCCTCTGTGATGCACAACTGGTTCCCCAAAGCTGCTGCTCTTTGCCCCTTCACTGGTCACAGGCTCTTTCCTGCATTATATGGGAAGAGGCCAAAGGCCTGCCCACAACTCAGGAGCATTTGAAAAGAAGCTTCTTGGAGAACAAGGAATAAGGTATGTATTTGTACATATTCATCAAGCCTTAAGCTGGGTATACAAGTATTGAAATTCAGCAGGTTTAGCGGCATCGCTAGACCAACCTTCTGTCGAACGATCTTACTAAAAAATCAGTAGTTGATCAGGGCATGCAGGCCAATGGCTGCAGCACCAATCTGTGTATTCTGATGGGGGGAAGCTCCTTGCTGTCAGAATAAAATAGCACAGCAATCCCTGCATCCACATAATTTGCATACATGCAGGGATCTGTGGGTTTTTTTTGTTTTTTTTGTTCATTCATTGGTTGAAGGAAAAAAACAAAAACATGTCTATAACCAGCTTTAGACGAAACAAGTATTTAACCCTTGCAGTGTTTGTGAGGGGGGGGGTCACTGCATGGGTAAATTGTATACCAGCTCTTAGTTTTAAGAGCCCATAACTGAGGCATCACTTTCCTGGACCCAGGATACATCTCAAACAGGTGATATTGTCATTCTATAATGTAAGAAGGTCAGAGTCAAGCGATTAACAGTAAGGCCATTATCATGGTTTTCTGTTACATTAATTGGAAAAGAGCACAGAGGTGCATTGTTGACACAAAAAACAAGTGTTGCGTTGTATTTTCTACAATACCATAATACCCTTGTGAATAGTCACTTGTATCATTTACACTTGCTGATGTGTCTGAGCCCCATGTGGTATAGCAATATAAGCTGCTAAAAAAGGAAAACAGGATTGCAATTTTGCTTTGCTTTATGTTAGCAAAAGACTTTCACCACCAGTCTGTGCAATGTTCTATAAGTGATAATTCATAATGCACTAAAAGCTGTGCTTTACATATATATACAATATATATGTTTTTTTATATATATATATAATCTCTCTTTAAAAGTTTCCTATGGTTAGGTGATGCATGGTTAGCCCCCCCCCCGAACCATACCAGGCCACATACCCTCAACATGGGGCGGGTGCTTTGGGGTCCCCCCAAAGCACCTTGTCCCCATGTTGATGGGAACAAGGGACTCATCCCCACAACCCTGGCCATTGATTGTGGGGGTCTGCTGGCAGGGGGCTTATTGGAATCTGGAAGCCCCCTTTAACAAGGAGGCCCCCAGATCCCGCCCCCCCCCCATGTGAATGGATATCGGGTACATTATACCCCTTCCCATTCACCCAAAAAGTGTCAAAGTAAAAATGACAGGGGACGGTTTTAAAAAAAATTCCTTTTATTAAAAAAAAAAAAAAAAATAGTGTCCTGCGATGTGCATCCATCGTCAATTACGGCATCCGATGGTCCCGAGGGGAAAAAAAAAAGAAAAACAGAAAAAACTCTGCCTCCTTGGGAGGCGTCCCACCAACTGTCGTCTTTTCGCTTTGACAGCTGTTATTTAGGCAAGGGCGGGGCCACTGAGTCATGTAAATGGGTGACCCCGCCCCCTCTGACATCACCGGCTGGCCCCACCCTTGGCTATATAACAGCTGTCACCGCAAAAAGACAGCAGTCAGCGGGACGCCTCCCTTCAAGGTGGAGCTTTTTTTTTTTTTCTATTTTTCACGGCGCCATGATTGAAGATGGATAAACATTGCTTTTTATTTATTTATTTTTTAATAAAGGAATTGTCAAAAACTGTCTCCTGTCGTTTTCCTTTTTTGACACTTTTTTGGTGAATGGGTAGGTTGTACCCCTTACCCATTCACATGGGGGGGGGATCTGGGGGCTTTCAAATTCCGATAAGCCCCACAACCAATGGCCAGGGTTGTGGGGTTGTGGCCCTTGTCCCCATCAACACGTTGAGGGCATGTGGCCTGGTACGGTTCAGGATGGGGGGCACTATCTCGTCTCCCCCCCCCCTTTTCCTGCAGCCTGCCAGGTTGCATGCTCAGATAAGGGTCTGGTATGGGTTTTGGGGGGACCCCCACGCCATTTTTTTTTTTTAATTTTGGTGCAGGGTTCCCCTTAACCACTTCAATACACTATATTATATAAACTTCACTGCCTGCACTGACTGAATATAGTCTACACTGATCATCTAGTCTACGCTAAATGCAGAGTATCTATCTCTCTGTCTCTCTGTCTCTCTATCTCAAATACACTGCCACTAACTAACCTGCCTGCCTAATTTAGCTCAATCTATCTCTGTCCACACACTATAAATGGCCGCTATGTAAGCAGCCTTCTATAGTATGGGGCGTGGACTTAGTCCCCCTGAGCGATGATTGGCCAAAGGCACCCTGCCTTTGGCCAATTATGGCTCTCTCGGCAGAGAGCACTGTGATTGGCCAAAGCATGCAGGTCAGGTGCATGCTTTGGCCAATCATCATACGGCAATGCACTGCAATCTCACAGTGCATTATAGGGCGTTCCGCCGTGCTCGAATTTCCCGCGAATGCCCTATAATATTCGCTGTTCGGGGAACGGCGAACACCCGATGTTAGAGTCAAACTTACGTTCGACTTGAACATCGAGCTCATCATTTATCTGTTTGCTTTGTTATCAACTTTACCTAGTGACAATATATTGGCTTTACTGACTTATTTAATGCCTGTTTCTTTGACAAAGTGTTACTGCTGACTACCAAGTACTACTTTTAGTGAGTTTCTGTTTACATATCCTTGCACTCAACCCAGGGTGTTAGAAGATTCCGTGTGAGGTCGAGACAAAAGAGCAAAGGACTCATTCTATTCAGAGGCTCCTACGGGGGGTAGTGCTACACAATACTTCAACGATTTGTACTGTTGCTGTATCTTATATGTCCTATACATTTCTTTTCGCATATCCAAAATGAGGCAATAAGGGATATTTGGCAATCCTTAATGCCCTTTCCCAGGGCCGGTACAAGGTGTGGGCAGAAGGGGCGGTACCATTTACTGGAGGAAGGGGGGCGCAGTAGAGGCCATGCTACAGACTGCTTTGATCTGTGGCTGCAGCTCTCCCTTCCCACCTCCTCCTCTTGTTTGACACACAGCTGGGTCTGTGTGTGTGTTCGGCGGCATCGTAAAAAGGACCTGCCCCCCTAGACTCGCTCATGTGGTAGCAGATTGAATCAGTGTTCCGCCTATCGCATGAGCCAGTCTAGGGGGGCGGGACCTTGTTACGCTGCCGAACACACACACAGACCCAGCTGTGTGACACACAGCGCTGCAGGAGATGTCGGCTGTGTGATGCATCCAGGGCAGGCTATGGTGAGTCTGCATTCACAGGCAAAGTGAGACTGAAAATATGGTCACAGAGAGAGAGGCTGCGATTATGGTCACAGAGGGGCTGCGATTTTGGTCAGAGAGGCTGCGATTATGGTCACAGAGAGGCTGCGATTATGGTCACAGAGAGGCTGCGATTATGGGCACAGAGAGGCTGCGATTATGGGCACAGAGAGGCTGCAATTATGGGCACAGAGGGGCTGCAATTATGGGCACAGAGGCTGTGATTATGGGCACAGAGGCTCCAATTATGGGCACAGAGGCTGCGATTATGGTCACAGAGAGAGAGGCTGCGATTATGGTCACAGAGAGAGAGGCTGAAATTATGGTCACAGAGAGGCTGCGATTATGGTCACAGGCTGCGATTATGGTCACAGAGGGGCTGCAATTAGGGTCACAGAGGCTGCGATTATGGGCACAGAGAGAGGCTGAAATTATGGGCACAGAGAGAGGCTGCAATTATGGGCACAGAGAGTCTGCGATTATGGGCACAGAGGCTGCGATTATGGGCACAGAGAGAGAGGCTGAAACTATGGGCACAGAGGGGCTGCGATTATGGGCACAAAGAGAGGCTGAAACTATGGACACAGAGAGGCTGTGATTATGGTCAGGGGCTGCGATTATGTGCACATTGAGGCTGCAATTATGGGCATAGTGAGGCGGCATTGATGGGCACAGCGGTAGGCTGCATTTGATGGGCACTGGTGAGACTGCATTAATCTCTTGTATCATGTCTGCAGTTTCTGAGGGGAGTTTGCTTAATTAGCAATGGTATTGGTAATATGCAGCAGGAAGGGGGTTAATGCACTGTCACTGATGCATTAGTATAGATCCCATCGTCTGTAGGCGCTGGGGGGGGGGGGGTGGTTTTTCATCTTCACCCTGGGCACCGGATGACCTTGTCCCGGCACTGGCCTTCCTATTTATCCAGGACTGTAGATTATTATCATATACCATATGGGCTATTCATGCCAACAATTATGTGTACTACAAGGGTTTCCAAATGCTATCCTGTTCAATGAATGGACGCAATTTTGCTAAGTGATGTCCTAGTGAGGTTCTGTCCATGAAAATCTCAAGAGGCACTAGGGCTAGGTTTAGCCCCATGAGTAAGGTCCTGTCCATAATAAAGGAAAATACAGAGAGTCCGGTGAGTGAGACCCAAGAGTTTTGTGACTCCCATCTAAAGAGCTGCAGCTTGACATGTGGGAATGCATCTATAGAAAAATGTCTGCTCTTCCGTAGCTTGATCACTGCCTAGAGAAAGCTTTCCCTCTGCTGTATGGCCGTCCTCCCTGTAAACCAAAAGGTGGTAAGTTTTATATTAGGGAAATTGTTGGAGGGGGTGTGGTAGGATTGTTTTAAGTCCTTTTTCTTGTGTAATATATAAAGAAAACCAAATGAAAGACTTATGTTTTACAATAAAATAAAATTTTAACAAGAGGAAAAACCCTTTAGGATTGAAGTGTTTGTATAAATGCTTACCAGGTCAGCTAAGTTAGCAGAAGACAGAGTTGACAAAAAGTTCTTTAATTAAACGCAGCAGCTGGTTGCTTGCAGCAGGTGTCATGTGTCACACATATGTACATGATCTCAGTTCATTTAATGAAAACACGCATTGTTTTTTGGGTGGGCGTTGCACTTGTAGAACAAGGGGACCTTCTGAGCAACAAAACAGGACACGTTGGTAGTTTCAGCACTCCTCCAAAGTTCTAACAAAAAAAGAGACAGTTCCTGTGTATATCCAAAGATTATACAGATAATGTTGTTTGGTCTAACGCCTGTGTTTAGTAACTTGGCTTGTGAATTATCTTCATTTCGATATCCTAAGAATATGTTACTGGTTTTGATACATATGAAGTACGTTATTTACACATTACAAAGATCGCTACATCTGATTTCCAACATACAACGGAATGTAGAGGAGGATATCGAGTCCTAGTCCAACTGCCAATTTAGGGAAAAAAAAGGGAAGTCCAAAAGCTAAAGTAGAGCCTTAAGGGCCGAGACAGCAGCCCCTGCTGAGTTATGCCTTTGATATTCCAACTGAAAGATCTCCCTGCTATATATCCCAGCTTTGTTCCTGTCCACCTGGAAGTTTTAAGAGTTCTGTTCTGCGTTGTTTAAAATATTTATTTAAAGCGGAACTAAACCCTCATATCCTTTTCATCCAAGGAAGCTGCCATCTTCAGCCAAGGAAGCTGCACATGTGATAAATTATGACACCAGTCATTTGATGGTTTGGTTGAGATTTCAAGCATATGTGACAGTTAACATTCCTAGCAAGCCGGGAAGTTATTTGAAAACGTTAAATCGATGGGTTTAATTCTACATTTTCATATAAAGGAAATAAAAAAAAAACACTGGAATAAGAGATCTGATAACAACCAGTGACAAAATGCAAGCAAGTTTAAGTAGGCAATCATGAAAGGGTCTTGCAGAAGAACAGTTGATCTGAGCTATAGCTGACTGCAGTGGTGGCTGGTGGTATATTTTTTTTTTTTGGGGGGGGGGCAGCAAACCATCCACCCGCCACCACCACCCACCTGGTCAGTCGGTTGGGTCAGAGGCAAACCCCCCCTTGTCGGTCGGTCAGTCACCAGCCCCACACTTACCCCATTGGATATGCTTCTACAAAAAAAGAACCTCATTGGAATCCATGCGTCCGGCACGCCACATGAAGATTAGGGGGTCGAATGCATGGGGGGGTGGTTCCCCTGTGCCCTGCATTATGGGCCCCCACTGGCTGAGTCTTTATATGGAAGCAGTTCTCAGGGAATACCCTAGAGCAGTCTTGTTATAGGAGTGGGACTCCAATGTAAGAAGGAACAAAGCCAGGAACTGCGAAGGGAAAATCTTACCAACGGAGTCCCAATGGGATGGGAGTAGCTGGAAGGTGCTGCAGCCCTCCAGGGTGGGAGCTACCTATAACAGAAGCATGACGTCAGGATGAGCTGATGCTTTAGGAGCCTTTGATTGCATGCCCCTGATGACGTCACTTGTGATGAAACGCATAGGGCAGAGACACGAACGTCGGCCATCTTTGTTACTAGAGACAGACCTGTTTGTGGCTTTAATGTTTTACATGCGGTTTACAACCAATATAAATGTAAGTGCAATATCTTTTAAATAAAATTGGATGTCTTGCAATACTTTACTATGTGGAGCCTTTATCTTGCATACACATGACCCATTGATTGCGGGCGAGAACACGTTAGATTGACTGTCTGGTGTCACCCGACTGGCTTTAGCTTTGAATTGGCTTTCTGGAGTCACCCGAGTAGATGATCATGTTGTTGCCATTGGATTTATCCTTCTCATTTGAGTGTTTTCTGACCTCCCTGAACAAGGGCGGTCACTGGCTTTCTGGTAAGCCCCTAGTGTCACATTGGCTTTCCCTGGATCACTTTCTCACTTTGCATGGAGTTAAATTTGGCAGTATTTTTTATTTAATTTTTACCTTAAAAAAAAAAAAACACCCCCCTATTGGATTCCATGCTTCTGGCACCCTTTATGTAGATCAGGGGCAGGGCGCATGGATGGGGGGGCGGCACCCATGCGCCCCTAGTGGGCGGGCCTCCACTGCTATGCACTTTTCTACACCTAATTGGGAAAGCTTCCTGGAAGGTAGACTTAGTCCCTGCAGTGTCCCTACTGCTGTAGAACCTTTCCCTGTCTCTAGTACTCTCCCTGACA
Source organism: Lithobates clamitans (assembly GCA_037952925.1). Lineage (NCBI taxonomy): Eukaryota > Metazoa > Chordata > Amphibia > Anura > Ranidae > Lithobates > Lithobates clamitans. The sequence goes on along the minus strand of JBBGZY010001335.1, from coordinate 2,991,064 downwards.
GACAAGGTTCCTTTCCCTATGCTAGCCACTTTGCAAAAGTCCGCCAAGGCCAGGAGACAGAGTCCTAAATAGACTCTGCCTGATCCAAGATGGCTGCCAGTCACATGGGGTGCCAGCATCCGATTGGGTAACTGCCTCCCTGTGATCGGGAAAATCATAGAGAAACCAAGTTCCTCTCAGCTTCCTCTGGAGAATACATGTAGCTGTGATCTGTGTGATATATACACTATATTACCAAAAGTATTGTGATGCCTGCATTTACACGCACATGAACTTTAATGGCATCCCAGTCTTAGTCCTTAGTGTTCAATATTGAGTTGACCCACCCTTTGCAGTTGCAGCTTTAACAGCTTCAGCTCCTCTGGGAAGGCTGTCCACAAAGTTCAGGAGTGTGTCTATGGGAATGTTTTACCATTCTTCCTCTAGCGCATTTGTGAGGTCAGACACTGATGTTGGACGAGAAGGCCTGGTTCGCAGTCTCCACTTGATTCGTCCCAAAGGTGTTCTATCGGGTTGAGGTCAGGACTCTGTGCAGGCCAGTCAAGTTCCTCCATCCCAAACTTGCTCAATTATGTCTTTATGGACCTTGCTTTGTGCACTGGTGTGCGGTCATGTTGGAAATGGAAAGAGCCATCCCCAAACTGTTCCCACAAAGTTGGGAGCATGAAATTGTCCAAAATGTCTTGGTATGCTGATGCCTTAAGAGTTCCCTTCACTGGAACTAAGGGGCCAAGCCCAACCCCTGAAAAACAACCCCTTACCATAATCCCCCCTCCACCAAATGATTTGGACCAGTGCACAAAGCAAGGTCCATAAAGACATGGATGAGCGAGTTTGGGGTGGAGGAACCTGTCCCAATACTTCTGGTAATATAGTATATATCCAAAGGTGAATCAAAAGGAGGGCTGCTGTGCATGAAGGAGAGACAGAAGGTTTTTCATCTGCAATTGGAAAAATTGGATGCTAAGAAATGTATATTACGGGTGGCCTGGCCATACCATGACATCCGGTTAAGAAAGGCCCTAAGGCTACGTAGAGGGAAGCCTGGACTGGCTTATTAGTGACGTAGATTGAAAGTTATAAAATTGACATTTCCCCCAGCTGTACATCCCCAGCTCATAGCACCAGCTGTTCCTCGCTGCTGTCAACGGTAAATCATTTCAAGATGATATCCTTTGATATATTCTGGATAAACATGACATATGCAGATGATATTGACCAGAAGCAAGGTATACGTCATAATGTATGTTGTCAACTTGAACAGAAAAACACATGTGTGCACATAACTCAGCATATGAATCATCAACGTATATCAGTGTATTTGACGTATATTGTAAAATGGCCTTTTAGTGCGCGTCACTTCTATGATTTGATGGCTTTGACAGAACGCAAGAGTTTTCTTCATATGTTTGCCTTAAAGGGGTTTTCCTGCATAAATTGTGATTTCCTAGTTTTCTCTGATTCCCACATATTAATATAGGGAAGCCCATCCCCTTCCCAGACACACCCAACCCCCATGTTCGCTTCTGCAACAAATACTTTAAATGTTTTTTAAATATAAATCTCTGAGGAGATGTGAAAACTACCAATTCATTCAGTTTTGTATTTATTTTATACGTTGAAATGTAGCTTTACATACAGGTGATATAAATACCATAAAATTGCATTCCAGGTTGCAATGCACTTTAAGGCCAGGTTCACACTGGTGCGACACGACAGCCGTCCTACTTTGGATCCGACTTTGCCCTGCAACTTGAAGCCGACATACGTCTGACTTTCAATGAACGGGGATCCGACTTGGATCCTCACCAATACCAGGCACTGTGTTTGGTATGAATCTTGAGGGGGAACTCCACACCAAATTTTAAATAAAAAAACGGCATGGGTTCCCCCTCCAAAGGGCATACCAGGCCCTTGGGTCTGGAATGGATTTTAAGGGGAACCCCCATGCCGAAAAAACGGTGTGGGGGTCCCCACCAAATCCATACCAGACCCTTATCCGAGCACGCAGCCCGGCCGGTCAGGAAAAGGGGTGGGGACGAGCGAGCGCCCCCCCCTCCTGAACCGTACCAGGCCGCATGCCCTCAACATGGGGGGGTGGGTGTTTTGGGGCAGGGGGGCGCCCTGCGGTCCCCCCACCCCAAAGCACCTTGTTCCCATATTGATGAGGACAAGGGTCTCTTTCAGATCTGGGGGCCCCTTATTAAAGGGGGCTCCCAGATTCCGATAAGCCCCCCCGCCCACAGACCCCGACAACCAACGGCCAGGGTTGTCGGGAAGAGGCCCTTGTCCTCATCAACATGGGGACAAGGTGCTTTGGGGTGGGGGGGCCGCAGGGCGCCCCCCCACACCAAAGCACCCACCCCCCCATGTTGAGGGCATGCGGCCTGGTACAGTTCAGGAGGGGGCGCTCACTCATCCCCACCCCTATTTTCCTGACTGTCCGGGCTGCGTGCTCGGATAAGGGTCTGGTATGGATTTGGGGGGACCCCCATGCCATTTTTTAGGCGTAGGGGGTTCCCCTTAAAATCCATACCAGACCCAAGGGCCTGGTATGCTCTTGGAGGGGGAACTCATGCCGGTTTTTTATTTAAAATTTGGCGTGGAGTTCCCCCTCAAGATCATCTGAGCACAAGTTGCATGCCAAAGTCGGATCATGGAAGATGGCTATTCGACTTTGATCCGACTTCAATGATAATCAATGGGCTGAAGTAGGATCAAAGTCGGACCAAAGTAGTACAGGGAGCATTTTCAAAGTCGGACCAACTTGTGTCGGACCAGTTAAGACGGCTCCCATAGGGAAACGTTGATTTTCACACATCATGCGTCATGAGCTCCCAATGTCGGAGCGTTTGTCGCACTAGTGTGAACCCGGCCTAAGTAGTTTGTATGGGCCAACTATTTCCATGACTAAACGATGCAGCTGGGTAGGCCCATACAAACTACTTAAAGTGCATTGAAACCTGCAGAGAGAGTAAGATCTTTCAGATGGGCAGCCGGAGGGTGGTAAAATCAGGCAGTTGTACGACCCCCCCCCAGCCACCCACTTGAACTGTCGTAATACAACCAGACTGGGCTGTACAGATGCTGCAGCCACAATGCTTTGCACATGATTGCAGCACAGTAGTGCAGCGTTGTAGGGTTACATCAGGCTGTGAGGGTTGGGGGGGGGGGAGTTATAGCACCTCCTCACCGCCTGTCAAATGCTAGTGAATCAGACCCAACCAGAAGTGGGAGCGGGTACCTGTCAAAACTAGGTACCCTCTACCCCTCTCTGAGAAAAAAAGCACCAAAGGTAGAAGGGGAGGGGTATAAAGCAGAACCTACCCTTTAGGTTGAAGTTCCATTTTAACAAACCTTTTAAACCTTGCAGTGTAGGGGGGCCATCTTAATAGCATCATGGACCCCTGCATAAAGTAATGCACTGTGGCCCCTACCAGCCTGCCCTAATTTATGCACCCACTCTCAAGAATTAATTATAAATAGCTGATATAATTAAACATATTTATTAGTACTTTTCAATAAAATCCATGTTAAACAATAGGAAAACATGCCATAAATCAAGTCGCTCCTTTTAGAATGGTTCCATTGCACTTAATGGGGCGCAACTTGTGCTTTTAAGGTCGGACCGCATGTCACACCAGTGTGAACCAAGTTTAATTCAGTATTCTATCTTGCCAGCTCTGCACCTATTTAGACAAATCCATCCCACTAGAAAGCCCAATATTAAAACAATATTGAACAGATAACCAGAATGTGAACGGATTAGGAACCATTTAAGTGACACTAAACTCTGGATAAAAAATAATCCATTCCAGTCTGTATTCGAAACTCAGAAAAGCCCCTTCTTCTGCTCTCAGCCTCCTACAAATCTCCAAACTCTTTTTTTTTTTTTTGCTGCTGTGATCTGACTTCCTGTTAGAGGGTGGTTACCTTCCTTCTCCATGGTTCCACTGTATGCAGAAACTTGTCCACCTTCTCTTGCTCATGAACGGGACTCCCAACTGTACAAACAAGTGGCCACTGTCCCCACCTATAACTGGTCTTTGCAGCAATGAGCACTGGAAGGGCAACATATGTCAAACAAATACAAAGAGATTTCCAAGCTCAACTTACCAACCAGCCACCGACCAACCAAGTTGAGCTAACAATAAACGTTAAGAACAGGGGTTTAGTCTACACACATTTGCAAATGCATGTGTAAGCTACAGGCCCCATCAAGGCACCCCATTTTGTGTAGTCCCTAACGCTAACTTCTGATAACCCCAGTATCTGTATTTACAGTAGGCGGCCGGCTTTCATATAAAAGTGTTTCGACAGCGAGATCACTTTTATAAGCCACGGGAGAGGTACTTACTGGAGCCAGTGGTAACCCGAAACCGATTCGGTGCAGCCGATGGCTAGGCAGGCTAGGCAAGATAAGGCAAGATAACCCACACTCGGCTCTATGCCCTTGGAGGACTGGAGTGACGTCTGACGTTGCTTCCGCCTCTCGGGCGTGGCCTATGGAGATTTTTAGGTATCGCAGTTTGTCGCCATTCCACAAGCGTACGCAATTTTAAATTCTGACACATTGGCTTCAAAAAAAGGGTGGGCTCGGGGCGCAGAGCACTGCGCCCTGAGCCCACCCAGTTGTGTGACAATAGCAAATTAATATTTGCTATTGTCTTCCTGATTCTCCTCCCGGCCAATTGGGTCTCAGGATCCACTTCCTGTTCGGCTGGGAGTAGAAGCAATGGTCCCAGAGCGAGGAGTAGCAGCCCTACCCCAGATCCTCATCATCTGTCTCCTAAGGTAAAGAGGCCTCTGTTCGCCGCCCTCTCGTCCATCTCCCACGGGGGGGGGGGGATTGCCACCTTTCTGTGTGTCTCCTGCAGTGGGGGTGGCGTTGGTTTGCTGCCCCCCAAAAAATATTGAGCACCAGATGCCACTGGGGTGTGTATGGGTTATTTATGGAGGCTAGGGATATTGTTTGGTGTCACTTTAAAAAGCCATGTCACCCTTGAAAATGATACTTCAAGCATTATGTGAGACAGCTAACGACATTTACAGCTGTGCCGGAGTTACGCAAAAAAAAAAATAAGATACTTCAGATCCATGCAGCACTGGAAGCAGAAGGAAGCCACAAAAGGACAGTTGGTAGTTTTTTTTTTTTTTTTTTTTTAAGATGGGATAACTGTGCAGGAAGTGTGAGTGTGTTGGTTTCAGGATCCGGTGTTCTGATTACTTCCTGAAATGTTCATAGCTATCTATGGATGTTATTATAACCTCTCTTACAGGGACAAGCCTATAAAAAGTATGTCCATTACTTAAAATCACCCTGTGACGAAGACTTGTGGTCAGAGAAATATGCTGACCTCTTTCTGTGAAAATCCTAGTTTTTAGGGTAATTTTTGGATTATTGGATGATTTCAATAAAGTGTTTAGACTTTCTATACACCAGTGTGTAGTCTTCCAACTCTTCTTCTTAATCCAGCGCTGGGGGGGGGGGGGGGTGATGGCTACAAACCACTTGAGGCATAGCTCATGTAGCACCCTGGAGTTTAGTCAGGGTTGCTTCTCCCAAATTGACTTGCCAGGAGTAGGTATCTTGGTTGTTGTTAGAGGTCTATTGATTTCTCCCTAAGTTTGGCCTTGTTGCACTTTTCTCTTCTACCACTAGGTGGCAGGGTACTTGGTGGTACTAGAAATGAGAAGGTCAATGCAAGGTCAGATTATGGGTATATGGGGTATCTCGGCCAATGGGCAGGGGTTTTCTGAATCCCTTGGCCTGCTGGGAGAGCCTATATATTTGGGTGGAGTCAGGTGATCTGTGCTCTGTGCCACCTGGACGGCTGTCTGGGTGGATGTGTGTTGTATTGCCTGGGCTGCTAGGCTGGAGATTGGACCTATCCCAGGCACATCTGGCTGCTAGGCTGTATGAGAGCCTATCCAGAAGCAAAAGAGCAGCGTAGGGTTTAGATTGTGGCTTGCATCCCAACCACCTGCCAGCCGGAGAACCTGTCATGGTCAAGGTAGAAGAGAAGTGGTCGCCACTAAGGGGCCCACCGCCTTATTAACAGGGACCACAGTGAGTAACTGAAGCAAGTACCAGAGCAGCATTCTCACCAACCGGGGACGGTGAAGTATCGGGAAACTTCAGTGGGTATCAAGCCAGGGACCCAGCCAGTGGATGTGATGCGTGCAAAGCAGCCTTGTATGTCAAGCCAGGGACCGAGCAGGCCAGTGGGGTGAAGCTTGAGAGGTATCTTGAGTGCCAAGCTAGGGACCCAGCAGAGAGGTGGGGGTGACGCTTGAGGAAGATATCACCATGAAGATTGGAGGAGCTCAAGGGATTCAGTGGCATTGAATCAGCGGGTCTAGTGAGAGACCGGGAGCTCAGTGGGCTGAAGAACTGCAAGGAGAGACAGTAGTAGAAGAAAAAGGAACTGTTAAGTTTGTTTTAGGAACTGATAGACTGTTGCCATAGGAGACAGCATTCCTACACATGCAGATGTGATGTCTTGCTGGATGCCTTTCCCTTCATGTCTGTCCTCCTATTGAAGTCTTGGAGTCTGCCAATTGAACTTGCAACTACCTAAGGGTGTCCTTGCCCTAACCCTCTTTCTCCCCCAAAAAGTTTTAGAGAAATAAAAATCTCTCTTGCATTCAAGATGTCTGGCGCCCAATAACTTTATCCACCTTGAACCCACTATGCCTCACAACCCACCATATACAGAAGCATGTCAGCTATCTCTGGCCCTGGAGGTTCTCATTAGATCAAAGGAGGCCTAGGACCTTGCTACACTCAGAAAAATCATAAAAATGTCTATGCCAAGGTTTGTGATAAAGATTTATTGTAAAATCAAAGTCAAAGGATTCCAAGAATGGAAAAGGTTAAAATATGGCTGACAGACAATCAATGTTAAACCTCATGCTTGATTATGAACCTCAATCTCACCTAAACCTCGACAGGCTGACTCAGGCATATCAAGGCCAGTGCTGGGGGCAACCAAAAGGTGTGTAGGTAGGTTTGCCACCTCATCCCTTTAAACCCGAACACATATTAATTACACAGGTTCTGTGGCTGATTAAGGTGGTAATTAAACTCACTTAGTGCCTTATCTGCAATAAAAGAGCCTGTGTAATTCATATGTGTTCGGGTTTAACTGTATGAGGTGGCAAAACTATGTGTAGGTGCCAGATGCCACATGGGCATCCGGCCAAAGGAAGAGATGACAGACAACTGGTTGAACCGGTAAGGGTCAGTGATGTGGAGAGGCCTCCAATGGACTGGGCAGAGGCCTCCAAACCGCCGGATGGTGCAGCTGGTGTGCATACCTCCCAACTTTTTGAGATGGGAATGAGGGACACCTATCAGCAAAAGTGTGCAGGCATAGGACACACCCCTTGCCACGCCCCCTTAAAGGAGAATTGTACAAAAAAACAAGATTGGTTAAACCCACAAGTGCTTTTTTTACCACTACTATTCCTTTATATTGGCTTTTGGAATTTACAAATGCAGCAATTTAGAAATCAGATGAAAGGTTTAGCGCTGGAAAACACTTTTTAATAGATAAAAAGTGCATTTTATATACAACTATATAGATCAGACCAAAATGAGGGACAAATGAGGAGGAATGAGGGACAGAGGGACATTGCTCCAAATCAGGGACAGTCCCTCGAAATCAGGGACAGTTGGGAGCTATGGGTGTGGTCGGATGGCGCGCTGGATGTGGCATCACCAACACAGAGCGATGTCGGACCGACTCGCCACAATGACGCTTGGGATGGAACGCAGATGCGATAGTAGAGCAGATGTAAAGACTGTCAGCAGGCTGTAGTCATGACAATGCATTTCGGATGTGGCCCTTTATCAAATCCTCAGATCACATAATTTGATAAAGGGCCATACCCGAAATGTGTTTTTTTTTTTTTTTTTTATGTAAAATCTTCATCCCAAAGGGGAAAAAATGTTTGCTGTAACTGCTTATAAAATGTGATTCGGAGTTTATCCTCAATGTGTTAGTGTATCTAAATTTGCTAGTGCATCTAAAGCTGGATACACACTATACAATTTTTTTGTAGATTTTTTTTTTTCCTTCAGATTTACCAAAACCAAATAATATGAGGTCAAAGAGTTTCAATTTGTATGCAATCAGGCAGGCTTTTGCACTACATAGTTTTGGTAAATCTAAAGGAAATCAGACAACAAAAGTTGTATAGTGTGTATGGGGTCTAACACTCTCCTCCCATCAAGGCTGAAAATGCCGCTGTCCAAATATGCCCCCGGTGCTTCTTCATCCAGAATGGGGGCATTTTAATACAGGAGGCGTGTTGCAGGCCAGATCGGCATTTGAAAACAGATGGGAAAATGAGGCAAAAAAAAAAAAAAAAAGACCACTAATGCAGCCACCACATCTATTGATAGGTAAGCTGCAATATATTACATTTTTTGTTTTGGGTTTAACACCGCTTTTATTACACCCAATGAGCTGCTTTGGTGAAATTTGTGGTAGAAAGAATCTAATATTTTGTTCTTATTTTGTACTTTAGGATTACTAATTCTTGACTTTAACCTTTTTTTTTTTTTTTTTTTTTCTTTTACTACCCCAGAAGAAAAAAAGCCAGACCCTCGTAAAACATACACACTGGAAGATTACTTTGGTGATCAACTAAGGACAAAATCGTACAGCCTGAGGTGGATTTCAGGTAACGTAGTTACAAATACCCATACAAAAGATCACCTATGTACAACTGAAGCTACAACGATATGAGTATTTATATAGAAATATTTTATCCTCTACCATTTACAGCAGTGAAAAAGAATGGAGGTTGCCTCTGCTGGAGCTTTTCTATAGATTGCTGTTGCTCTATTTCTTTGTTAATTAGAAGTACCCTTTGACAGCATTACAGAATTTAAAGTGTTACTAAACTCAGGACCCTGCATTCACTATATCTGGTCTACTACAGTACACAGAACATGGAAATGCATTTATTTTAGTAAATATAAACTGCTACTGTAAATACCTATTCTTATCAGCAGTATATAGCAGTCCTATGACTTCTATCCATGTCTGGTTAAAGCTTATAGGAGGAGTTTGTTGGAAAAGCAACAGAAAGTAGCTTTATAATGTGAACTATATACTGTATGCATTATATCTATCTAAACCAGTAGGTGGCAGTGCAGTGTTATAATGTGTATTCCATGGTAATGTAATGAGAGGATGTGTTTGCTTTCCTCACTGTGTTCTTGTATGCTCCTTGTTCCTGTATCATGTAAAGACACGTTCTGATATTCCTCCATGTAAGTAAAGTATTCTCTGCATCCAAGAAGCTTCTAGCGCATTATTTCAATGCATAAGAGTTTTCATTGTACTCTAACTGTCCTATGAGGCTGCAGGACTCCTGACCCTGGACAATGCTGATTGGCCCTGTGCCGATCACATGCACCCTCCCAAAAAAAAACTTCCTAGTAATACACCCCAAACTGAGCATGTGCAGAGTGCCCCCTAGGCTCTGTTCTATCAGGAGGAGGTTTCATTCTCCCCCGATTTGTTCTATGAGGCTGCAGGATCCCTGACCCTCTTTCTGGACAGTGCTGATTGTCCCGGTGCCGATCACATGCACCCTGCCAAGAAAAAAAAAACCTAGCAACACACACCAAACTGAGCATGTGCAGAGTGCTTCCTAGGGCTCTGTGTTATCAGCAGATGGATTGGGGACTGTGGAAGAAGGGGAGGATCAGAGAAGACAGGATCCAGTAGCCTTTTTACACAATGCAGAGGATTAACCCCTTAGGTTCTACGGTGAGTATAACAAGAATGCTTTATTGTATATGGAAACTGATTTTACTGTTGTGGGTTTAGTAACTCTTTAAATAGTAGGAATAACCAATCCTTTTTTTTTTTTTTGCTGTCCGTGTCCCTGTTGGTTGAATTTCTTTTCACTTCCTGATCTGGAGATACAGCAGGAAGTGAAAGGAAATTCGATGAGAGGGTTCCCTCACTTAGAAAATTGTTACTGGAAAAAAGTGCCCCGAATGGGAAAAATTGGCTTTAGACTTGTTTACATTTGCAGTCAGGGAGAAGTAAAAATAGGTGTTTGGCTGCTAGACAGAGTTGTACACGTGCAGCAAAAATTGTACTCCATTTTGCAATTGACGGGCAGTTCCAGCACCAAACACAACACATTCAAGTGAATGTGGTTTCACCACAACTGCATTGCGTGTGTAGAGCTACCTTCGATAGGGCCAGGTTCTCTTCCCACTAGTGCTGCAACAACCAGGCAAATGGCAGCTTTCACTCTTCTGGCCCAAGAAACAGTCTAGGGGTTTCCTTTTAGCAGTTTATTGCAGATCAACTTGAATGGGGACTAGGGAGGGAGCCTGTGGGATACTTCAGCACACTAAACAAACATGCGGGGACACTACCTCCTTAGCAGCAGCTTCTTAGCATAGTCCTCCAAGTATTAGGTCATGTGAAAGGATAAATTACTGCGCCACCTATAAAAAGATAAGCTGCCAACACAAGAATAAGACTAATTGTAAAGGTATGTATAAATAAATGTGTAGCACTGGAAGTGTTAACATAAGAAACCTGGAGGGGATACCAGGCAAGTGAGTATACAATCCTAAACTGTAAGTAAATCAGAAGGAAAGCAAATCTGTGCAAAAAATAAGAAATGGGCAATCAAAGTCACACAGTGACGTGTGGCTGATGCCCAAATACATACAAATATATACAAACTAATACACACGTGTGAGTGTTGAGGGCACGCAGAGAAATATTATATAGTCCATATAAAAAATATCTAGTGCAAAAACATAAAACAAAAATGCTGATGCACAAAATGAATAAAGTGTGAAAAGAGTGATCAGTCCACAAATGGAAGAGCCAACGTGAGGGCAATACAGTGCCTTGCAAAAGTATTCAACCCCTTGGCTTTTTACCTACAGTATTTTGTTACATTACAGCCTTTAGTTCAATGTTTTGTTTTTTTATCTGAATTATATGAGATGGATCAGAACACAATAGTCTAAGTTGGTGAAGTAAAATTAAAAAAATATATACATAAAACTTTTTTTCAGAAATAAAAAACTGATAATTGGCATGTGCGTATGTATTCACCCCCTTTGTTATGAAGCCCGTAAAAAGCTCTGGTGCAACCAATTACCTTCAGAAGTCACATAATTAGTGGAATGATGTCCACCTGTGTGCAATCTAAGTGTCACATGATCTGTCATTACATATACACACCTTTTTGAAAGGCCCCAGAGGCTGCAACACCTAAGCAAGAGGCACCACTAACCAAACACCGCCATGAAGACCAAGGAACTCTCCCAACAAGTAAGGGACAATGTTGTTGAGCAGTACAAATCCAGGGTTAGGTTATAAAAAAAAAATCCAAATCTTTGACGATCCCTAGGAGCACCATCAAATCTATGATAACCAAATAGAACATGGCACAACAGCAAACCTGCCAAAGGGCCGCACACCAAACCTCACGGACCGGGCAAGGAGGGCATTAATCAGAGAGGCAGCACAGAGACCTAAGGTAACCCTGGAGGAGCTGTAGAGTTCCACAGCAGAGACTGGAGTATCTGTACATGGGATGACAATAAGCAGTATGCTTCATAGAGTTGAGCTTTATGGCAGAGTGGTCAGAAGAAAGCCATTACTTTCAGCAAAAAACAAAATGGCACATTTTGAGTTTGCGAAAAGGCATGTGGGAGACTCCCAAAATGTATGGAGGAAGGTGCTCTGGTCTGATGATGAGACTAAAATTAACCTTTTTGGCCATCAAAGAAAACGCTATGTCGGGAGCAAACCCAACCCATCACATCACCCATAGAACACCATCCCCACTGTGAAACATGGTGGTGGAGCATCATGCTGTGGGGATGTTTTTTAACAGTCGGGACTGGGAAACTGGTCAGAGTTGAGGGAAAGATGGATTGTGCTAAATACAGGGATATTCTTGAGCAAAACCTGTACCATTCTGTGTGTGATTTGAGGCTAGGATGAAGGTTCACCTTCCAGCAGGACAATGACCTCAAACACACTGCTAAAGCAACACTTGAGTGGTTTAAGGGAAAACATGTAATTGTGTTGAAATGGCCCAGTCAAAGCCCAGACCTCAGTCCAATAGAAAATCTTTTATCAGACTTAAAGATTGTGTTCACAAGCGCAAATCATTCAACTTGAAGGAGCTGGAGCAGTTTTGCAAGGAGGAATGGGCAAAAATCTCAGTGGTAAGATGTGGCAAGCTCATAGAGACTTATCCAAAGCGACTTGGAGCTGTGATAGCCGCAAACAGTGGCTCTACAAAGTATTGACTTTAGGGGGGTGAATAGTTATGCACATTGACTTTTTCTGTTATTTTTTTGTCCTATTTGTTTGCTTTACAAAAAAAAATCTTTAGATTTGTGGGCATGTTCTGGAAATTAAATGATGCAAATCCTCAAACAATCCATATTAATTCCAGGTTGTTAGGCAACATAACAAGAAACATGCCAAGGGGGTGAATACTTTTGCAAGGCACTGTGTAATAATGAGTCCATATACATGGAACACCAAGATAAAATCGCACTTTGGTCTTAAGTGAAGTGGCAGTACTTCATTCAGATGTTTGGTGAGCAAAACATTCAACCAATTCAGCAACACCTGGGATTGTGCCTCCACCGCCTAGGGATAAAGGGGATTTGGTACTCTTATCCTATGTTGTGGATTCACAAGCCAGCGGCAGCGAATCATACAAGCATGGATGCAAACCGAAATTGCAGGTATCAAACTTCAATGAGGACTCGCACCTTCTCCGGCGGTCATCAGGTGTAGAGATGCCAGCAGTCGCCAACCACACTCTTCAAGCAGTAATGCAGGCAGCAGTTGTTTAGGGATGAAAAAGAGAAAAAAGCCTCCAGATGACCTAGATCAAAAATTATGAGGTTTATTTGAATAAAAAGTTCAACATCAAAGCAGATGGGTACTATAAAAAAGTGATCACATGAACATGTAAAAAAGTAGGTAGAGCTTAAGCAAGCGTTGAAAACTGACACGTTTCGTCCGTATGCCCAGTTGAAGTCTGTGCAGATGAAACGCGTTGTATTTAACGCGTGCTTAAGGCTGGATCCTTGGCACAACAGCCAGGAAGGGCAGGCAGCCCTGGAAAAAGGCTCTCTGTGGCTCTAAACTATTTATGCTCTCCCCAACCACCATCTGGGCACACCTCTCTAGGGATTAGCCGGAGCTACAGAAACAGGGGAAAGCAGTCAAACGTGCACCCTGCAGGGCCAAGAGCAGCCTAAAGTAATCACACTCTGCTCTGCTGATTACAAGAGAGACCCAGCACTAAGTTCAGCCATACATTATACAATTTTCTTGTACAACTTTCCAAAAAAAAAAATAGATTTACCAAAAACCATATAATGAGGTCAAACCTAAACAACACTTTTAAGTGTGTCCAGTCAGGCAGGCCCTTGCAATACATAGTTGAAGATCAATCTAAAGGAAATTGTACATGAGTTGTACAAGAAAATTGCATAATGTGTGACCAGCTTTAATTTGCCCAGTCAAACCGAGCAGCCTATCTAGTATCGTGCTACACGTGAATGTTAAGAGTTAACCTGGTAATGGAAAATACTTTACTGATTTTAGATTTTAGCTTAACGACACTCAGATTTGCAGATCTCTGTAACTCTGATAATGGGAAGATGTACAATGTCACCACAATGCGGGGGACATGGATGGCTTGTCACTGTCTTATTAAAACTTTAATTTATTGTAGACGTTGTTTACCATGCAGGAAGTGCTGACTTTTCATCCAGTCTCTGTGCTCTTGTGCCTTTTTTATTTTGAGCAAAATTACATTCCTAAAGCTGAACTCCAACCTTACCTTCGGTCTTGTTGTCTTCACTCACAGCTGTACAGGCTCCTCCTCCTTTACACACTGTGAGTTTCTCACAATGTGCATTAAAAGCTGCAACATGTTAGGTAGAGCATGCCTCATTTCCTCCTCAGTCTTGCTGTCCCTGGCCTGCTCCTCTCATGCATTCGATTTCAGTTCTTTCAATTTTTCAAACACGGGGGCTCAGCTCAGCATAACATATGGGTATAACCTAGGATGATCTGCATGCAGGAAAATAGCCATTCCTCCAGACTGACACCCACCCATCAAGGCACTTTTGTGTGTGCATATATAAACAGGTGCAGTTAGCTAGTCTGCCACTAGGTGGCTCAGTCCCAGAATAGTGCTGGTAATAGAGAATAGTGTAATCAGGTGCTAGGTCCCTTTTAATTAGAGCCTTCCTTTAGTGATGTCATGGGTAAGTCAGTGCCCATATATAAGCCAGGTTCGGAGGAGCCTTAGTTCAGTTGGGGCATGGGAGCCAGAGACCCCACCATTAGGCAGATGTAGTTAGCAAGTGGAGGCCCTGGACAGGGCTGGAGGTCAAGGAGAGCTTGACCTGCACCCAGAAAAGCAGGCTTTAGACATCCTGACTCTAATGGTAGAGGAGGCTAAAGTGGGTTGCAAAAGGACTTTTAGGCCAAGCCAAGTGCTCCCTGATGGGAAGCTATACCCCTGAAGCACCTGGGGGAAGTTTACCCTAGCCAGAGGTGACTGCAGTGATCCTGTTTCAGGAAGGCTACCAGGAGGAGCAGTGAGCTGGATGCTGACAGCCTAAGGCAAAGCAGGAGCCACTGAGTGAGCACGGATAATTCCAGGAAGAGAGAGACTAAGTAGGGAAGATGGCTTACTACAATGTAATGTGTGATGCTTTCACGTGTGACTGCTGTGGTTCGTCCACTCTATGTGATTGACAAAATGCTGTCAAGTGACCCTGGATAGTCCTATATGATGTGAATGTAGTTCCATCTTAAAGTAACATCAATAAAGTACAGCAATCTTAACTTTTTGTGTGGCCATTCCTTCCTTGGGATATAAAGCAGGGCCGGGACAAGGGGTGGGCAGGAGGGGAGGCTGCCCTGGGTGCATCGGTTTACTGTATGAATGGTAGCACCAGTGAGTTCATTCTGATGCAAGGCATTTTGACAAGTGGATAACTGCTGGGGGTAGCATCCCCTCCTAAGCTTGTACATAATGGGGGGGGGGGGGGCACCATTTGGCTCTGCTCTGGCTTTGCTCTGGGTGCTGGATGATCTTGTACCAGCACTGATATAAAGGTCAATGGCCAGGAATGTCATAAGGAGGCTTCGGGCAAGGAGATGGGCACTAGATGGAGGCAGGGTTAAAACCTCAGACGGGAGGCTTGTTATTCTGGCAGGGACTTGCACTCTTTGGCATCAAGATTCAGCTATTTACAAGCCCCTTACATATTACTGCTCCCAGGAGCCAACCCACTGCTTGCATCAGAGCTGAGGGCTTATGAGAGAAGTACTAAGGCACTTTTCTTTACATTTAAAAATCAGTATTTGTTACTAGAAATTTAGTTAGAATCCCCAAACATTATATATATATATATATATACATATATATATATATATATATTTTAAAGCAGAGTCCCTAGATGCAGGGATCTCAAACTGGCGGCTCCAGCTGTTGTGAAACTACAATTACCATAAGGCATTGCAAGGCTGACCGTTACAAGCATGACTCCTACAGGCAGAGGCATGATGGGCCTTGAGGTTTTGCAACAGCTGGAGGGCCGCCAGTTTGAGACCCCCGTCTAGAGAATAAGTTGGTGGGTGTTGCAATGTTTTACACAATATTTCAATATTTAATCATTTTTGGAAAATACACTTTTTAACATTGTAATGCAAAAAAACACCATACATAATCTAACTTTTTTGGAAAATATAAAGGATGATATTACGCTGAGTAAATGGATACCAAACATGTCATGCTTTGAAATTGCGCATGCCCATGCAACTGCGCTAAACGATGCAAATATCACTATCCATAGGCAACGCTTTATAAACCTTTACAGATTACCACTTTAAATCTACAGATGAGGCCTAGTGCTAGAATTACTGCTCATGATCTGATGTTTGCGACGATACTTTTGCGTGCGTGCAGGACCAAAGCGCATGCTCGCCTTTGCGTGCTAGCATGAGGGACCGGTCACTTTTTTTAAAAAAAATGTATTACTAATTTATTCAATTTTTTTATTTTTATGCTGTTTTGTTTTGTTTTATTACTTTTATTGCTGTCACAAGGAATGTAAACATCTTTTGTGACAGCAATAGGTATGTGACAGGTATTCTTTATGAAGGGATCTGGGGTCCCCAAAAAGCAATCAGAACACCAAGATTAGTGTTTTTGAATGCTTTAAATTTTTACCTAATTTTTTTTAATTTTACGTTGACAATGACGTCTCTTCCAGGATACTATAACGAACAGCAGTGGCGGCCCGCCCCCCTAATCCATGCACCTGGCCCTGAATCTACATGCAGGGTGCCGGATGCATGGATTCCAATGTTTTTTGTTTTGTTTTTTTTCGAAGCACGTGATCAGAGCCGGAGGCTCTAATTGGCTTAAAAGAAAGGTGGGTGACCTAGATGGGGTAAGTGCGGGGCTGGTGGTGGACAGACGGATGAGTGAGTGACGAGGGGTGTGGTTATAGGACCGACCAACCGACCTGGGAGGAAAGTTTGGTTTTGATGGGTGGTTTGTTTGCCCCCCCAAAAAATGGAGTAACAGCCGCCACTGACGAACAGCCGATCAAAGCTGCTTCTAATAGCAATCGAGCTGCTAACTAGTTTTCCTTTGTACATTCAGGACCATACCTCTGTTGTGGCGTCCCTGTTTTAGAACCAGTTCACCTTCTCTTTAAAGATGGTGCCCTCACCCTGAAGCAATAGTGTCAGATTTAGTGTCCTGTTCTGCAAGTTGTTTGGAGAATCCCTAGGCTCACCCTCACCCTATCCCAGTTCTCGAATAAAATAAAAACCACAAAAAGACATGTGTAGTGTTCTCTGACTTGAGTGACTGTGAAATACTGTGTGCCTTTCTACTGTGGGCCTATCAGGGAATGGAACCTGGGACTAAACAGCCAGCCATTCCTGGGTCTGCACTACACATTGTTACATTGGTCCAGCTTGGACCAGGGTAAGAACCCTACCTGTGGGATCTTTGTGGAAGCTGAAAATCACTGTAGTAGACACTGCTATGATCCAATGATCTTACTCCAGGTCCTGTGCCGAGCGGCTGGCTTGATGCATTCTGAATACAGGAGGCTGCCTGGTCCACACTGGTGCCATACAGGGAACACTTCTCATTTTCTCAATGAATGTAAAGAATTCTCTGACCACTTGCCGACCGCGCTATAGCCGAATTACATCATATGATGTCCTCCTGTGATCATGCTTGCCGCGCGCCCGCTACGGCACATATGTGGCGCACTCTGTGATCGCAGTGTTGTCCGCTGGACACTGCGATCACAGATTGAGGTAAAGAGCCAAACAGTGTTTCTTTACCACGTGATCTGCTGTGTCCAATGCTGACCGCATGAGGAAGGGAGAACCAAGCCGATAACCGGCTTCTGTAAAAGGGACATGTACACTGATAAGTGTGCCCACCAGTGCTGCCAATCTGTGCCCACCAGTGCTGCCAATCGGTGCTCATCAGTGTCACCTATCAGTGCTGCCTACCAGTGACGTGGATGAGCAAGTTTGGGGTGGAAGAACTTGACTGGCCTGCACAGAGTCCTGACCTCAACCCAATAGAACGCCTTTAGGATGAATTAGAGCAGAGACTGCGAGCCAGGCCTTCTCATCCAACATCAGTGCCTGACCTCACAAATGTGCTTCTTGAAGAATGGTCAAACATTCCCATAGACACACTCCTAAACCTTGTGGACAGCCTTCCCAGAAGAGTTGAAGCTGTTATAGCTGCAAAGGGTGGGCCAAATCAATATTGAACCCTACAGACTAATAGGGCGGACATTCCGACAACAAAATCCATGTTTTTTTTCCGACGGATGTTGGCTCAAACTTGTCTTGCATACACACGGTCACACAAAGTTGTCGGAAAATCCGATCGTTCTGAACGCGGTGACGTAAAACACGTACGTCGGGACTATAAACGGGGCAGTGGCCAATAGCTTTCATCTCTTTATTTATTCTGAGCATGCGTGGCACTTTGTCCGTCGGATTTGTGTACACACGATCGGAATTTCCGACAACGGATTTTGTTGTCGGAAAATTTTATCTCCTGCTCTCCAACTTTGTGTGTCGGAAAATCCGATGGAAAATGTCCGATGGAGCCTACACACGGTCGGAATTTCCCGACAACACGCTCCGATCTGACATTTTCCATCGGAAAATCTGACCGTGTGTACGGGGCATAAGACTGGGGTGCCATTAAAGTTCATGTGCGTGTAAAGGCAGGTGTCTCAATACTTTTGGTAATATAGTGTAGGTACATAGTTCAACCAATAGCAAAAAAAAAAGTGTTATTTTTGCAACCCAACTAACTATGTACCAATGTAATACACCGGATTTAACATTTGTTTTTTGTTTCCCAGATTCCGAATATCTTCACCGCTCTAGAGAAAATAATTTACTTCTTATCAACGTTGACACTGGAGATTCAAAACCGATCATTTCAAACACTACATTAGTATGTATCATCTACAAAAGAATCAAGTAATTATTGAATAAGAGTGCAATTGAAGAGAATGCAGAGTTAAGGCCAATCAAATAAAGACTTCTAGAATTGGAGTTTTGATAGTAAAGCTGGCCATACACTGGTAGATTTTTAACATTCTTATAAACCGTCATACGAAATTTTAGAGAAATGTCTGTACATTCAATGGCTTGTTGAATGGTATTCAAAATTTCTTCAAAACCTGGATTTGGTATTGGAATGAATGGACTATACCAGGGATATGCAATTAGCGGACCTCCAGCTGTTGCAGAACTACAAGTCCCATGAGGCCTAGCAAGGTTCTGACAGCCACAAGCATGACACCCAGAGGCAGAGGCATGATGGGAATTGTAGTTTTGCAACAGCTGGAGGTCCGCTAATTGCATATCCCTGGACTATACCAAACAAAAACAACATACACTGTTAGAAATTTGTTCAAGAAATTTTTTTGTCACGGTGGTCAAACAGTTGCTGAAATTTTACTAGTGTATAGCTTAACCGCTTGCCGACCAGCCGCCGTCATTGTACTGCGGCAGGTCGGCTCATTCCCACAAATCGCTGTAGCTGCCCGTCATTCCCTTTAACAGCTATAGCAGATACGCGTGCTCGCTGCACGGCGGGGAAGCTGATGCACGTGGCTGACGGCTGCGATGTCCACCGGGCACCCGTGATCGCTCCTCAGAGAGCCAGAACGGGGATTTCTCAATGTAAAAAAACAGATCCCCGTTCTGACAGGGAAATAGAGAGATATCGTCTGTTCCTAGTGATCTAGAACAGCGATCTCTCTGTGTCAGTCCCATCCCCCCACAGTTAGAAACACTTCCCAGGGAACACATTTAACCCCTTGACCACCCCTTAGTGTTAACCTCTTCCCTTCCAGTGACATTTATACAGTAATCAGTGCATTTTTATAGCACTGATCGCTGTATAAATGTCACTGGTCCCAAAAAAGTGTCCGATCTGTCCGCAGCAATGTCGCAGGCCCGTTAAAATCAATGATCACCACCATTACTAGTAGGGAAAAAAAAAAATTATTAATAAAAATGTCATAATTCTATTCCCTATTCTGTAGATGCTATAACTTTTGCGCAAACCCATAAATATATGCTTCTTGAGATTTTTTTAAATTTGTACCAAAAATATGTAGAAGAATACATATTGGCCTAAACTGATGAAGAAATTAGTTTTTTGTTTTTTTATTTTTGTTGGATATTTATTATAACAAATGGTAAAAAATATTGTTGTTTTTTCAAAATTGACGGTCTTTTTTTTGTTTATAGCGCAAAAAAATAAAAACGGCAGAGGTGATCAAATACCACCAAAAGAAAGCTCTATTTGTGGGAAAAAAAGGACGTCAATTTTGTTTGGGTATAACGTCGCACAACCGCCCAATTGTCAGCTAAAGTGACGTAGTGCCGTATCGCAAAAAATGGCCTGGTCATTAAGGGGGAAAATCTTCCAGGGCTGAAGTGGTTAAAGTGGTTGTAAACTTTTCCATATACCCAGTGAAGTGATTAAGTGACACACAGATTAAACAAATCCTCCTACTTGTGCTATACTTGTTTATTTGCAGCCAGTGCCGGTGTTCTTTTGAATAATGCAGATCGTCAGCTAATGCCTCCTACGGTCTGCGCATGTGCAGTAAGTAATAACGTCACTCCATCTGATTGTCTGAGGCAATATTCGATGATCTGCAGTAATCTACAGAACACTGGGTCCTCGCTACATATCACTGGACAACCTAGCACAAATTCTCTACCCCTAAAACTCCCCCTCCTACTACACATCCCCCCCACTTCAAATTCCCCCCAAATCCCCCCTCCGAGCACTCACCCCCCTCAAATTTCCACTCCTAGAACAATACCCCCTGCCCCACCTCTCCTTGTGGTGCCCCCCCCACCTCATGATACCACAGTGCCCAGGGCAGCTGCCCTTCCTGCCCACCCCTTGTCCCGGCCCTGTCTGCAGTCCTCTCTCGTCTACATTGGTTTAAAGTACAGAACTTAGGCAGCATTTCTTAGCCTTCCAGAAAACAGGGGGCAGGGATCTGATGTCACACACTGCACAGCACAGAGCAGCGAGCTGAGTGTAATCTGAGAACTGAGCGGAGGGAATGGGCACCTCCCCTATGCACAGTTTTTTATACAGAAACATGCACAGCTGAGGCTGCTGTGTGATGGAAGGGGGTGGGGCCATTTCTCAAGATTCTCTGGTGTCTAGATTCATTGTCAGAAAAACTCATGCAGAGAGCAGACAGAAATCCATGTCACAATACAAATATTTTCGAAAAGCTGTATTTTTTATCATTAAAGAGCAACCTTTGAGCTTCAGTTAAAGAGGAACTTTAGAAATGTTGTGGGTGGAAGGTCTTGCATACAAAGAAAAGCACAATCCCCAAAATTGCAACTAATGGAAAAAAAGGGTCTCCCAAAGACTCCCAATGGGAGAGGCACAGGGGAAAAAAAGGGTTTTATTGTGCCAAAAACAAGAAAAAATGCAATTGTATACAAAAAATAATAAAGAACAAAATAGAAAATGTTTATTAAACACCATTAAAGTCTAGAAGGGAATATCTCTAAAGCATGTAATACACACTAACAGGCTTTGTTATACATCCAACAAAGCATTTGAAGAAAAACAGAGAGTAATGGGATTGACGCGTTTCGCCCAAGATGGGCTTCTTCAGGATCCACTTCATGTGTATAGTTTTTATGCCCAAATTTTGAAGCACAGAAAAATGCTGGTAGAGAAAAATATCCAGTTGTATGTATAAATCTAAACTATAAAAATGAGGTTTGAAAAGGGAGGGGTAGTCTCATGTAAAAGGCAATGGTTGGAGTAGAAGGAAGAACAGAGTACTGCCCAATAAAACCTGAATCAGCCCAGAAAAGGCCATGTCATAACTCATGAAGACCCCAGCTGGGTAGGAGAGGGAGCGAAAAGCCCCATATATAAGGCCAGTACCATGAGCAAAGAGGGTGTTAACAGCCCGGTTAGGTGTGTAAAAATAGCGGTGGATCGTCGGTCTTTAGGTACCTGGTGCTGCCATCTTGGATGTGGGAAGCCAGGTGTGACTTCCAGGTGCTCCGCAGCCGACTTCCCACTGTGCATGCGCGAGCATGGTTTGCATTCTCAATGGACCTACAGCCTCCTGGGACCTGTGTCATGTCCCAGGAGGTTGGAGGCAGGGAGGGAGGGGCTAAACTTGAGTAGGTGATCTGGGCGGAAGTAGGAGCGGGTAAATAGACCAACAATTCCACAGAAATCAAAAATTTGATTTTGTAAATTGAACTTTTGGTGTGATCATTCTCATGAATGATATAACAGTAGACTGTTATATGTCAATGTTATTGCTGTTTCTTTAACACCGTTGTTTCATTTCTTCTCTTCTCAGAATAACAACAATGGATCTTACTATGACCTGTCTCCAGACAAAAAATATGCACTACTGCAGCACAGCTATGAGAAGGTAATATGGCCATGTGTTTCACTTGTGGTCTCATGGGACATAGAATGGTCTATGCAGTGCCGGAAGAGTCTCCAGCGCCTAGGGCTAAAATGTGGAACTGCGCCGCCCTCTTCTACTGCTAATGCAAATTATAGATGGACAGATCGCCCTGCCTGCTCTGGCACACCCATTCTACACAATTCTCCACTCCCTTGTGTTCCAGTTGCCCATAGTTGGCATGGAGGGTACACTGTGTATCAGAGGTATAACTAGAACCTTCAGGGCCCCAGTGCAAGAAAAAATGAAGGACCCCCTTGACCCTGGTCAGGGACCCCTTCCTCTGAGCCCGGGCCCTTCCCACTGATCCTGAGCACACTGGCGGCAATTGACTGGGCACACTGGCGGCAATTGACTGGGCACACTGGCGGCAATTGATGGGGCACACTGGCGGCAATTGATGGGGCACACTGGCGGCAATTGATGGGGCACACTGGCGGCAATTGGTGGGGCACACTGGAGGCAATTGATGAGGCACACTGGCGGCAATTGATGGTTACAGTAGCTGCGTTTGATGGCACAGTGGCGGCAATTTATGGGCACAGTGGCTGCGTTTGGGCACAGTGGCTGCGTTTGATGGGCACAGTGGCTGCGTTTAGGCACAGTGGCGGCAGTTGATGGGCACAGTAGCTGCGTTTGATGGGCACAGTGAGGCTGCAATTGATGATTTTTTTTTTTTTCAGTTTGTTTGCGCCCCCCTAAAAATTTTGAGCACCAGCCGCCACTGATGTAAGGTGGCAAGGAGAATGGACCTTAATGCCCACATGCTGCACATATGCATCCAAGGTTGAAGTTTCTCTGTTGGGAGCATGCTTACTGCATGCTCCCAGCAAATTGACCTAGCTGTCCTGGGCTGATCCTGGTCTCTAGGTATGATTGGGAGCCAGCGGGATGGGCACCCGATTAAGCGATTACTGTCAGAGCCAATACTATGATCATGTGCTTGGGAAGGCCATCCTGCCCCTCTGCCTTAAAACCAAGTTGGACGGTGAGCAGGGTTTAAGCATAGAAAGTCTCCTTTCCTGACTGGCTGACATTATTTTTTTCTTTCTATTGGTCAGCCAAAAAAATGTACAGTATATGTTTCAAATTTATCAATTGGATTGTGATTGACTACATTTAAGGTTCAGGATTTGGTACTAAAGCAATCCGCTAGTGTTTTTGTTATGTGTGCGGTGCCATGAAAAGATTGTTCACAAATGTGATAAAAAATTAGCCATGACTCTAAGATCTCATATGTGCAGAATTTAATGGCATTCTAGACTTCTGGAACAGAATGTACGCTTTCTGGTTTTTATTATTAGTTTTATGTGTTTATGTTATCTTTTTTTTCTACTTACAGTTATGGAGACACTCAAATACAGCTTCATACAGAATAATTAATGTAGAATCTCAGTAAGTACTCCAGTTTTTTATTAATCTGTTTAGCTGTTTATAAAACTTTTTTTTTTTTTTTTTTTTTTTAATGAATTGCCTGCAGCATATGTATTTATAACTGTTTTATAGCTACTTGACCAGGCAATAGAATAGCTATTTAAGGTGCTCCTTTTAAAACTACCAACAAAAAAAGAATTGTAGCTGAGTATTAGTGTTGGGTGAACGGTTCGGCCTGAGCATGAGTTCGGGCCAAACATTTGCCTGTTCGGCTGTTTACGCTGCACAGTGCATTCTGCACCCTGATTGGGGAAAACTTTGGGTTCCTCCTAAAATCTATACCAGACCCAAAAGGGCCTGGTATGGACTGGGGGGGACTCCACACCGCTTTTTTCTTTTCTTTTTCAATAGTCGGGTGCTGGGGTGCTGGCAATTGTAGCCGTGAGTCATTTTAAATGATTTGACTTGTTTTTTTTTTTTTTTTGCAGTTTTGTTGCAGCTCGATCTATATATGCTACAGATGCACCACTTTACAGGCAGACTAAGGGGACCCCCAAGGCACTATATTTAAAGGAATTTTCATTTTTATTGTTGCACTTTAAGCATAATTAAAATTACTGCTCCTGAAAAAAAAACTTGATTGTTTAAAAAAAAAATGTTTGCATTGTCCCCCAGGACAAGTACCCAGACTTTCATACCCCTTTTTTGGCCAATTACTTGCATATATGCCTTCAAAATGGGCTCTTTTGATTTTTCCTGTTCGGCCCCCCATAGACTTGGCGTTCAGGTTAGAACTTTTCCACTGTTTGGGAGTTCTGCTGCGAACCACACAGGGGGGTGTTCGGCCCATCTCTACTGGGTAATAGACTTATGTGTGATTGTGTGTGACTTTCTGGTTATATGTAGGCTCTTTTTACTGCCCCTGGTCTGCCTGTGCTACCACTCACATGCCACCATTTAAAAACAGTTTCTACTTTCTTGATCCCTGTGCCGGCCTTCCAATGATTTTGCACATCTTCGCACAATATTATAATAGTACACATGTGCTACATGATAAACGTATGTTGCCATGCTCCCCAGTCCACGCATGCACCATACAATATTACAATCATTTGTGAAAAAAAATAAAAATCTCGGGTGGAAACTTTTTTTCCTCCCAACAGATGAGTTGCATGCACCTATGAGGCTCTTAACTCACGCGTGAACAGTACAATAATTTGGGAATGTGATGTCCCTGAAGGCAATGGTGACGTTGCCTTTCTATGGGCCACCTCTGGGGCTATGATATCAGTGCCCTAGAAGGACCAGAAGTAAAAGCAATATCTTTTTTGTAGGAAGGGACTGTGTGTGATTTCAAATCGGCATGCAGAGATTGCCAATTTGCAATTCTTTACTTGGCAAAATGTGTGTAAATCAATGCACATGATCAACTGCAATATATCACAAACAATTTACCCCTTGGAATAATATTAATTCTTCAGGGGTCAGTGGGAAGAGTACCCCTTACGTACCCCTGACTGAAAATCGTAGCTGACTCTTTTTAAAGTCGCACTGTGGCCTGCCTGCACATATGTGCACCGCCTCCACCGAAAACCAGTTTGGTTCACATGTCATGCGAATCGGATGCGGTTCAAAACACAATATATAATATAATAATAATTTAATAATATAATAAAAAGAACCACATAAAATGTATTTAGTATTAGATTAATATATTAGCTTGTTTAATAATGTGTCATATGACACTACAAATGGTTATCGGTAATTGGAAATGGCGAGTACTTGAGAAAGTATCGCTACTTGTACTTGGTCTTAAAAAACTGGTATCAGTGCATCCCTAGCCTCCAGCTATTGCGTAGAGTAGAGTTTTCCCATAAGAATAAGTAGGCAAGTAAAGGCGCAAAATTGCTGGGCATTCCTATGTACCCATTATGTAGATGGCAGGAGGTGATAATCAATAAAGTCCATCAAAAGTCTATGTGGGGAAAAACAGGGGACTCAATAAAACGTTCAAACAAGTATTTCAAAGTCCACACTAATGGCTGCCTTCCTGGAAGAGCTGAACCTAAGCCCCAATAATCTGCAAAAAAACACAAGGAGAGGAGGCGCCTCTAAGTGCAGTATTAAAACCAATTTTAATAAAAACTCTGTGCAAACCACTCACATTTTGTAGATTAACATTAAGCATGTAATGTAACTAGAAATCCAGGAGGAGAGGGGTCCGTCAGGTCTGTCACTAACTGGCGCTGGGTCCTGCTGTGCGTGCGGCTGTGCCCGAACACCGCTGAAGCCGGTGTCTTGCCGAATAAGTTCCTTCGGCGGATAGGTTCCCCCCTGTACTGCGCAGGCGCAGCGCCTGCGCAGTACGTACTACTGTTGGCCGCCGGAGATAGCCGAAGCTCAAACGCTTCGATCAGCTGTACACGGCGCCTGCGCTCTGGGTCCAGATTCCTTCCCCTCTATCCAAGTGGACCTAGAGGGGGAATCTAAAAGTGCCGAGCGCAGCGAGGCCGTGCCCGAAGCGTGGCGAGCGAAGCGAGCCCGCGAGGGGCCCTCTTACACGCGCCGTGTACAGCTGATTTTCAGCTGTTCCGCTTCGGCTATTTCCGCCGGCTTCTACTGCGCATGCGCAGTAGAGGGGGAACTAATCCGCCGAGCGGAACTTATTCGGCAGAACACCGGCCGCGGTGATGAGGTTCCAAAGCGAGGCCTGAGACGCTGATGGAAAGCAGGCGCGGAGCTGTGACGTCACTGGGATGCGACGCGTTTCGTGAGCGTGCAGGCTACGATAGCACGGTAGCCGCGCTCCTTCATCAAAGCGCCTCCTCTCCTTGTGTTTTTTCCATAAGAATAAGTAGGGAGTCTTTTTTTTTGGTGGGTCAGCTAGCATCCTTCATGTGGATCTGCATCACTGGACTATGAGATTGACAGTGGATTTTCTTCATGGGACATTTTTATAATTTTTTTTTTAACATTAACGTTTTTTGTGAATGAGTAGAATTACATACATGTAGAGGTGGCACCGGTATTTGTGGGTGCCCTAATTTTAGAGGTGGCTTCCAGATTCTAATGAGTCCCCTGCCCTGAGACACCCACAGCCACCAAGCCATGGTTGTGGAGAAGAAGTCCTTGTCTTCATCAATATGGGGGCAAGGTACTTTACCAGGTGGGAACCCCTCACAGGGTCCCCTTGTGGCAAAATTTATATTAAAGGGTTATTTTTTACCCTGAATTTGTTCCTTTAAATAATTTGTATCTGTTTCTAACATGATCTGTCCTTTTTCTCATTTTATTAAGATTTCCATAAAAATGTACGGGAGTAACAGATGATAATCACCCCATGTCATAAAGCCACAAACGAGGCCATAAAGTGTTAATTGCTGTGATTACATGTGTGACATCTCATTAACGTTTTGAAAAATGGGCTTTCACCGTCACTTACGAAGATTGCTTGGTAGGGCATATTCCACATTCAGAACGTCATCACTGAACCAGCACCTTCCTGTTTTCTTTCCTAGATCTCTTATCGCTGAACAACTACCTCAACGTATTCAATATATTACATGGTCTCCTGTTGGCCATAAACTAGTAAGTCCATTCCCCAGTTACTCATTCTGCACATGAACTCACTTGTCTGAGCCCAGCTATGTAACTAAGCTGTTATTGAGAGTCTAATGTACTAACCGGGTTCAAAGGCTAAAACAGAACAGATGCAGGGAAATCTAGAGTTCAAGCAAACTTATGCAGTAGTGCTTTTTCATACTCTTATGGATGTTTTTCAACAAAATATAGGCGTAAGGGTTGACAAATGATTACAAATTATGCATCTGATTCCAAACTTGCTGCAATAATTGGGCTGTCTTTTAATTTCAATTAAGCAATGAAAAGCTTAACATACATGGGGGGTCTGTTTATAAAAAAAATTGCTGGGACAATTTTCAGTTGGTTGAAAAATCTCCTATAGGTCTAGTTATAGAAAAAAATAAAAATGTTATTTGCACAGCCATCATGACTACCCGTACTGTGTCTAATATATGTATTCCCTATAATTGTCAACTCCATCTAGTGGCCATAATGCAGTATTATCTTGAAAATATCACATTGTAGCTACTATAAGGCATTGACGATTATAGGAAATACAATAGTAGACACATTACAGGGATAACTCTTGATGCCTGTGCAAATTTTTAGGCCCTCAAGGAGATTTCTCAACCAATTGAAAATTCTCTGTTTTGATGTCGTAGCTGACTAGTCTACAAGGGAGTATGATCATTTGGGCAAGTCCCATAACTATTGCAAAAAAGTCATCCCTATTCCCTTTTCTCCCCTCCCCTGTCCTTCCCCCGGCTCATAGAGTCTATATTGCAAGCTTGATTAAGCAAACCTAGTATGTCTGTGCCCTGTTCTGTCATTCTATTTGTCCCTACATAAGTATATGCCCTCTTATAGCTTATCCAAACCCAATAAGAAACATGTTATATATTGCAGCTTACTAATTTTTAGATGTAGTAACTGCATTTGTTTTCTTTTTTCCAGGCATTTTCCCTTTATTTTCATTTCATGATTCTGCCACTAACACATTTCCTGTTCTAGGGTGACAACAATCACTACACTGATTCTTTTAGGAGCAGTGTTGTCACCCTTAAACAGGAAGTATTTTAGGACAGGTTGCCTGTCTGTCTCTTCCTCTATATAACATTGGGGAATGTGTTCTGTAGTCCACAGAGAGAACAGTTTTAACTGTCTAGCACAAGCAGATAAAAAAGGAAGCTATCCATTCCCAAGAATTTTGGCCAGATCAGGTAACTTTTCTGCACTTATCAAACAGATATAACAAACACGTTCAAGGGAATATATTTAACCACTTTCCGACCACACTATAGCCAAATGACAGCTACAGCGAAGTCGTCTAGTTCTGGGAGGGCGTTTCCCAGAACCCCCCCCCCCCCGTGCGCCCTCCAGGCCTTAATCGGGTGTGCTCTGTGATCCACGTGTTGTGGCTAAGAGCCAATGACAGCGCCCTTCACCATGTGATCAGCTGTGTCCAATCACAGCTCGTCACATGTAAACAAATGGTGGTTATCGGCATTTCCTTTCCTCAATGTTGTCACTGTCTGAAGAAAGGAAAGACAATGGGGTTGATTTACTAAAGGCGAATAGACTGTGAACTTTGCAAAGTGCGGTTGCTCCAGAGCTTAGTAAATGAGCAGAAGCTCTGCTGACTTTCATCATCCAATAATGTGCAAGCATAAATGCTGTTTTTTATTTTAAATTTCCGTTATTTGGTATTTTTTATGAAGTGAAGCTGTACCTCATTTACTAAGCTCTGGAGCAACTGCACTTGTGGAGTGCAACTGCATTTTTAAAGTGCACAGTCTATTTTCCTTTAGTAAATCATTTCCTAACTGTCTATCCTGTGACAGGGGACATTTACACATATAATCACGGCACTTATCATCAATCATCAGTGCCCTGATTATCAGTGCAGCCCATAAGTGCCAATCAGTGATATCAGTGCCCATCAGTTTCGCCTCATCAGAGCAGCCCATCAGTGCCGCTGCATCAGTGTCCATCAGTGCAGCTTGTTAGTTCCGCCTCATCAGTGCAACCTATCAGTGCCCATCAATGCAGTCTCATCAGTGCCCCTTAGTGCAGCCTCATCAGCGCATATCGGCTGAGAAGAAAAATTACGTATTTGCAAAATTTTATAACAGAAACAAAGAAAGGGGGTTTTTTTTGTTTTGTTTTTTTTTGTTTTTGGTCTTTTTTCATCTGTTTAGCAAAAATAAAAAACCCAGTGGTGATTTAATACCAAAAAAAGAAAGCTTTGTCTTTTTCAAAGAAATGGTAAATATTTCAGATGGGTACATGACTACACAATAGTCATTCAAAGTGTGACAGCACTGAAAGCTAAAAATTGGCCTGGGCAGGAAGGGGGTGAAAGTGTCCAGTAGGCAAGTGGTTAACAGACCCAAAGGGAATAATTAAAGCGTCACTAAAGGAAAAACATTTTTTTTTTTTTTTAATTATTTTGGATAGAGTAAGGGAGGGTTATAACCCCTGTCCCCATTCTTTTTACCATCTGTGTCCCATTGTAGAGATTTCCCTTCACTTCCTATCTGATAGCCAAAACAGAAAGTGAGAGAAAATCCCACCACAGTATGGGAGTCCTGGGGTGTTGCCAGGCTCACCAGAACTACTGCACCCACTGGAAGATTTCCCCTCTGTTCATGTTCTGATGTCATCCCAAAATTTGGAATTTTCTTTTACTTTCATGTTCAATGATAACAGTAAACAGGACACATAGAGAGGGGTGAATCTCCCTAATAGGGGCACAGACAGCAATTCAAATCTGACAAGCTGAATGGAAAAATATATGCAAGTGATGGTGGAGATCATAGAAAGTAGCACAGGGGAGATTGGCAAGGGTCACTAAGAACTAAAAATGGAACAAACTGTTAGATTTTGACAAATTCTGTGAATCGTCTCTTTTTCATACAGAAAACTCATTGCTACATTATTACAACAGCCTTGTAAGTTGGTTATGTGTCTTTCACAATCCTAGGTTTATGTTTGGGAAAATAACATTTACATAAGGAATGCACCAGAGGAACGGAGTGTCCAAATTACTACCAATGGAGAGCACAACAAGATCTTAAATGGCATACCAGATTGGGTGTATGAAGGTAATCGTGATTCTGTGTTTTAAAGATCTCCATATGCAAATACATGAAAGGTGCTCGAAGCTTTAGACATCCCCCAAAGATTAGACCAATATATGTAAGGCACTCTTAAAGAATTCCCTCCCTACAAAAATACAAGTAGTACTTTGCCCCATGTTTCTAAGTGCTTTTTAACCCCAGTTATGAGGTACAGCCTGCCCACCTCCCCTCCTGACATGGCCGACTTAACAACAGCTATAAAGGCAACAGCTGATTTCTTAGATATAGTTTGTCTTGGCTTAGAACACGTTCCTGAGACAAGTAAAGGCAAGAGGAATGCAAAGCCTGACACATCCCTCCTCCCTCTGCATTCCTGTTGCTTGTCTTGGGAAAGTGTTCCCAACCAAGACAAGCTGCAGCCAAGAATCAGCCATCTCCTTTATAGCTGTTGTCAACCATTGTGTGCTGATTGGACGCAGGGAATGCTAATCAGTGGCTCCGGCAAATTCAATGTCCACCGGTCACCCAAAATCATTCCTGGCAGAGGGAGAACACAAGGCAGATCACCATTCTGACAGGGGAGAAGATGGAGATCTTGTGTTCCTGTTAAGCAAGAACACTGATCTGTCTTCATCCAGTCAGAGCAATCCCCACACAGTTAGCAAGCACCAGCTAGGCACACACTTGACCCTTTAATTACCTCTAATGTTAATCCCTTCCCAGCCAGTGTCATTCGTACAGTAACAGTGTATATTTTTAGCACTGATCACTGTATTAGTGTCACTGGTCCCCAAAAAAGTCAAGTGTCAGGTGTCCGATTTGTCCACCGCAATGTCGCAGCCCTGCTAAAAATCGCTGATTAATAGTAAAAAATATAAATAACGAAAAATTCCAAAAAAAATAAGTTTATAGACGCTATAACTTTTGTGCAAACCAATCAATATACGCTTATTCATATTTTACTAAATTGTTGCTCTTTTTTTGTTTATAGCGTAAAAAATAAAAAACGCAGAGGTGATCAAAAAGAAAGCTCTATTTTCGAAAAAAAGGACATCAATTTTTTGGGGGGGTACAGCATCGCATGACCGCGCAATTGTCAGTTAAAGTAACGCAGTATCGTTTTGCAAAAAATGGTCTGGTCATTAAGGGGGTAAAACCTTCCAGGGCTGAAATGTTTAAACACATTTCTGAAAGTTTAGAGAATGGCAGTCATTCCTCAGGGTAAAGCAGTCATGATGCTTATAGGGGATAAAAACAGATACAATTTGATCTAAAAGAAGTGCAATTTGTGACAGAATCCGTAGAATCACAAATTTTCCAGTTTTTCATTCTCTGTATATTTGCTTTCAGATCTGTAGCAAAACAATTTACCTAATGCTAAATGTATAACTGCTTAAAATGAGGGAAGAAAAAGCATAAAAACATAAATGAGAATGTGACTATTACTTTGCAACAAAATAATATCTTTTTATTTTCTTTTTGCAGAGGAAATGTTTGGCACTAATTATGCTTTATGGTGGTCACCGAATGCAACATTTTTGACATATGTAGAGTTTAATGATACAGAAGTGCCAATAATAGAATATTCCTTCTATGGAGATAATTCAGAGCATTATCCACAGACAATTCATATTCCATATCCTAAGGTATGTCAGGAGTTGGGTTTACTTGTTACCTGGCTGTCATGCTGGTCCAGTTGTTCAGTAATGTTTGAGTCACTGATATCTATTCCACAGTAACACAATGTAGAAAGCTTAGAGGAACTGCTATGTTTTGGGTCAATATTATTCTAGTTTTTATTTTATTTTCTTGAGTTAACAGTTTTGAAACTGTTATATTTTTATTATTTGTGAAAGCTAAAATGGCTAAATACGTAAAAAAAAGAAAAAGGGAACTATAGCTCCATCTGCTGGCTGGATAGAAGACTGCACAATATTAATATGCAATGTTTCATATTTACTTGACTAAATCTAGAAATTACAATTAAATTTAAGTCCTAACCATAGTAATTAAGGAAAGTTAATATGTACAAACCATAGTGTATATTTTTTTTTTAAATTGTATTTCTGGGTGGTATCTTTTTAAACTCAAAGTCACATGTTTATCATAAAAAAAAACATACATATTCACACTGCGGTAGCCAGGAAAGAACGGTGAGAGCGATGATGGCAAGCCAAGATATTCTGCCAGAGAATGTTGGCACACGCCTCCTCTATTACTCTTGAAAAGGAGTGCTAAAACATCCGACATATGTTTAAAGCATCTATACCGTGTGCTTGGAGGCAAATAGGCAAGACGTGTCACTACCCAGAATCCCCTGCAGCAGCAGAGACACCATATGTTGTGCAATTCTGCAACAGCTCTTGAACTAGCTCAGGGCATGTAAATAAAGACACTTTATTGGCATTTTCATTTTACTAATTTCATCAAGTCTTCATGGCCAACTTTTATAAGCATATATACATTTGGCATAAGTAGAAAGGACTAAGTAGCTCTTAGTGAATGAAAACGCTGGACGTCCTAATATCCTTGATAGATCACTAAGTAGCTAGGATCACAGCACCTAACAGTATGATGGTTAATTATTGAAAAGTTTTGAAATTTGTCTGTGATGGAGAGAGAGTAATTATTACAAGTCTTTGTATAAATCTAACAGGGGTGAAAGGAGTGAAATAACGGATGATTTTCTCCAGGGTATATCAATCCCTTCCTTGTCAGAGCAGGATAGAACAGATTTGGAGGCACCGGTGACTTTAGAGGAATTAAAATGGGCAGTGGCTGGGATGTCCAGCCAAAAATCACTGGGCCCAGATGGGCTCCCGGTAGAAATATATAAAAGATATGGCGAGGCACTTCTCCCAGAACTGTTGGGAACATTAGGCTGGGCACAAGCTAATGGGAGACTTCCTACTTTAATGTCAGAAACCACTATTAACGTAATACACAAGGAGGAGAAAGACCAACTGGATGTCTCCTCCTATCGTCCGATCTACTATGTACTGACGTAAAAATCTTGGTGAAAGTTTTAGCTACCCGTTTAAATAGATGTGTTCAAGGGTTGATACATCCGGATCAGTCGGGTTTCATTAGGTTTTCATTCCCAATAGGTCAACAGGCATTAACATTAAAAGAGTCTTCTTAAACATGTAGATTCCCACTGATAATTTAGGTCCTAAGGCCATTTTGGCCTTAGATGCTGCCAAGGCCTTTGATAGTCTAGAATGGGACTATTTATGGAAGGTGCTAATCAGATTTGGGTTTGGCCCCTCCTTTATTGGGTGAAGCTACTATATAATATATATTAGTGAAGCTACTATATAATGAACCAAGAGCAAAAATTTAAATTAACAACGAATATTCGGAAGTGTTCCAGTTGGAGAGAGGGACGAGACAGAGCTGTCCCCTGTCTCCCCTATTGTTCGCCCTTGCAATGGAACCCCTAGCAATCGTGACTAGATCAAGGCCCGATATACAGGGGTTCCGGCGCCAGCTAGAAGACAGGATAGCTAGAAAATAAAATAAATCAGCGCGAAGTGGTGTATAAGTAATGCAGCAGCTGAACACTAGGGTCAAAATTCAAATCCCTTAATAAAAATCAAAACAACAGACAGTGCAGCGCTAAAACCAAATAAAAACAGGAGAAAACACAATGAAATCCACCACAGTGTAAAATCAATGAGTCCATAAGAGTGATCCTAGTATCATCTTCAAATCTGAGCAGACCACATGCTTGCAGAGAAGTGATTCAAGAAGCCCCCCACCACGGTAAAGAATGGCCTCTCACCTGATGGCGTGGACCCTTTAATTACAGAGGGTCAAAAAGCGCCTTTTCATGTAACCAAGTGGTATGCAGCATACATAGGCATCCGTCAGGGACCCGGTTTAGAACACTCCGATATGGCAATATATAAAATAAGAATGGCAGAAAAATAGTGCTCTCCGTATATGTAACTCTTTAATAAATGTTAAAAATGGTAACACTCACATGTAAAGCACTTGGTAAGTGCAAGTAAACAAACAGAAGCGGTGTAGATCTTCCGGACAGCAATGCGGATGTGCAGTGGCCGCGGGTGACGTCACGGCGTATCCTCGTTCTGGACGCGTTGCGTCCCAGTGGGCGGGGACTTCATCAGCAGATGTGGATACGACGTGGGCACCCGCGCTATATACCAGGTGAGTAACCATGACAACGCTAAACAGAGCATGATCAACCTCACGCGTACCCAGAAGTCAATCCGGATATGACCCCTTGGAGTTAAATGTGCAATAAACGGAAGCATCTAATCCAATACACATAAAACAACTGAGAGGGGAATACAGTTAAAACTAATAATACAAAAATGCATCAATCCTGAAAGGAAATGTGCATCAATCCTAAAAAGGAAAAGTACAAAAGAACAAAAACCATTAGGAATATTTTGCAATGATTTCAAAATGATTAAAAGGAGTTAAAAATAATTTTTAAAAATTATATGTGAGTCATCAGCGGCCACTGTCACCCCATAAATACAGCACCATAAACAATCAGATAAAAAACCAATTAACGATCAGATATAAAGCAATTTGTATCGAAATCCACGTTTAACCCTTCAGGGCAGAGAACCCTGGTTTCAAAGATCCAATATGATTCTCTTTTACTCAATTGTCTTATAAAGTTACCACCCCTCCAGTGCCTAGTAACTCTCTTTATACCCCAAAATCTCAAACTTTTTGGGTTCTGATGGTGGTGGACATAGGTGTGCGCAGCCTATTGCATTAGGGTGTGCACCACAAAGCTCCAACCCATATGCGATTGACATATTTACAAGCCTCTTCCCCGCTCTCCATCCTTAAACAATGGGAGGAAGGAGGAGCAAGGGAGCACATGGGAGACCCGGGCAACAGAAGGAAGAGGAACAGGGAAATGAGGGGTGGCGGGGGTGGCATAGATTAGTACCAATCCCCTATATGTTCCTCCTGTGGCAGCTGAATGTTGACAAAAGGGAGAGGAGAAGCCTACTTTCAGCTGCTGCAGGAGGAAAATACAGATCGGTTCCACTAAATTCCACCCATGCCACCTCTCCTGTACAGGTTCTGAGGGTCGGCAAAAAAGGGTTGTGGTTTACCTGTCACCTACCCACCATTGGCAGGTTGCCAACCCCAGGATTAGGGTGTGCCCAGGCACACCTGGCACACCCCTTGCGCACGCCTATGGTGGTGGAGTTTAAAGTGTCTGGAGACATTGTGGGTTTTTAGGCCTTTTTTAATATTATTAACATGCTCAGCGAGCCTCACGTGTAGGGGTCTGGATGTTCTACCAATATACTGGAGCCCACACCCGCACTCCAGCATATACACGACCCCTACCGTGTCACAGGTAATTAACTGTTTAATTTCATATTCCTTATTGGTAGCAGAGGCCAAAAACTTTTTCCTTTTCTTTATATTCCCCTTAGCATGCTTGCATGGGATGCATTTGCCACATGCATAGAAACCAGGTAAAAAGGAGAACAACCTGTCAGAGGTGGGGACAGGGGGGTTCAAAACACTAGGGGCCAAACGGTCCCTTAATGATGGAGCCTTCTTATAAATAAACTGGGGATGGTCAGGGAGCACAGGGCCTAAAATTTTATCCTGTTTTAAGATGGGCCAGTTCTTAAGTACTACTTTCTCAAAGGTACGATATTGCACATTATAATCAAGCACCATCTTAAAGTTATGATTATCTTTGACAGTATCCCTAACAGTATCAGAGACCAGTGTACCTCTGTCCAAACTTTTGACTCTGGTAATCTCCTCCTCTAGCCTGGAACGATCATACCCTTTTTGTTCAAACCTTGAAGTCAGGATTTGTGACTGTGCAATAAAATCCTCATCAGAGGTACAATTCCTCCGCAGCCTAATATACTGACCCCTGGGGATGTTACACAACCATGAATGATGATGGCAACTTCCCAGGGGTATGTATGAGTTGCGGTCAGTTGGTTTGAAGTAATTGGTCATCGTGAAATGGTTATGTGTAATACTGATGGTCAAATCCAAAAACACAACCTTTTCTGGGTCAATCGTCCAAGTCAGGACAATGAAAAGAGGCTGTCATTTCTAACAGACCCCCAGAGCTCATATGTTACCGTAGATTCATCGACGATCTTATCCTGATATGGAGAGGGGATAGGGATAAACTTGACTTGTTTATTGAAACTCTCGATAACAACCAAAAGAACATTGTCCTGACTTGGACGATTGACCCAGAAAAGGTTGTGTTTTTGGATTTGACCAATTGTATTACACATGACCATTTCACGTATGTATGCTGCATACCACTTGGTTACATGAAAAGGCGCTTTTTGACTTTCTGTAATTAAAGGGTCCACGCCATCAGGTGAGAGGCCATTCTTTACCGTGGTGGTGGGCTTCTTGAATCACTTCTCTGCAAGCATGTGGTCTGCTCAGATTTGGAGATGATACTAGGATCACTCTTATGGACTCATTGATTTTACACTGTGGTGGATTTCATTGTGTTTTCTCCTGTTTTTATT
This sequence comes from Lithobates clamitans, assembly GCA_037952925.1. Taxonomy (NCBI): domain Eukaryota; kingdom Metazoa; phylum Chordata; class Amphibia; order Anura; family Ranidae; genus Lithobates; species Lithobates clamitans. Next base: position 2,954,420 of record JBBGZY010001335.1, on the reverse strand, counting down.
TGGTTTTAGCGCTGCACTGTCTGTTGTTTAGAAGATAGGATAGCACTGTTCGTGGATGACATCCTGTTTTTTCTTGGGGACGTTGAAACCTCGCTAAATCCAGTGATACAAATGGTGGGTTCGGGCGCCTTTCTGGTCTGGTCATCAATTGGGATAATTCGGCTTTACCCATTTGACCCATTTGGCGATCAGATACCACCAGGAATTCCCCATCTGAAAGTAGTGACCAAGTTGAAATACCTGGGTGTTTGGATTACGAGTGATATAAACCAGTATGTTAATAATAACTTAGCCCTATTGTTATCGAAATTAAAACAAAAGGGAGACACTTGGTGTTGTTTCCCCCTATCTGTTGCAGGGCGCTGTAATTTAATAAAGATGATATGGCTACCGCAGATATTGTACACGCTTCACAATTCTCAGACCTGGATAGGTCAAAAGTAGTTTAAGAAAATAGAATCCCTTTTTAGGGAACTCATTTGGAAATAGGGCCAATCTAGGATTAGTTTGCAGACGTTGCAATTACAGATTAAAGATGGTGGTATGGCAATCCCGCACCCGAGACTAAATTTTCTGTCATCTCAGCTGCAACACCTAGTAGGCTGTGGAACCCTAGGTGGCGGGAATTCTAATTATAGTATGATGATAAAGGGGGTCCCACACAATACACTGGCGGAGGTACTAGACTCCTTTACTCATAGATGCCCAACGAAAAAAATTAGTTAGTAAAGTGTGGCAGGTAACGAAGGCACTAATGGGGTACAATGGGGTAACAGAATATATCCCTTTATGGCATAACAAAAACTTGGCTGAAATAAAGGGTATAAAGAGACAATGGGAAAGGCAAGGTATTAGCCGTCTAAATTCAGTTATATAAGGGCAACCTTATGAAGTCTTTTTTAGATCTAAGACGGGAATTTAACATATCAAACAAGGCATTCTATACATACCTGCAGATTAGACATGCCATTCAAGCACAGTTCAGGTCTCAAATTATAGAGTGGACCCAGATCACCGTACTCCTGGAAATCATCAATTCAGCCTCTACTAAAGGTCTAATTTCTAAGATGTATGCTAGTCTGGGGGAGAGAATTATAAGCGGAGTATGTCCTCTTAAGAGTAGAGAGGGGTGGGAGAGAGACGTAGGGACAATAACTATGGCACAATGGGACAAGACCTTAGAACAAGGAGCCCTGGTCTCGATCTCCCCTTCACAGAAGCTTTCCCATCTGTTTCTAATCCATAGTCTACTACACCCCCCAAAAAATGTTTAAACTTGGATGGAAACAAAATGATGAGTGCCCCAGGTGCAAGGCGACAGGAGACCTTATCCATATGGTATGGAAGTGTCCAAAGCTCTTTAGATACTGGGGGGAGATAATTACTAGGATAAACCTTTAGGAGCTCATTAGAACCTGAGGCCAAGGCATGCCTATTAGGGTGCTTGGAGGAAGATAGAGTCCTGCCCGATATTTCCGAAGCAGTGTTGAGGTGTCTGTTACAAGAGAAAAAATTAATTGCACAGAAATGGCAGGCTCAGACCCCCTCGACAGTGGAGAATTGGATTGAAACGATCAACTCTATGGTTTGGAGCGAGAGAGTGTTGTATATTAGACAGGACAACATCAGAAAGTTTGAGCAGATGTGGAGACCTTGGCTGCAGGAAATGGGATGTCCCATATGAGGGGATGGCGGCGAGCTGAGGAGAACTTTCTCCCGCCGGCCGCCAGGCCCCCGTCTCCGCCTTTTTCTCTTTTTCTCTTTTCTCTCTATCCTGTTGTCTCTTTCATATATTTTCCATCCATGGTGAGGATCTCCTCTTTCTCTTCGGTTATAGAGACAGACAACAGACATGATGACAGGCATAGAAAATGATTGTGAGATGTGTGGTAGGGGGGAGGGATGAGGTGGTGTTGGAGGGAGGGTGAGGGGATCTAGAGCAATATTAATGTTTTTTGCAATATTATATGATAACTCATGATGCTGTATGTTTTTACCTTTTGCAATATGAAAAACAATAAAAAGAAAGCTTTAAAAAAAATAAATAAATACATTTTGTCTGTGAAGGTTCTCATTTTACCTGGTCATGCTATATCTAGTAGAAGGTGTTCACATTCAGCTAGACTTGTAATGTAATGTTAAAGATGTTTCATAGCTTGGACAAGCACGATAAGAGTTGACCTTTAAAAACACTTCTGTCCAAAACACATAAGCTCTTCTTTCCTCTTCTTCTTTTTTTTTTTTTTTTTGCATTTTCAATAAAACGTATGTCTGGCAGTAGTTCGATACATTTAACCGTGCTTATTCTGTAATGTTGAAAACATTTCGTAGGTTGTCCATGCCTCTTCTTCAGTTCCAACCAGTGTCAGAAAAATACCCCAGCATTCATATTCACATAGGTTGTACCAACATCTTGATATAATAACATCTGCCTTTCCCATGGTGACTGGATCACCCTGTTGGTGTTACCTGTGTGGGTATAAATACAGAACTATTTTCCTGACATTACAACTGAAGAAGTGGCTTGGACAACCTACGAAAAGTCTTTACCATTACGGAACAAGTCCAGTTAAATGTGACTAACAACTGCTAGATATACTGTTTATTGAAAATGAAAAAAAAAAAAAGGAAAGGAGAGCTTATGCGTTTTTGACACAAGTGTTCCTAAAGGTCAACTGTGACCAAACAACAACTGCTGAGATGTCTCCACCAGAATTCACATTTCCTCCAAACTGCTTTGGCCAAATTATAGTGTGGCAGTGTGACACATTGGCATTAAAGTGGTTCTAAAGATGTAGGTTTTTAGAATGCATGAAGGTAAAAAAACCTTCTGTGTGCAGGAGCCCCCCCCCCCCAATCCCCACCAATACTTACCTGCTCACTCTTGATCCAGTGATGTGCACAAGAGCATCGGCTCTCTGGGGACTCTCCCTCATTCGCTGAGAGGAGAGAGAGGGGATGGGACAGAGCTCTTGCTCCGTGTCTTAATAGACATGCAGAGCAATGGCTTGGGAGTGCGTCCGCTCCAGTGCCCCCATTGCAAGCTGGAGCCTGGAGCACCAGCGGGGGACCTGAGAAGAGGAGGTTCTGGGCTGCTCTGTGCAAAACAGCTGCACAGAGCAAGTAAGTATAACATGCTTGTTTGTTTATTTTTATTTTAATTGTTGCCTTCAATATCACTTTAAATCAATCTGGCAGTACTCCAATAGTAGTGATCAGGTCATAACACTACATTTCAGACATCTTGCATTTCTTTATCCAGTATTCTTGGTGCCCCAATTCTTCAGCCTTGCTACATTCCAAATTTCAACACTTCCGGTAGTGATGAGAGCTTACTGCAGCCTTTAACCTACTGCACTTCCTGCCAGCCTAGTACCATGATGGGCATTCTCTCTGGCCAATAGGAATGTGTGGGAGGTAAGAGGGGGCCAAATGTGCGAACTTATGTTAAACACACTCTAAAATACCGGGAAGGGCATCTAAAGATCTTCTTGGATCCTGCATTGTTGTACTGCAGCCTATTCACTATCATTGCATCACTGAAAAAAATACATTAAGCAAATAACTGGGGAGTCCAATGGCAGCAAAGTGACACCTCCATTATGGCCTTATATAGGAGGGGCTGGAAGCCAAAACCTTTTACAGAGAAATTTTGTTACCGGCGTCCCTCAGAGAAATAAGAAAACCTGTGATTTCATCCATAATTGCCAACACAAAAAATGCCAGTTTGAGTGGAATTAGTTGAAGTGGCACCAACAGAAAATTCATCATGGTGTCAGGCATCGGACTGCATAACATTGTACAGCCATTAGTATATGCCTTAAAATAAATTAAATTAAATGAATCCTACAAACTCTGATTGCATTTATATTTAATTCTTTTTCCCCAAGTCAGGAGCTAAAAATCCCACAGTGAGACTGGTTTCCGTAAACACAGAATCCCTCACAAGCCTAGTATTTAAGGAAATTCTTGCACCACCGGACATTCGATCTGGGTAAGATTGTTCATAGTACAATTATTAATATTTTTTTTATTATTTATAGAAAACTGTTCAAGCTTGACATCTCTGTTTTGTTCACTACCCTGGAGCAGAATGCGATTTTTAAGGCTGGGTTCACATATGTGGTGCAGAACACCACATGTGATTCATATAGGAATTACACCGCATTCCTATTCAAATCACATGCGATGTCTGTGCGGTGCGATTTGAGCCATACATTTGTATGGCTCAAATCACACCAAATCCACACAAAAAAAAAGGTGCAGGATCCTTTTTTTTTTTTTTTTCCCCCACGCTGGAATCAGATCGCATTTAGGTTCACACCTGAACGATCCGATTCTGTCAATAGCACTGCATTTTGCAAACCGTTTTGGGGGTGTCATTAACTTAACATTGACACCCCCCTGTGGTTCACATAAACACCATGCGATTTCAGTGCAGTGCGGGATATGCACAGTATTTGTTAGGGTTCCTGCACCATGTATAAGTGACCCAAGCCTAAGAGATTTTTCATTTATATCCTTACACATTTAAATTGTATGTAAATGTTAGCTACAAAATTCTCTTACTTTATGGCTGTTAAATGTAACACTGACAGCATTTTGTTATATTTGTTCAGTAAGTGCAAAATAATAATCGGGTTTGAAATTCGGAATCATCCTTTGTCCTCCACACAGTTCTTGTGTTATCTCAAGTACTCAAATTAGCCCTCCTAGTTCCTGGAACCACAGAATGAGTGGTCTCTATGTTGTGGAGAAAATGATAGGAAGTGGAATTGAGTGGTTTAGCAAAAAGACGCTGGGCAGGGCTGACACCCCTCAGCCCACAAAAATGCTTTGTGTTGTCAGACACAACACAACCTAGGAGCTGAGTGCATTTTTGGCAGATCAACAGGCACTGTTCTGTACTTGTTGGGTCTTTAAAGGGATCAAACATGGGGGAATATGTATGTATTGCAGAAATGTGCTGTGTATTTTTTGTCTGCTCAGATAAACACTGTTTAAGAAAATATATCGGAGTTTGTAACATTCCCTACAGTCCCTACAACATGTCCACATGTACTAGACATGTAATATGTTCCATAGCTAATCAAGCTCCAGAGCAACTTTTACATTTCAGCTTTTGCCTTTACTTGGTTAATGAAAGTGATCCCCATATTTCTTTTTTGAGGAAGCAAACAACATTTTCTTTTCGTTAAACAGCCTTCCAAGACTTATTTAATTTTCTATTTAGGAAACACAACAAGTGTTCTGTAGCTAGATACAAAGAACTAACACAGACCCATAATGTGCAGGGTGTAAATTATTACTATAATTTTGTATCCTCTGAAGCTATTTATTTAACTTGATAAAAAAATAAAATCTTTATAAACTGTTAACTATATATGCAGCACAACTGTTACCACTGTTTGTTTATTTAACGATGATTTAAAAAAGAATCAGCTGAAATGTAGGGTTTTAACATATTGTTAATAAACAATGGTGGTTTGTGTAAAATAATATTAAATACTGACAGAAAACCAAGAGTAACTGGAAGTGATATGAAACGGTACAATAGCAGATAGAGCAAATAAAACTGTTATAGTGTACCCTCTGCTGGTGAAAAGAGTAAACTGCATCTATCTATCTATCTATCTATCTATCTATCTATCTATCTATCTATCTATCTATCTATCTATCTATCTATCTATCTATCTATCTATCTATCTATCTATCTATCTATCTATCTCTCTATCTATCTATCCCATACTCTGTTACAGCAAACATATTGAAAATCAATCAGTACAATGTGACATATTCTAATGCTTCTCTGTGATGATTTCAGTGACCATTACATATGTGGAATGAACTGGGTGACAGATCAGAGATTGGCAGTTCAGTGGCTGAAAAGAATCCAAAATGTTTCCGTTCTTGTCATATGTGACCATGCAAATGCTTCTACAACCTGGAACTGTTTAACGGTATGTTAGGTTCTATTTGTAATCACTCTATTATAAAGGCAAATGACAACTAAAGCCGATAGCTCAGTTTTAGGTGGTTCTGATGTTAGAGGACTGAATGGCATCTTCATGTGTGTCATGGGTATTGTGCCAGCAGCAACCAACAGTAGACACAAAAGGGAACCTGTAATGCAAAAAAAAAAGGTGCAGGCCCAAACTCCCCCCCCCCCCCGGTTTGCCGCCATTATCTTTTTTTGTCTGGGCCTGGTTCACATATCCTTGCTGGAATGCAGATTGAAGGGGATGGGGTGTGTGTATGTGAGGTATATATGTGTATTAATGTGTTAATCATGTTTTATGTATTTTTTCCACTTAACAGCCAATTTATGAGGAGAGTCATACCGGCTGGGTCGGAAATGTAAGTAGTGTTTTATCAATTAGTCATATATATAATTCACGACATTCTCCTTGTCTTTGGTGTTAATAAATGCTGTCTGTTTAGTGTTATTAAAGAGGAGATCCAGCCCCCCCACCAAAAAATTAAAAGTCAGCAGCTACAAATAGCTGTAGCTGCTGACTTTTAATATTCGGACTCTTACCTGTCCAGGAACCCCGCGATGTCGGCACCCCAGCTGATATTCCGATTGACTCTCAGGTGCTACTGCCACCATTTGTGGTAAGGGAAACCGGCAGCAAATATGTTGCTTGCTACACCACGTATAGAGACAGGCACTCTGCTCTCTCTGTATGTCAATCTAGAGTTGGTCCTAGTTTCGATAGCTATGAACTGGAGGTTGGTATTTTTTTATTTGGTGCATTAACCACTTCATGCCCGCGCTATAGCCGAAAGACAGCTACCCCCCAGGCTTAGACTGATGGGAGGGCACCCATGTATGTTCTCCCATCCTTGCGCAGCCCCTTGCGGGTGGCGTGCTCTGCAATCAAAGCTGATTAACAGCTTGTGTAAACGAGACATCGGTCCCACACAGTGACAGTCACTGCTGCTAAGCAGTGGCCACCAGTGCCACCTACCAGTGCCCTTCAGTACTGCTAACCAGTGCCACCTACCAGTTCCCACCAGTGCCACATATCAGTGCCCATCAGTTCTGCCAATCAGTGCCTATCAGTGTCACCTATAATTACCCATCAGTGCCACCTCTGTGTCCTTCAGTGCCGCCTATCAGTGCCCATAAGTGCAGCCTCATCAGCCCACATCCATGAAGGAGTAAAATTGCCTGATTGAAAAATGTTATAACAAACTATTAAAACTGTCAACATTTTCCATCTTTTTTTGTTTAGCAAAAAATGAAAAACCCAGTGGTGATTAAATGCCTCCAAAAGAAAGCTTTATTTGTGTGAAAAACATGATAAAAATGTCATATGGGTACAGTGTAGCATGACCCCACATTTGTCATTGAAAGAATCACAGCGCTGAAAGCTAGAAATTGGCCTGGGCAGGAAGGGAAAGTGGGCATATGTTCCCAGTAAGCAAGTGGTTAATAGCAACACTTTGTAAAAGTAGTGCTATTAAGAACTATCTGAATATGTTGAAAAAACAAAATAAGTGTAGCGCTATGAGATTATAAAAGAGTCCAATGTAAAAAACATTAAACTGGCAGTTCAAAATATAATTGCCAAAGAAGAGTCATCCTTGGGAAAGAAATGAGGAATCTTCAGGAACTAGACACTTCAAATATATAAACCATCTGGAGTGGAGACATGCACAACACCACCAAAAGTGAGGAGGCATACCAGAATCGGTGGACCCAACAGGGCGTACGCCGAGTAGGGTCAGATAGGCTTAGGTGGTGATTGGCTGCAGGTGGCCCGGAAGGGCGATGTTGATGGAATGGCTCACACGTTGCTGTGTCCCTCAAAACCATGCCAGAACCGGGGAGTATGGAACAAACGACACGTTGATTGTATCCCTCAGAACGGTGTTAAAAACATGGAAGAAAGTATTGTTGAGTGCATCTCTGGGCTCAGCAGGTGGGACAACAAGTCACAGTGAGTCCGCTTGTCGATGGCAAAGTGATTTTACTTTCCAGCCTCTCCCAAAAACTCCTCATTCTGGTCTGATCTTTGTAAATGTATATCAAATGCACTACTTATGTATCAAAAAGTGTTTCCCAGTGCTAAATATAGAGGTAATCTTTCATCCAATTTCTAAACTGCTGCATTTGTAAATTCCAAAAGCCAATATAAAAATAATAGTAATGAATTACTGTAATTCAAAACACATGCACCAGGAACAGGGGCAGACTGACAACTCATGGGGCCCCCGGGCTTACTGATGGCCGCCACGCGGGTTCTCTGAATCCTGACTGGCTAAGTCAGCTGATTAAATAAAACCCCTGAATGGATTCTTTCATCTACACATTTCAGGCATATTAATGAATCCTTCTCGATGTGCTATTGTGTTCTGATAGTGGGACTCCTAGGTCGACTCTTTTTGAATGGGAACTTCCATAAATTAATCAAAATGTGGCCCATCCCTGCTGAATGATCTATGGTCAGCTTAAGTAGAGCTAAATAAAAGAGCATATATAAGTCTTTCTTAGGTAAATCTGCATAATAATAATAACCATAATTTAAAGAATATGTAAACCCAACTATTCATATTCCTGATATGTGTCTGCTGTGTCATGTACTTGTATGAAAAAGTATCCTGTTCTATATGTATTGCTTCCTTTGCGGGAAACACTTGGTCTTCCTGCCAGTCCCTCTGCTTTCCTATTAAAAACTAACCACACTAGGCATAGGAGCACATCGTGGTCAGTTCTCTAGCTGTGCTGGGAACTCAGCCTCCTCTCCTCCACAAGCAAATTGTGGGAAAGTGCTGTACAAGAGACAATTGCCATGCTTATACAGGTTTTAATACTCCCATGTGGAAAGCAATCCATGCTGATGTCACCATAGCAATGTTCACTAACAATAAGTCAAACAGCAAGACTGTGTACTACAAAAATGAGGCAGTGCACCGGGTAACAACAACTTGTTATCTCGCTCTATTGCCTAAAAGACTGCAGTCATTATTTGTATGTAAAAGCTTTTTCTTTCTTTCTTAGTTTGGGCCCAGCGATCCCTACTTCACATCAGGGACCAAATATTACAAGATCATTAGCAATGCAGGTGGTTTCAAGCATGTGCACTCCTTTGAATCAAGGGTAAGTCACTCAAATAAGCCATACAAGGTCGTTTCCGGAATACATACAAGTTTATACTCAGCATAGTTTCAGATTATGTGCAGATACTATTTTTTACTGGAGTGTAAACTGCAACACCCTCTACATTCAGCTGAAAGGAAGTTTCTAATTTCTGATGAAGTGGAGCGTTCGGGAGACAATGCTGAATATAGCTTCTGAGTTTTGTTGTCTAGAACTCATTGGCTGATCTTGATCTTGACGCAACATCTGGAATCAAATAAAGAAAGTGTACAAATGTCAAACACCAAATAAGTGGAAAACCAGGATAAAGGAAATAGGATGATCTTGACTGATTTGATTGAGGGCAAATGATACAACAAGTAAAGGAGATAGCGGTGGCTAGAGAAATGGTTACTCAATGGAGAGGAGCAGAGTCCATTGTGGTAAAACTGATTTTGCCGCCGGTGAAATTGGCCAAAGCAGAAACTCTCAACTCCACTCATTGAGCTTCTTAGGTGAAATTTGTTTGGGAAAAACAACTATCTACTCTTATTGTAAAGCGCTGTATAAACTGTTGGCGCTATATAAATCCTGTATAATAATAATTTTAATTTTAATTTTTTAGAGGGTGTGTTTCTATGTGTGTGTGATGGTGGGGGTGTATTTAGAGTAGCTTACAAAGCAAAGAAAGTTCTCTACCTCCTCATTCTTCTCTGGCTTGCAGAACGAGTAACAGCTGGGAGTGTCTTAGCAACATCCTAGCAACAAGGCAGGACAGGATGAAGCTATTTCTGGAAATTTTTGGCAGACTCTGAGAGATCGGTAAATGGCCCATACCTAGAGAAAGGGCATTATCCAACTTTAGTCAAAGCTGGGCCATTTGTTTTTATCTACAGGCACTCCCTTACCTGCATAGGCAGGTTGTTTGGTAAAGGTAAACTAAACCCTTTAAGATCCAACAGCATTAGCATCTTTGTCATGTTTGGATTCACTTACTTTATACATAAATAAACTTTTGATACAGATCTTGGTCTGTGTGCCAGCTCCTTTTTATCTTTAATTTAGCAGTTTAATTTATTTCATTTATTGTTATTTATGTTTTTTTTTTCTTTTTTGTGTGTTCATTTGGTTGTAATTTCTGTATTGTAACTTTGCATGTTTTATTTTCTTAGGTTTTTGGTTTTCTCTTTCTGTGAATAATAGGGCTAATAAGAGGCAGGATAATTGAGCTTCCATAACCCTCAGAAGAAAATTTAAGCCAAATGCATCCATCAAAATCTAATCTAAAAAAAAAAATCTAAAATGGCTTTAATTTTGCATTTCTACTGCATCTAATGCATTTTGCCAAAAAATGCGAAATTTTGTTAAAATCTAACGATTTTTTTTCATAAGATTTCAGAGAAATTAGAGCTTTCAATTTCACTGATCCCTATTAGTCAATAATGAATAAGTAGTGAGAAGTGTAAATGCATAGAAAGGGAATTCCACGGTATTAGAGATGCACTTTAGAAAATTTTTAGCTATTCACGTGAACAAGTGGAGGTGGAGAGGACAGCCCTTTGAGTGTTTATGGTGATGTTGGGAATAGAAATTGTGCATGAGCTCTGAAGTATGTACAAAAATTTAAAGTGTTACTAAACCCACAACCATAGAATCAGTCTGTATATGCGGTGAAGCATGCTTGTTATACTCACTGTGGAGCCTAAGGGGTTAATCCTCTGCACTGTGTAAAAAGGCTGTTTGATCCTGTCTTCTCTGATCCTCCCCTTCTTCCACTGTCCCCAATATATTTCCTTTATGATATAGAGCCAGGGGACATGCTCAGTTTGGTGTGTATTGTTAGAGAGTTTTATTTTTCTTGGGCGGGTGCAAGTGATCGACACAGGACTGTCCAGATAGAGGGTCAGTGGGCCTGCATCCTGATAAAACAGACTAGAATGAAAACTCCTCCTACAAGCTTTAACCAGACACTGATAGAAGTCACAAGACTGCTATATAATGCTGATGAGAAAAGGTATTTACCAGTTTATATTTACTAAAATAATTGCATTTCCATGTTCTGTGGGATACCAGATACTGTATAGTGAATGCAGGGTCTTGGGTTTGGTAACATATTAGGTGTAGTAATTTGAACATAAATCTGTTCGAGAAAAGGTCAGTGAGGGAACTGGCAGCATGGGACAGCAGATGAGATTTTGTGGAAAGTGTAGATACACAAGTCTTGCAGAATTTACAGTCGATACATCTTATTAGCGGGAGACCAGATAGGAGGATGGCTAGAGCTACATGAGATTTTTTTTTATCAGTTCATTCCTTCTACTAAATGTGCTAGTAGTAGTTTTGATCAAATGCTGGTTTCGATCAGCCGCAAAGAGATGCGATCAAAATTTCCCCAATTGAAAATGCAGCAAAATCCAGTAACCTGCTGTCATTTTTTACCCATTTCAATTTCATCTTTCAATCAACTCATTGTCCAGTTCCAATTTCACAATTGGCCAAATTCTGGTTGATGAGATAACCCATGGATAGTAGATTAGTTTCTTAACAATACTTTTGATCATATTTGTGATTCCCAGTGGTTGAAGGTTACTGAAAGTTGCCTGTGTATTGCCAGTTTTGTGATTAATCACTAGTAATTTTAGTAACATCACTGAGAAACTAAAAATTGCCCGTCTGAACTTTTAAAGGAGAACTTTGTTTTTCTCTTCTCATTTACTGGGGACACATTTTGGAACTCTGGAGTACATGGATTTGTACCCCTAATAAAATCTTGGGTATTATGTGGGTAACAAAATTACCATTTTTCTATTCACCCCTCTTGCACCCCTATTCCATCATTTCACATCTGTTTAAATTTATTTTGACTTTTTTTTTTTTTTTTTTTAATGAATTGGTTTGTTTCACTTTTTGTTGTTTTCTAGGAGGGAGTTGAAATAACTAAAGGAAATTATGAAGTGACCAGTATTTCCAAAATAACAGATGGTTACCTGTGAGTACATCTTATTCTATTTTTTTTTTTTTTTTTTTTTTTTTCAATTGTTAGGTAGCAAAGTGCTTGGATTTAAAGTAGATGTAAACCCAACCTCCTAAATCCCATATAAGCTTTAGCATGTTAAAAACATTGCAAAATATCACAATAACTGAAGAGAATTAGAAAAGGTGATATGGAAAATGGTTATATGCACAATATCTGTAATGTAAAATCTCCCCAAATTTCACTGGCTTGAGCGCATCTTTTTCTTCGTGTAAAGCATAATTACTCTGGCTAGCCGGTCTTATGTCTTAAACCTCCAGAGGTCCATTTAATTAACACATTTCTGTCACATTATGGTTTTTCATTTTTGCCCCTTCATAACTTCTCATCTGACTCATGCATTGCTCAGGAACTCCTTGGCTTGGAACTGCGTCGCTGTAGCTCAGCATATGGGTGATCATACCAAGTTTAATTTCCCTCACAAGTTGAGTTGACAAAAGATCACCGATACTAAGCCTTTTTTTTTTTTTTTTTATCTTTTATATTCTTTATTAAAGTTTCTTAGATTTACATCACATCTTAAACACATTTAAAAAAAAGAAGGCAGTGCTGCGTAGCAGAATTACTGTTAATGTCTTTGGCTTTACAACTCACTGAAATTACATTGCATATTGATTAAATAAAATATGCCCTTACCATACCCCACCCTCCCACCCCTTCCCTCCCTCCCCTTCCCTCCCTCCCTCCCCTCCCCCCCCCTCCCCTCCCCTCCCTCCCCTCCCTCCCCTAATGGGCAGGATTTCTCACATTCTCTGCTAGCCATTATATCCTAGTTTTGCCAGCCAGGGTTTCCACATTTTTTCGACTTCCCTAAGGTTCCCTCTCCTAATGTACAAAACTCTTTCCCTCCATATTGTCTCATTTATAGTTTTTAACCACTCCTCTACCGTAGGGGGCTTAGCTGATTGCCATCTTTGCGCAATCAGTTTCCGGGCCTGAAACAGGCACCTTACAACTGCAATTTTTAAAGTTGCCTCCTCCCCCTCCCATACTCCATATCCCATATCCCAGGATACATAATCGAACATCTGTCTCTAATGCCGTCCCAAACGTTCCATTAATAACTTCTACTACCCCCACCCAATACCGAACCAGTTTAGGACATCTCCATACCATGTGGATCAAGTCACCCTCTTCATGGCATCTAGGGCACTTGGCGTCTAGTCTTAGTCCAAATCTAAATAGATTCTTAGGAGTATAATATACTCTATGTAACAGCATTAAGTGTGACATTTTCTGTGGGGGAGAAACTGGTGCCACATGTCCCAGCTCCAGGATTTTTTTCCACTGTTCATCTGTTATTTTCCCTATGTCCTCCTCCCACCCTTCCCTACATCTAAGGTGTCCCGACCCTACAATGCTTTTACTACACAGCTGCGTATATATTTCTGAGATAAGTCCCTTTGCGTTATCCGACTTAATCACTTTTTGAAGCAGTGGTGATTATTCCATACTAGAGGCTGTGTCTTAAATTGGACACTCAGAGCATGTCTCATTTTGTAAGTATCTATAAAATGTTTGTTTTGGTATCCCGTTTCCATTTTGGAGATCGCCAAAGGACTTAAATACGTACCCTTTATATAATTGCGATAGTCTATTTATGCCCCGCTTTTCCCATTCTTTAAACCCCCCCATAACAATCACCTCCTGTAGGTTTCTATTGTGCCACAGAGGGGCATACTCAGTGAACCCATCATATCCCATTAAGCTTTTTGTTGCCTTCCATACTTTTATTATCATCCTAATTGTGGGATTTCTAATGGTAAAGGAGTCTGCCTCTAATACCTCTATCACTGTTTTGTGTGGGGCCTCCAGAGTCAACAGGCCCCTGTCGGCATTCCCGCCTCTTATATGCTGCAGTTGTGCCGCCTGGAAGTAGCACCTTGGATGAGGGACAGCCATTCCCCCCTCCTTGGTTGGCAGACTCTGGAAGCCAATCCTGGCCTTACCCCTCCTCCATACCAACTCCCTAAATAGCGTGTCAATTTTCTTAAACCATTTTTTATTTAGCCACACCGGCGAGTTATGTAACAAATACAGTAATTGGGGCATCCATACCATCTTAATTAGGTTGCATCTCCCAGCTACTGCCAGGGGTAGTCGATTCCATATATCAATTTTATGTTTGAATTTAATCAATAGTGGAACTATATTATCTTCTATATACTGATTTGGATCTTTTGTCAGATTTATACCTAGATACCGCATTGTTGAAACTACTTCCAGTTGGGGTATTTCCAGTGTCGGGGAGTTATTAAGAGTGTCTATTGGTAGGAGTGCTGACTTCCTCCAATTTACCACTAATCCTGAGAGATTACCAAACCTCTCTACCATATCCATTGCCTGCTTAAGGGAGCACTCCGTGTCCCCCAAAAAGAGGAGGACATTGTTGGCATATAGAGCAATCCTCTCCTCTCCTGATTTTCTTAGGAACCCCTTCATATTTACACAAGACCTGATACTAATTGCTAACGGTTCCATTGCGAGGGCAAAGAGCAGGGGGGACAAAGGGCACCCCTGCCTCGTTCCCCTTTCTAAGCAGATTTTTTTTGAGTATTCATTATTAGCCCTGATCCTCGCACTTGGGCCATTATACAGTATTTTTATCCATTTTATAAAAACAGGGCCAAATCCGAATTCTTCCAGAACCCGCCAGAGATAACCCCACTCCAGGTTGTCAAAAGCCTTAATTATATCCAGGGTCATAACCGCACTTGAACCCATATTCTCTGTCGGGGTCTGCAAGTTCAGGTATACCCTTCTTATATTCATGCTAGTGGACCTATTGGGAATAAACCCTGTTTGGTCCGGATGTATGAGTTTATGAATGATTTTATTTACTCTGGCTGCCAACACTTTTGCCAATATTTTGGCATCAGCGCATGGCAGAGATATTGGTCTATATGCCAACGTTTCCAACGGGTCCTTCCCTTCCTTATGTAACATGACAATGGTAGTGTCAGTCATTGAGTTAGGCAATCTCCCCACCTGCAAAGCCCAGTTCAGTGTCTTAAGTAATTTTGGTAGCAATATTTTCCCATAGTACTTGTAGATCTCAATCGGGAGACCATCTGACCCCGGAGACTTTTGATTTGCCATCCCATTCGCGGCTTGCTGTAATTCCGCTAAGGTTATTGGGGCCTCCAATCCCTCTCTATCCTCTCCTGTAAAGGTTGGTATTAATATGTTCTTGAAGAAAGTATCCATATCCTCTTCACTGGCTCTCCCCTGCGACCTGTACAGGGATTCATAATAATTCCTGAATGTATCTGTAATCTCTGATGTATGGGAGGAAATCTCACCTTTTACAGTCCTAATCGCGGGAATTGTCGAGGAGGAGGAGTTGGTTTTCACTAAGTAAGCCAACATTCCTCCCACGCTTTCTCCTTCTCCAAAGGCCCGTTGTCTATGGAAAAGTTGCTTATTCTCCCCTTTCCTTAGTACTGCTATTCTATAGGTCTCTTGTTTATTTAACCATACATTTTGTTTCTCTAGTGTTGGGTCTTCTATATATTGTTTCTCTGCCTTCTCCAGATCTTTCCTAAAACCTTCCTCCCATTCTCTAGATCTCTTCTTGACCCCTGCCACCCCCTGGATCAGTATACCCCTGAGAAATACCTTCAGGGTGTCCCACTATACACCAATTGCAGTTGAGCCTTCATTGAATACTACAAGTTCTTCTAGCTTTTTTATTATCTTCTCTGGTTCTCCCATTAGCTCCAACCAGAATGGGCTCAGCTTTCAGGATCCTCGAGGCTCCTCCCCCCCTATATTCACTGATACCACCACCAGTGAGTGGTCCGAGACCCCTCTTGGAAGGTAAACCACATCCTTTATCAATGGCAATGATTCCGTATTCCCCAGAATCATATAGATCCTAGAGAGTGTAGAATGGGAGGCAGAGAAACAAGAGTATTGCCGTTTATCAGGGTTTCGTACCCTCCATACATCCAACAACCCTGCCTCTACCAAGAACTGACCTAAACGACCCTCCGCTACATTATATAGTTGGGCTCCCGGTGGAAATTTATCCAAACTTTTATTAAGGGCCTCGTTGAAATCTCCAACTACTATAACCGGGGTGTCAACTTTATCCAGCATGAATTCCATTAACTTATACATGACTTCAAGTTTAAATGGCGGAGGAATATAAATGTTTGCTAAAACATACATTCTATTCTCTATTGAGCAATACAAAAAAATATATCGGCCCATTCCATCTATGCTGATCTGCCGGCAGGAGAAAGCCACTCCTCTTTTCACCATTATGCTCACCCCTCTGGAATATGAAGAGTACACCGAATGATATTGGTCTTGAAACCTCCTATTTTGAAGATAGATCGTGGTGTCCTTTGTCAGGTGGGTCTCCTGCAGGCAGACCAAGCCCACCCCCCTCATTTCCAGCATCAAAAAAATAGCAGACCTCTTATCTGGATTCCCCAACCCCCGGACGTTCTAGGATCCTATGGTTAGAACCTTAGGCTGCATAAACAAAAAAGTGTAAAAAGGAACATCAAAAACAAAATAGCAAAAAACTTAACTTCAAAATCAGTAAAGTGCATTATATAAAAAACCTTAATTACCCTCTGTGCTTTAATACCCTTGAGGTTTTTCCTTCTATTCATACTTGTGACAATTCCAAACATTTATGTAACTCTTATACTCAAACCTACTTTTCTTTTCCCTTCTTCCCCATAACTCACCACAGCTAATGTGTGAGCAGTAATATTACTCTGCCCTAACCCCAATAATCCCCTTACCCCCCTCCCCCCATCAACTACACCTCCCCTTCCCCCCCAGACCCACCTCCCTAGTAGCCCCCCCCCACTCCCTCCCCCCACCTTACCAGGTTCGCCCAAGGGGCTTTATTTGTGACCGCCTCATACATTTCATATATCATACCCATTCCTACCATATTGCACCACACCCATACTGAAGACATGCAAATATATAAAATTTTAAATGTGATACTTTCCACTTAATTTATTTCTACTCTAATATGTGAGACCCTACTTCCCTACTCTATTCTTTGCCAGGTCCATAACTCTTCCCAGTGTTCCGTGCATTCAGCCTAGGTATCATTAACATGCGAGGTTCCTCTCTTTGAGTTTCAGCTTCTGTTTATTTCATTCAAACCACCGGGTTACTCCTGCCGGAGCGTCAAAAAGAAAGAAGAATTTCCCCCATCGCCTCTATCCGCAGCCGCCCTGGATAAAGCAGCGCATACTTAACATTGAATTTTTGTAGACTACGTTTAACCCCTAACCCCCCCCCCCCTACGTCTCTGCAGTTCTGGTGAGAAGTCCGGGTAAAATGAGATTTTGGTTCCTTTATAGAGGGTAGGTCTCAACTCTCTGGCTTTGTGCAGTAAGATTATTTTATCATTATAATTCAAAAACTTCAGTAATAATGATCTAGGATGCCCCCCTGGGGGAGGAGCCCTAAAAGGGGCTCTGTGTGCCCTTTCAATTGAAAACTGTGAGGAAAAAGTCTCTCTTCCAAATAATTCTATAAGCCATTTTTACAAAAAAGCAATAGGATTAGGCCCCTCACTCCCTTCTGGGAACCCCACAACCCTCACATTGTCCCTTCTGAGACAGTTTTCCATTTCATCCATTTTTTCAATGACTCTGCCCAGTTGATCCTTTACTGTTTTTACTACTTGCTACAGGGGGTATACGTCGTTTTCCACTTGGCTTACCCTTCCCTCCAGGGCTGTTATCCTTTCTACTGCTTTTTGCAATTCTTGCCTCATTAGTGACAATTCTTCTTTGACCTCTTTAACTTGACAGCATAGATCCCCAAGCGATGATTTACTTGAATTAACGGCTTGCAGTACGCCCCTCAAGGTGGGTTCTATCTCCGTAGGGGGGATGTTAGCTGATGTTAATATCTGATCTTTTTCTGCCAACCCTGCACTCTTATTATTATTCGCGGACTTGGGCCCTGCTCCTGCTATGGCTGTTGTTACCTGCCCATGGCTTTTCCTATCCACTGATGCTTTTACTTGTACTAGTTGTCCATTTTATGTGGCAGTCTGTTCAGGAGTATGTGCA
Source organism: Lithobates clamitans (assembly GCA_037952925.1). Taxonomy (NCBI): domain Eukaryota; kingdom Metazoa; phylum Chordata; class Amphibia; order Anura; family Ranidae; genus Lithobates; species Lithobates clamitans. The sequence goes on along the minus strand of JBBGZY010001335.1, from coordinate 2,936,245 downwards.
TATTTTTCTAGTTTTGCTGCCGCAGCTGCCACCTGATTTCCTTTATCCTTCGCGGACCGCAATGATTGAGGCCCCACAGTCTCCTGGTTAACTAATTCATCCCCTCTTTTCTTTGACATGGCTGTACTTTAATGTAACTAAGTAAGGACCAAAAGGAGGGGAAAAACAAGAAGCAACAAAACACTGAAGTTAGCGGTGAGGATAGCGCTATATTATGTTGTATTGTGCTGTATTATTCTATATTGTGCTGTTTTACACTGTCCCTTGAGAGTTTTATAGCATATACCCGGATTATCCTTAACTCCCTTGTGTTATACTGCAGGGTTACTTGCTTGGCTTCTCCTGGCAATGCAGCCAGTAAACAATATAGACTTGAGAGTTTATACACTGTCCCAATGTCCCACAATGCTTCCACAATATCTCCCAGCGCTTGTTGCAGCCCACCTGCTGTTTCTAATAGTCCCAGCCTGCTGTTTCAGGGTCGCTCACCTGAGATCCCCTGCTGCCACACTTCAACAGCGGGATGTGTGTATTCCGTCCGGCCACCACGGGAACCACGGGAACACCGCAGCTGTCCCCCAGCGGCGTCCGTCCAAGCTCTCCCTGGTTCGGGAGATGCGGGCTTCAACCTCTCACCGGCCTGCTGTTTCCAAAAGGACTCGGCAATTCCCGGGCTCCACTTGCGCAGCCGCAGTATCAGCAGCCGCCCCGACTGAGGAACTGAGATGCGGGAGGATTCAAACGCCCTGTGACCACCAGCAAGGGAAGGTAGAATTGAAGAATGGAAAGCTCTCCTGCAGGGACGAAGTCAACAATACGTATCTGGCAGAGTTTCTGTACCTACCTTACAGCATCCAAGACTAAAAACAAAATGTCTGTCTTTAAATATAATTGAGATAAAGTACTCTTGGCAGATATATCAGTTAGAAAGTGTAATAAAGTAACTTCTCTGAAATTCTCTCCTGACAAAACAGAACCATAGTAAATGAAAAATTGACAGCAATCGCACCTAAAAAATGCAAGACATTCATGAAAATCTGGTCCCCTTTGATGTCATATTCCTAATCTAACCTGAAAGCTCTTACCCTTTGAATTACTAATACCGTTACCTGATCTATCTTACTACTTTATCCTCTAAACTTCTATAGTTCATTAAGCCCTGGGAATGCCAAAATAATGATTTCACTGATAATTATCGATGATATTTCAAATGTCCACTCTTTTGATGACAAAGAAATCTTCATATGGCACATGTGGCTTCCAATTTGCAAAGTAATAGGTTTGTAATTGACAACTAACACTGAGTTTTTCAAATGTGACAAACCTTGTATTTTTTGTGTATTCTTGTTGCAGGAAAAATCTTTTCTAGGGCCTTTAACCCTTCTTTTCTTTTGTATTTGTATTGAAAACCCAATATGCACAAATTCTAACAAAGTGTAGTAAAATGTAGGCTTTATTAATTCTTCAGACTGGGCTATTGATTCCAAAATGCAGGACCTGACTCCAGCACATCATTTGTTACGTGGCTTCCTATAAGAGGATATATAACAGAGCTTAATGAAGATAATTGGTGGCAATAATTTATAATTTTTTTTATAAAAACATTTTTCCAGCAACCTGAACAAAGTAGTGGATGGCTAAAAACAGTCAAATATGAATTAGTGAAATTATAGATAAAAAATATTTTAAATAGTCATTGTGTAATTATTTGTATTTCAGGTTCTATATAAGTAATGATGGAGGGTACCCATCAAAACGACACCTTTACAAGTAAGAGAAAATTCTAGCGGATATACCAGTGTTTCTTTTTTTCATAATTGTCAGAGAGTTAATAACATTAAAACTGTTCTCTTCTTAAAGGGAAGACAATACACAAATATAGGAGCTGTCTTTTACTTACTTGTTTTTAAGGTTGCATGGTACTGGTGGGTGACCTGGAACAAATATTTAGGTCTCAGGATGAGCGGACTAATTTTTAAAATGTGAGGTCCTATGTGCGCATGGTAAATTGTGGTTGAAGCAAATGTGTAATTCCATTTGGTGAGGTTAAATAGTGAGAGCATCAGTAAACAAAAGGAACAATGGGCATGCTTTGGTGAAGTACGAGTGGCAAAATGGTTGTCAACCATCAGCAGTCTAACTCCACCACCACTTACAATGAAAGCGTTTGTTACCCCAAAACTTCATATTCCTGATATGAGCCTGCTGTACCATGTACTTGTATGAGAAAGTATCCTGTTCTCTTTGTATTGCTTCCTTTATGTGAAATCCCTGGTGATCCTGCCAGTCCCTCTGCTTTCCTATTAAAAACTGACCACATTAAGTAGCACACCATGGTCAGTTCTCTAGCTATGCTGGGAACTCAGCTGGCTCTTCAATGATCAGACTTGTACTGGCACGCCCCATCTGCACAGCCATTTACTGGGAAGCTCAGTGTGATGCTGTTTCTCCTCCCCCCAAGTCTTATGCAACTGAGAACTGAGAAAAAGTGATCACTTATAAAAATAAAAAAAAGGGAAAAAAGGTATTTATAATGTATTTTTATATCTATACAAAAATGTTTTGCCTTTAATTTCTATTTTAAACTGAATGGGTTGTTTTACAAGGTCATTGTTTGCAATCACTTTAAGTAGAAGGCATGCAGTTAAAAAATATATCAGAGGTTAGGTTCCCTTAGACTGCCATTACCCTTTTTATTTTATTTTTTTTGTTCAAACTGAATTTAGTTGTTCATGCTTTTTATTTTTGTAATTTTCATTTTTGCTGATGTTGACCAATGTTGGGTTCTTGCAGCACAAATGGGCTAAAAGGAGTTCAGAAACTTTATTTACAAAATGTGAATATTCACTTAGATTTTCCAATCATATGTATAATATTGGATATTAAAAGTTAATAGGAATTCACATGACTGGCTAATTGAATTTCCGCACATTTTTTTTTTTTTTTTTGAAGAATTTCAACTCCTTTTAGAAAAACGAACATTAGTAATGATGGTCTAAATATGTTTCCTTCTTAAGACTGAAGTTGTGTCAAAGGAATCTTTTCAGCCTCTAAAAGGTTTCTGTATTTCCTGCCTTAGATAGCTGAGATGATTGCAGAAAGATATGTTATAAATCTATCTGTCATTCTCACTTCTCTTTTACAGGTTAAATTTGAATAGCGCTTATAGTCCACAATGTATTACCTGTAACCTGCGTTCTGATAGATGCCATCACTACTCTGTGTCATTTAGTACCAATGGAAAGTATTATGCTCTATACTGCAATGGTGAGTATGGATAATTAGTGGTAGGAATATGGCCAATGTTATTATTGTTTACAGTTTGAATACACATTGTGGAGGCCTACAGGCTGATGTCAAATTTGTGCTTCACTTCTACCCCCAGACTTGAAATATATTTGCCAATAAAGTAAAATTATTCCATGTAACTAGACATGTGCAATTTGTTTTGCTCCGAATTTGTTTTTCGTCAAAATTCGGCATATTCGTTAATTCCGAAAAATATTTGTAAATATTCAAAAAATTCGACTTAACCACTTGAGCCCCGGACCATTATGCTGCCTAAGGACCAGAGGTCTTTTTCCAATTTGGCACTGCGTCGCTTTAACTGCTAATTGCGCGGTCATGCAATGCTGTACCCAAACGAAATTTGCGTCCTTTTCTTCCCACAAATAGAGCTTTCTTTTGATGGTATTTGATCACCTCTGCGGTTTTTATTTTTTGCGCTATAAACGGAAAAAGACCGAAAATTTTGAAAAAAAATGATATTTTCTACTTTTTGTTATAAAAAAAATCCAATAAACTAAATTTTAGTCATACATTTAGGCCAAAATGTATTCGGCCACATGTCTTTGGTAAAAAAAATGTCAATAAGTGTATATTTATTGGTTTGCGCAAAAGTTATAGCGTCTACAAACTAGGGTACATTTTCTGGAATTTACACAGCTTTTAGTTTATGACTGCCTATGTCATTTCTTGAGGTGCTAAAATGGCAGGGCAGTACAAAACCCCCCCAAATGACCCCATTTTGGAAAGTAGACACCCCAAGGAAATTGCTGAGAGGCATGTTGAACCCATTGAATATTTATTTTTTTTGTCCCAAGTGATTGAAAAATGACAAAAAAAAAAAAAAAAAAAAAATATTTACAAAAAGTCGTCACTAAATGATATATTGCTCACACAGGCCATGGGCCTATGTGGAATTGCACCCCAAAATACATTTAGCTGCTTCTCCTGAGTATGGGGATACCACATGTGTGGGACTTTTTGGGAGCCTAGCCGCGTACGGGGCCCCGAAAACCAATCACCGCCTTCAGGATTTCTAAGGGTGTAAATTTTTGCTTTCACTCTTCACTGCCTATCACAGTTTCGGAGGCCATGGAATGCCCAGGTGGCACAAAACCCCCCAAAATGACCCCATTTTGGAAAGTAGACACCCCAAGCTATTTGCTGAGAGGCATATTGAGTCCATGGAATATTTTATATTTTGACACAAGTTGCGGGAAAGTGACACTTTTTTTTTTTTTTTTTTTTTTTTTTCATAAAGTTGTCACTAAATGATATATTGCTCACACAGGCCATGGGCATATGTGGAATTGCACCCCAAAATACATTTAGCTGCTTCTCCTGAGTATGGGGATACCACATGTGTGGGACTTTTTGGGAGCCTAGCCGCGTACTGGACCCCAAAAACCAATCACTGCCTTCAGGATTTCTAAGGGTGAAAATTTTTGATTTCACTCTTTACTGCCTATCACAGTTTCGGAGGCCATGGAATGCCCAGGTGGCACAAAACCCCCCCAAATGACCCCATTTTGGAAAGTAAACACCCCAAGCTATTTGCTGAAAGGCATGGTGAGTATTTTGCAGCTCTCATTTGTTTTTGAAAATGAAGAAAGACAAGAAAAAACATTTTTTTTTTTCTTTTTTCAATTTTCAAAACTTTGTGACAAAAAGTGAGGTCTGCAAAATACTCACTATACCTCTCAGCAAATAGCTTGGGGTGTCTACTTTCCAAAATGGGGTCATTTGGGGGGGTTTTGTGCCACCTGGGCATTCCATGGCCTCCGAAACTGTGATAGGCAGTGAAGAGTGAAATCAAAAATTCACGCCCTTAGAAAGCCTGAAGGCGGTGCTTGGTTTTCGGGGTCCCGTACGCGGCTAGGCTCCCAAAAAGTCTCACACATGTGGTATCCCCGTACTCAGGAGAAGCAGCAGAATGTATTTTGGGGTGTAATTTCATATATTTCCATGGCATGTTTGAGCAATATATCATTTAGTGACAACTTTGTGCAAAAAAAAAAAAAAAAAAAAAAAAATTTGTCTCTTTCCCGCAACTTGTGTCGCAATATAAAATATTCCATGGACTCGACATGCCTCTCAGCAAATAGCTTGGGGTGTCTACTTTCCAAAATGGGGTAATTTGGGGGGGTTTTGAACTGTCCTGGCATTTTATGCACAACATTTAGAAGCTTATGTCACACATCACCCACTCTTCTAACCACTTGAAGACAAAGCCCTTTCTGACACTTATTGTTTACATGAAAAAGTTTTTTTTTTTTGCAAAAAAATTACTTTGAACCCCCAAACATTATATATTTTTTTAAAGCAAATGCCCTACAGATTAAAATGGTGGGTGTTTCATTTTTTTTTTTTCACACAGTAATTGCGCAGCGATTTTTCAAACGCATTTTTTGGGGAAAAAACACACTTTTTTTAATTTTAATGCACTAAAACACGCTATATTGCCCAAATGTTTGATGAAATAAAAAAGATGATCTCAGGCCGAGTACATGGATACCAAACATGACATGCTTTAAAATTGCGCACAAACGTGCAGTGGCAACAAAATAAATACATGTTTAAAAGCCTTAAAAAGCCTTTACAGGTTACCACTTTAGATTTACAGAGGAGGTCTACTGGAAAAATTACTGCACTCGATCTGGCCTTCGCGGTGATACCTCACATGCATGGTGCAATTGCTGTTTACGTTTGACGACAGACCGCCGCTTGCGTTCGCCTTAGCGCGAGAGCAGGGGGCGACAGGGGTGTTTTGTTTTTTTTTGTTTTTTTTTCTTTATTATTTTTTTGCTTTTTTAATCTTACTTTTAAACTGTTCCTTTCATATTTTTTTTTTTAATCATTTTTATTGTTATCTCGGGGAATGTAAATATCCCCTATGATAGCAATAGGTAGTGACAGGTAATCTTTTTTGAAAAAATTGTGGTCTATTAGACCCTAGATCTCTCCTCTGCCCTCAAAGCAAATGACCACACCAAGATCGGTGTGATAAAATGCTTCCCCAATTTCCCAATGGCGCTATTTACATCCGGCGAAATCTAAGTCATGAAATACTCGTAGCTTCCGGTTTCTTAGGCCATAGAGATGTTTGGAGCCACTCTGGTCTCTGATCAGCTCTATGGTCAGCTGGCTGAATCACCGGCTGCATTCTCAGGTTCCCTGTTGAGACAGGAGAGCCAGAGAAAAACACGGAAGACGGTGGGGGGGGGGGCATTCCCTCCCACGGCTTGTAAAAGCAGTCTAGAGGCTAATTAGCCGCTAGGATTGCTTTTACATGAAAGCCGACCGCTGGCTGAAAAGAATGATACCAAGATGATACCTAAACCTGCAGGCATCATTCTGGTATAACCACTCAAAGTCGTGAATGGCGTACCTGAAGACAAAAAAATGGTTAACAATGGTTAACAATAAAGCACAGTAAAGTGTAAATAATTACACACCTGAAAAACAAACATGATAAAACATAATAACAATAACAATAACAATAACAATCAATAACAATAACAATAACAATAAAACATTGCAGAATAGAATACAGTAAAAAAGAGCAGAACAATAGAGAGAGAGAATAGAGAGAGAGAGAACAATAAAACAACAACTATTTTTTTTTATTTCATTATTTTTTTTTTTTTTACACTTTTTTTGTAACTAACTTTTATAACGGTAACCGGTTCCAGGTTCGGGTCTCTCAAAATGCGATGGCATCTTGGGAGACCCTGTGAAAGTGTGCCTAGTCTGTGGAATGCTGTACCCTACGCTAATACTCAACTAGTGAATGGTAGCGTTCAAAACATTCACCAATGCAAAGACCAGGATTGTCAGGACAGGAGGGACAATAATAGTGGGTGTCACGCCTATATCCTCGCTTGCTGCAGACACGACATCTTTTTTGGGGGGTTCGTTGGGTAGGGGTACTCGGGAGGACATAAAAATGCCTCTCATGCAGCCGACTGCATTTGGTTGGGGATGTGAATGGGGGAAGTACGGGCGCTGCAGAAGCGGTGGGTTCCCAATTAGGATTGGCGAATGCAGCAGGAAGGGCACTATGGGCACGACGGGCCTGTGTTTGTCTTTTTGGTGGCAGCGGGACACTACTTGTGCTTGCCACCTCCCCAGCTTGAACTGCACTTATGGGACTCGCCACGTCACCAAGTGTTACTGCAGTGCTGGTTTGACTACGACCGGGGTGTACTAGGCTGCTGGCGCTTGCCAGTTCACCAAAACACTACCAAAAAACTGTTAGCGATCGCAGGGATCAGGCCTGACTCTGCGAACGCTGCAGTTATGCGTTTAGTGTTTTGTAAGTGACAGTGATCGATCGATACCGCACTTGGGTGGGCTGGGCTGGGCCGGGCGGAGGGGCAAAACGCAGGTGCTAGCAGGTATCTGGGCTGATCCCGCTAACACTGCGTTTTTGGGAACCCTAAACTGCTGGTGACGCTAGTATAGATCTGATCGGATCAGATATTGATGCGATCAGATACTATACCACTAAGGGAGGTGTACAGTGCGTGCGTGGGTGTTAGCGGTACTGGCGCTAATCTGACGCTGCCTGGGGCTGGTGCTTGCCAGTTCACCAAAATGCTACCAAAAAAACTGTTAGCGATCGCAGGGATCAGGCCTGACTCTGCGAACGCTGCAGTTATGCGTTTAGTGCCTTGTAAGTGACAGTGATCGATCGATATACGGATCTTATTTCCACTACTCGATTTGTACTATTTTAAGGTGAGAGGCTAGAGAGACTATATTAGAGGACATCACCGCAGGAATTATTCCATCAGCATTAGAATACACACAGACCTGATTAGAAGGACTTTTATTCACCCAATAGCGCCATCTATCTTAGACTTTATGTAATACACAACTCTACCTTGTAATGCTGCTATCCTGAGTTTAAAGGCGCAGTTAGATGGAATATTTTTTACACTGAGTTTTTAGTGCACTTGTGATATCATTTTAATATCAACCACTTTGCGATGGATTGTACCTTATATTAATTTAATTTAAGGATTTTGTGATAAGTATTTATCAGTATCTATTTATGGTCATCCAGTCACGGTTGCATTTTATATTGTTTAAGGCCATTATATTCCACATAAGATATATTCATTCACTATTTTATTATATGGCTGCACTTTATTCACTCTATTAATTTATTGAATATTTAACACTTTTTACAAGGTTTTTCACGCATTAAGATACACCCACGTGTATTTATGCTACCATAATGTTTGATAATTTTTGTTAATATTTATTATTTAGACACTGTCACTATTGGAATATTGCGCGAAATTTACTAAATTATCTAGTGATCGATCGATACTGCACTTGGGTGGGCCGGGCGGAGGGACAAAACGCAGGTGCTAGCGGGTATCTGGGCTGATCCCGCTAACACTGCGTTTTTGGGAACCCTAAACTGCTGGGGACGCTAGTATAGATCTGATAGGATCAGATATTGATCCGATCAGATACTATACCACTAAGGGAGGCGCATGCTGCGTGCGTGGGTGTTAGCGGTACTGGCGCTAATTTGACGCTGCCTGGGGCGACGCATATCACCGCCGGGCGATCGGGGGGCTAAACCTTTATTCGGTAATAAACGGCGGGTGCCCTGACACTATAAAAAATAAACGAACTAACCAGCGTCAACCGTAACGGTTATACGGTGATCAGTGGTGAAAGGGTTAACTAGGGGGCAATCAAGGGGTTAAAACATTTATTAGGTAGTATATGGGGGTCCCTGACGCTATAAAACGCTGACGGCGAACCTAAATATTTACCTCACTAACTAGCGTCACCAGCGACACTAATACAGTGATCAGAAAAATGATCGCTTAGCGACACTGGTGACAGGGGGTGATCAAGGGGTTAAAACTTTATTAGGGGGGGTTAGGGGGGTACCCTAGACCTAAAGGGGGGTAATATACACTGTCCCAACACAGTAACTGTCACAAACTGACACTATGCAGTAATCAGAAAAAAAAAAAAAAAAAAAAAAAAAAACCGGTGGTGTCAGTTTGTGACAGGGGGGGGGGGGTGATTGGGGGGGGATCGGGGGGCGATCGGGGGGGGGATCGGGGTGATTTGTGTGCCTGGCTTGTTCTACTGTGTGTGTGTAGTGTTGTGCACTCACATACTTGTCGTCTCTCCTCGGGCCGGAACGGAAAATACCGACCCGAGGGGAGATGACATCACTTCCTTTGCTGCTGTTTAGCATACAGCAGCAAAGGAGTGTTCTTATTGGCCGGCGGCGATCGCGAGGGGGGGGCCACGAACGGATGGTCTCCCCCTCATCACCGATCGCCGCTGGACAAACGATGACCGCCTCGGGCACCGGGGGGGGTCCGATAGGACCCCCCACCCGCGGAAGGCAAATCACGTACCCTGTACGTGATTTTGCCTGTCCGTGCCACTTTGCCGACGTACATCGGCGTGAGGCGGTCGTCAAGTGGTTAACAAAAGACCCTTTAATTTTTTCTAAAACGAAAATTCGAAAAACCAAATATTCGAAAATCCAAAAATTTGGAAATCCGAAAAAAAGAAAATCCAAAAATAAGAATGAGAATTTAAAAGAAAAACGAAAATCCAAAAATTTGAAAGAACAAAAAACATTCTGATAATTTCTATTATAATTTAAATATTAAGTTTATTAACCATTATTAGTTTTTATTATTTATTAATAATAAATAATAATAAAAGCTATAATATTATAAACTATTAAATTATAGGTATTGGAATTACCTTTCAAATTTGAACGTAACGAATATGAATTTATCTGAAGTTACGAATTTATTCAAAATAACAAATATTGATCATAACTAAAGTCTCCTATACCATGTTTATGTAATTTCAATAGTAATTTCAGTATTTTTAAAGCTTATACTTTCAAAATATCATCTGGTGATCCTGTCATATATAGGTCTTTTTTCAGGCACTTCCTGGTAAAGGGTGACAATGCTTTGTCCCTGACTACTGATCCTACATTGCCGTAGTCCTACATGGGCCTGTAATGGAGGCTACAAGTAGCTGCTGGATCCGCCATTGTCGCCATCAAGAAACTCACCCTTTTTTGCTCCCACTCATCTATCATTACATAGCACTGTGTTATTCAGGAAGTTTCAGGTTTTAAGCATATCTTGTCATAGGCTGCTATAATGTAGCTTGCTATGCTGTGAACATTTTGCAATGTGATCCAAATTTAATGGTAGTATTGTATCAGCCAAAAAATAAACGGAAAATAGTCATTTTGCAGATCAAAATAACAAAAGCAACTAAGGGTAGGCTTTAAAGTTAAACAGGAATGTTCCTACTCTCCTGGTGACCAGATTTTGGGCATTGAAGGCTGTAAGTATTCCAGTCATGGCCTGGAATTCATTGGGACCTGCACAGGTGGAGGAGCAAGGTGGAGTATCCCTCCTATTCCTGGTAGACAAACTGCAAGGACGAATTTCAACTTGCCAACCCATATATAATAGCTTTATTAGGGAGTGGCTCTTATAAAATATAATTTATATGTAATGCATTTTACACTGCGTGGGAAAAAAGAAGTCAGATCTGGATTATTTTTCTATGAGATTTTATAATAAAGGTATTGATGGGTTGGCAAGTTTCTGGATTTTTTGTTTGGGAATTTGTGCATTGAAATGTTGCTGTGATTTCCATTCTGCTTAGCTATTAAACTTTTTTTGAACTTTTTCCTTCATTATTTTGTCCTACAAAAGTACTATCCTTTAAAATGTGATGTTGGTTACAATGGGTTTGCTATGTTATGGTAACCAGGTAATGAAACTTAATGACTCTTATTTTCTACAGGACCAGGAGTCCCGATATACACTTTGCACAGGACCAGTAACAATGAAGGTAATGATTTAATTGAAATTGCATGACTCTTTACAGCCTCTCCCCCCCCAAAAAAAAGATCATATACAGTGGGGATTCACTCTTGTTATATTGCAGCCATTTGCTAAAATTAAGTTCATATTTTTCCTCATTAATGTACACACAGCACCCCATAGTGACAGAAAAACACAGAATTGTTGACATTTTTGCAAATTAATTAAAAAAGAAAAACTGAAATATCACATGGTCCTAAGTATTCAGACCCTTTGCTGTGACACTCATATATTTAACTTGGGTGCTGTCCATTTCTTCTGATCATCCATGAGATGGTTCTACACCTTCATTTGAGTCCAGCTGTGTTTGATTATACTGATTGGACTTGATTAGGAAAGCCACACACCTGTCTATATAAGACCTTACAGCTCACAGTGCATGTCAGAGCAAATGAGAATCATGAGGTCAAAGGAACTGCCTGAAGAGCTCAGAGACAGAATTGTGGCAAGGCACAGATCTGTCCAAGGTTAGAAAAAAAATTCTGCTGGACTTAAGGTTCCTAAGAGCATAGTGGCCTCCATAATCCTTAAATGGAAGACGTTTGGGACGACCAGAACCCTGCCTAGAGCTGGCCGTCCGGCCAAACTGAGCTATCGGGGGAGAAGAGCCTTTGTGAGAGAGGTAAAGAAGAACCCAAAGATCACTGTGGCTGAGCTCCAGAGATGCAGTTGGGAGATGGGAGAAAGTTGTAGAAAGTCAACCATCACTGCAGCCCTCCACCAGTTGGGGCTTTATGGCAGAGTGGCTCGACGGCAGGGCAGCATCTCTTCAGTGCAAGACGCATGAAAGCCCGAATGAAGTTTGCTAAAAAACACCTGAAGGACTCCAAGATGGTGAGAAATAAGATTCTCTGGTCTGATAAGACCAAGATAGAACTCTTTGGCCTTAATTCTAAGCGGTATGTGTGGAGAAAACCAGGCACTGCTCATCACCTGTCCAATACAGTCCCAACAATAAAGCATGGTGGTGGCAGCATCATGCTGTGGGGGTGTTTTTCAGCTGCAGGGACAGGACAACTGGTTACAATCGAGGGAAAGATGAATGCGGCCAAGTACAGGGATATCCTGGACGAAAACCTTCTCCAGAGTGCTCAGGACCTCAGACTGGGCCGAAGGTTTACCTTCCAATAAGACAATGACCCTAAGCACACAGCTAAATTAACGAAGGAGTGGCTTCACAACAACTCCGTGACTGTTCTTGAATGGCCCAGCCAGAGCCCTGACTTAAACCCAATTGAGCATCTCTGGAGGGACCTAAAAATGGCTGTCCACCAACGTTTACCATCCAACTTGACAGAACTGGAGAGGATCTGCAAGGAGGAATGGCAGAGGATCCCCAAATCCAGGTGTGAAAAACTTGTTGCATCTTTCCCAAAAAGACTCGTGGCAGTATTAGATCAAAAGGGTGCTTCTACTAAATACTGAGCAAAGGGTCTGAATACTTAGGACCATGTGATATTTCAGTTTTTCTTTTTTAATAAATCTGCAAAAAATGTCAACAATTCTGTGTTTTTCTGTCAATATGGGGTGCTGTGTGTACATTAATGAGGAAAAAAATGAACTTAAAGCGGAGTTCCACACAAAAATTGAACTTCCGCTTTTCGGAACCCTCCCCCCCTCCGGTGTCACATTTGGCACCTTTCAGGGGGGAGGGGGTGCAGATACCTGTCCAGGTATTTGCACCCACTTCCGGCATAGACTCCCATGGGAGTCTATGCCTCTTCCCGTCCCTTTGCGCTGTCTCCTGGGAAACACACAGCTCCCAAGAGAGAGCGGGGACCACTTACGATGCGCAGCGTGACTCACGCATGCGCAGTAGGGAACCGGGAAGTGAAGCCACAACGCTTCACTTCCTGATTCCCTCACCTAGGATGGCGGCGGCAGCTGCCGAGAACCGAGCGGGTTCTCGGCGTCGCATGCCGACATCGCTGGACCCTGGGACAGGTAAGTGGCCATGTATTAAGGCTTTTAATATTTATTTTTTTTGGCGGTGTGGGTGGACCCCCGCTTTAAATGATTTTAGAAAATGGCTGCAATATAACAAAGAGTGAAAAATTTAGGGGGGTCTGAATACTTTCCGTTCCCACTGTATATGAATTCACAACAGTAAAGGCAAGGTAAAAAATATGGTTTTAGGTCCATTGCTGCCGCTTTCTGCCCCATTATAAAAATAAACATCAAAGCTTGGAAATAGTAATTTAAGCTGTTTGCAACAGCACATTTCCCCTAGGTCAGACTGTGGCTTCTGGGCCATTTCTGTTTCTCTGCCAATACTTTGTATTAGGGTTGCACTGATACCACTTTTTTAAGACAGAAGAACAAGTACCGATACTTTTTTCAAGTACTCGCCAATCCCGATTATTGATGGTTTTTTATGTCATGTGACCGTGGCACTAATATGCAGCACTGATGGGCACTGATGAGGTGTGGACTGTGTCAGTAGTTTTAATTTTTTTACATTTTATTATTTATTTATTTATTTTTTTAAAATTTTATATTTATTCGTTATTATTATTTTTTTTACATTGCTTTAAACACTGACACTGGACTATTTTTTTACAATTTAACGTTGAAATATTTATTACATTTTTTTTTATTATTATTATTTTTTTTATCAGCCCTGTTGGGGTGGGGGAGGGCTTTGGTGAGATATCGGGGGTCTAAACTAACCCCTGACATCTCCCCTTTGACAATACTACAAAAGCAAATACTCTTGCGCACAGGTGTGTAAGCTAGATGATCCCAGGGGTTCAGAAAGGACAATGAATTTCGGCCTTGCTGCTCTCCAGGATGGGATAATCCTAGTAGTAAACGATAAAAAAAAAGGCTCTGATGAAGAAGGGATAAAACGCGTTAGCCAGCAGCGGTTCGTACAACCTCCTCCTAGGACCTGGAAACTGCTACCAGCGGACCAATCGCCTTGTGATTGTTTATAGTGCGATTTTATTTTTTTTTTTCTTCCTACCTTTTGTGAGTAGATTTTAATCTTGGTTTTAATAAATTTACCTTAGGATAATGCACTAGGCTGGTGCGCTCTCTTTTTCTTATCATCTCCTCTTTGAGACAGGGAAAGGAACTGAGGACACAGATTCCCCAGTCCCTTTCTCTGCAGCCTTAGCTGCACTGAAGATGAATGGAGAGGGGACAGAGGGGGTGATTTACGAAAGCCGTGCACCATCAGTAGAGGCGCACGGCAAGGTTCAATGCATATCTTCATATTTAGTAAATGGCGGCCAGTAACAGAGCTCGAATCCCTCCATTTACTATAGCAATCTCGGCGCACTGGAGAATGCAATCTGTGCCACTATGGACATGGCGCACAGCATCTCCAATTCAATATTGACAGAAGGTGGAGGTGCCAATATTATGGGGTGATGTGAGGAAGTTTAGTAACCACTGCCCAAGTAATAAATATGCACACAATAGAATAAAAAAGTAACTTTTTCAGAGAAAGCCTGCTGTGCCTGCAAGTACGTTTAGAACTGCGTGAGATCAATGTAAGCAGTGCTCATGCGCAAGCGGCTCTTGCGCTCGTTCACATGAGTTTGTTCACTGCGCGGTCAAAATCTTAGTAAATCTTAAGCAACATACATCCAATTGCACAGGTTGAACGGGCACACTTCTAAACTTGACATTTTTTTTTTTTATGCGGGTCCAGCTTTATGTATTTTTTTAAGGAGATTTGCACACAGGTCATGTTGGCATGTTACGTTGCCAACATGTGACGTGCACCTTGTTAAAATTATGTAAAAAGACTATCGCTCCTCTAGCTCTTCCTAAAAGTGCATTTAAGCTTTTTGCTTTTAAAGGGGAACTCCACGCTCCATTCTCCAATGCTCTTGTCTCCCCCCTCTAATCCTTGGATTTCCATGGGCTAGCTTTTGCTTTTAAAGGGGAACTCCACACTCCACTCCATTCTCAAAGGGCTGTGAGTTGCCTTCACCAATCCAATCCACATCCTTTTTCAGAGCATACGACAGGGCCAGCTAGGAAAGGGGCGAGAAGAGCGATTGCCCAACTCCCTCCTGAACCATACAAGGCCACATGCACTCAACATAGCTGGCTGCCTTTGGGGCATGTTGGGCTCAGCCCAAATACCAACCACACCTAGCACCTAGTTTAAAGGGGCTTTCCACATTCTGTAAAGCCCCCTATCTGCAGCCCCCCACAACCCCAGCCTAGGGTTGTGTGGAAGAGGCCCTTGTCCCCCTGAATATCGAAACAAGGTGGTTGACTTTTGGGGTGACCGAGCCCCTCCTGCCCCCAAGCATCCACCCCCCTTTCATGGGCTAGCTTGTTGTGTGTTTGGCTAGGGGTTTGTTAGTGTGTGGGAGGGGCACAATATTTTTTAAGTTTGGGCTGGTATTTTTCACGTGGGGGTTCTCATTTTAAGCCTTAACATACCCAAATAGACAAGTCAGTTCCCATAGACTGAAATGGTATTTGTTGTATAACTTTGCCCATGTTAGGCTCTTTGTTTGCCCCCCTGGACTGGGGGGTGTTTGTCTCATCTGTAATTTTGTATCGTGCTCAATGATGTGCTTAATTATGGACAGGGGGTGGCTTATTTTGTGCTAACTGCATTTGGGTTGTCCTGGGCATGCTCAGGGACTTTGGTCTTTTGCTGTGGCTTTTGGTGTGTGAAATGCATTTGGGTTGTTCTGGGCATACTCAGGGACTTTTTTTTTGTTTTTTTTTGTGTAAACAGCACTTGCATTTTTCTCTGCATGCTCAGAGTGTATGTTTTCTGGGTTACTAATTTAAGGATATCCTTAACAGGTGTACCCACTTTGAAGTTCTCTCTACACTAGGTGAACTTTGCATTGTGTGTTTTTCATAGACTGTCCATGTGTTTTCAATTGCCTCATTAGCACACAAACCTATGTTATATAAAGCTTGCAGATAGCGTTCTTTACCTTACCCTGAAAAGATGTGTGTGTGTCAGTCAAGAGCGTACATTTGGGTGTCCTTATAGTGTTTGTAACACGTGTATTTTGTTTGTTATGTCTTTGCAAAACAGATGTGTTTTAGAGCAAGTATTTTTTACTTTTGTTTATTTCTTATTTCTTGGGGGGGGGGGGGGATATTTTTCACTGAAATATTTTTGATGTTGTCAATGTTTGTAAGTAGTTAGTTTCACTTTGATTTAATTGTCTGTGCTGCATTATTTTGCAAAATCTTCCTCAAGATGTTGTGACTAATAAATGTTTAAATACTTAAGAGACTGTGGGCGCAGTCCTTTTAACTCCTGTTCATTTCCTCTGCAAAATGGTCAGACCTCAAACCAATATTCTGTTAGTGTCTCAAATTAACATACACTTGTTTCCTGCTTTCCCTGCTCTTTTCCAAGTCCTGTTTTGTTGAACAATAAAATTTGTAGCAAATTTTTATGTTTTATGAGTTTTGTTAATTTGTTTTGCAGATGCATGCTCAATCCAAGTAATGCATTTTACACACTCTCCCCCCCCCCCAAACAATTTTCATGCAACAGATTTCCCAGCTGCAGCTTAACTAGGCTGACTGGGATGGCAAAACAAAAAAAGGTGTGATTTGTCTAAAAGCTACTTTCCTGGTGCCTTCATGGTAGCATATGCATGAAGTGTGCATGTGCTGCCATGGATAGACACCAGGAAAGGAAAATTACAGAGAAGTAGGTATTACATTTTCCATTTTAGCGCAATGGTTCTCAGCCTCAGTCCTCAAGTATTCGCAACAGGACATGTTTTGGGAATTTATCTTGGCTAAAATAGCTGTCCAAAATATCAAGCCATTGACTCTGATTTAAAGCACCTGTGCAAGAAGGAAAACCTGCAAACATGGCCTGTTGGGGGTACTTGAGGACAGGGTTGAGAACCACTGATTATAAGCACTGAGCTAAAATCTAACTCAAGACAATCCTATTCTAATTGTGGGCATTTGAGGGAAACCCAGCTATACAGAGAGATCGGTGCTTATAACTCCCCCCACTGCCGCACCGATCGTCTCTTAGGCTGCTCAAGTATCGGTCCAAGCATCGGAGTATTTGCATGAGTAAAAGTACTCATGCAGATGCTCAGTATCGGCACTGTTACCAATTATAGTATTGGTGAAACCCTACTTTGTATTCACACGGCTGTATTTGGATCTATAAATATTTGCTCCGTGAGGCAACTCTATGATGATGTATTGCCCAATACTTATTGTCAGTCCTCTTGTTTCCTTGATACCTTATCCATTTTGTTGATACTTTATATTGTGTACCATGATAAAATCAATAAACACATGATAAAAAAGCAGTAGCCATTTAGACATGATGGGAGCAAGGTAAGTACTGTAGGACTATTTTTCTGAAACCGTAATGAGGGGGAGTTGCAGACCTAAAGACAATGTACTGAGTTTTGGTTCACTTGAACTGGCTTACAGTTTACTGCTTCTACTGCAGTCATACAGACATGAAGACGCACATTGACACACTTATTGACTTAAAGGGTAACTCCACTTTCATGGAAAAAACATTAGCAAATAAAAAATATAGCATATACAATTGTGGCACAAGCCATATTGTACTTGAATGTTATTAAAAATGACCTTTCCTTTTTAATATGCAGTGCCGTTATTTTCTATAAAATGCAAAATGGCAACCTGGTGGGGTTCTGTACACAGATGGTGTACAGAACGCACCCAGAAATATAATTTCCTGCTTGTGTGATTGGCTCACTGATTTTCCCAGAAGTCTGCAACTCAAATTTTGAGCATCCCCTGCAACAAAAATGTCATTTTTGGTGGAATGCTCTCAAAGGGAAATCGTGTCTAAAAGCATGCAGACCCTGCCACTTTCCTCATTAGAGCCCAGCAAGTACAGCAGCTGATTGATAATTATAAAACTACTCCCATATAGAATAACTCTGCATATGGACACAGACAAACAAACAGCTATGCCTTCAGAATAATAAAAGGTAGGAATTTGTAACAAAGTTTGTTATAATTCCTTCAATGTACACAGATCACCTAGAGGGGAATGTTTTTTTTCTCAACAAAAGTGGAGTTACTCTTTAAACTACAAGTATGTTTCTTTCTCGAACATCACGGGACACAGAGCCACAGTAATTACTGATGGGTTATATAGGTATCACTGGTGATTGGACACTGGCACACCCTATCAGGAAGTTCAACCCCCTATATAATCCCTCCCCCTTGCAGGGATACCTCAGTTTTTACGCCAGTGTCTTAGGTGATGGACGTGTAAAGATGTCCTGTGCTGAGCTCCAAAGGGAATATCCTAAGATCCTATACTGGGGCAAGCCAGGCGAACCGGATCCATTCAAAGTGTCTTTTCATGGCCGAATTGAATGGTACCCGGGCCTCGTGTCCGAAGAAACGAGGTTTTACCCGTAATGCTTCTCTTTTTAGAGAGCTGGACCCCGCAGATCAGAAAATGGCTTTAAACTTCCTAATTTCTGGCGAGGTGCTTTACGGTCCCAGAACTGTTGGATCCCCCTACTGATGGGGGCCCCAGTCTCTGACGGTTTTTTCAAACGGAGCCCACCGTGAGAGGTGAAGATTGGGTCTGTGTAAACGGCACCCTGCGGCTGGATAAGGTAAGAGGAGATTCCACAGAATTTTTGAGTTCTAGTGGTTTTTCTCCTTTAAGGTAAATGCATGCTATGCCTATTGTGACCACCGGGGGCTGCCAAGAGCACAAACCTACACATGCTGACTGACTGTCTCAGGTGTTCAAGTGCTGATTATGTCCCAGCATCTCAAAGCAGGCTGCAAGCAGGTAAGGTGGAAAGGGGGATTTCTCATGTTTGAATGTTCCCCCCCAGGCTAGAGAGGGGCCACAGGGGTCTAGAAAGTGGTTATACCACCCGGGCTCTGCGGCCTAATGGCCACCATCTCTGAAGATAGCCGTTCAGGCAGATCTTGTTACCAGTCTCCCTCCTTCCCCCCCCCATCCCCAGCCTTTTCTCCAGAAGCATGACAGGAGAGTCGGCAGTGCGGGAAGCGCTCGTTTTTTTCTAAACTCGAGGGGGGGGGCGGTAGAGGAGGGGGCGGGACGTCAGCACAGGTGCTTAGACTCCCACTCAGGCCAGCTGCAGGCTATTAAAGGCACTCTGTACAGGTGCACTCAGCCTTCTGAGAGACACAGAGCTGACGGTCGCATGTAAGGTGGGACACAGGCATTCTCCTAGGCAGCATTTACTGAAGTAACACCAGACTGAGCATTGGGTAGCAAGGCTTTTAGCCAGACTACATCGCTCAGCAGGCAGTGTTCATTTGTATACCTCACACCTTGTTGCTTTGCACTATGGGTAGAAGAGGTTCAAGCACCCCAGGAACCAGAGACACTAGGGGATCTCGTTCAGGTTCTGAGGGCCCCCTGTCGGCAGCATCCTCCCCCCCCAAAGATGGGCCAGGGACGGCTAGCCAGGGAGAGCCATCGGGGTCAGGGGCTACACCTGCTTCTGGCACTTCAGCCCCTGTATATATTACACAAGAGGTTTTTTCCTCAACCATTAATGGTCTAGAGGAAAGATTAATGGCCGTGATTACGTCTTCACTCAGTGGAAGAAAACGCACTAGGCCTTCCTCTGTTCCCCAAGATCCTCAGACAGAGGAGCTCTGGGATAAAGGAGATGAATCCCTTTCAGAGGATCGGGATGGGATGGATGATTCCTCTTCGGGGGAATCAGGTGGAGAGGGACCCTCTGCGACTTCCCAAGAGGAGAAAGTCTTAGTGCAGATCCTCACTGGATTGGTCCGATCCACATTTAAGTTGCCCATACCTGAAACTACTAAAGAATCCTCTTCTGCTTTGGGGTCACTGAAACCTTTCCAAGCAGCACATGCTTTTCCTGTTCATACTTTACTTGAAAAGCTCATTTATTCTGAGTGGGATCACCCAGACAAACGTTTTTTTCCGCCGAGAAAGTTTTCAACACTTTATCCGATGGAAGAAAAGTTTATTAAAATGTGGGGAATACCGGCTATTGATGCCGCCATTTCCTCCGTAAATAATAGCCTGACTTGTCCTGTAGACAATGCTCAGATGCTCAGGGATCCTGTAGATAAAAGGATGGAATCCCTATTGAAGGATGTTTTCTCCTTAGCAGGATCAGTGGCCCAACCTGCAGTAGCAGCGATTGGAGTCTGTCAATACTTAAGAGACCATGTTAAGCAGGTCATCAAAGTATTACCTGAACAGCAGGCCCAGGGGTTTGCTAACCTTCCAGCGGCCTTATGCTTTGTGGTTGACGCCATTAGAGATTCTATCGTGCAAACCTCCCGTCTTTCACTGGGGTTGGTGCATATACGTAGAATCCTATGGTTGAAAAATTGGTCAGCCGAAGCACCATGTAAGAAGCTACTGGCTGGGTTTCCATTTCGTGGTGCAAGGTTGTTTGGAGAAGACTTGGATAACTATATCAAGAGAATCTCTTGTGGGAAAAGCACTCTCTTACCTGTCAAGAAGAAGAGTAAGCGTCCCTCTTTCAAACGGACTCTTTCCCCAGCGCCGGGGGCTCCAGCCTCCAGGCAGTCTCGACGGCCGCCTCCATTGGGGTCCAGAGACAAGAGTCAACCCCAGGGACAAAAGAAGTCCTGGGGAAAGAAGCCTACTAGGCAAAACACTAAGACCTCTGCATGAGGGGGCGCCCCCGCTCACTCGAGTGGGGGGAAGACTGCGACAGTTCTCAGAGCTCTGGCACGAGGACTTCCAGGACAGATGGGTAATCTCCACGGTAACCTTAGGGTACAAGCTGGAGTTTCAGGAATTCCCTTCTCCTCGGTTCCTCAGATCAAATGTTCCCAGAGACCCAGAGAAGAAGCAGTCGCTCCTTCTAGCGTTAGAGCGACTTTTGTCGCAGGAGGTCATTATGATAGTTCCCGCAAAGGACCAGGGATTGGGCTTCTATTCCAACCTTTTTACGGTCCAAAAGCCAAATGGGGATGTCAGGCCCATTTTGGACTTAAGGGATCTGAACCGATTCCTAAGGATTCAATCCTTCCGCATGGAATCAATTCGAACAGTAGTTCCCACCCTGCAGGGAGGAGAATTTCTGGCATCAATAGACATCAGAGATGCATATCTGCATGTGCCCATTTTTCCTGCTCATCAGAAGTTTCTGCGCTTCGAGGTAGGAGGGCGCCATTTCCAGTTTGTGGCTCTGCCTTTCGGGATAGCCACTGCACCTCGAGTGTTCACAAAGATCTTGGCTCCTCCTCTGGCCAGATTAAGGGCTCAGGGTATAGCTGTCATAGCATACCTAGACGACCTGCTCTTGATAGACCGGTCGGTAGCCTCTTTGAATGGAAACTTGAGGACCACGGTCAGGTATCTAGAACACCTAGGTTGGATCCTCAACTTAGAAAAGTCTTTCCTAAAACCAGTAAGAAGACTGGAGTATTTAGGTCTGATTATAGATACAAGCCAGGAGAAAATATTTCTACCTCAGGCAAAGATCACTGCTTTGAGAGAACTGATTCTGACAGTAAGGACCAAGAAGGGTCCCTCAGTCCGCCTTTGTATGAGGCTACTAGGGAAGATGGTGTCTTCATTCGAAGCAGTTCCCTATGCTCAGTTTCACTCAAGAATGCTGCAACACAGTATTCTGTCGACCTGGAACAAGAAAGTTCAGGCATTAGACTTTCCGATGCACCTGTCGCATGCGGTGCGTCAGAGCCTCAATTGGTGGCTCATACCCGAAAACCTGCAGAAGGGGAAATCCTTTCTACCGGTTACCTGGACGGTGGTAACAACAGATGCCAGTCTGTCAGGTTGGGGAGCAGTTCTGGAACAGGCTGCGGTCCAAGGGGTATGGTCCAAGACAGAGAGGACCTTACCCATCAACATTCTGGAGATCCGGGCGATACATCTAGCTCTAAAGGCCTGGACTATCCGGCTACAGGGTTGTCCGGTCAGGATCCAGTCCGACAATGCCACAGCAGTGGCTTATGTCAATCATCAGGGAGGCACCCGGAGCCGAGCTGCTCAAAAAGAGGTGAACCAGATCTTAGTCTGGGCAGAGATGCATGTGCCATGCATATCGGCAGTTTTCATCCCGGGAATAGAGAATTGGCAGGCGGACTATCTAAGTCGCCAGCAGTTACTTCCAGGGGAATGGTCTCTGCATCCCGACGTCTTTTGGGCCATATGCCAAAGATGGGGGGGTTCCAGATGTAGATCTCTTTGCATCCCGATTCAACAAAAAGATAGACAGATTTGTGGCAAGGACAAAAGATCCTCTTGCATGCGGGACGGATGCGTTGGTGATTCCGTGGCATCGGTTCTCACTGATTTACGCATTCCCGCCTATTCTGCTACTACCACGACTCCTTCGCAGGATCAGGCAGGAAAGGAAGTCGGTACTTTTGGTGGCCCCCGCTTGGCCCAGAAGGACTTGGTATGCAGAAATAGTAAGGATGACGGTGGGTTCCCCGTGGACCCTACCGGTACACCCAGACCTGTTATCTCAAGGTCCAGTGTTCCATCCTTCCTTACAAACGCTAAATTTGACGGTTTGGCTATTGAGACCCACGTTCTGAAGAGTCGTGGGCTCTCAGGTCCTGTCATATCTACCTTGATTAATGCAAGGAAGCCAGCTTCCAGGATGATTTATCATAGAGTCTGGAAAGCTTATATAACCTGGTGTGAATCCAGAGGTTGGCATCCCAGGAAATATGTCATAGGTAGAATCCTTGATTTTCTACAGATGGGATTAGAGATGAAGCTGGCCTTGAGTACCATCAAGGGCCAGGTCTCTGCTTTATCAGTATTATTTCAGCGGCCACTTGCTTCGCATTCTTTGGTCCGAAACTTTATGCAGGGGGTGATGCGTCTTAATCCTCCGGTTAAAGCGCCCCTAAACCCCTGGGACTTGAATTTGGTCCTTGCTGTGTTACAGAAATAGCCTTTTGAACCAATAAGTCAGATTCCTTTGGTCTTGTTGACAAGGAAATTAATTTTTCTGGTGGCCATCTCTTCTGCTAGAAGAGTATCAGAATTAGCAGCTCTTTCCTGTAAGGAGCCTTATTTGATTATACACAAGGATAGAGTGGTACTACGCCCTCATCCTAGTTTTTTACCGAAGGTGGTTTCTGATTTTCATTTAAACCAAGACATTGTTCTACCTTCCTTTTTTCCAGATCCCTGTTCTCCGGAAGAGAGATCTCTACATTCGTTGGATGTAGTAAGAGCAGTTAAGGCCTATCTAGGGGCAACTACTCAGATCCGCAAGGCGGATGTTTTGTTTGTGCTGCCAGAGGGTCCCAATAGAGGACAGGCAGCGTCAAAAGCTACCATTTCTAAATGGATTCGACAGTTGATCATTCAAGCTTATGGTTTGAAACAGAAGATTCCTCCGTTTCAGATCAGGGCACATTCCACAAGGGCTATTGGTGCTTCTTGGGCAGTGCATCACCGGGCCTCTATGGCTCAAATCTGCAAGGCCGCAACCTGGTCTTCAGTTCATACATTCACCAGATTCTATCAGGTGGATGTGAGAAGGCATGAGGATATCGCCTTTGGGCGTAGTGTGCTGCAGGCAGCGGTACAGGGTCCTCAGGTCTGATTGCACCCTACTTGGTCGTGGTTCCCCCCCCTCAGGTAGCATTGCTCTGGGACATCCCATCAGTAATTACTGTGGCTCTGTGTCCCGTGATGTTCGAGAAAGAAAATAGGATTTTTAAAACAGCTTACCTGTAAAATCCTTTTCTTTCGAAGGACATCACGGGACACAGAGGTCCCGCCCCTCTTCTAATACACTATATTGCTTGGCTACAAAACTGAGGTATCCCTGCAAGGGGGAGGGATTATATAGGGGGTTGAACTTCCTGATAGGGTGTGCCAGTGTCCAATCACCAGTGATACCTATATAACCCATCAGTAATTACTGTGGCTCTGTGTCCCGTGATGTCCTTCGAAAGAAAAGGATTTTACAGGTAAGCTGTTTTAAAAATCCTATTTTTTGGATTGTGGGACATTAAACCATCATGAACCAACATGTGAACTGCTAAATCGTTTTTGATCCTAATCTTTTTAATATCATGAAGTCTCACTTCTTTTGCGTGCTATGTACTACAGAATAAAATGCCAAGGGAGAGCTGTCAGATGTGGATGTATGGAACATCCACCTAAGCCATGACCGAAAGCTGCAAAGTTCCAGGGGGTAGCAGATAATCTTTTTCATTATTTATCATAACACATTCCTTTATTCAAACATAAATCCAAAACACATTTTATACTGATATACGTATTATTTTATTCACCCATTATATAAGATATTGGGAATTGCATGGGTACAGAGTGACTGTTCATGGAATCAGGACCATAAATTTATTTAGGTAGCTATGTCCAAAGGTAAAATCCAGCCTAGAATGTAGTGACTGGGGTAGGTGAGTAGAGCTGGACTCTTACATTCAGTTGTCACTCCTGGACTTCAAAACATAAACTGGGCAGAAAGCAATGCAGTGATTCGGCTTGGATAAACTCTGCACCATAAACCCTATATAATAACTGTGTCTAAGGATAAAGAAATACAATGAGGTCAATTTCTTTCTCCGTTTTAGAAATAAGAGTTTTTGAGAGTAATGAGGAGCTAAAAGTCCTACTTGACGATATTCAGATGCCCACAAAAGAACATGGCAACATTACCCTCCATGGATATAGTAAGTATTTCATGAATTTACCCTTTTTTACTCTGTGTTTATTCATTACTGTGTATGGGAAATGGAATTTGTAACTTATTTAGGAGAGGCTGGGAGACTGATAAAGACACTGCTCTGCTTTGACTGCTGTTATAGGCTCCCTGGGGTAAACTGGGCCATGGTAACTAAAACAAAGTTGATATAGATATATATATATATATATATATATATATATATATATATATATATATATATATATATATATATATATATATATATATATATATATATATATATTACACACACCTTACAAACCACTCAGCGTCTGCTACCCCTCTCTGCCAATCCCTTCATTGGCTGGCACTCACCCTACATATTAAATAAAAAATACTAACAATAACTTACAAAGTCATCCACAATCCAGCCCCCAGCTACATCACTAACTTAGTCTCAATATACCAACCAAATCTTTCTCTTGATTCCGCCCAAGACCTCCTGCTCTCTAGTTCCCTTGTCATCTCCTCCCATGCTCCCCTCCAGGACTTCTGCTGAGCCTCTCCCATCCTTTGGAATTCCCTACCCCAATCTGCCCAACTATCTTCTACTCTTTCCACTTTAAGGCCATCCCTGAAAACCGTTCTCTTCAGAGAAGCCTATCCTGCCTCCACCTAACAACTGTACTTTTATTTTCTCCATCAGCTCATCCCCCACAATTACCTTTTGTATCACTTGACCCTCCCTTTTAGATTGTAAGCTCTAACGAGTAGGGCCCTCTGATTTCTTCTGTATGCAATTGTGTTGTAACTGTACTGTTTGCCCTAACGTTGTAAAGCTCTGCGCAAACTGTTGTATTATATAAATCCTGTGTAATAAATGTATACTGTATATATAGTGAGTATAGAAAATAATCACCCCCCCTTTTAAAATAATCACATTTTGTGGCTTTGCTGCCCGAAATGAAGACAGACACAGTTAAAATTTTAGTCTCATCTGACCATAACACCTTTTTCATGTGGCCTCAGAATCTTCAAGGTGCATTTAAGGTGGTCAGTTGAGACTAAAATTGAATTATTTGGCCTCAACACCAAATAATATGTCTTGTGGAAATCCAATACAGCTCATCATCCAAATAACACCATTCCTACAGTATAGCATGGAGGTGGTAATATCCTGTTATGGGGGTGTTTATATTCCACGGGGACTAAAGCACTTGTCGGGATAGAAGGAAAAATAAAATACCATCAAATTCTTGAGGAAAATGCGCTGCCTACTGCCAAAAAAGTTGTCAATTGGTATAAGGTTTACCTTCCAACATGACAATGACTTAAAGCATACAGCAAAAATGACTACACCATGGTTAAAGGAGAAAAAGGTAAATGCCCTTGCATGGCCCAGTCAGAGCCTAGACCTAAAGTGTTTGTTACTCTAAAAAAAAAAAAAAAAAAAAAAGATCCTGCTCTTTTAAAGCATGAATAACCACACAGTGCTTGTGCTGTGTCATTTGGCCCCCTGTATCACCTGAAATACCTGACTGATCCTGCAAGTTTCTGCCCTCCCCCCTGTAAACTGACCATGGTATATCATAGCTGCTGAGCCCTGACACCGTGGTCAGGTACGTGCCTCCATCAGCCGCTGTTATCTGCAGCTCTTCTGTATCTCCCTCTGTCCTCCTCCCCCTCCCCTCCCTGCCTGTCTGCTCCTGGGTCGGTGCCTGCCCCCTCCCCTCCAGCTGCTCAAATAAAACGTTTAAGGTCTCATATAATCCTCTGTTTCCTAATGATATTTGCTATGGTCTCTGTGTTTTATAACAAAAATGCAGTTTATACCTGTTTTAAGAACGCAGCTCGGCGCTCACGTGACAATCCGGCTCTCTCCTCCTCTCCTCCTCTCATCCTGACTGACGTCAGTGGAGGAATCTTAGTCCGCCCGCTGCAGCTGTCAGACGGGGAAAGGAGAGAGCCGGTCGGTCACCTGAGCGCTGAGCGGCGCTCTGAAAACCGGTATAAACTGCATTTTTTTTTTGTATAAGACACAGAGACAGGAGCAAATATCATTAGGAAACAAAGGATTATATGAAGTTATCAGTGTGGGTTAACAACCACTTTAAATCCCATTGAAAATCTGTGGAATGACTTGAAGAATATAGTCCACAAACGGTTACCATCAAATTTAACTGAACTTGAGCAGTTCTGCAAAGAAGAGTGGGCAAATATTGCAAAGTCTAGATGTGCAAAGTTAGTAGAGACATATCCCAACAGACTAAAGGCTGGAATTAAAGCAAAATGTGGTCCAACAAAATACTGACATAAGGGGGCTGATCCTTTTTCCAACTCGGTGATTCTTTTTTTATTTATTTCAGGGTTTTTTTCTGACATGTTGGTGTTATATCTTTTCACTTGGATGTTATAAGTTGCACTAGTAAATACAGCTGAATAAAACAAAAACTGTGTCTGTCTTTATTTCATACTGCAAAGCAAAATGTGATTATTTTAAAGGAGGTGATTCTTTTCTACACCCACTGTATATATTGTACCTTCTAGAGAATTAGTAATGGTGTCTAACCGGTCTTGTAAATTCCACCTATTAATTATAGCCAATGAGAGCTGCTAACAATAGTCACATGTCACAACACTGAATACAAGCAATCACTATGGCAAATAATGCATGCATTTTAAGAATAGTGCCCACATAGTACTGAACTTTATATGTTTTACTAAACAGCGACCCATCATGTCTTTGTTTTAGATTTGTGGTATCAGATGATCTTACCTCCTCACTTTGATAGATCCAAGAAATATCCTTTATTAATTGATGTGTAAGTATACAAGCAATATAGATTCATTAGAGGATTTCTGACTGAGAAAGATTCTGGATACATTCTTCATATCTTATCAGAAGATGACTGAGGTCATAGTTGTAATTTTTTATTGATTTGTTTTTATGGTAACCTTTTTCTGAATGCTTTCTTTAATCCAGAGACTCGTGATTTCAAGCTTATCATATAAATATGTACTAAAGTATGCTTTCATGTTGACAGTTATGGAGGACCCTGCAGCCAGAAAGTTGACCAGTATTTCAGGCTAAACTGGGCTACGTACTTGGCTAGCACTGAGAAGATTATTGTGGCCAGTTTTGATGGTCGAGGGAGTGGATATCAAGGTGACAAAATCATGCACGAGATATACAGGAGGCTGGGGACAGTAGAGGTAGAAGATCAAATTTCTGCTGGCAGGTAAGTCGGCACTGACACATAGTTGCTACCAGGCTTATTCAGTAAATCTGGTTAAAAAACAGGGAGGAGATGCAGATTTCAGTAACCCATGGTAACAGCAAGGTGAGGTATCGATCTTGTACATTTTGTCTGCATTTTCCTGTTTTGTTTCTTTTTTCGAAAACATGTTGATATATCAATTGGCTACTCACTAATTTGACCTTTTATAAGTGAGTGACTATGCATTTTGTGATTTAATGTTATTAAACTTTAACTTTCTGTTTTCATCTACAGCCACTATCATTTTCCAGTGTGGGTGGTCTGCTTAAATACTCCCGGGCTCCTCCCATAATTTCAGGCCACCATACTGGCCTTCCTATATATCTCCTAATAATATTCATTGGATTCGTAGAAGCGAGGCAGAACTTAAAGTGGTTCATATACTGTATATTTCCCCAAGCAACAAAACATATCCTTCTGCATAATACACTTAAAATCTACAGTTCTCACACAACAAAGCCCTGAAAATTGGACTTTTAGAAAATTAGAATTTTAAACCATAAAGTATTTCCCCACAGTATCTGACAGTGTTTATACCTGTAAAGTATGAAGGGGTGAACTGAGGTCGTAGAAGTAAACTCTGGGACATGACTATAGGTTATGTAGTCTTGTCTAATGAAAAGGCTAGTAAGTCTTTACTTCCAAAAAATATTTGCCAAAAATGTGGGAAAATCTATTTAGATGGGAAGTAATATCCACCTTCTTTGGAAACCCATCAATCAGCTATTTGGAACACTTCCATAGTTGGGATCCCTCAGAAGTAGAGGTCTTTGCTTGTCTTTCTGTAGATTTCAGTGGGCATGTGAGACTAAAGCTGTGCCAGTTTTCTTTACAGATGAGAAAAGTCAACTACTTCTGAGTTTTCCAGGCTGCCATATTAGTAGGGTCATCAGGAGATGTGGATCTGTCCCTGGACATTGAACGGGTATTCCATTTTTTTTCTGAACACGGACAATCCCTTTAATGCAGCATAAGTACATTGCTACAAACTGAAAGAACATCAATGGCAGTGTCTTATAAAATTTACATAGACGCCAGTCTAATATAAGCGTTTTCCATGACAGCTTCCTAATGAAATGTTGGTTAGTACATGACTGTTATTAATTGGTAGAAAATTTTAAAGGACAAAATTTGCTGAGCTAACAAAATGCCTCTTCTGGTAACTGTATGACATGGGACAGGCGTATATATTTTGGCTATGGAGACATGCAAGGTTGCATTGTATAATAATGACATGTGTTTCTCATTTAGGCACTTTGCATCTTTGGGGTATGTTGATGAAACAAGGATGGCTATTTGGGGATGGGTAAGTACTACATTACGTTTCTTACTTTATATTAATAATTTTGGTGATAATAAAATATTACTCAGACAATCATCATAAATAAATATAGAAATGGCACAAATTATAGCAGCTCAGTATTCAGTAAAATGGTTGTAAAGTCCCTATTGTTTACTTGTACCTACAGGTAAGCCTAAAATAAGGCTTACCTGTAAGTACAGCAAATATCTCCTAAACGTGCACCATTTAGGAGATATTTACTATAGTTGCAGCCGGTGACATCACCGGCACTGCGCTCTCAATGGACAGCGTGCTGTACATCATGAGGAACTGACAAGAACTTCTGTACAACAGGGTGGTATTATAGGCAAGTTCAGGGGGCAATTCTGCTTGGTAAAAGAAATTCAACAAATTGGCATATAGGTTTAGGATATATAAAATTTAAATACCAAGGACATATTTTTTAGCTTTTTTTTTTCTCCGTGCCTCTACTCATTTCTCCACTGTATCTATGGGAAAAGCCATGAGTGTCAAACAGGCTTAACAAACATGTCTACTTTAGTTCATCGCATTTAGTTGCAATGTGGAGTGTGAGAGTACTAGGAGTTTATCCAAAAAGATGAGGGTGTTTTTGCTTTCTTTTCAGCTCACAGGACATGAAAAAGATATGACATTTCTGGCAAAATCAACAGGTGCTTTCTGTACTTGCTGAAAATGTTCTTAGCCAAAAAACAATAAAACATGAATGCAGCTACTGCCATCTAAGGACTGTAAGCTGCAAAATTTTAAAGATTTGTTTTAGATTCATCTGTATTTGTATTTTTTTTGTTTTCACTGCAAAACTTTAATAAAGAAATATGGAACATTAAAGATTTGTTTTGGGTTTAGCCCCCCTGATCCATGCGCCCGGACCCTAATCTACATGCAGGGTGCCAGGCACATGGATTCCAATGGTTTTTTGTTTTAAGCACATGATTAGAGCCTGAGGCTCTAATTGGCTTCAAAAAAGGGGTGAGCTCGGGGTGCAGAGCACTGCGTTCTGAGCCCACCCACTTGTATGACAATAGGGAATTAAAATTCGCTATTGTCTTCCTGCTTCTCCTCCCAACCAGGAGGAAGCGGGTCGAGCCGATTGGCCAAGAGGTGAAGAGATTGTATTGGCCGGAACTGGGGCGGGGAGGATGTATGGAGCGTCCTGGGAGATGGCCGCCCTGATCAGAGCGATCTCTTTGCTCTGCATCGCGAGTGAGTTTGTCTGGTGTCCACCCCCCCCCCCCCAACTTTTAGATATGCTTAAATACTGAGCTAAATGCAGACAACTAAATGCACAGCTGAAATACATGTATATGAGCTGTTTTGCCTTAACAAAAATAGTTAAGCCAGCCAGTCTTGTAATCCAGACTCCTCTACTGGACAATAAAACCAAGGCCATTACTGCTTTAAGTGTATCCATAGTTTTGAATAGAGTGGGAAAGGATTAAACTCCAGTGAAGTTTTTCTGTCGTCGGAAGCTTCGCTGGGGGGGGGGGGATTCCTTCACTTCCTGTATGTTCCCCCCAGGACAGAAATTGAGGAGGAATTTCTCTAATGGAGCCCTGGATAGCAGTAAAGCTTGACAAGGGTTCTAACACTGCCCCATTCAATGCAGAGCTAAAAAAAAAAGTTCTAGATATACTTTAAGAAAATGGTGCATCACACCAATGTTAGTTCAGAATCTTTCCCATTAACAGTACAAAGTACATAATATTAATAATATTCATTTTAAACTGTATGTGTATATGTGTCTTTTCAGTCATACGGAGGTTATGTATCTTCTATGGTGCTTGGCAGTGGAAGTGGTGTGTTTAAGTGTGGGATTGCAGTAGCCCCGGTCTCAAGCTGGTTTTACTATGGTATGTGACACAACAATGTAGTTTTTTTTTTTTTAAACAAAACTCAATTTTTTAAGGGTATGTCTACTCAGATCTGATATTCTTCTTTGGATGAACATTAGATAAATTGCTACAAAGTATACAGTTGGAGTATGCTGATAGTAAAGTTATACACTTGAGAGTTACTGATTTCACTTCACTACGAAACTACAACTTGAAGCCCACTTGAACTTTAAATTTAGTCCACCAAAATACATTCTAGGTGTGCAAAGTCCCAGAATGTTTTCTTTAGAATTTAAATACAACCTGAGTGAAAAAAAAGTCCTCTGCCAGCATGCTGCAGGGAAGATCTTCTGGAAGCAGATATCTCTCTACAGAGGTCCTAACCCCGCCCCTGCTGAATTACTGAATTAGATCTATATCTCTTAAATCCGCATACTCATGAGCCATACTGACCGGGGATCTCTAGCTCTAACCAAGCTTGGGGTTTTCCTAACCTCTGCAGAAAGATCACTTTCACCCAGAGAGCAAGGGTCCTTTTCTGCAGAATACAGGTAGGGGACAGGCTTTTCTACTTGTGCTGTTGTTGCTTTCCAAACCAGCTTTTAGTTCCACCAGGAGATGCTAGTCTTCTTTATCAATCATTAACACAGGTCCCTTAATTATATTGTGTGTTAACATTGCCTGCTCAAGCCCCGAAGAAGGAGGAGATCTTTTCGACCCAAAACAGGTTAGCTGTGTTTCATGCTCTTAACCATTAAATGTTTCAAAAGGTCCTTTAAGTGAGATAAACAGTTGTACATGTCGATCTTCAATACACATCCAGGAATTCACCATCTGGCAAACACCCTGTTTGTCACTGTCAGAGTGGTATAAGCCTAGGATCTGAACATGGTACAGATATCAATATATGGTTTTGAATTCTACTGGTCCAGCGCTATCACACACACATCAAAGAAAGAAGATTGTAAGACATTTCACACCTTCGTTTGGAGGCACCTGCAAAGAATTTATTGTAGTTGGTTTAAACTGAAAGCTCCTTTGGGCTTTAAAATCATGTCACACTTTCATTGATGGTCTTGGCTGTGGTTACCTTTAAAAAGTAAAGTTCTAAACACAGGGAAGGATATTTTGGCACAAAAGCCCCTGAGATAAGGAAAAATAAAAAAGAAAAGGTGATTCAAAGCAATGATGCAATAATGAGACCCCTAAAACACTTATTAGTAGCCCACAGATTGTTTTTAGTGGTTACCAGTAACTGCTCCATATTGCACAGTTTAACAATTTTATTGACAATTTTTAAAAAAAATAATCAAAGACCTTATGAACAGCTGATTTTACTTACTTGCTCTTGTAATATTTGAATGAAATTTAGGACAGAACCTCAAATACATTAATTTTAAAAATCTGGTCTAATGCCGCAGATACACAAGTGGAATTTTTGACCGGATTGGTCCGATGGACCGAGTCCGGCGGACAATTTGACTGTGTGTGGGCTTCATCGGACCTGCAGCAGACTTTTTCAGTCGAAAATCTGATGGACTTTAGATTTGGAACATGTTTCAAATCTTTCCGACGGACTCGAGTCCGGTCGAAAAGTTTGCTCGTCTGTATGCTAGTCCGATGGACGAAAACCGACGCTAGGGCAGCTATTGGCTACTGGCTATCAACTTCCTTATTTTTGTCTGGTTGTACGTCATCACGAACGAATCCGTCAGACTTTGGTGTGATCGTGTGTAGGCAAGTCTGTTTGTTTGGAAAGTCCGTCGGAAGTCCGCCGAAAGTCCGTCCGACCAGTCCGGTCGAAAAGTCCGCTCGTGTGTACGCGGCATAAGAGTCCCAATTGGCATTAGAGGGTTGCTATACATTCAGAATCTCTCTGCAGTATTACAGCTTAGAGAACAGATAATGCCATTGGGAAGGAGAGGCCAGAATACTGAGGAGCTGCCAGGATCTTTAAATGGGGTTAGAGAGAAGGCGATGATGATCAGGAAGGTTTATCAATTTGTAATTTGAAGAGTAGAAATTATAGCTTACCCCTGGAGTGAGTGTAGATCCTTTAAAGATCCCACACAAGTAAAGTTAGAATCTGATCGAAGGGTCCATGGATTTGATATTTAATCACATAAAGTTATATTGGATCATTTGGCACTTTTTCATCATCTGACATACTGTATATAGTATGCTTTGGTTTAGCAGGAAACAAGCAATATATCAGGATTCTTGTTCTGGATTACTAAGGGTACTATGGCATCAAAATTAGTAAACCTCAATTCCTTCAATTCCCCAAACAAGTAAACAGTACTTTCCAGATCTGTTCTATCAGCTGCTTGAAGCATACTTTTTCTTTCCCCAAAGCAATCAACATAACCAAACTAAATAGTACTATTACATATATGCAAATGTTGACTTTTTGTCAAAAGTCAACAGCTAAGCCATGGTCTCCATCTCCATCCAAGGGTATGGTGAGAGGGAATTCACATGTCAGAGGAAGGGCGGATATGTCTTTGATGTGCATGCTGTAGTTAATAGAAGGATTGATTGTTTTTATCTGGCAGCAGTTTCCTAAACATTGGAGAAGGAATGGGTTGTTTTTGTAACATTCAATAACTTGTTAATGGTTGCCATTCAGAACTATTTGAATCTATCCATGTGTTTCATATACTGTATATACTGTACCTAGCCATATAAAGTAATTTATCCCTTTCTACAAATTACAGATTCTATTTATACAGAGAGATACATGAGCCTGCCTACACCAGAGGATAACCTGAACAATTATAAGGTATGATATCCTGTATTATCAAACATTGGTCATTGTATGGTTTTTCTTCTTATTGCCTTTCAGGTTCTCTAGCCTTGTGTCAATAATTTCCCACAGGCTCCTCGGTATGATGTAAACAGCAAGCAGAGAGAAATGGTAGATTTGGGTGTGTTATAGATATTTAGATGATTTAGGGCAAAAAGGAGTCCTAGATAAGGTAGCAACTTCTAGACCCCAGTTAAATGTATCCTCCCTGGTAAAGTGACAAGCAGGAGTACAGCTTTGGTGAATTGCGCTATCTCCCTGGTTTACTGGGGGAAAATGAAGGTTTTATTTGGATCCCCTGGAGATCCTTAAAGCTCTAGGCCCCTGTCTATTTTTCCGTGTGAATGGTCTGGGTCAGTTCAATGCCCCATATATCGACCAATAATCTGTCCCTTGGCTGCCTTTATTTGCCCTTTGCTGTATTTGCCCTTATAATGTTTCTGGTTGCAAAAAATGTTATACCTCATTAAAAAATAATTGTTTCCAAGGTAAATGAACTATAATTAATATTTAATGTACATTTACATGGTCATAAAATGTAATAAGAACAAGGGAAAGTGTCACATCTCCTAGCCTAGCTTCTCTAGTTTAAAGTCTGTGAGGCCTTTCCACCAACTCTGGCTTGGACAATTAATATTGTTAAATAGAGTTCACCTTAAAAGTTTAATTTTACCCTTTAGTAAATTTTCAGAAATACACACTGCAAAATAAAAATTAAAAAACAGTGTACCTTCATACCATTTTGTAAAATTGCATCTATTCCATAGAGACCAAAAAACATCTCTTGTTATTTGTGTGTTACATTCCTAAGTGAACTGTGGACAGGACTCTACATAACCATTTCTTTTTCTGTGGTCGGTAAGCAGTGTGACTGCTCTGTTCCGACCCATTTTTCTATCCTGAATGGCTTGTTTCCTAACTGTCACTGAATAAGTATATTGTATACTTGACCATTACTGAAACAGTACTTTGTGGAATCTGGGTTCCTTACAAGGTCAAATCATTAAAACCTACAAATTTCATTAGTCAGTGCTTAAAATAAAAACAGTCTGCGTTGCCCCAAAGCCACCAATCTGCTCCAGAAAACAACAATTAAAAAAGATTTAAAAGTTTACTTCTTACCCTTTGCTGTCTGGAAATACAAACCTTTTTCCCATTATTATCCTTACTTATAATAGCTAAGAACCTAACAAAAAGGAAGGAGCATCTTTACAGATGACCAGAATTTTAAAGTAAATTGTATTTTGGAGAAGGATTGTGGGAAAATGGTCAAAAAGTTTTTTCTACCCAGGGATATATTTTAGTTCTCACTAGCTCAGTGAGAGATACAATTCAGTTTGTTTTCCACTATTCAGTAATTTTACTAGCTAAACCAAAAACCAATGAACCTCTCTTTTTTTTCTGCAGAGTTCGACGGTCATGGCTAGAGCGACGAGCTTTAAGGATGTGGGATACCTCCTCATCCACGGCACAGCAGATGGTGAGTCTCCTCTAATTAGGCTTCTACTACCCATGACAGATTTCCAGCATCAAAACTGACAAAACAAAAACTTGATGGCCAAATGCTATATTGTGATGACCGAGACAGAACAACACTAATTGTCTACAAATGTAAATTATTAGCTGTGTAATTATATCATATGAATCTAAATCTGCTGCTACTGAGCTTCTACCACATGTTCAGCGTTAACTGTTTTTGCTAATGAAAAGGATTTATCAGCACATCAAGGAGATTTGGGTATCAATGGTTAAAATACCTTCTCTGTAACCTAACTTCAACAGACTATGGGGGCCTCTTCCATGACCCCATGTTTCTGCATGCATAGGGCCAAATACACAGGTATTCTGAAATCGCATATGTTATTCTGAAGAGCATCAAATTCAGTAGGTATTTGCTAAGCATTTGAGAAGCCTTCTTAAAACCTGTAGGGCCCTAAAGCAACCAGTGGTGAAGACTATAGAGGTCAATGAGAGTGCTGTCTATTGCTTTAC
This sequence comes from Lithobates clamitans, assembly GCA_037952925.1. Classification (NCBI taxonomy): domain Eukaryota; kingdom Metazoa; phylum Chordata; class Amphibia; order Anura; family Ranidae; genus Lithobates; species Lithobates clamitans. Next base: position 2,900,205 of record JBBGZY010001335.1, on the reverse strand, counting down.
AGCTACCCTGCAGCCAATCTTACTATTTAAATAGGATAGGCTCCTCTAAATAAGAGCAAAAATATTTACCTCCCCTATTTCCGGTGCCACCAAATTCCACTTTAAAGAGGAATTCTCCCCTAAATCTGCTGGGAAACCAAAATTCCAGAAATGTTCACCTCCTATGTTACACTGTAGTGCTCAATGGTTCCTCCAATCAACATCCACAACACTATTGTTTTCTGTTAGGATGAGAGGGTGGGCAGGAGGAACTGCTGAGCACTACAGGGGACACAGGAGACTGACACTTTTGGAAATATCGGTTTCTCAGCAGACTCCAAGAGGTGATTCCTCTTCATTGAAACAGCATTTTGCACAGGAGAAGCAGTAATTGTATTCTTCTTTACAAGAAACTGCTTTATTTTAATTTCTCTGTAGCGATTACTTCCAGATGTAGCTTGAGGGTGCTTTAAAGATACACCTAATTTAGAACAAAAAATTAAAGTGTACATGAAACCCCATGTTTTTTGTTTTGGATAGCATAGCGAGGGTACAGAACTCCTGCAAGGCTTTGACTGCTGCCTGTCTTCTTATTATGGCAGATTTACTCTGCCCTGCTGACCACTGTCAAAGTTTGTTCAAACCCAAGTTCATCCAGGCATTGAAGTTAACTGTCATTGCTAGTCAAACCCAGTTTATACTGAACCCAAGCTCATTCATGGTTGTTGCCACAGCAGCAATAGAGGGAAAAATTTCCAAGGGCACACTTGTTCTCGTGAAAACTTTCTAACAGTTCACTTTGCTTCCATTTGCTGGTAATCGTTTGATCTGTGAATCTTTTATTTAAACCTTAAGGCCGCCTTCACACAGCCAATTATCTGCATTCTGCGGGCTCTAATGGCAGATTCTTGCCAATGGAATGACCGGGTCATGTGAATAGCAGCAGTTGGTCAGCCTTTATAAACAAATGTTAATTAAAGTGCAGCGCTAAGTGATGCAAACAAATGAAAGTGCAAAAAATGTAAACAAATAACACTGATAAAAGTGTAGAACGCCAACAATCTGATAGAGACAGTGCCTGTATCCATCCATATTGATGTAAGTGCATTACTTATTCAATAAACATATCTGGTTAAGGATTTTATGCTGTGTTGGCGTTTTTCTTTCCTCAATCTCTACATGCCTGGTTGAGCCTTGGACTTTTTGTACGCTGAGTTGGAGTGGCATTCCCTTTGTGTTGGTTCCGTGTATGCCGGTTCCTGTGGAGTCCATTCCATCTCCTTTGGTTTCTCTGCGCATTTGGCTCCTTGCTGATGGCAAGTAGCCCACTGGATCCGGTAAGAGTACCTGAACATTTTGTCTGGTGGTGGCTAATTTTTTCTAAGTGCTGGCACAGTAAATTTTTTCACTATTGACTTTATAAACTAATGACTGGCTGACAGTGGCAACATATAGCTGCTCACTGCGTGTTTATCTGAGAATGTCCGAGCCTGGATGCAGTGTACTGTGTCTAGGCTGGGACATCCGTAGGTATGGCTACATGCAGAGCCCACTGTCAGCCTGTCATTGGTATATATAGGCTGACCAGCAGCTGCTGTGCACATGACCCAGTAATTCTTCTGGCAAAAATCTGTCGCTGGAATCCACAGAATGCAGATAACAGGCTGTGTAGAAGCCTTGTAATTCAAATATTTCCAAACACACTCCCTCTAGTCTTCTTGCTGTCTCTCACATACAGATTGTCAGTACTGAGACAGTTCTCACAACAGTTTCCAAAAGTGGGGAAGGGTGCTTTCATTTACAGAAAACAAGCTGACAACAGCACATCCCGACTACTACACTTGTCCTAGACAGCCTAGTATAGTACCTGGCTTGTGCTGTTGTCAGCTTGTGTTTTTATGAATGAAAGCTCTTTCTTCCAGCTGCAATCTTTCACAACGCAAGCTGCCTGTTTGTGCTCTCTGGTCTTCAGAATAGCAGGCTGCAGCTACAGACTCTGTGTGTAAAAGAGGAGGGGTGAGGAGACTGCACATCAGAGCAATGTTCTGTCTGGCAGTTTAAAGCGGGGGTCCACCTATCTATCGTTTTTTTTTTTGGAGTTCATTCACAAACTTTTCTTCTCATGATTATCTACTCACATGTTCTGTGTAATAAGTCCGCCTGTGTCCGATTTTCGTTGTAAAGAATAACTTATAAAATTCACTGAAGGTGGTTTCCATCTTCATTGTGGGCATTTGAAGCCCACAAGCATGTATTTCCTGGATGCAGTGAATACTGTGCTCCCAGCATTCACCGAGATGTAGTGATGACGCTGTTGCACAATGCATGCAGGGAAGCCTGAGACTAGCTCCCAGGGGACTGTGGGAGGTCTGGGAGAGGCTAGAAACACGCCTACTCCCATGGGAGGAAAACCAGGAAGTGCTAAGAAGATTAGAAAAAAAAAGGTAATTACGGCGATTTAAATTTTTTTACACAGCATGTCAGCATCTAGGCAAGGAAGAGAATGCATAGAGATAATGTTCAAAATTTGGGTGGAACCCCGCTTTAAGATAAGGGGGGTATGGCTGTGCAGGCTTTGTGTGCCTTCTGTGCTCCTGAGCTGTTACTCAAAAAGCCGTCTTTGTTGATCAGGGTTGTCAGATAGCTAAGATGGTGGACAGGCTAGCTATCTGACGACACATCTCAGCAACCACTACAGAGATTAGAAAAGGGAGGGAATCACCTGGGGAGATTACCAAACATTGTTTCTTCTGGTGATAGTTCTTCTTTAATTAGAAAGGGAGAAGGTTACACTTCCAAAGCTTAAGGAAAAAAATAAGTCATCAAATGCTTTCCACTTCTAATTGATATTGTTTTTATCATATTAAACATTTTATACTCACCTGCACTGTTCAATGGATTTGCACAGAGCGCCCCTCCTCCCCTTCTGAGGTCCCCCACCAGCGCTATCCATTCCTCTTCTTATGTGTCTGCCCCCATAGAAAGCCGCTTGCTATGGGGCAAACATATGAGCTAGTTTCCGGGCCAGGCTGTGTGTGTCTATAGACATAGACATACACAGCTTTGCCCTGACCCTGCTCTCGGCTCACAGGATTTAACTGACAATGGCTCCCACTGCTGCACAAACTTCCTGTATAGCCGCGTACACACGAGCAGAATGTCCGACAGAAAAAGTCAGATGGAAGCTTTTCATCGTATATTACGATCGTGTGTATGCCTCATCTGACCTTTTCTTTTCGAAAATTCTGACGGACCTAGAAATAGAACATGTTCTAAATATTTCCGTCAGAACTAATTCCTATCGGGAAAACCGCTTGTCTGTATGTTGTTCCAACGGACCAATAATGGCGCATGCTCTGAAGCAAGTACAAGATGAAAGCTATTGGCTACTGGCTATTGAACTTCCTTTTTCTAGTCCCGTCATACGTGTTGTATGTCACCGCGTTCTGGACGGTCGGACTTTGGTCAGACTTTGGTTTGACCGTGTGTGGGCAAGACCGCTTAAATGGAATTTCGATGGAGTTCCGTCGGAGAAAACTTCGGAGTTTATTCCGACGGCAAAACCGGTCGTGTGTATGTGGCATTAGAAGACAAAGACAGGGGGAAAGAACTGCAGACAGGCACAGCGCTGGATCGATAGAGGCAGTGCTGGGACAAGGCCATTTGGTGCCCAGGGCGAAGATGGCAAACTGTGCCCCCCCCCCGTTTTTAAGAATTAATGTAGTTTCAAAACAAGAATATACTTAAAACAATACAAATTCAATTAAGTTTACTGCAATAGAAACAGAGTTCACTCACACATTTTAATTATATGTATTTTTATTGGAGGCACTTTGAAATAATAATGCAAAAAATATGCTTGTAGAGAGGCCTGTTAACCGTTTTTTCTGTCAAGGCCAATGTGAACATACTAAAGTTTTCAGTTTTGCATTATTTTGTGTGAGGTAGTGCCCCAATACCAAATATTCACATAAATAGGAAAAATGTAAAATCAAAAAATATCACAAACTTCTCAACCAACATACATGGCCTTCAGCAAAAAAGAACCCTCAATACAAAATATTAACATATAAAAGTGCAAAATCAAGGGATTACACTATTTCTCACTGAAACATATAACATTCAACTGTAATCTTTCCTAAAGGTACTGGCTGGAAAGGGGTTAACATCTTGGGGGAATCAAAGTGTTAATTGTATCTAACAATGTGTAATGTGAGCTGCTTTTTACTACTGACTGATTTTTTTATTTTCCCTGCTTTGCACAGAAAAGAAAAAAAAAGTGATTGTTCCCTCTGTACAGAGCGCTGTGTTGATTGTTAACACAGAGCTCTGGGCTGTGATCAGCAGCTCCCAGCCACAAATACCAGACTCTCGCTGTGTACAATTACAGGGGAGTAGGTGGGAGAAGCAGCGACATGTGGGTATGTCCTGGTGCCTGTAGCTGCCACCTGCGGTGGGTTAGCAAGTGGTTAATTGGCAATGGTATTGGTAATATGCCCCAGGAAGGGGGTTAATGCACTGTCACTGATGTATTAGTGGCCAGTGGCAGTTAATTAACCCCCTTGTGCTGCATTAGTGGTACCAGTGTCCGTGTTAATTAACTCACTGGTGCCACTAATGCAGCACAAAGGGGTTAATTAACTGCCACTGGCCACTAATACATCAGTGACAGTGCATTAACCCCCTTCCTGGGGCATATTACCAATACCATTGCTAATTAATCAATAAATCTGCTTACTTGAGTGATGATGCCCTCCTTGATCACACTCCCATTTTAATAGCTCCGGCAGGAGGCAGCACTCCATGCTCGTTTTCCATCCCGCCTCCCGGCCAGCCTCTCTGTGAAGTCCCGCCGGCCGGGACTAGGAATCGCCTGTTGGGCGCAGCGGCGACTAGGAACAATATATATAGGGGGGGTACATAAGATGCCACAGTCAAAACTTGGGGGGCACTAATAATTTTTACCAGTAAATCATACCACCAAAAATAAACTAAATAAGTATGTGTGTGTGTATAGATATATAAGATAAGTTGAGAGTAATGTGATATATTTATTGTCTTATTGTGGAACCACACCAGCAATGTTAGAACTCATTAACACAAGTGGTGAGGGGGGCTGTTAAACCCTGCAGTTGAGCCAAGTTTTTACCAAGTTTTTACCCTCACCCTCACTGCTACTCCCGTTAGCTGCATAAAGGCAGTGGCTGTGGGTGTCTAATGCCTTCTAAAGAGTGATCTGCACGTGAAGTGCTCTTCAGAAAGCAAAATGAGTATGAATGAGCCCTAAGGCTTTAAGGTGAAGCAGAGAGACAGAACACACAGACCTTGCATTCTTTTCTCCCAGGTAGAGATCTAATGTAAGAAACAGGATTTCTGCTAGTTTAAAAGAGTGCAAGTCTGTGTTCTGCCCCTCTGATGAAGATCTTTCACAGCTTGGTGTCAGGATGAACAAACATGAACAGACTGTAAGAGCATGTCTTCCTCGGATCCTGTTCCCCTTTCTCTCTGCTGCCTGCACTAAACAACCAACCTACCATGCTGCTGTCCCTCTCCCTATCACTGTCCATGCTGCTGTCCCTCTCCCTATCACTGTCCATGCTGCTGTCCCTCTCCCTATCACTGTCCATGCTGCTGTCCCTCTCCCTATCACTGTCCATGCTGCTGTCCCTCTCCCTATCACTGTCCATGCTGCTGTCCCTCTCCCTATCACTATCCATGCTGCTGTCCCTCTCCCTATCACTGTCCATGAGGCTGTCCCTCTCCCTATCACTATCCATGCTGCTGTCTCTCTCCCTCTCCCTATCCATGTAGCTGTCTCTCTCCCTCTCCCTCTCCCTGTCCATGCAGCTGTCCCTCTCCCTCTCCATGTCCATGCTGCTGTCCCTCTCCCTATCACTGTCCATGCTGCTGTCCCTCTCCCTATCACTGTCCATGCTGCTGTCCCTCTCCCTATCACTGTCTATGCTGCTGTCCCTCTCCCTATCACTGTCCATGCTGCTGTCCCTCTCCCTATCATTGTCCATGCTGCTGTCCCTCTTCCTATCACTGTCCATGCTGCTGTCCCTCTCCCTATCACTGTCCATGCTGCTGTCCCTCTCCCTATCACTGTCCATGCTGCTGTCCCTCTCCCTATCCCTGTCCATGCTACTGTCCCTCTCCCTGTCCATGCTGCTGCTGTCCCTCTCCCTATCACTATCCATGCTGCTGCTGTCCCTCTCCATATCACTATCCATGCTGCTGCTGTCCCTCTCCCTATCACTATCCATGCTGCTGCTTTCTATTCCTAAAGCAAAGAAAAACAGGAGCAGAGGGGTTATTTAGCCACTTCCTCCTCCTCTGGAACTGCTGCTTAAAGTTGTCCAAATCTGGCGGCAGGAGAAAGGGGAGGGGCTGGAGTAGCATGATTGGATAAGAATTGCCATGTGACTGCACAGATCATCCTGCATCTCTTTGCTGTGAGTTTTAGCTTTCTGAGAATACAAACAGGGGTGGGCTGGGGGTCGGGAACGCTGCTCGCTGGCTTCAGGAGCTGGGTCTGCTGCAGTCATTATGACAAGCAGGAGACCCGGTCTGCACTTCAGTTGGGGGAGCAGATGGGTGGCCTGGCTGTGCGAGCGATACTCGCATTAACAGTGGAGTCACTGAGGAGAGGGAGGGGGGGAGAAATCACTGCAGGAGCTGACAGGCGTTCTCTCACTTGTAAGAAGTGAGGGGCGGGACTAGTCTCAGTCCTGTGCCAAGTGCAGGAGCGCACTCGGCACATGCTGTTGTTATTTATGTAGCGTGGCCAGTATACCAGCACTTCTACTGCGCCCCCATTGCTCCAGTAAATGGTCCCGCCCAGGCATCCGCCCCTTCCGCCCACCCCTTGTACCGGCCCTGGATAGAGGACTCAGGTAAGTGTTGCTGGGGAGCATCAAATGGAAAAACATTTATTAACCTAATGCAGGAAATGCATTAAGGTCAAAAACGTTTTAGCTTTAGAATCACTTCAAGCACCTCTTCCATATTATGCAAATCTTTGTATGCAGTAATGTTTAGAATATCACAAGTGTCTTTCAGAGTTCTAAACATAACTAGACACTTATAACTGTAGAAGAGAAAATAGGGCAGGTTACACCAGATTGGTTCACTGATTTGAAAGGATCTCCAAATATTAATTTTGCATAGTTTATGTACCACAGTATTTATAAAATGTTAGTATTAAAATAATTTTTACCATCGTTTTCATAGTTCTACCGGCTTGTATTTCAGTTTTATGCTTTCTAGTATTAGAAAATATTGCTTAAAATACTTTGGTTGCTGACAAAAACACCCTTTTTTTTTCAAATTACCTGTCCAACAATACAAAACCAAGATGTAATCAGTTTACTGACCTTTTTGTTTCTTTTCCAGATAATGTGCACTTCCAGCAAGCAGCCCATATCTCAAAGGCACTTGTAGATGCAGGAGTAGACTTTGAAAGCATGGTAAATGTTTTATTTTGTTTTATACAGTGCTCCAAACATTTGTGTTTATGCTTGTGCATTTGTGTGCATTTATGCTTTTTAATTTTCACATTTTAATGTTGTTTATAAGTGTATGCAGAGGATTGTCATTGTTTTCAATAGTGCTAGTTCACATATATGCAGTACATTGGCATGCATTGGCCAAAAAAGTCACATCGTGTTATAAGGTCTTCGGATAAAAAAGGCAGTGCATCATGAAGTGCCGTGCATCAAAAATACACCTAAAAAATGCACTGCAATGCTAGCACATACAGTGGGGACGGAAAGTATTCAGACCCCCTTAAATTTTTCACTCTTTGTTATATTGCAGCTATTTGCTAAAATAATTTAAGTTCATTTTTTTCCTCATTTAATGTACACACAGCACCCCATATTGACAGAAAATCACAGAATTGTTGACATTTTTGCAGATTTATTAAAAAAGAAAATATCACATGGTCCAAAGTATTCAGACCCGTTGCTGTGACACTCATATATTTAACTCAGGTGCTGTCCATTTCTTCTGATCATCCTTGAGATGGTTCTACACCTTTATTTGAGTCCAGCTGTGTTTGATTATAATGATTGGACTTGATTAGGAAACCCACACACATGTCTATATAAGACCTTACAGCTCACAGTGCATGTCAGAGCAAATGAGAATCGTGAGGTCAAATGAACTGCCTGAAGAGCTCAGACAGAATTGTGGCAAGGCACAGATCTGGCCAAGGTTACAAAAAAAATTCTGCTGTTTCCTAAGACCACAGTGGCCTCCATAATCCTTAAATGGAAGACGTTTGGGATGACCAGAACCCTTCCTAGAGCTGGCCGTCCAGCCAAACTGAGCTATCGGGGGAGAAGAGCCTTGGTGAGAGAGGTAAAGAAGAACCCAAAGATCACTGTGGCTGAGCTCTAGAGTTGCAGTCGGGAGATGGGAGAAAGTTGTAGAAAGTCAACCATCACTGCAGCCCTCCACCAGGTGGCGCTTTATGGCAGAGTGGCCCGACGGAAGCCTCTCCTCAGTGCAAGACACATGAAAGCCCGCATGGCATTTGCTGAAAAAACACCTGAAGGACTCCAAGATGGTGAGAAATAAGATTCTCTGGTCTGATGAGTCCAAGATAGAACTTTTTGGCCTTAATTCTAAGTGGTATGTGTGGAGAAAACCAGGCACTGCTCATCACCTGTCCATTACAGTCCCAGCAGTGAAGCATGGTGGTGGCAGCATCATGCTGTGGGGGTGTTTTTCAGCTGCAGGGACAGGACCACTGGTTGCAATCGAGGGAAAGATGAATGCGGCCAAGTACAGGGATATCCTGGACGAAAACCTTCTCCAGAGTGCACAGGACCTCAGACTGGGCCGAAGGTTTACCTTCTAACAAGACAATGACCCTAAGCACACAGCTAAAATAATGAAGGAGTGGCTTCACAACAACTCCATGACTGTTCTTGAATGGCCCAGCCAGAGCCCTGACTTAAACCCAATTGAGCATCTCTGGAGAGACCTAAAAATGGCTGTGCACCAATGTTTACCATCCAACCTTACAGAACTGGAGAGGATCTGCAAGGAGGAATGGCAGAGGATCCCCAAATCCAGGTGTGAAAAACTTGTTGCATCTTTCCCAAAAAGACTCATGGCTGTATTAGATCAAAAGGGTGCTTCTACTAAATACTGAGCAAAGGGTATGAATACTTAGGACCATGTGATATTTCAGGTTTTCTTTTTTAATAAATCTGCAAAAAAACAATTCTGTGTTTTTCTGTCAATATGGGGTGCTGTGTGTACATTAATGAGGGAAAAATGAACTTAAATGATTTTAGCAAATGGCTGCAATATAACAAAGAGTGAAAAATTTAAGGGGGTGTGAATACTTTCCGTCCCCACTGTAAGTGTGAGTCCAGCCTAAAGGGAATCTGTCACGAACATACCTCAGAATTTATTACTGGGAAACACCATTTGCCTCGAAACGTTCCATTGGGATTGGATTAAGGTGACACTTTACCTGTATGCCTATAAATTCTGGGCTTTGTCCTTTACATTCATTCGATTTGAAGAAGTTGTTGAAAACAGTTCTCTGTTTGTCAAAGCATCATAGAAATCCAGATGAATTTTCTTTACAAGGCAGGGTTGTGGCATAAACAAAATTACCTATGAAAGTGGTGCCACACTCTTCACACTAAAGAAACACAGATAAAACCAAAGGCTGGCTTTATACTTTTAATTATTTTTTAGTGTAAAACTGCACTCTTCATGCAGTTATTCTACACAGCCTAAAGTTCTTGGTTACATAACTATTATACCTATGTAACTTGTTGGACATACCATTCCAAGACCATGGGCATTATTATGGAGTTGCCCCTCCCACCCTGCATCTACAATAGCCTTCCCTTTTCTGGGAGGGTATTTCACAAGGTTTTGGAGAGTGTCTGTAGGACGTTGTGCCCAGTCAGCCTAAGGAGAATTTGTAGGGTCAGGTACTGAAGGTGGATGAGAAGACCTAGCTCACAATCAGTGTTCCAGTTTATGCCAAAGCTGTTCAGCAGGGTTGAAGTCAGAGTTCTGTGTAGGCTATTTGAGTTCCTCAACACCAAACTTCTCAAACCATGTCCTTATGGTCCTGACTTTGTTCACTTGAAACTCAAAATTGAAAGGGGTGTCCACATACTTTTTGCCACATAGTATATTATTATTACTCTCTATTTCTTTTTTTAGTGGTATACAGACAAAGACCACGGAATAAGCGGCTTGGCACACAGACACATCTACACCCATATGAGTCATTATCTGAAGCAATGCTTTAATCTGCCGTAATCAAAGACAATATACTCATTTGTGCCATGGTTGACCGGTACACTGTGATGACTAAAAGGAAGCCATTTTGAATACTTAGGACAACCAAAGAAGCAACACACAAGGCAAATGACTTGGGAAAACTACTGTAAGAATTAATAAATAAATGAGGAGCACGGTTAAATGGACATGCTTTCAGTCATGACTGAAAGCATGGATGATATATATGAAGATATCTCACCCACTAATTCTAAATTATATTGCTAATTAGGAGAGTGAACTATTTATATATGAATGTCAGACTTGTACTGTGTTTGCTATTAACCAAATTAGGAAGTATAGTCAACTATTTTGGAGAAAAGATTTTGTATACTGGAGAATATGGACTCCCTTGAATATATTATGTGTATTAAGTAGCTTGTAATATAAAAGGTGTGTACTCAAGAATACTATCCCAATTAAAAAAATATATTACCCCTGTTAACTATTTGACAAGGAAAACTAAACAAAATAAAAAGTACCTTTTATTATCGGTCAAATCCCAGCAAACACTTTTTTTGTTTAGAAACTTTATCAGATTTGTATTGCTGTCTGCGCCCCTGCTGGGGAGACTGCCCCTCATTTCCTGTCTCGGTGACATGTGTCAGTGTGACAGGAAGAGAGGAAATCCCTATAATAAGATACACAGATTTTTTTTTTACTTGGAGTATGGAAGGGATAGAACCTCTCCTAGGCTTGTTTTGCTTTCTGAGGCCCCGCTTTGGAGTTTTTGCCCAAGAAGCGCCACCAGGATGGACCTAAAGGGAAAACTCCTCAGTGGTGGACACTAGTCCAAGTATATTGGATGCTGAAGGTTTATCAATCACTCTACTCATGAAGACAGTGTAAATCAATGGCACATGTGAAAAAGCGTGTATTCACCCCTTTTTGTATGGTGAAAGGGGTGTGCATTAACCCTTTTCTATGATTCTCATATTTAAACAAGTATCACTGTCACCCCCCACTTCTCCCCAGCACTCCTCCATGTTTTATACTCACCTGTCCATTCCCCTGTGAAATTCCACATTGTGCAGACCATGAGGAGCCAAATGGCTGCCCCTGAAAACTGTTCAGCCAGACCTTTGCTTCCATACGTACACAGAAAAATCCCATTTATACCAATAGAGGCGACATCTATCATTAGGATGTATAATAAATGACCCCTCAATAGAAATAAATATGGTTTTCTCTGCACACTTTGAAGAAAGAAAGGATGGCCCATGTGAACAGCTGGCAGTAGTGACTGTGTATCTCCTTGTGGGGTGCACAGTGTGACAGAAGCGTGGACAGGTGGGTATGAAACTTTGGGTGGGGGGAGATGGGTGCTTAAAGGGTATTTAGACCACGGAATACTTGTCCTTTAAAACTCTTATTTAACCTTCTTCACAGACCAAGACAAATGGGTACATTTTATCATTTTGAGTTTTGTACCAGACTGTGGCATTTTATTTTAGTCACCACTGGACAGAAACTGCTCCAGGCTCTGGAAGGATCCCAACAATATTGTCAGAATCCACCCTGCTGCCTACTTGAAAGCTGACTCCTCCTCCAATTAAGCAGGCCTCTCTTCTGCCTAGCACTTGAGTGAGCACTAAAGGAGCAGAGAGGAGAGCAGTTACTGACAGTTACCACATTCCATTCTGTGCAGAGTACTGAGCGATCAACAGTCATGTGATCACTCAGTTCTTGGTCTTAGAGCTGACGTGGGATAGCTGCAGCATCACACTGCTGCAGCAGCATAGAGGTTATTATGAAAGTTTATTTTTCTAGACACCCCAAATGTCTAAAGCTGATCTCTGTTTCCTGTCACTTTAAATACTTTGTGTGGCCCAAGCTGGTCCAAACTAACTATCTCCTTCACAAAGTGCTCTAAGCACTGTATGGCCTGTATGTAGCTTCAGCTGGGTTCCAGTTGTGAGACAGAAACTTTGTCTCTCTCTCCCAGAATAAAATAAGAATCAGTCTGAGCGGGCTAAGCCATTCATAGGCAGCTTTGTATTCTGTGAATTAATACAAAGCTTCCTCTGATGGGGCAGAGATGGCTGGGGCAGAGAGTCTGGCTGATGACGTCATGCTCTCCGACTCAGCCAGAGGCAGTTTTGTATTCACACACATATTCAACTTCAGACCAATGCTATTGTATAACTTGCCAACATTCCCATAGACTTCCCTTGACCTCCTAAGTAATGTCCTTGCAATGTTTTTTTCCTTGTCAAAAGAAGTTTATTGAGTATACAATGTTATAAAGATACATAAAGTAAGTTTACAAGGATCTATAAAGTAAGCTCATTGTTTTACAGTAGGGTTTATATAGGTAAATATCATGAAATTTCTAATATTAAACATTGGGTTCACGTAAACCTAAATTAAAGATATATATCATTTCCTTAGTTACTTTTGTAGGTCCTTGCAATGTTTTTTTAAAAAATAGATGACAGTAGCAAGTAATGAAGGCTTTGCCCTTAACAATCAATCTCTGATTTTTGTATTAAAAACTGCTGGGTATTATCTATTATATAAATATAATAGATGAGCAAATCTATTCAGGAATTTGGCTTATCTCAACTTTTTTGGTCAAACATCAACTTTCTCATTTTAATTTTAAAGGCAATCCCAAGTCAAATTCAGGTACTTACACTAGTTACATTTTTTTTTTTAAATGCAATGTAATGAATACCAAGCTTCAATCATTTGTGTCTTTTTTATATCTGCCTGGAGTTCACATTTATTAGATGTACAGTGACTTCTCCGATCTACAAAAATCTTGAAATATGAATCTTGACTGCCTATTTATGATTTGCGTTATTATTCATAGACAAGTCTATATGCAGAGCATTTGTGATTTGCAGAAAATGATCAGATCTGCCAAATTGGCCCAATGTTCTTATTGTAATATGTTGGAAACTGAAGTTTCGTGAGATGTATTTTTTTGTGAAATATATTATATAGTATCCGAGTAGATTTTTCTAAATATGTTTACAACACATTCATAATATGTCCTTTCTGTAAATTCTGCTGTGGAAGAAAACAATAAAGATGTGGCCTGTGCAGGTTTATATTGTTTGTTGTGTAGAATTCTTGTGATACCTGTAATTACTTCTGATAAAAATACAGTTTTAATTGAAGCCAATTTAAGGGGCACTCACAGCTGTATTTAATGAACCCTTGCAAAGCGGACTCAGAAAAGTCCATCTGTAAGTAATGGTATTCAGGTTCCTTTCTAAATGCTGATATCCCTTTATGACCATGCTGGCTATGAGTAGGTGGATTTGTAAAGCCTAAAGTGTGAAATGTGTGAAAAATCACTTCAATTATCCAATCATGGGAAGATAAAATAAATAGGCAAGGATTTTCTTTTTACAATTTGATAATATAAGTGAAACATTCTCAAATTCTTTAGTAAATCAGACTGTCTGTTGTGTCAATGCAACAGGTTTTTGTTCTCTAAGGCACTTTAATATAAGGCAGGGCATTCAGTTTAAATGGGCTGGCAGCACACACTAACACATGCAACACATGCTTGGGATAAACCTAGATCTATATTCAGACAAAAGTTAACGAAAAAAAACAAACATAAAATGGGCAGACTCGATGGACTATTCTGTCTTTTTCCACCATCACTTTTCTGTTGTTTCAATGAAAAAAAATTTGCCTGTGCGTTTTTTTATTTTTATTTAGAGCACTCCATTACAATACACAGATGGTTTGCATCTGTGTGTTATTCATTGAAATGCAAGTGCAATGAAGTGGGCTGCCAAGGTGCAAAAGGCCATTCAAAATAAGAGGCACCACAGTGCACTACACCTGGATTTTGCATTGCAGTAATGTGTGGTAACAAGCATTTAATACAGTATATTACTTAGTGCACAGTTCTGAAGGGGGTCTTGTGGAAGATTTATATATATATATATATATATATATATATCAATGTGGACTACAATTACAAAGCATGGCGATTCTCCATCATTTCTATGTACTGCATCACTAACTGACATCATATCTGTGAGCTGACCCAAAGGGATTGTGGGATTAGTAGTTCCTCAGAATGGCAATTACTCTATGCACCTGGACTATATATCCCAGAGATCTTTGCTATCATCAAGGAGAATGCTGGGAAGAGCATAAGAGACCAGAAATGTGCATTGCGCTCTCTTCCTCCTGGGCCTGGTGTGTGACGGACCTCTCTGTTCAGAGAGGGTGAGGTCACGGCCTACCACGCTGTGTACAGGCTTCCAACCCGGCTGAGAAGGGCTCATCACTGCTTGCTGATCTTCAGGCATCTATCCAGCATCACCCTGATAGTCCAACAACCCGTGCTTCGTGCTGTTCATTGGATGATCGTTGTGAGTGGAACCGCCACAAGGACGCCTCTTCAGGAATTGCTGTTCAGAAGGCATTGAATCGGCCTAGTCATTGGTGAGAGGACAATTGCCCACCTTTAAAAACCTTCCTTTGTTGCTTCACTGGGACACTGCACAGAAAGCTTTACCCTGGGGAAGCGCTTTACTGCATCTCTATTTGAACATTATATATATGAAAAAACAAAGGGACACATTCTCCAATGCAAAAATCGTATATTGTATCAATTGCTCTCAAGGCATAAAAAGGTTATAAATAGCAGCAAACAGAGAGAGAGAGACCCTGAGAGAGACCCCTGTAGCATCAACCTTACCAAGAAATACTACTGCCTTGTTACTGCACCTGGGTTTCCTCTTTAGTAATCTTACCATAAAAATGTCTTAACTCTTGCTTATCCTTTCAGGTCATGTTCAAGTGGTACTCCATTGTACATATGTGTATATAAGACACTGTTCTCATTAGATTGTTTTAATTTGTATTATTGTGGAGGAATGGTTCTTCGGAACTAGGACTGTTACCTGAAGTTTAGTTGATCTATTACCGGCTCATCTGCACCTTCATGACCCTGGGAATATTCCAACCCACCTGACACTCTGGGTTCAGACATCTTTGCACCACCCTAAAGTAATAAGTCAATCACTCAATGAGTTTATATTCTATTAACGTTTACTGAATAACTCAGCACGGGACTCGGGGCTCCGGGTGAGACTGGGAGCGTGCTGTGTGGCGTGCTCCCAGCACAAAGACAGGTACGCATATATACGGCCCTACGGAAAAAAGCCCAGTCCAGTGAGGCCGCATATATGTGTACTGTTGGCGTGAAAGGCATATGTGTATATATATTATATTTATTTATTTTAATCACTGTTAGTCTTAAAGCAATTACTGTTACAGCAGATACAAAGTGAAATTTTATTTTGTGATTTGTCCGTTCTAAGGTATGTCCAAATTTTTTCAATTGGGATTGTATGAGTGTGCTTCATACACCCATGGTCTGCAAATGGTTAAAAGGTATTTCCATTTTTGCTGTCAAATTGGGATAACACCTACTTTATATTTGTTACATGTCCCTATTCACCTCTCATAATTTACCTTTTTAAAAGGCTCTTTTCTAGAACTTCCAGCAAGGAAAAATTCTACTTAATTTTCTCCTGCAATGAGGGGGGCTGGGAAGTTGTATTTATCATAATCATAAATCTGGAGGCAGATATCTGATCACTGGGGTTCTCTATTGGATGTTAATAGGAGCTGGACTGGAGAACACATTACAGCCATACAATTGGGTTTTCTCAAATTTATCTCCAAAAATTTAAATACACTTTACAGGCTAAGTTTCCTTTTTTCTCTAAAATCCAGCTCCCCTATCTACCAATATACCATTAATGTATCTCGGTTGCAGAAAAATACCAGCTTTCTTTGATTTTGAAAACAAGGTCTTACCTTAGCCCTTGCTATATTTCTTAGAGACTCCCTGGTATACAGACAGAGAAACCCGTAAAACACAGGAAAGAGTTTACCAGCTGACCTCATTAGCACACCTCCACCCATCAACTAAGTTTTCATGGCATCCTGGCATTTCTCCACCCGTGCATTTGCCTGGCTTCCCCAGCGTCCCTTCTGACGGACTCAGGCTGCATGCTAAACTCCCTGTGGTGGCATGCAGCCCACGGGACACCACTGATGTAGTGCAAGGGCCTGCCTTATTGGATATAGAGTGATTGAATAGATGTGTCTTCCTAGTATATTGTTTGGGTAAATCTAAAGGAGATTGTACAGTGTATGGCCACATTTATACACTTAAAATTACCTGGTTGTGCTTTCAGTGTCATTAATTGTTAACAGCACACCAAACACAGAAGCAAACACACATTTTGCCACATGTCCAATGAGCTACCTGGCCATGTGTAGTGCAGCCCACTGAAGTCAACAGCTTGCCCTATGTGAGTCACTGAAAAAACGAGCCAAAAAACGTGCACTCCCACTACTCTAGGTGTGAATTGGGCCTGAAAGTGAAATTGGTGCATTTACACAAGAACAATGATGCTCCATTCGCATCTGTGTTTCCAAACACATGGGAAACCACATAAAAAATATGCACTTTGCCATGCATTTCAGAAATGCGGTATCCCAAGTGCAGCAAACACACCAAAAACTGTGGTAATTCACCATGCTCCACTCTCAAACATGTTCTGAAGCTTCTCTGGGGCGATTGTTGTGTGTAGGGCAGCCCATTCAAGTGAATGGACTGCCCTATGCATGACAAGTGAAACTGCTTCAAAACTCCCAAACCAAACGCATGCAGGAATGTGTTTTTGCTGCGTGTGGATGTGAACAAGGCCTGACAACTGAGTGTCTACGTTCGCTCCCTCCTATTTTCTCGTATAATGATGGGCATACACTATGCAAAATGATTGTACAATCTCTGTACAATTACCTTTAGATCTACCAGGACTATGGAATAGGACGACACACCTGATCAATCCATTCAATTTGTATCAAATCAGACAGGTCCTTGTACTACATAGCTGATAGGAGATCTAAAGGAGCTTGTACAATCAGATTGTATTGGAAGTGGGTGGAGGGTATGTATTGTAATGTGGGAGGTTTGGTCCAGAGTGGTGAACACACCCTATCACACCTTCTGTGATGCAACAAGGAAGTAAAGGCTTCTAGGAGATGATCTAACAGGAAGTGAAAGCTGAGAGACAATCTACTTTTAAAAATACAAATAAACTGACAAGATTTTAAACCTCTGTGGATAAGGTAAGTAAGAGAAAAGCAAATTGGGATGGCTGGGACAGAAATGGCATTGGAAAACATTTCTATTTATTATGAAAAGTGAAATTCTGCTTGAAAAGGTGAACTTATCCTTTAAGGCTGCAAGCACATGATGGTCAACTCAGTCTCTGCTAGAGGCTTCATCTCCCGTTGCTCTGCCATGCTGATAGGTGAATTCTCGAAATAATTTCCCAATTGACATATATACTGGGGGTAATGAATGCTTTGAATACTGTCTTTAAAATTTCTGTCAAGCTTGACCCCAAACCATGTCTTTTGGTCATTTTAGATTATTTCCAATTTCCAGCTCCTACTAGAGAAGTGGTAGCTAGAGCCTTTTTTCAAGCCCAGAGAGTTATGCTATGTACACACGATTTTCTGACAAAAAAAACATGGATTTTTTTCCGAAGGATGTTGGCTCAAACTTGTCTTGCATACACACGGTCACACAAATGTTGTTGGAAATTCCGAACGTCAAGAACGTGGTGACGTACAACACATACGACAAGATGAGAAAAATGAACTTCAATAGCCAGTGTGGCTCTTCTGCTTGATTCTGAGCATGCGTGGACTTTTGTGCGTCGGAACTGTGTACACACGCTCGGAATTTCCGACAATTCTTGTTTTCAGAAAATTCAAGAACCTGTTCTCAAACAGTTGTTGTCGGAAATTCCGACAACAAATGTTCTATGGAGCATACACACAGTCGGACTTTCCGACAACAAGCTCACATCCAACATTTGTTGTCGGAAAATCCTATCGCGTGTACGGTCCATTATACTTACGTACTGGAAGTTTGCTGATTCTCCTTCCCATAAGGAGTGGGTACAATGTATGGGAGAAGCTCTCAGACTGGAGAAGTACATTTATCAGCATAGGGGATGCTCCCATAAATATGAAAAACTTTGAGGTCCATGGTTGGACACCCCGGTCTTGAGTCCACTTGACTTGGCCATGGACAGACTACTCATTGGTTTAGCCATCTCCCTTTGGTTATGGAATTTGACTGAGCATTTAAATACATGTGTCAGAGGTCCTGGCTGTAACTTATGCTTTATATCAACTTTATAGCTGTAATGATGTGTGGAAGGGGTGTGCTATGTTTGTATTACTAAGCAAATCAAACGTACATGTTTTTGATGGTATTTGATATATTTGAAAGGATGTCTTGGAATTGCTGTATCAATACTGTGTTTTTCTTGTCAATAAAACCTTGATTATTAAAAAGGCTTCAAGCTTTCAATACACTCAAATGCACTGCTCCCTACGTCTCAACTGTGTCCTATAGTGAAATAGGAGCCAATTGGAGAAACCACAGAGCACAGAGGGAACCAGGAATCCAACACTACTAGAAATGCCAGATTCTGAAGATTCTTCAGGCACTGGAAACTTTTCACTACAGTGAACTCTGGAAGTGTAGGTGGCAGAGGGGTAAGTATTAACTCTTTTGTAGGTTGGGGTCCCTTTTTATTGTATTTTCATTCCAACTCAAATAAAAGGACTTTGATTTACAGAGTCAAGGTCTAGTTTCACACACAGGACAGCCCTTTGAATCTTTCAGATGTATCCCTAGGTACGGCTGCCTCATCCTGAGAACCACCAATAAATTAGGTGTTTGGTATGCTTTAGGTAAAACAGGGGAAGGTGATGGGTGTAGGGAGCTTTTTACCCATCCTGCTATATAGTACCATTGCCAATTACAGATTAAGGGCCAAGTTAAAATTGTGTGTGTGTTACCCCGCACGTTAATGCATTGTTTGATGGGTTCACACACTTTTGTGTATCTGTGGCCACTTATTTCCTAGGGGTTATCAACAAGCATCCGTGTATCAAAAACGTACCTGATCCTTTTGTCATATTATGGTCAAGTGCATTGTTAGTGTGGACGTGCATTGGAGACCCATTAGAAATGTATAGAATCACCCACAAAAGAAAACGAGCTTTCAATGTGCATTATATATGTATAAAGACATTAAAATCTGCTCTACAAGCACAAATCAGGCTAATCTTGATACATGTAATACCATTGTAACTTACCCAGCAAACAATTATTTTTTATGCATGTGGAGAGAACTGAGAAATATTTCACGACAAACCATAGAGAGCTGTTCTAAATATTTATTTTCCACATAACAGAAATGTCTATGCAAAAAGCACACAATACATAAACATCTGTATCAAAGTACATCCAAAATGGTATGATGCTTGACAGAAAAAAAAAAAAAAAAAAAAGATCAGAGGGGAGCCTGAGTGCAATAATTGTCATTTTGCCCCTTACCCTCTGCTATGGTTTTATTTGGCTGGGCTAAATAATGCATTAAAAGGTCACATATAGTTTTGCAAGAAAAGGCTACTCTTTACCATCCCTCCAATTTACAGAGAAAATGCTGATTATTTTTTTCTCTCCTTAATTTACTATTATGCTTAGCCTAAATTAAAGAAAAACTAAAAATCTAAAACCTAATAACTAAAGTGTGGTGAGGTGAGTATAATGTGTAAATAATTAATGGGTGCCCTTGTTCCACTATCCCACTGATTTAAATGGGTTCTCACCCCCTTCATTGCTCTACTGTACTGCTGCAGTAGTTAAAGGGGAACTAAACTGTACCTGAGCACCACAAACTAAGAAATGCAATTTAATATATTTTTAATATTTAAAGCAAACCCATCCATCCATGTCTCTATGCTTTAATTTGCCGAGAAATCAATTAAAAAAAAAACCCTACTCTTTCTGGCTGTGCCCATCTTGAGTAAGGGCAGATGATTCATGTAACATTCACTTCCTGGAATCCATCTGCCCTTAGCTCAGGCATGCTGACAAGAAGGTGTGCCTAGCTGAGAACCCCCCCCCCCTCCTAAAGTACCCAAGGATATATGACATCTCTAAGCCTGGAAACAAGGAAGTAACTGAAGAAATGTAAAAAAAAAGTATAACACTTACTTTAACAAGTAAATATTATATACTTTCCTATCTGTTTACTAATGCTAGTTGCATTAGTTTTAAAAATACTGTAGTTGCTTGAGAGAGTAAAGTTCCATTTTATGTACATATAGGGTCATCAGGTGTTGCTTTGTCTGCCATAGGGGATTTTTTTGCCAGCACCTCTGGAGCACTGTAATTTTGAACACTGTAGAGCCCATTTACACCCCAACACATTGCACTTTATACATTGTCTTGTGTATTAGCAGTCCATTCATTTTATAATAGACTATGAATAGGATGGGCTGTGAAAGCTCCACAATTCATGGAAAAATAATGCAGAGCATTTGCATTTGTGCTGTTGTGCATTATAGCGGAGGTTTGCTGCAACATACTTTAAAAGTACACTGGGGGGCCAAATGGCAATACACTGCAACACATTAAGGCCGTGCATAAATAATAGAGTTATTATATGTGTTATGGTGTGAACAAATCCTTATGTCTAAGACTTGCACTGGGGTCTGTATGCCCTAAACTATGCCACTGTGTAACCAACCAGTTCTGTGTTTCTCTGATGAAATGTTCTGGCTGCATCAAAAATGCTCGTCAACTGGTTTTTGACCCCCTCTCACTCGGAATACTTGGAAATGTTCCTGCTCAGAGTTAAAGACCCGTGTAAAGTTATGGCCATGAAGATCTGTAACCTAATATATTCCTTCTATTTGACACAGTGTAACAGATTCATGGATATTGCCAAATATATTGGGGGGGGGGGTACCTGATTGTCCTTGTCTCCTAATTTTTCTACATACCTCAGTGGTAACAGCTTTGCCCTTGAGTTCCCAACTCCGCTTACCCTTCACAAAGCAATCACATAATCCCTGTTAGACTTTCATTCATTTTGGATTATGTGAATTTATCAGGAGATTCTTGAGAAATCAAGACATGGGGCACAAGAGCTGAGAACTCAGCCGGTTAGATCTTGCTGTTGGAGTCCCTAGGAGTTCACCAGAATGCATTCATAAATGAACTGACCATTTTGTGGTGGACTGACTCTTTAAATCAGTAGAATGGTGGCACAGATGAGCATCATTTACACATTCTTCTTACTCAACTTGGCTATCAGTTGCAGCAGAGTTACCATTTAAATAATGAATATAAAAATGCATTTTTCCAATCAATAAAGATCATGTACAGCTATGGGAAAGACAGCTGGATAAATTAGACATCTGCGTGTGGAGGACATGGCTCAAGCTGAAGAATTTACTACCACAAATATACGGACAGGTAAAACTGTACACAAAATGATAACACAACAGGTGATAAATGCAATCATGACTACAGATAACACACATGGTCATTCCATTTTAGTTAAAAATTAGAGAAGTTTTAAAAACTCAGTTTGCTGGAGATGTTCAAAGTTAAATGCACTTTATTTCCTTATGGCCATACAAGTACAAATAATAACACTGTCATGTACACATTGTGTATCTGAAAATGAAATATATTAATTTTGGCAAAATATTTCTCACTCATTGAAACTGGGAATGGACAAAGTTGAAGACAATATCAGCCCAAAGATGCTGTTAAAGATGTGTTTAGTCTTGTCTTAAGTATCGCCCACCTACTAGGCATCCCTAAGCTCGCAAAAATGTACATTGCAAGCAAAGATTGGATTCAGACCATTGAGGTGTGTTACTGCACTTATGTAAGTATGTTTTGTCATGTGTTAGCATGCTTTGCGGTAAGGCATCCCATTCATTTTGACCATTTAACTGACCCGCGCTTATATATTTTATTTCACATTATGGTGTGGTGGTAAAACTAAAACACAGGTTTGGTGCTATGTATTGGGTATGTATGGTGTCATTCAAAATGAATGGCACTGCAATTACCTGCCTTACTGTAACACAAAGGTTTGAATCTGACCTGAAATTTACAATTCGCAAAACATTTTAGGCTCTTGCAACTGTGAGATTCAGGCTGAGCTGTCCGATCAGGTCCTCTTGTCCGTTTTTCAGACTGACCCAATTGGACCCTCCATTCTCCTCTATTGAGTGGTGGATGTAAACAGACTTGTCCCACAAAAACAAACAGAAGGGGATCTGTTTACATCCTGCCCATACAGCAGAGTGGGCTATGTCCAGGCCTGTACTGGCCATCGGGACTACAGGGAGTTTCCCGGTGGGCTGGTGGCTCAGTGGGCTGGTTTCAGTGACAATAAATAAATAGAAGGAACAGCGCTCACAACAAAAATTAGACTTAATTAGGCTAAATGCTATCGCTGCTGTAGCAAAGTGTATAAACTTTAGAAAAAATGATAAACGGTTACAGCGCTGATAATCATACAATAACGTGCTACGTGCTGAAAAATTAGATATTGATTATGTTATACATGTAACTACTAGTTACCACAATGTAAGTGATGAGTCAGTCAGTGTTACCTGACTAGACACCACCTGAGAAATGTATTAGTGAATGGTTGCCATATCAAAATAAAATACCAAAGGTGACTCTGATCACAATATACCAGTGCAAGAAATAATGTGAAAAAAACATATATAAAATATATATATAGTCCCGACCCAACTCGCCCCAGCTGGGCATAGATCTCAGACAGACAGCTTAATGGTATCCCGACAGCTCCTATGTGGACAAGTCAATCCGTACTCTAATCCAACATCAGGTGTTTCTATATGGATAAGTGGATATTATCTTATGGAGCCATATATCTTGCAAACGGTCACCCAAAATAGAAGGAGATAAAATATATATATGGTGAAGTACTGCGGGGTGTAAGAGCCAATCGCACTACAGACCGCTACTCACGCTTTCCCTGGTGACAGTCAGGCATAACAGGCATATCAGATGCTTCCGCGGTCGCCGCCTGGTAGCGTGCGCTCCACGAAGCCAGGAAGGTAAAAAAGCGTCACTTGGTTGTTTGAAGGCCGGATGTGACGTCTACGCGTTTCGCCCCTCCCCCAGGGCGTCATCAAAGGACCTTTGATGACGCCCTGGGGGAGGGGCGAAACGCGTAGACGTCACATCCGGCCTTCAAACAACCAAGTGACGCTTTTTTACCTTCCTGGCTTCGTGGAGCGCACGCTACCAGGCGGCGACCGCGGAAGCATCTGATATGCCTGTTATGCCTGACTGTCACCAGGGAAAGCGTGAGTAGCGGTCTGTAGTGCGATTGGCTCTTACACCCCGCAGTACTTCACCATATATATATTTTATCTCCTTCTATTTTGGGTGACCGTTTGCAAGATATATGGCTCCATAAGATAATATCCACTTATCCATATAGAAACACCTGATGTTGGATTAGAGTACGGATTGACTTGTCCACATAGGAGCTGTCGGGATACCATTAAGCTGTCTGTCTGAGATCTATGCCCAGCTGGGGCGAGTTGGGTCGGGACTATATATATATTTTATATATGTTTTTTTCACATTATTTCTTGCACTGGTATATTGTGATCAGAGTCACCTTTGGTATTTTATTTTGATATGGCAACCATTCACTAATACATTTCTCAGGTGGTGTCTAGTCAGGTAACACTGACTGACTCATCACTTACATTGTGGTAACTAGTAGTTACATGTATAACATAATCAATATCTAATTTTTCAGCACGTAGCACGTTATTGTATGATTATCAGCGCTGTAACCGTTTATCATGGTTTCAGTGACAGCCTGTCAAAGTAATGGCTTTCTTGGTTCGCCCTCAACTTCACACAGTGATGTGAGAAAGATGAGAAAAATACAGAGGAGAATAAGTGAAATAGTAAAAGAGGTTAGTGAGGACTCCTTATGTTATGCTACTTATGTTTTTTTGCACAATTGCGTATAGTTTATATACTGTTTTTGTGCTTGTTTGCGCAAATAAAGTGGGCCGGTCTGGATGAAGTCCAGGGCCAAATTTTTATCCCAGTCCAGCCCTGGCTATGTCTGTGTCCGCTCTGCCTAAAGCTGGACATACATAATACAATGTTCTTGTTCAATTTCCTTTAGGTTTACTTTCAACTATGTAGCACAAGAGCTTACCTGATTGCATACAAATTGAAAATGTTTAGGTTTGACCTCACATTATAGGGTTTTAGTAAATCTAAAGGAAAATTGTACAAGAAAATTGTATAATGTATGGCCAGCCTAAGCGGAGCAGACAAGAACCTGTTATCTGCCAGCTCTGTTCAACTCAGCAGGGGATCAATGGACGGAAAAATGAATTCAGCCTGTGTGAAAGTGCCCCTAACTGTTTGTCTGCATTTGTTTAATTGGGTAAGATCTTAACTAGAGATAGTAATCTTATCTAATAAGATGAATAAATAGTATCTCAACTAGTAGCTAATCATGATAATAAAATCACTAGCAAGAAGTCTCTAGGAGATGGAACAAATGGTTCCCTACTGAAAAAGCTAAACAAACAATGATCACACTACTGCGTATTACTGGTGTAACTTCCATAGGAAGCCATTTGTTCAATTTGGTTTTTTTTGTTGATTAACTTCTACACCTAGAAATTACTGGATAGCAATTTTAGTAGCATGACTGAGCTAATAAAATAATAAAAATATTTTGTGTAGCTCTAGCCTAATGGATGCCAGCAAGTATAGCTTAGCCCAATGGATGCCAGCAAGTATAGCTTAGCCCCAATGGGTTTATTATTTTTTTGTATTTAAAAATGCAGTCCTCAGTTCACTTATATTATGAATCAGAGGGGAACAGGGGACTGCAAAAAGCTGAATTCAAAAGGTCAAGATTTAAGTACTTTTTCTAGCAGCATTTTTTTACATCTGATTTTTGTATTTCCCTTAAGTTCAGCTTTACATGTATGGTGAAAAGGTAAAGTACATTGCTGTTGTAGTAACTGTATGTAAAACACTGCCCCATACAGGTGAAAACTGCTATTGCATTTCATCCATTTGGATATATTAGTGCTCTATGAGAGCTATTATACACTGTCTGAATAGACAGGCTATTTGACATATACAACATATTCAAGGGTGGAACTTGGCTTAGTGGTTAGCATAGCAATGGGAATACATGTTGTTTGTGTGGATTTCTTCGTACACTCCGAAGACATGCTGGTAGGTTAGTTGGCTACTGCCTAAAATCAGTGAGGGTTGAGGAAAGACCTTGTGACCTACCTAAGAAAAGGTTTAAGCAAGAAAACTGTATTGCGCATAGAATTGGCAAGAGCTGGATTTAATTGAACTCATGTATACATGCATACAAGTCTAGTAATCCTCAGTGGTTGATCTGAATCCATCTTTCCCCTTTATGCCTATAGTAAACTGACAGCACTAGGTCATTGCTTTTCACCATACCTTATTAAATGCAATTGTTAGTCAGCCGGAGCCATTTTAACAAATACAAGTCAGGAATCTTTTTGTTGCATAAAAAGCAGCTATATTACACAGAACAGCCTTACACACATACTTTGTTATACTGCAACTGCAGTTCCCTTGTTTCAATCTTAACAGGTTAGAATATAACAGAAAATTCCTAGGAAAAGATCCTGCCATGAATAAAAACTACCTATGTAGAAAATCTCTAATGGAAGCTGCCATTCTCTGATAAGAATGGCAGCTCCAATTTTCTCTCTTTAATATATGTGTTTTGCTGCAAGGCAGATTCCCTTTTAAGGTGTGTAACCCAATATATGTGGTGATAGAACCCAATATAATTTGCTGTGAACTACTGGTACTAGTGGAGTGAATCAAAATACTTATCCATGAAATTCAATGACTGTGGCTCAAGTATTATATTTTAGCCTAATATAGAAGTCTGACTACATAAGAACCAAACATGAATTCATATAAAATAGTGACTAAATCTTTGATAAAAGAATAAAAGGATGTGTTTTAGAGCAGCAATATATTTTTCTAGATAAAGGATATACTATTAGAGGAGTGGTTATCAGGTCAGCATTGTGGCTTAGGCCTACAGAAAGGAAATTAAGAATATTTCTCCACCCATACCTTTCTCATTGGCATATCAGATACAGTAAGGACCCATTTTGAGCGATGTGTGAGCATAGAGGTGAATTTTTTTGCCATGTTAGTCAGGTGCATTGTCATGTGTCAATGTACATTTCCGTTGTGCACGACATGCATTTCGATGCACACTGACATGTTTTCAATGTGTTTTTGGATTTTGAATTTGGAGTGGAAGAGCCATTACCAAAGCTTGTTAATACCCATTGCCAACACATCAAAATGAATGTTATTTGTGTTTTGATGTGCTGCAGACGACTTCTATGGGCCTCCCAATGTACTAAAATTCAGGAAAAGACAAACGTGTCATATTGCACTTCACCGCTCAGATGGGAACAGACACTATTATAATTATGGGGAGGGTGGGCACATGTGGTTAGCAACACATAGATCCTAAAGGCTTAGAAGACAGGGTTGTTATTTTTTTAATCTATTTTACAAACAGGTTCCAAAAACTTGTATTCAACATGTTAAACCCTGGCAAATAATTCCACAAGTAAAAGAGTTATCAAGATAACCTTTTGTGTATTTATACAGAAGGCCAACTAATTAATCTATTTATATAGAAGACAGACCAGAAGCATTAATGGTCCATGTGTGACACAAAGCACTGCTACTGCTGGCCAGAATGGGAGTAAGATATGGAGATGTTCATAAGTCTGTCACTACATCCAGAATTTTCTGAGTGTACTTCCTTGCACACCATTTTAGGCATCTAATTTCAATTGATTATAATGCTTTTTGGCCAAGCTCTGCCTCTTTGATTGTAACTTATGCAAATGGAGGAGGGGCAATTGCACAGACAGCCCTGCTATTGTCTTATCTAAAGGAAACAACGATGGTCAGGCTTTCCAACCCATCCAACTACTTTGCTCCTGAGAGGCTGGGCAGAAGCTGTATTTTAGTCATTAGACTGTGGCTAAATTAAGAGACCAAGAATCCGGAAGGGCCTGCTGAGACTCCATTGCTAGGTGGATTGTTTTACTTGTGATGGCACCTGGTGACCCCTAGTGTAGAAGAGGTCCCTGAAAGCCACCCTTTGAAAATCAACAAACATGCATGCTAAGGTCTATTGCGGTGTATTAAGAGAATTAGCATGTATAGTGGAGGCATTTAAATACTTATGGACAAGGGAAAACAGGGAATCCTTGACCTGGAGATGAAACTAACTATCCAGGTCATGGTAGAGAAAAATTTCTGCATGTGGCAATAATTGGTGTCTCAAAGGTTGGTGTTTCCAAAGATCATGGTTAGAGTGACACACCTCTTTAAATCTTTCAGCATCAGATTCCTTTGTGGTTCTTGGCATTCAGCCACAAATCAGCTAAGAGCCACAAAGGGGGTTGATGTTTGCTTTGTCAGATGCTGTAATTGCAGGTCTAATAGGGAAGCAGGTGACTGAATAATGTCCAGCAGTTGTCGGTGACTTCGGGTTCTGCTCTGATCAATGATTAAATGGAGAATTACCTCCTCTCAGGGCCACCAGCCCAGCATATCTTTTATTACTGGCTCGGGGAAAATGCTCCCTTGTCTCCCAGCCCAGTCCTGCCCTACTTATTGATGTTCTACATTGAACAGCATACTCATCAGATTCTGCATGCTCATGCTTGGTGAATTTTGCATTTAGCAGAGTTTCTTTCTGTACGACAACCTGCTTTCACTGAAAAAATATCTCTATGGTGACATAATGTTAGCAAAAGTTCTAAACTTAGCAAACTGACCCAGGCAGCAGGGCCACTTTATGTCTTGCAGAATGTTAAATTATTTATTTCAATATTAGAAACCAAAAGAACATTTTGGTTTGCAGGAAGAAGAAATATATGAAATCTCTTGAGAGAGTAGCACAACAACATAAAGTTGTACATATTACCAAGGTTTTTTCCTAGATTAAAGACTTCGGGAAAAAAAAATTATAATTAATTCAAGGCTCATAACATATTGTATATAATTAATGTCTTCTTCTCTGTCACGATGTTGCACTTGTTTTTGTCTAAACATGTGTAATTTGTATTTTTTTATTATTTGAAATACAATGCTACATAAGAAGTTGGCACTTTATGAATAAAATAATCCAAATAAAATTGTCCTCATTATAACACAGTATTACTTGTCTTCCTAAATTATCAGAGACTTAGAGATGACCGGTTTCCGAATATTATTAGTCCTATCAAACAAGATCCATAGTTAGTGGGCTTATAACAGTTATTGCCTCGTTATTAAAAAAAGATATGGCAGGTAGGGACAGTGTCATAAGCTTGTGAGAATTAACTCCTAAATTGGCCATACATCCTGTAGTCTGGTTGTCCCAAGACTCCCTGATCAATCGGGTCTCAGGACCCGCTTTCCGATTGGCCCAGGAGGAGAAGCAAGATAACATTAGCGAATATTAATTCGCCAACGTCACATAACTGAGCCCACTCTTTTTGTGCTTAAAAAAAAAAACCCATCGAAATCCATGCGTCCAGCATGTAGATTAGGGGCCAGGCGCATGGTTTAGGGGGGGCAGCACCCCTACGTCCCTAATGGAGTGTCCGCCACTGATTCAGGTCCTTGCACTACATAGTTTATTCTGTCCCACTTTCATGTATTTTTTTATGTATTTATTTGACTATATTAGTTTGTTAATATTCTGTAGTATGCTAACATTTAGTGTCTGTTTTGTGCCACTACAACCTGTTTGCAATGTGATTTTGTTTCTTCCTCTGTCTTCCTCTCCTGTTTATTACTAGTTAGTTTAGTCCTAGCTAGATCCTCTCCATTTCTTACTAGTTCCCTCGGTCAGTGTTTTGCAGAGACAGTGCACAGAAAAGTCTTTGTCTTTTTACGCTTCAAATGACTGGAAAAACATCCTGTACTGCAATTGGCTGAAGTAAAATTGTGTTGGATTCAACTTCTGTGTCATATTGAAAAGTGTTACTAAACCCACAACAGTAAAATCAGTCTGTATATGCAGTAAAGCATGCTTGTTATACTCACTGTACAACCTAAGGGGTTAATCCTGTGCATTGTGTATAGAGGCTGTCTTCTCTGATCTTCTCCTTCTTCCACAGTCCCCAATCCATCTCCTGACAGTAGAGAGCATTGGGGGCACTCTGCACATGCTCAGTTTGGTGTGTATTGCTAGAGAGGTTTTGTTTTGTTTGTTTTTTTGTTTTTTTAGGGGGAGGGGGGTGCATGTAATCATCACAGGGCCAATAAGCACTGACCAGACAGAGGGTCAGGGGTTCTGCAGCCTCATAGGACAGTCAGAGTAGAATGAAAACTCCTCCTATAAGCTTTAACCAGACACTCATAGAAGTCACAAGACTGCTATATACTGCTGATGAGAAAAGGAATTTAGCAGTTTATATTTGCATAATATAGAAACATGAACATAATATACAAACATGGAAATAATTGCATTTCCATGTTCTGTGTACTGTGGGAGACCAGGTATAGTGAATGCAGGGTCCTGGCTTTAGTAACACTTTAAGCTGCCTGTGGATGGTGCCAGCAGGTGACCATACTGTACAGACAACCTAGGTCTGAGGAGGCATGTCAATGCATAAAGCAGTATTTGAAACAGAACAGTAAGAAGACAGATATCTATAGCTTTCTACACAGTCTGCTCTACAGTATCTGTTGTGGAATTTTAGGTTCTATTTGCACGGGTGTTTTGCCATGCTGAGAATCCCAGTGGCAAGAATCCACTGATTCCTGCTGCTGGAATTGCCAGTGATGAGTGGATAGCAGTAACTGCCAAGCCCGTACATTGCAATGGCAGGCTGTCAGCAACTGCAGCTATTCATGCCTGTTCACACAGCCAGCAATTTACTGCAGTAATTGCTAGCTTTGCAAAGAGGCACGGCTGCTATAAGAACATCAGGAATCAGTAGATTCTTCTTGCTGGGATTCATGGGGTGGCTGATCCTGTGTCTTACCTGTCGCTTAGTAAGCGCATGGTTTTGTCAGCCCTCTATGTGTGAGCGCATGCTGCAATACAGACTCTGACATCTGCTAGGAAGCAGCTGAGGATCAAATTCCAGTCCGCTACAACATTCTCATGTGTTTGATCTCACTACTTAGAAGTAAATTAGGTAGGTATGTCAATGCATAAAGCAGCATTTAAAATATAACATAGTTGTTTGCAGATCTAGAGAAGATTGTAAAATCATATTATTTACTTTAAGGTTGGTTGTATTTTAGGGCTACATAAGTAGCTGTAATCTATTGCTACTGAGAGCTTTGACCTCTTGTTGACAAGTAATTAATTTGCAGCTATAGAGATGATTGTCAAGTGGTTACATTTCTCAGTATCAATAAACTAAAACCGCTCATTTAGCCCTAGTCAGATGCTCCTACTGGGCAAGTTCTTCTGATCTGTCACAGCATACAAATTTATTTCCCGAAATACTCGACAACAACAAAACATTAACTGTAATCAAAACTATACATTCTTTTCTAAATAAATAGGTTGCAAAGCTTAATATATTTTCTTTACATAACTAATATAACAATTACATTGCAATAGTTCCCCTTTAATAAATACATTTGGTGATACAATTTACAGGAAGTCCTTCTACAGAGATGAGTGGTTTGGTAGGCTAGCTGGCCAAATTGGACCAGTTATTCAAACAAGTTGTGAGCAAGTCTAATGTAAGAAAAACATTTCCTTACTCAAAAAAAATAAATAAAAAACGTTATTCAGGTATGAAATTATAAGTATTTGTACCCGTGAGTCACTTTGGATTCTTTTGTTTCGATTTAAAAATAAAATCACACTTGTAATCACACTTGTATGCACATCTAAACACATAAGGAACTCAAAAAAATGGAAAGAATGATCATTCAAATGTAAAACTAGAAAATGTTTAAAGTGGACCCTTCTCTTTCTGAAGAACAGGATTAAAGGGTAACATCACTTTCGTGGAGAAAAAATGCGAATAAAGAAAAAATAATATAGTGTATACAGTTGTGACACAAGTCCTATTGTAATTAAATGATATTAAAAATGACCTTTCCTTTTCCATCTGCAGCTATGTAATTTTCTGAAAATGCAATGCAATATGGCTACCTGGAGGTGTTCTGTACAGAACGCCTCCCAGAAACATCATTTCCAGCTTGTGTGATTGGCTCACCAATTTTCCCCGAAGTCTGCACTAACATACAAGTCAGATTTAAGACTTCCCCTGCAACAAAAATGTAATTTTTTTTGTGAGATTCCTCCAATAGGAAATCACTAGATGATCCTTGTCTTGCAGCACTAGAGTCTTTAGTTCTAATCCCAACCACGCATAGAGATGGTTTATTACCACACTCCAAAGACATGCTGAGACAGTAATCGGCTCCTGTGTAAATTGGTCCTAGTACGTGTGCATATGCATGTGAGATAGGAACCTTGGTGCTTATATCTCCAGACAATGCCAAGCCATATTGCAGGAACTTGGCCCTGGAAAAGCCTATTTACTTCTCCTAACTATTCTGTATCACTTTTGACTCCCCATCTCATACATATCTTGATCTCTCTCGAACTTCGACACAATAACTTGGCTATACTACCCTACCTCATTATCTTTATTCTGTATGTATACTGTTAATAATAACTATATCACAGCTTCAGATACATATGTTAAATGAAATACTGTATTGTTGAATGCTTTTTACTTTATCTTTCTATTTCATTCTTGTTATCAGAGAAGCTTCATTACTATTATTTCATTCTTTTCCATGCATTGTATCACCACGAATGATGTTCTTTTAAGACCTTTGTTAAACCTTGAAAAACATAATAAAATATTTGAAAGGAGATAGGAACCTTGGATTGTAAGTTGCTTGAGGGCAGGGCCTGATGAAAATGTACACTATGTAAAGTGCTGCATAAATTACTGATGCTATATAAATGCGGGAAATTACAAAATTGACTCATCTGTAAATTACAATGTCAGTGAAATTACAGAGCTTCTCTAAGGCAGCCCCTTGATGCCTCAGCACAAAATAATTATTTGTGTGCTGGAGCTCTACTGACATAAAGACCATCCTGTTCAATAAGTACCCCTTCCCTTTCTTGCTACAATACAACTGGTGCAAAGATATATGGAGAAGGAGAATAACATCTTGTTTCTGCCCAGTGGAGGCAAGAACAATCCTATATATATGTGTCAGATTGTGATAAGTGATTTTGCATCTGAACAGCATTATTAAAAAAACAAAGAATTATATTTATAGCCAGTTCAAAATGTACTTCAGAAAGAAAGAGGTCCTCTTTAAAGTCCAAAGCTGCCTTACTAGAAATGCGTCAACCAAAAAATCAATGTTGTACAATTTTGTTGATGCATAATTATTTGTGTGTCTAGGCATTAACGTATCCAATTTACCTAATGGCAAATGTTTACGTTTTATTTGTTGCCATAGTGGAACTGTAGTTAGGCACACTGAATGTGATTTCAAAACAAGTGTTCTCTAGAAAGCTGTATGTAACGTTAGGTAGCTTTAAATAGCTGTGTATTTTAACAACTGGCAACAACAAAAAAATTAACAGTTCCCACCCAGAAACAGCAAATTCTTTTAAATCCTGTACAGGGGCAAGAGAAAAAGTCAGGTGGTCTAAATGGTAGCTTTATGGTCGTTTTGCAAAATGAAATTTATCAGAATAATGTGACCCTTTAAAGAAAACCAGTGCTTTACCCATAATGGTCACAGCTGTTTATATAGTATACAGCAAAAAATCTACTGTCATACCAAAACCTGGCTATTAGTATGGAGTTGGACACACTTTGCAGCTAAAACAACCTTCACTTTGCTAGGAAGTCTTTCCACAAGATTTTGGAGTGTGACTTTGGGAATTTGTACCTATCTTGCCAAAACAGCATTTGTGAGGTTTAGTACTAATTCTGGATGAGATCACAATCGGTATACCAATTCATCCAAAAGGTGTTCAGAAGGGTTGAGGTCAAGGCTCTGTACAGGCCACTCAAGTTCCTCCACACCAAACTCATCACATCATGTTTTTATAAACTTGGCTTTGTGAAGAGGAACATAGTTATGCTGGAACAGAAAAGGACAATTCTGGAAGTAAAGAATTGTATAATAAATATCTTTGTACAGTTCTGCTGTAGCATATACCCTTCACTGGAAACACCAGAGCTCAATAATTTGCAGGGATGCTCACATATGTTTGGCAAAATAGTGCACTTGGCTTCTCTTTGCTTCCACTGGAGAACTGAGTGGCAGGAGAAGCCCAGTGAAAGCTTCAAGTCATGACCTGGAGCTAACACAGAGCCAGGGGTTCTTTTACCACCCCAAAGTGACAGCACTGGGTTCCTAAGTTGACCACTTACCACAGCTGTTACATTAGAGAAAGTGGAGTAAGTCACAAGCTCTATATACCTTAAAGCACTTGCCCAAATTCAACTCCACAGTCACTATATATATTTATTCAAACTATTCTCAGATTTGCCAAGTATTGTCCCTTGCAGGGCCTAAAACATTTTAGAAAATCCTGTAAAATAAAGACTGTTGAAAGGTAGACCTCTACTGATTTCTGCTGCCAGGTACAGATGAATTGTGGAAAGGGTTTACCCTTAAACTCAGGGCAGCAGCTTACTGTTATCAGGGATGGGAGCCACACTTTGAATACAGCAATGGTTTTGATATGGACTGTAAGGACAATGTACAGTATATGAACAAAACAAGGAACTGTGCAAATTAGTAGCTGTCTCGTGAAATAAAATTACAATAATAAAATTCTCCTCTGCTAGGAAGGCTTTTTCACGGCAAGTCCTCTGACAGTGAGCAAGCCAAAAAATATTGCACTGCTATGTATTGCACTGCTAGCGGATGTAATGATTTTGCAGTATAGGTAACCCAAGTGTGTCAATAGTATATATTCTTCTCATCTCCTTGTAAAAACAAACTGAGAAAGAGCTTCAGAGACATGTCTCCCTGTCGATACCTTTCCCTGAGGCAGCTTTATTCTCCATCTTGCTTTCAGAGCTGCAAAAAAACAACAAACAGAAGATATGAGCTGAACATGTTCGATAGAAGGTGACCCATCACCTACAGATACAAAAGGTAGTCATTTTGTAAGGAGACAAAGTTCATTCTTATCATTGTTTTGTTCCCTCAAAACATGGCCACCAATGGTGCCTATAGGTGATTGGGTCTCATCTTACAGCTTTGACTGACACAGATGCTCTTCCAAGACTACAGTAATGTATTTGCCATGCGATGCAACACAATTTGCAAACAATCAAAATGGATGCTAGAAGGGAAGAATCGTAAGCATATTATGCAAAAATTAAATCTCTTTAGTATAGCTTTAGCAAGCATGCATGCACACAGATATATTAAATAGCATATTTAAGAAGCAAGCTGGATATAATCTGTAAATTCGTCCACACTGAATTATCACAGAATAACACACGGCAATATTCTAGTTGGAGGAATTAAAGTGTATGTAAACCCTAACAATGCGCTTCCCTTATTTGCTCCCTTTTGGTCTGTTATATTAAAACACTTTCAGTGGTATGCTTTTCTCTTAGATAAGTACATAAAATGTGCAAATATCTTTCAAAAAATACTGTATGCTTTCTAACCAGTTTACATTATTCACAGCTATGTCTGTGGACTAAAAAACACCTCCCCTTTTTTTATAAAGATAAGGGGAGGGGGTGTTCTGTAGTCCAGATGTGACAATGCTTCTCCTCAATAGCTACATTACACTGAGTTAACAAAAACAAATGCAGCCACCACATCTAAGGACTGGTAAATTGCAATATATGATATTTCTGTTCTTGGGTTTACATATGCTTTAAACAGTGTTATGAGATGTTTAAATGGGTTTGGTTCATTAAGAAAGTGGTTAGATGTAATACTCTAGTTATGTAATAGAGAGATAAGAAAATATTTCATTTTTAGTAAAGGATCACCTAATACACTACACCAAACAAAACAAAAGCAATGCCCCAGTTTCTCATGAGCTGATAATTAGAAATATTAAACTGCATGAAGTAGTATCTGGAATTTGTTCTGTGGAAATGTGATTTAAATTCACAAATAAAAAAATCTCCAGTGTTTAATGCAAGATAATAAATTTGATAAATTCAAAAATAAAATGAAAAGGGAATTATTAGTACGTCTCAACATCTTAAATGTTCAAATTAGAGCAACATTAGAATACACCTCACTGTACCTAACATCCATGTAAATCCATATATGAACAACATAGAAGACCCTTTTTGTAAGTCCCACCTAAGGTCCAGCTCAGATTATGTTGATTTCCATCATAATAATAATGGAGTCGATTTACTAAAACTGATTCTATACAAAAACCTCTTTTTGGAAATGTAGTGGTTGCCACCATCCCTTCTATACAAACTCTATACTTTTGTCTGTCGGACTAGCATACAGATGAGCAGACTTTTCGACCGGACTCGAGTCCATCAGAAAGATTTGAAACATGTTTCATTTCTAGATCTGTCAAACTTTTTGGGAAAAAAAGTCCGCTGGAGCCCACACACAGTCGAATTGTCCGATGGACTCTGGTCTGCTGGACCAAGTATGCCGCAAAGTCCGGTCGTGTGTATGCGGCAGAAGGAATATATATTATTTATCACTATAATTATTAACAAAAATGAAGGACAGGTGCAAAGCAATTTAAATGTCTAGCCCTCAGATTACAAGCATACTGTGTTGCTACTGCTAATAAAATAAAAAATATATTAAAAAATTGAAAATAAAAAAAAAAATTTGAAAGCAGAATTTTGGGATAACAAAATGGAAATCAAATATTAATAATAAAATGGAACAATGTCTGTAATTTATTTACACTTAATACAATCAATGAGTGCTAAAAAAAAGCAGGAATGTAATAATGAACAACTTCTTTTTAAAGAATTACCCTTGCTGCTGTTCCTTTCAATGTATAAAAAAAGACTCTATATTGTGTGTGGACAGCTAATTTCGATAAGCAGCAGCAATGAGGTTAAGATGTGAATGATGGAACTTTACAGAAACAGATCTGCACAAAACATTTTAGCATGGTAATTGTTAGATACTATTACAGTGTTAAAAAACTATATATATATATATATATATATATATATATATATATATATATATATATACACACACACACACACTGAGCAAAATTATAAACACAACACTTTTGTGTTTGCCCCTATTTATCATGAGCTGAACTTAAAGATCTATGACTTTTTCTATTTACACAAAAGGCCTATTTCTCTCAAATATTGTTCACAAATCTGTCTAAATCTGTGTTAGTGAGCACTTCTCCTTTGCTAAGATAATCCATCCACCTCACAGATGTGGCATATCAAGATGCTGAATAGACAGCATGATTATCACACAGGTGTTCCGTAGGCTGGCCACAATAAAAGGCCACTCTAAAATGTGCAGTTTTATCACACAGCACAATGCCACAGATGTTGCAAGTTTTGAGGGAGCGTACAATTAGCATGCTGACTGCAGGAATGTCCACCAGAGCTGTTGCCCTTACATTGAATATTCATTTCTCTACCATAAGCCGTCTCCAAAGAGTTTCAGAGAATTTCGCAGTACATCCAACAGACAAGATTGTCTGAGACCAGCCACCAAGACAGCTGCTGCAACAATCGGTTTGCATAACCAAAGAATTTGTAAACAAACTGCCAGAAACCGTCTCAGGGAAGGCCTTTTGTGTACATATAAAAAGTCGTACATCTTTAAGTTCAGCTCATGATAAATTGGGGCAAACACAAAAGTGTTGCATTTATCATTTTGCTCAGTGTGTATGTATATATATATATATATATATATATATATATATATATATATATATATAGTGGCAAACTGATGCCCCACCCAGGTGATGTAACCCAGGATTCTCGACCAGGCAGGTTGAGGGGCTCGAGGGGGTTTGCTTAATTGGGAATAAACTGGCTTTTCAGTTTCCTCGTTTGGAGCAGTCCACTTTGGGACCTGGAGCCTGGAGATTTCTTAGAGAACTGGATGGGATGAAATTTCCAGTCCTGGACCCAGATTTTAAGAACTGCCAACACACTAATTGGTCAGGTGTGTTGGTCTTTTTGTAGACACCTGACCATGGTTCTGGGCTCCATTCTCCCCAGGAGTCCAGGTGTACAAGGGAGAAGCCAGAGAGTGCATGTGTGCACTGGGAAAGCCAGGGACCCAAGCCTGAGGGTCAGGGCAGCGAGGGGATGCTATCTATATGAACAGTGTTGGCGGGGAAATGGTCTTCAGACCAAGGCCTAAAGTGGAAGGCACTGCGGTATGTGTAAGCCAGGAGTGCTGCATGTATAAGCCCGGAGGTTGAAAATGTATTTTCTTTGGATGGAAATGCTGAAGACCCTTGTAAGGGAATTTATTGATTTTGTTTTTCTGGAACATTGTTTGAACTTTCATTTAAATAAAAGTGGGTCAACAAGCCTTAAATTACAATTTCTGGTGTGGACTGCACTTGCTAGCGGGCACTAGACTGAGCTATACAACCCCAAACTTTACAATATATACATTATATAATAACGGTCAGATACAACTACAATTTAAAAAAAATAACTTGTCAACTTAACTAATGATGCTGATGATGCTAAATTTTGCCTGTACATCTAGGCTTTGATGACCTCTGGTCACAAAAGGGTTACAGAATACCTTTTATGATAGTGCTCTTGATCAAAAGATAGATAAAAGCCTATGTAGTGATATGTACTTCTGTTACAGAATGGCTAATACAAAAAATTCAATCTATTTTATTTGCCAACACTTACTATAAAAGTCTGTTTTGATTTCCATTTTGTTTTCCCAAATAGAATCATTGCTGAGCGGCCATGCTACAGTATGCAGTTACAAATGTCAGACTATGTGAGCATCCAAGAAATAAATTAGTAAACAAGCAATATATATTCAGATGCATGTGACCAGTGATCTTACCTTTAGGGATCAGCTCGTACAGTGATTAGGAAGGGGAGCTTATGATAGAAATGTAACATGCAACATATTAAATTCAGTGGAGTTTTACTTGTGCTGGAATTTATAAAAGGATTATAGCAGATGACACCAGTTATCTTGGGTTCACATCAGACTTCCAATCATGTTTGGAGAAAATGAACTTTTAAATTTGATTTGGTGGGATTAATTTATTAAATGAGTAGAGGTTGTTAACTTTGCAGAGTATGTTCAATTAGAGGGTTAGTTCTCTTTTTCAGAAAAAAATGAAAACGTGTACACACACCCTAATTTCTTCCAGCCAGTCCTGCTCTTCTTACCTCCTGTGGTGATTAGATGCCATTGGGGTAGTATGGGGATTTGAAATTCCAGCTCCTCTCCCTGTTCTTTCTGCAGATCTTCCAGGACAGATCAGAACAATTCTAATTGTTCAGCACCAGTTAAGAGCATCATTCTGATCTGTCCCAGATGCACCAGCTGCTTGGGCACTGACAGCTCATCACCCACGGAGGTATGTCAAGTGGGGACCAGGGGGGTTGGTAGGGTGTATGGTGTTAGTTTACCTTTTCATTTTTTCTGAAAAAGAGAAATTCCACTTTAAATATAATAAATTTGGTGTAGCTATGTTAACTCTGAATACTCAATCATGTGCAAATCGAATAACAAAAAATATATATTTTTGCCAGCACGTGATTGGATGATTAAAGTTAACACAGCATTCCATTACTCAATAAATTAAGTGAACATTCTCTATTCTTTAAGTAAATAAACCCTCATTGTGTCAGAAGTAAGCACAGAATTACTCTTTAGACTAACCTTTTAGCACCTGTAGTTTTTTAACCTCCCAAAAATGTTTTTATCCTAAGATGTTTTGGTGCTTTTGTAGTGTCATGAATTGATTGGTCGCAAAATCTGGCAGTTCAAATTTACACATCATTCATAAACCTACTGAGCAGATGCATTGTTTACTTCTTTGTAATTAAGAATAGTACTTGTTAATTGTATACAAGAAAGTTTATTTTTTTTTTAACAGTATCTTTTTGGCAACAAGAACATGAAGTATGAGAATTGTTTAAAGTAAAGCAAGAGAACCTTCTTTTGTGTGCCCTTCTTATTTGGGTTCACTTTGTTCCTAGGTATTTAATTTCTGGGCTGTCCTCTGCATATCAATTTGTACCCTGTTTCCATAATATTGTCCCTAAAAAATGCCTAACCCAAGAACAAAAGTGGAATATACTGCAGCTTACCAGTCCTTGTATGTAGTGGTTGCATTCATTTTGTTTTTAAGCTACATACATTTACTGGAAGTTACAAAAGTAACCGTGATTCCTGATAGATATCCAGTGTCCTTGCAGCACCCTGTGCACTAAGCTGAAATCCCAACCAGCTTTGTCAACTACAGAAGGCCTTCTCTGTATGTATTAGAGATGATGAGAGGAGGAGGCGTTTGTAATCCAAAACCAGCCTAGGGTGACACCTAGCTCCTACATGCCTTGTGAGTAGATACTGTCACCCTAGGACAGGAAATGATTTACAGGCAGGATCACCAGGTGAAAATATAGAGAAAAAAGCCTAAAACAAGAAAACGAATGCAGCGACCACATCTAGGGACTGATAAGCTGCAATATATTAAATTTCTCTTATTGGGTTTAGATATTCTTTAGGGACAATGATATGGAAACAGAGTACAGCCCGGGAGTTAGGATGTCAATTCTCTATGTACAAAGTAAAACCAAATTCAGACGGGCACACAAAAGAAGGTTTTTGGGTAATCGTTCTTAATGATTAATGAAGTGCTCTCATTGCATTAATGCCTGTTGGGTAGGTCTTAGCCCAGAAACCAGGAAAGTCAAGCACTCATGATGTCTTCTCTTAGGGAGGACTTTTTAGATGTGTGAAATGGTTGCCAGGTTCACATTATTTGGTATCAAACTGGTACTATGACTACAACAGCTGCATGAGCTTTTGGTTACTTTTTAAGCTAGATAGATCCTTGAAGATAGGATCAGCACATTAGCATGCAGTTCCCATCAACAACTGTTTCGTAAGCATTCATAGACACAGGGTAATTAGTGCATTAATCTAAAAAAATCAACAGGTTTGGACAAATATCAATATGTCTGTAGGTACTTG
This sequence comes from Lithobates clamitans, assembly GCA_037952925.1. Taxonomy (NCBI): domain Eukaryota; kingdom Metazoa; phylum Chordata; class Amphibia; order Anura; family Ranidae; genus Lithobates; species Lithobates clamitans. The sequence continues at coordinate 2,859,779 of JBBGZY010001335.1, read as the reverse complement.
GAGGCCATATCGCACACACCCTAGAAATTCCCTATGTTCTATAGACACTACAATTCTGCATTTTCATTCTATCCAAGGCAGGAGGGGTTGTCCATAAATGTGCCTATATATGAACCAACATGTATAACAAAGGCTGTGATCGGAAATATAAGTTTAAATATGATTTTAGGGATGAAGGCTGTAACTTGAAGGGGGCAGTAGTGGTTTACAAAAGAGACTTTGACATAGGAATTCTATCTTTAATTTTAATGTATAAATTTAAAGTGAAAGTATTGTATATTCTCAGTAAGCTTGGTAGCCTACCTAGTGCAGTGCAATGCAATGCGGTGCCATCAATTATAAATCTACAGAATGCATCAGCACTACTCATATCTACATAATGCAGTTTTACTGGAGGGCTCCGCAATGCACTAAAAAGCACAGTGTGCAGTATGACGCGCTACAGTGAAAAAAACATGTATCTTTTTCTGCATTGTCTATTCAAAATGCCCACAAATTACAACTCAATTGTGTGAATGGGCACTTTTCACATTTTTACATGCTCGCTCTTCCTTTTTTGTAACTTTAATAAAAACATAAGCCTCTAGAGGGAGAGCAGATAAGTAACTGCCATGATTCTTCCTACCTGGTAAAAGAGAAGTATGGCAAAAGCTTTTTTGGCCATACTTCTCTTGTGTCTCACAGAAGGGCACTTACTTTTGCTCTCCTGTGTCAGCTGATGGGGCAGATGGGGCAGAGCCACTTCAGGCTCCAGGGAAAACCCCAACAAAACTGTATGGTAACTCCAAACTTCTCCTTTAAACAATTGTTGAGATAGGATATCAGCCACACAGGGATTGATTTACCTTGCATGATTGGGTATTCAAAGTGCACAACACATGTTAACGTTGTTTTGCAAATTGAAACCGCTCTATTCCTTTTTTGTAAATCAACCAATTTTTTTTTTTCTGGTAAGGAAGGGTTAGAACCTCTGTCAACTTTTTACAGAAATTTTGGTACATATATCTTTTTGAACATACTGTGTTCTATTAGTGAAACTTTCACTTATATATAGTTAGTCCTTTTAAAGAAGTAATGACTATTTAGTGTTTAGATTTATTTATGCCTTGGTAAATACTTTTTTTTTCATATGATGCACCAGCTTTTCAAAATTGTAACATTACATGTAGTATTTACTATCTTATCCTTCCTAAGTATATACAATATCAACTGTAAGTTTATTTATTACACTTGCAGTGCTGATGAAGGGGGCTTTTTTGTATCCTTGAAATACACAGTAGCTTTGCAACAAATAAACTGTAATTGAACTGTTCAATCCTTGTGATGCCCTCATCTTTTTTGATGGGAAGATTCCATTTTAGGCTGGTTTCACACTATTGCAAATTGGATGTGGGTTTCCCGAATCCAATTTGCATAGCAGGAGATTGTGACCGGCTCTCTATGGAGCCAGCTCACACATCTCCGGAGAGGCTCCGGTGCAAATTGCACAGGGTTCCTATGCGTCTTCTGGTCAGTTTCAGGTCTGAATTCAGCCAAAAATTTGGGTTGAAATCGGAACCGGTGAATGGAGATGCACCAGACACCTGCTGTGAGCCGCTCCATGCTCTAGTTTGAACCCAGCCTTAAGGTTTATACTGCCACCTGTGTCATCACTAGGGAGATTTACTATCAATATTTTAAAGAGATTGATATACTAAAGGCAAATAGACTTTTCACTTTGCAAAGGAATGTTTCCAAGAGCTTAGCGCATGAGGTGAAGTTATGTATACTTCCATCATCCAATCATGTTCAAGCAAAAATGCAGTTTTTTTCCTTACACTTGATTGGGTATTCTTTGCAAACTGAAATTTCACAACATCCACTGAGCTTTGGGGATATTTCCCAGGCAAAGGGTAACTCCTCTTTAAATGTGAAAACCCTATTTGCCTTTAGTAGAACAACCTGAAAGTGATGAAAAAATGTAATATTTTGAGTTGCAATAGAGGGGAACCTTCCAATGGAGAGAGTTGTTCAATTGACAAATGACTAAAGATTTCCCTTTCTTTGGAGAGCTTGTCTCTCATTTCCTGTTGTGTCTAGAGGAAGTGAAGGAAAAGCTCCTAAACAGGCAGGTGAAGAAATACTTAAGACAGGAGTTCCATACTATTCCAAAACTTAAAGAAAAAATTGCATTAAATTAGTAGGTTTGTCTTTGTTTCAAATATCAGATCAAGTAAGAGACATTCTAACTTTTCACTGGTCCTGATTTGGTAGTTACACTAAACACAGGCTAGGTTTAGAATAACTTTTCTAGTAAATGGGTTGTAACGTTATTAGATGATACAGAGTCACTGCAATGCAGACATCACAAATAGTTTCGTAAAAAAAAGTAACACAATTTATTTTTCATACTCGATTTACAATAGATTAAAATTTAAATAATTTAAGCCTGAGCTAATGTACATTTCACCAAAATCCAGCACAGTAAGTATTTGGTCTTCAGCAAAGCCTAATAGGAAATGTAGTTTTCTAATACTGAAGATTGCTCCTTTCTGCCTGAATATAACACCTATAGTCCAAAGAAAATTCCTTGATTGCAAAGAAAAAAAAAAGGACAACAATGGATAAAATTTAAAAAGCAGACACTACTGGGTTTTGTAAATGAAGGTGTCTAGTTAAATGTCAGAACCAATAAGCCCAGATTGCTGTGACCAATAGAAGCCAAACAGACATAGTTGGCAATGGTACTGTGTATTATTTTAGATGAAAGCAGATATTTGGCTTATGTGGTTACTTAGAGCATCTCTGGGATTGGTGCACCAAATGACTAAATAACCATCTAGATGAATTTCTTCACAAGTAAAGAACAGTTAGACAATATCTATTAATGGTAATTTTCCAAAAAATACAAATTGATTTCTGTGACACTCAAGCTATGATACTAATTAATTGACAACGCGTTTTATTTATGCAGTTTATGAAATTGTGATTTTAAAATGAAGTAATTCCAAGGTACACAACTCTGTGTAAGCCACATTTCCCCAATGTAAAAGACCAGTGAGCATAAATAATGAAGTTGATTTATATTCAAGAGCTTTTAGTAACATTCATGGATATATTTGAAAGTGTAAGGTGTTATTCAGTGGAAAGGACCCTCATCTATAAAGCTTTCTTCAATACAGATATTTAAATCTTCACAAAATGGCCTATTTATTAAATAACTCAAAAATATGATCTTTAAAATAGAATTCTTGTCTTGCTTCTTACTTCAGTCTATTTGTTAAATATGTTATTAGTAAAACATTATATACAATTGTTTATTACTTATTAATGTATTACTTATTTGCTTATTCCTCCTGCAATTGAAGCTGAACTTCAATAGACAAATAAATATGTATGCAATTGCAATATATCAGCTCTGTCTAGGACACCTGTGATTGGAAAATGAAAGTGGAACTTTAAACTGAACATGCATTACCAAACATTAAAATAGTTATGCTAAAGCATATTTAATTTTTAATAAATTTATAGTTGAAGTAAAGTATGGCTGTTGATATTTGTCTAGAATTCAGCTTTAATATTACTTTGGGACTGTTTAATTATTTAGCAGAAAAAAGGAGTTATCTCATATAAGTAAAGGTTTTATTAATAATAAAATATTTTCCAAACTCTATATAATGCTTGAAGCAAAAATGTGACCTCTTGAGATAATAAATATAATAATATTACAAATATATTTACTAAATAGATAAACTTTAAATACTTAGTGATTGTCTGACAGGGCTTAAAGTATATGCTGCTGTTAAAATATATGCAAACATGTTGCTTTGTCAGGCATTGGTTTAGTTAGGAAGGGTAAGGGAAAGTAAGCACGGTTCTTTTCTTACACGTGATACTAGACTGTAAAGTGAGGTTCCCATAATTAGGCAGATATAAAAACGATTACACCTATATTTATGAATGTTACTAGCAGCTCTATTACATGAAGCAACTATTTTTAAGTTTACTGCCCTTTCAATTTTCTTGATCTCGTTCTTTACATGTAACAGAATCAAAATAAAAACTAAAAAAATTCTACGGGTGATGTGTACTGTACACTACCAAAATAATACAAAAATAAGGAAGTTACTTAGAAAAAATTAAAACCTTTTAGAAGAAAAGCTGGATTCCTTAGTCTTTGTGTTTTCTGAGGTTAATAGCAGAGTCTTCCACACTGATGTTTTTGCCATTTCATCAGAAATGTTTATTACTGATGGGTCCTCTCTAGACAGAATTAACACACAGAATAATGCACAAAATGAATAACTTTCCTAACTAACTGTCTGAGAAGCTGCTATTTAATCAGATAACTACAATAAAAATTTAGATTCCTATAACAAATACATTTAGGGCTTTTTCTCTTTCTGCACTGATGTGGATATAACAGAAACACTGTTTCAACAGTTCAAGTGGGTAGGATATCCATTGTGATAAAAAAATGTAGTTGTACCATTGTAGGTATTAAATAACTGTACCTTCTATTCAGTGGCATTAGAATTTGACATTGATAAACATTAGCAGATATAAATACTTTGCCTAAATGAATACAGCTTAAAAAAAATGACATGAATTGTTGAAAATATTACAAATACCAGATGATTTCAGATAATATAGACAAGCGAGTACCTTTGCAGATCTTTTCTAACTATTTCATACTTGCTCTACCAAAGGCCAGTCTGTCATATTTGTTGACCACTGGGTCCTATCTCTGTGCAATGTGTTCATTTCTTATACCTTCATGCTGTTCTTTCTGGGGTGCAGCTCTTCTAAGCAAGGCCATTAGCTCAGTGCTTCTCACCTATGCACATTCTGCTTCTGTTCCCTGCTATTTTATGGATGGAATTAGTTAATGCATATAGTGGACTCAATAGACTTCTAATGTTGTAACCAATTCTATGAAAAAATCAGGGACATAAAAAATGCATGGAGTACAAGCATTCAGCCAAATATGTCTCTGTGCAAAAGGCAATAGAACTATATACCAGAAAGAAAGCACTGAACTAAGTGTAATTATACGTGCATATTTCAGAGATATTTCCTGAATAGTCTGGGCACAGGTTTTCTTTAAAGAGAACCTGTGCCCAGACAATGCAAACTAAAGTATTTATATATTTTAAAGAAGCAGTAAAAGCAGTTTAAAATAAGCTCTCATTTACCACTGTAGCTATGGATATTTTGAAGAAATGAATCCTTAAAGTTTACAAAAAAGGGACAGAATTCTCAGCTCTTTACCCTATTAATTTCTTTTACATCAGAATCTGGGAAGCCTATCTCCCTTGTAATGTAAACATACAGAAGATGTTAGAGTCTGTTGTGATCTTTAAGAATAAAGGATAAAATCTTATGGAATAAATGACAGCATCAGATGACTTGTATTAAAGCTTGTATATTGATTATTAAGAATATGCCAATAGTTTGATGTCCACAGTCTGAGCACAGGGGCACTTTAAAGACACAGCAGTAAGTGAAAAGCTACCATGGTCCTTAGGTTTTGAGATATTGCAACCAACATGTCTACCACCAACAATTATGCAACATCCATTCTAATATTTGTTCTAATATAATCATACAGCATGTCAGTTATAGCTCATGATCTGCTTTTTGGTATAGATAGGTATACCTAAGAAGACCAGTGTGTATAAATGCAAATACATGTTCAAAAATGAACAGACTGCAAAATAATTCTTGTGTTCAAATAGTAATAAACCATTTGATATAAGGAGTAGCAGTGCTGGGTATTTCAAAATGGACTACACAGTAGTTAATTTGACACAATTTTACAGTTTTGTGTTTTCATATTACCTGCAGTTCCCTTCCATCGGTAACTGGACAGTTCCTTCATCTTCCAACACCAACATGCTTTGTTCCTCCTAAAGAATGATAGAGAAAATGTAAGTTTCATTGGGGAATGTGGAATAATAAATAACAAACCATTGAACAACAGCCAAGATAGCTCAAGGCCTAAGGTTCCCAAAGATGGTGTCTATGAAACTTTATTCCATTTGGGGCAGAAACAAATTAGAGCAACAATAACAATATAGGCTTTATGACATATTGTAACACACTGAGACACATATGGGTATAGTTAAACAGAAGTTTTTGTGATAACTGTCTTTGGATCACACCCATTAGAAGCACACTCTTCTTTCTGGTCACACAAACCATTTTGCGTTTTATTACCTCTTTCTCTTCATCTTCCAACTTTTTTTTCTTACTTTCAGGCATTAAATCATCCAGCCAACTCAGTTCTCGTTTAGTAAAGAAAAAATCCATTAGTTTCCTTACAAAGACCAATGCCAATACCTGGTAAGAAAGGCAAAGAGTTATAGCTTCCAACGTGCACACAAAGCAATTCAAAACAATGAATATCTTTCATTAGGTCTTGGTCAACACAAAGAAAAGCTACCATCTACAAACCCTGATTGAGGGAGGCCAGCTAGACCTCCACAACCTGTTGGCCTGTTATACAGTTTCTGTTTAACATTGGGATACAATTGTTATGCACTTTGACCTTGAGAGAGATAGAGTGCAAGCGAACATCCTCTGTTGTATGCACTCTTTAGAAAACCCATAGTCAGCTCTCTGATCTACCCTGGAAGAATGAATCCAGATGCACTCAACTCTGAGCACTTCTGGGCTCAGAACTGTCAATCTCTGGCCCCTCGGGCCAGAGAAGAAGTTAAATCAGAACAGACTGTGGTCATTTAGCTTCAACACAGTACAAAGGTGACATTGGAACTCTAATAGACCCCTGATGTAGAATTAAAGGAAAACTGTCACATGTACTATGCAATCACATAGAGGACTGACAATGAAGTTTATACATTCACAGGTATGTGTGTTGGGTGTGCACGTGCATGAAAATGACGATTGCACCATGCATATTCACTATAACATCACTACATAGTCACTATCAAGATTAATAATTCTCAGGAAATCATTGATTATTAGCTCCAAATTGTTAAGCTAGAAAGGCTTTTAAAACTTCACCTGTGGACAATACCTGGGTACCATATATTTTTGCTGTTTCACTGTCATCCATAATTCTGAGGTTTGACATATTTGGTATCTACCTACTTGACGCAGCATGACCTTTTATATTCTACCAACAAATTAGGTATTTTATTGTATTTGTGTGGGCTAAAATTAATTTGAGTGTATGTTTTAATGGAAATTTAGATTTGATAAACAGTAGCACAGTTATCGTGTGATAGTTGCAACGCCCACCAACAGACATCAGTTTAAGAAGAAAAAAGTTACACCAAAAATAAATAATGACTCAAACAATTATGATTTCACCTTTAATAATACTAACTACAGTCAGCCTATATGCATGCTTACCATCATTGGGAAAACAATGGCTGCCTTGGAGGCTTTGATTACCCACAGCAGTATAAGACAGGTCAGCTGCAGTATGGTAAAGAGGTGGACCTTACGAAGGGGGACGTGCCTCAAATATATAAAGTCCGGCTGGTGTTTTGGTGGCATCCAGAATAATAATATCCGGTCAAAGAACTGTGGAGAAAATTGGTACAATTTAGAGGGTAATTGTTAAAAGACCTTTTAGGTGGCAAATAAAATGTCTTTATGTTGATTTACAGTAATTCATTGGAGACTATGTACCAAATGCCAGTCAGCATGCCGTTACAAATCAATTGCTGATGTACAAATCAGTAACTAGGAAAGTATGACATCAAAAAATGTTTTACTCTTTCATAACCAGAGGTCATTAATATCCTGATGCCCAGGGTAAATTTAGCAACATCAGCATATGTCGGATAATTTGACAATAACTCTGTAACTAATTTGTATACCTAAACATTTTTAGAAATGTTTAAAGTGGAGGTCCGCTGAAAAAAAATATTAAAAGCCAGCAGCTACAAATACTTCGGCTGCTGACTTTTAATATATGGACACTTACCTGTCCACGGATGTCGGCAGCCGAAGCCGAAGCCGATCCGTCCTTCGGCTGTAAGCTGCTGCCGCCGCCATCCTCGGTACGGGAATAAGGAAGTGAAGCCGTGCGTCTTCACTTACTGGTTCCCTACTGCGCATGCGCAAATCGCGCTGCACATCCTCTCAGGTCCCTGCTGTGTTCTGGGACCTGCGTGTCTCAGAGAATACAGCGGGGGAGGACGAGGTAGGCGCCGGAGTGGCATAGGACACCGCAAGCGCCACGGTGATCTATGCCAGGAAGTGGGAGCAAATACCTGTATTAGACAGGTATCGGCTCCCTCCTCCCCCCTGAAAGGTGCCAAATGTGACACCGGAGGGGGGGAGGAATCCAAAAAGTGGAAGTTCCATTTTTGGTTGGAACTCCACTTTAAGGACCTATAGGGCTTTGATTTGCTACACCATTTTAATTGCTCTGCTTTTTTTAGGTTAACAAATGCAAAAACAATGTATTTTGCTATTTTTTTTTTCATACTTCGCAGTTACAGTTACGATTAAAATGGATGACACTAGGCCTCGTGCACACAGGCAGAAAAATGGCTGCTGTTAGAGGCATTTTTTATGCCTCCAAAAGCAGCTCTAGGTTATCTAATGTGCATATGCATGTTGTGTTTTTCACAGATGTATTTTAGAAAAAATATTTAGAAAAAAAACGCCCCAAACTTGTGCTCAGAAAGGTGTTTTCTAGAGAAATTTACTCCAGTACACACGTAAATGCACCTAAATGTGGGCATATGAGCGCAAATTTATTCTAATGGCTAAAATAAATGAATATTCTAACCAGTAGAATGAGTTTACGCTCATACACATCTAAATGTAGCACGTGTGTAAAAGCGTATAAACACACATACGTACGCTCATACATGCACATAAGAACGCAACACTAGAGGCATTTTCTCCGTCAAGTTCTGGCAGAAAAAAATGCAGAATATTTTCATATGCCAATGTACATGAGGCCTTAACTTGTCACTACAGCCTCAAGATGGCAGTGTTCATCTGCAGACTGAAGGTTTCTATTTTTTCCAAAGTAGTTTCCAGCCTGCATGTGATCACTATGTCATAGCTAGCATAGAGATCACATGATCTCATTCATTAATGGGAACCTAAGCTGTCAGTGGCAGCTGGGACCAACAGGCAGCAGCTTCACAAAGCATTGGTTGCTGGCTCTCAAAGGGGAAATGTAAACAGGGCACCATGCTGGAAGACATTTATTGGCAGATTGTGGTATAGAAGGGATTAACTCCTCCTGATACTTGAAAGTCCTCCATAAGCTAACTTACTAGAAATGTTATATCTTCTATCAATTTGTGGGTAGAAGCATGTTGTGATTCTTTAAACATCTTTTAGGAAGTCAAGTTGAATTTGCCACATTTTGGACTGGGTTCTAGGACATTATATATATACGCGGCGCAAGGCCACATCAGGCTCTAGAAGTATCCTGACAATAATGCTGGGATCCATCACGCTGCCTGATTGACAGCTGGCTCTATTTTTCAGCACACGACTGAGAACTGAACCCTCCCCTGCCTGAGACGACACCCAGTACTTGAGGGAAAGAGCAGAGAAGAGTAACTGACAGTCACTGCTCTTTACTTGGAGCAGACAGAGAACAGAGCGATCAGTGGTCATGTGTTCTCGGTCTTAGAGACGACGACGTACAGCTGCAGCATTACACAGATGCTGCAGAATGAAGATGAGTATGTATGATTATTTTTCATTTTTTAAGCCCATACTTCTCCCTTAAGGAATATCTTTCTGTTCTTCTTTCTGTTAAACAGTATAGTGATTGGACGATGAAGAAGCAGCAACACAGATCATTAAGCATATCTGCTTTCTTCTCCTGTTGGTATGTTCCCTGTCAACTTATTTTTACAGCAGAGTTAAGAATCTAACTGAAATGCACTGTTCCATAGTAGTAAAGACAATGTCAATGTGTGCCAAAAAGCTATAATCAGAGAAAATTAAATATGGTAATGATTTTGCTTTAAAATTAAAAACGGAATGCTTAGCTCTGACCCTGCTATGTCTATCCTAAAGTCACCAGTCATTTTAAGCATATTACCTGAATTCCCTTTAGTGATGAGGCACCCATATAGAGAAAGACTCCATAAAGAACTGGCATAGGAATAAACTACACATCAAAAAGAGAAAATACATGGTTACCAAAATGGCTTAAGAAATGGCAGCAGACTGTACATCAGGAAAATGTAACAAAAAAATATATTTATTTGTGTAGCTTGTTTTTAATGTTTTTTTTTAGACAAAGATCTCATTAGAGCACATTCACATTATGCATTGCATTAGCAAAGTGTAACTTAAAGTGGGAGTAAATTCCCTTGTACAATTTTTACCTATAGGTAAGCCTATAATAAGGCTTACCTGTAGGTATTGTAAATATCTCCTAAATGTGCACCGTTTTGGAGATATTTACTTTATATGCAACCGGCGACATCACCGGCGCATGCGCTCTGAAGGAACAGCATACCTGTGCTGTTCCATCAGAGCCGTGCCATAAACAGCGATTCCCATGTGCATGTGCTGGGGTGATGGCAACGCCGGCTCGGCCAATCAGATTACTGAAGCCTGCGAACCCAGAAAGAAGACCGGATGAAGATGTAAGCGCCTTCAGCGTTGACAGCGCTGGAGGAGAACATTTAGGGCCGGTTCACACTGGTCCGACATACGCTCTGACTTCAAAGGCACAAGTCGCATGACATGTCAAAATTAATGGTTCCCTATGAGAACTGTCTTAACTGGTCTGACTTGTGTCGGTCTAGAATTTAAGGGCCTTGAGTCAACGGGAAGACATCCCACACAAACAGAAGGTGTTTTTGGGACAGGCATTGGATTTTTGCCTGTCCCACAACTACTTTTGGTATGGCCATAGGTTTTACTCCCAAAAGAGGGGTGTGGCGATGGGAGCAAAGTTTGCTCCCAGTATCGCCAACCTTTTTATGGAGGAATGGGAGGACAAGTTCATATTTGCAAATAGAAATGAACGTCTTCTTTTTTATAGAAGGTTCATTGATGACCTAGTCTTCATCTGGGAGGGTGATGAATGCTCCTTACATGATTTTTTGAGAGAACAGAACTCGAATAGAAACAATATAAAATTGGATTATGAATTTAGTAGGGAGCACATCCACTTCCTGGATGTGGATGTGTGAGACAGGGGTCGTCATTGACTACTATTGTATATTTTAAACCGACGGATAGAAATAGTTTTCTCCCGGTGAGGAGTGGACATCACCCTCATTGGTTGAAAAACATTCTGAAGGGGCAACTGATGAGAGTAAGGAGGAATTGTACCATCGATAGTGACTTTATCATACACTCTAAGGTCATTAAGAACAGATTTATACAGAAAGGTTACAAAGAACAACATTTGGATAAGATTGTAAAAGAATTGGTGGAGGTTCCAAGAGAGGTATGTTTGAAAGAGAGGGATCGGCAACCAAACCCCAGACAAGAATGGGGCTTAATTTCAACTTTTTGTATACAATATAAAGATATTGAAAACATCTTTAAACGACACTAGCATGTACTGTGTTTGGATAGGGTCTTACACGATGCATTGCCAGTGACCCCCTCATTTATTTATTGTAAAGCCCCTAATTTTGGAGATGGGGTTGTAAAAAAGGTATTGGACCCTCCTGTCAGAAAAAATATGTTCTGGCAGTGTACTGGATTCTATTCTTGTAGGAAGTGTAATGTATGTTCTCAGTTACACAACCCGATTAGAGGGTTAACAGAATTTGTGTCCACTGGTAATAATAAGACTTTCAATATTTCCAAATTTATTACATGCAACAGGACACATGTAGTGTATGTGTTACAATGTCCTTGTAATCTAATGTATGTGGGTCGGACAAAAAGAAAACTGAAAATTAGGATCTCTGAACACATACACAATCTAGAAATTGGGTTCAAGCACCATAGTGTATAATTACACTTCAAAAATCATCACCACCAAGACCCCTCTGGCCTCAAATTTTGGGGTGTGGATTGCATACACCCCAATTGGAGAGGGTCCAGTTTGGTACGAGAGATATCGAAAAGAGAAACTCGGTGGATATTTCTAATGGATACACTTTCGCCAAGGGGTATGAACATCGAATTAGATGTGAACTGCTTTATTAGTGATTATTAATTAAGGGGTGATAAGGCGACATTGGTTGGCTTATCTATTATCGCATTGTAGCCTTTTGTGCGATTGTGCTAAGTTCATTATCTGGACGTTGTGAGCTGAATGGGAGGTGCCTAGGCGATCGTCCACTAACAATGCTCTCATAGGTTGACAGCGAGGAGAGAAATTGTTTATAATCTTGGCATGTCGCGTCGTTAGGCCACACCCTCAGATGATGTCGGTATGATAAAACGCGTCAGGGTTGGGCCTAGCGACTGTCAGTAAGTGACGCCATCATGCCGGTCGAAGCAGGAACTCATGAGTATTGTGTACAGGGCGAGGTAGGAGACACCGCCTGGTAACCACTCCCATTCGGACGTGTATGGATGTATAATTGCCTATTTCATTAGTTGACACTGTAAGTGCATTTCTTAAAAGGGGGCATGATTTCTTTGATCAAAGTTTTTAAACGGAATTATGCTATGGATTTTATTTCTTTCGCCTGGGTTTGAGAGCATCAGCGTGAAATCCAATCCAGAGTGCCAGTGAGGACATTGTTGTATAAAGAAATGTCAGTGGTGGTTGTTTGGGGCTTATTTTCCAGTGCAATCTGGTAAGAGTATTTATAGAAGGGGAGACTTGTCCCCCCCGTTCTTCTCACGAGTGGAGGTGTTGGTGGTGGATCGCCGCGGATAGCGGACTGAGTGATATCTTTGGCCGGATTTGATCTATTCACTTCACATTGACTGTGGGACAATTACCTGTTTATTTTTAAAACACCTGCTGCTGACTGTACTCTATTAATGATATAGGAATATTATTGCTTTTGGTTTTAGCGCTGCCCTTTTTTTGATGTGTGTTGATGTATTGTATACCTATCAGCTGATGGTGAATGGTAGCAGCCTCTGCCTTAAATTGGCAATCGCTCTTAGTGAGAGGGAGGTGTATAGTAGCTTTCCTATCTCACATTTATGTTTATTTTTGATATTATATTTTATTTTATTCACTTTCTCTATTAGCGCTTGGTTTTTGGAAGGGCCGAAGGTTGGGACTATTAAATATTACATACACAGTTGCATAGTTAATCTGGTTGAAAAAAGACACGAGTTCATCCAATTCAACCAACAGTGAAAAAAGAAAAAAGAAAGCCAAGACACTCAAAAAGAAAATCTCTATATTCACTATCCAATACCCACAGTTGCTCCAGAGGAAGGCAAAAAAACAACAACAATAAAGCATATTAAACATAAGGAAGTGCAAAATCTGGTGCAGTTCTGCAGAGAAACTAATCAGCTTCCATTTTTTTGTCAAAGCTTAATTGCTGAAGCTGAAGTTATAAGCTGATTGGCTACCATGCACAGTTACACCAGAATTTGCACTCTTTAGTTTTAGTAAATAAACCCCAAGATGTTTTATTTAATGGACCTGCTGAAACTGTTTACTTACCTGAAGAACCCTTGTCATAAATACAGAGGACCCCATAAGTACAAAAATCATGAGTCCCGTAACCCTTTGTTCACGGATCCCTAAAAACTTAGGCTGCTCTCCTGGAGCCGAACACTCCGACTCCAGCTTGAGACTATTCACATGCGTGATGGAGAGGACAGTGGCCGCAACAAACCAGGGCAGACCCATCAGCGAGCATACACCAAGCATGACAGCAACCATCAGCAGATCAAGATGGTAGCCACAGCCTTTCTGTAGAAACAAAGAATATAAATAATTTAGGTTAGTTTACTGCCCACTGTTCTGTACTTTCTAAATTCAGTTAAGAATTCATTTATATATCCATCTGTCAATCTATTTGTCGTATTCAGCCTGAAAGCGTATCTAAAACCCAAAACAAATATATATATATCTATGGCTGCATCAGGTATTCAGTGTTTTTTCCCTTTACTTTCACCCCCCGTGATCCTGCCAGTAACACAGGCTAGGCTGACAATGCTCACTCACTGTAAGGTATTTACAGATGAACAGCAATGTCGCCTTAGACTACTCTTTTGATTTGAAACATCTCCACAAATACCTTCACATTTCTTCATCTGCACCTAGGTAGGAGTTCAGATAGCTAGGAAAGCTTATATTATTGCTTGAGATTGCAGTTCAGTCCACAGGAAATTACAAAGACTGTATTTCTGGCAGGATCAACATTTTCTGTACTTGCAGAAAGTGTACTAACCCTAAAAAAAAGAAAATGAATGCAACCACCACATATAACTGGTAAGCTTACATTTTTGGTTAGGTTTAGATACATTTGTGGAAAACATTCTGCCCTACACCAATGAGCCTGAGAATATGAAAGTCATCTCTGTGATCCTGAATCAACCCAACCCTGAATCAGGATCACACTGTATACTGTATACTGGTTTACACAATAACTCCATAATATAAATTGTCATTTCCACAACAAACAATTATAATATATTTGGTAGTACAGTGGGGTAAACTCCAAGGTTTGGTCCACACTTTTGCGTCCCGCACCCGCAACCACCTGCAGTAAAAAAACACTGCTCTATGGAAACGAGCGGGGCTGCCGTTCATTTTAAATGGTACCCCATGCACCACCACGCATGTAAAATCAGTGCGGGGGGGGGACCACGTCGTTGAAAAGGTGCACGCACCTTTTTCTTTGTGGAAACGCAGGCACAGCAGCCCATTCATTTGAATGGGCTGGAGTGTCCCCGCAAATGCGGCTTTCCAAAATGCATAGGTGTAAACCTAGCATCAATGCATCTAGTTTTTCTAGATTTAGTAACCATCATTTCTTCATGTTTTCACATCTTTGTCTTCAGGTTTAAAAATCTAAGAAATTAGCTGCATATACTATAGAATATAATAATATACCGTATCTCACAACAGTGAGTACACCACTCACATTTTTGTAAATATTTTATTATAGCTTTTCATGTGACAACACTGAAGAAATGACACTTTGCTACAATGTAAAGTAGTGAGTGTATAGCTTGTATAACAGTGTAAATTTGCTGTCCCCTTAAAATAACTCAACATACAGCCATTAATGTCTAAACCGCTGGCAACAAAAGTGAGTACACCCCTAAGTGAAAGTGTCCAAATTGGGCCCAATTAGCCATTTTCCCTCTCCGGTGTCATGTGACTCGTTAGTGTTACAAGGTCTCAGGTGTGAATGGGGAGCAGGTGTGTTACATTTGGTGTTATCACTCTCACTCTCTCATGCTGGTCACTGGAAGTTCAACATGGCACCTCATGGCAAAGACATCTCTGAGGATCTGAAAAAAAGAATTGTTGCTCTACATAAAGATGGCCTAGGCTATAAGAAGATTGCCAAGTCTCTGAAACTGAGCTGAAGCACGGTGGCCAAGACCATACAGCGGTTTAACAGGACAATTTCTACTCAGAACAGGCCTTGCCATGGTCGACCAAAGAGGTTGAGTGCACGTGCTCAGCGTCATTTGCAGAGGTTGTTTTTTGGAAATAGATGTATGAGTGGTGCCAGCATTGCTGTAGAGGTTGAAGGGATGGGGGATCAGCCTGTCAGTGCTCAGACCACGCGCCGCACATTGCATCAAATTGGTCTGCATGGCTGTTGTCCCAGAAGGAAGCCTCTTCTAAAGCTGATGCACAAGAAAGCTCTCAAACAGTTTGCTGAATAAAGCAGACTAAGGACATGGATTACTGGAACCATTTCCTGTAGTCTGATGAGACCAAGATAAACTTATTTGGTTCAGATGGTGTCAAGCGTGTGTGGCGGCAACCAGGTGAAGAGTACAAAGACAAGTGTGTCTTGCCTACAGTCAAGCATGGTGGTGGGAGTGTCATGGTCTGGGGCTGCATGAGTGCTGCCGGCACTGGGGAACAACAATTCATTGAGGGAACCGTGAATGCCAACATGTACTGTGACATACTGAAGCAAAGCATGATCCCCTCCTTTCGGAGACTGGGCCGCAGGGAAGTATTCTAACATGATAACGACCCCAAACATACCTCCAAGACAACCACTGCCTTACTAAAGAAGCTGAGGGTAAAGGTGATGGACTGGCCAAGCATGTCTCCGGACCTAAACCCTATTGAGCATCTATGGGGTATCCTAAAACAGAAGGTAGAGGAGCGCATGGTCTCTAACATCCACCAGCTCTGTGATGTCATCATGGAGGAGTGGAAGAGGACTCCAGTGGCAACCTGTGAAGCTCTGGTGAACTCCATGCCCAAGAGGGTTAGGGCAGTGCTGGAAAATAATGGTGGCCACACAAAATATTGTCGCTTTGGGCCCAATTTGGACATTTTCACCTAAGGGTGTACTCACTTTTGTTGCCAGCGGTTTAGACATTAATGGCTGTGTGTTGAGTTATTTTGAGGGAACAGCAAATTTACGCTGTTATACAAGCTGTACACTCACTACTTTACATCGTAGCAAAGTGTAATTTCTTCAGTGTTGTCACATGGAAAGATATCATAAAAAATTTACAAAAATGTGTGGGGTGTACTCACTTTTGTGAGATACTGTATATACACCTCTGCAGAATGCTGGCAAATGTGTAACATTTTTAGACATCTTTTTAGCCAATGAACATTTCAGCAGTTATTGAGACAATTTACATTGTGGCCCCCATTAGAAAGTGTTTACTCTCTTCCTCCCCCAGTGACACCTGTACAAGAAATAGGGGAGTTTGGTTGTTACCAGGCTAAGGAGGCACAGACAGCAATAAAACACAAAAAAATCTAACCCTTCCCTACTCTTGGTAGATAGGCTTTGAGTGTAGATTGTCTTTGTTAGTATCCCCATTTACTTCCCTTCTTTTCTTGTCTTGACAGGAAGCAAAGGGAATCTGCTCAATATATGGCAATAAAAACCTCACTGGTTCTGTAACAAAATAAAAAGTTGCATTTCTATTGGATATCCCTCCTACTGAGTGCTTTTTATCGCTACATATTGCATGAAGAATATTCATAGTTCTATCTGTATTATTTTAAAGCCCAAGTTTTGGCCCAAAAAAACCCCACTTACCCGCATTCAAGCAGTTATACATGTGATTCCCTATAAAGCCAACCCTTCCTTCTCTGCCATGCAGACTTTATTTTACATTAGGAACGTGTTCTTCCCTACATGAGGCTCCTGCGTTTCTTTTGGCTCACCCACCTGAAGCAAGTCCCAGCCCTGGACACAACCAGTTTATGGTTGTGTCCAGGGCTGGGACAAGGGGTGGGTGGGAGGTACGGCTGCCCGCAGCATATGAACAAGAACTGCCTAATGTAGGGAAAAATCTACATGATGATTCTGTTTTGGAAGTGGAATATATAAGAGCTAGAATGACGGTAAAAGAGACAGACAGGCAGACAAAAAAATTGTAGCCTTATAACCAAAATCTAGCCCAAAATATAGCATTGTAATTTAGAAACAGACCTGAATCTAGATAGCAGCATGGCGAAGAAGTGGTCTACATTCTGCCTTGTGGAACAGGGGGTTCTGCATTTACAGTGCCTTGAAAAAGAATTCATAAACCTTGAAATTCTCCACATTTTGTCAGGTTACAACCAAATTCGTGAATGTATTTTATCGGATTTTATGTGACAGACCAATACAAAGTGGCACATTGTGAATTGGAAGGAAAATTATAAATGTTTTTCCAAATTTTTTACAAATAAATATCTGAAAAGTGTGGCATGCATTTGTATTCAGCCCCTTTTACTCTGATACCCCTAACTAAAATCTAGTGGAACCAACTGCCATCAGAAGTCACCTAATTAGTAAACAGAGTCCACCTGTCAGGAAAGGTGAAACCTTTCCTGACAATATCTCACGGAACACTGTTCAATCCATCATCTGAAAATGGAAAGAGTATGGTACAGCTGTAAACCTACCAAGACATGGCGTCCACCTAAACTGACAAGCCAGGCAAGGAGAGCATTAATCAGAGAAGCAACCAAGTGGTCCATGGTAACTCAAGAGGAGCTGCAGAGATCCACAGCTCTGGGAGAATCTGTCCACAGGACAACTATTAGTCATGCACTCCACAAATCTGGCCTTTATGAAACAGTGGCAAGAAGAAAGCCATTGTTAAAAGAAAGCCATAAGAAGTCCCATTTGCAGTTTGCGAGAAGCCATTTGGGGACAAAGCTGGTAGAGACATACCCAAAAAGACTTGCAGCTGTAATTGCAGCGAAAGGTATTGACTCAGGGGGGTTGAATATAAATGCATGCCACACTTTTCAGGTATTTATTTGTAAAAAATTTGGAAAACCATTTATCATTTTCCTTCCACATCACAATTGTGTGCCACTTTGTGTTGGTCTATCACAAAAAAATCCCAATGAAATACATTTCTATTTTTAGTTTTAACAGGGGTGTGAATACTTTTTTAAGGGACTGTAAATCCCAGCAACAAAAAGCTTTCTGCATACAGTTTGTATTTTCTCTACATGTGTTTGTATTGCTTGTCTTCCACCAAGACCTTCGGGTGTTTGCATAACTAAGACAGGAACATTTAAATTGTAAGCTCTCCTGGTAGAGAACCAATACTGATGGTTTGACATTTTCTGTAAAGTGCTGTGGAATGTGAAAGAGCTATACAAATGAGTGTATGCTTTCTAATAATTGCATTATTATTATTGCATTGTAAACACAGTGGCTAAGTGGTTAGCACTTCTGCTTGGCAGCACTAGGGACTAGTGTGTAATAAATACCTGTAATAAATAATTATTGTGTCACTGAACATTTAGAAATCAGGGTTTTTGCCAGCTGGCCATTCTTTTTCTCATACCTTTAACTTGTGTTCTTTCCTGTTAATAATGACAGCTGTAATTTGTTGGTCCATAAAAATCAGAATGGTACAGAGCAGAGACGGGATGATAGCAGCAACCACTGTCCACCAAGGATTTGGTCCTAACGGGTTAATGAACCAGCCACGATCATCTCTTGTAGGCTGCAGAATGACAATAAGTAATAATATTGAAAGGATGATTTATATAGAAGTTCTGTGATCACAAGATATTTAAAGGATCATGTCATTGCAAAGTGTTTATTTATTTTTTTTTAATTAATTCTTGATAGTGACAGCAGTGGACCATAACTGTGCAATATGCGTCAACACAATCACCTGTATTCTCCATTAGAAGCCCATGTGACTGGGTGACAATGTGGGAAACAATTGGGAGACGGGGACAAAGCGTTGTCCCTGTATCTTTCCCTGTCTCCCAGTTATTTATGAGCAAAGCCATCCAGCATCACCCTACAGCAGGAAGTGCCTGCACAGGAAATTTCATGGCAGGATCTCCAGGTATCATCAGGTAAGCGGAGGCATGAGCAATGCTGCACTGAAAGCGAGAGGGGTGGTGCACACCTAATCATTGAGAGGTAGAGTGAGCTTTGCACTCCTCTCACCTTCTGGCCTATAGCAGTATGTACACCGGCAGTTTTTTTTTCAGCGGGAAAGCGGGGGATCACAGTTCTGGCATCTCCAGCACTGACTGTATTTAATGGCAAGGGGTGCTGGGGTGTACTGCAGCATCTATTGATGCTGGCTACTGTGGGATCTATTCTAGCTGGAGCGGATCTATCTTTGCAGGGGGGTCTATTCTTGCTGGTGGGGGACCGATTGTTGCTGGGGGTGGGTCTTATATTGCTGGGGGGTCAGTTATTGCTGGGAGAGCAACTACTGTTGAGGAAGGGGTCTATTGTTGCTGGAGAGTCTATTGATGCTGGCTGTGGGGAGATCTGTTGTTGCTGCCGAGGAGGGGGTTATTGTTGCTGCCGGGGGCTCTATTTTTACTGGCTACAGGGGATCTTTTTTTACTTTTAATGGGGTGGGGGGTGGGGCTATTGTTGCTGAAGGGGGCTCTATTTTTACTGGCTACAGGGGATCTATTTTACTGCTTTTCTTGTTATCATCAACAAATTCCATACACATTATTTATCACTACAAAATTTTACTTGGTTCTGTATTCTCTAAAAGGACGGTAATGAGCGGTGGGTAGGGGGTGGAACTAAGGAACAGTGCTCGGGCTGGTAGGGGTGGAGAAAAGGGATGACTCAGAAAGGGGGGAGTTTCTGCACCTATTCTCTGAGAAAAAAAGCCCTGTATACCGGGTCTTGTAACTTTCGAGTGCTCTATAGCAGCTGAGAGCCACAAGTATGCAGCTTGGACATTATGACGTTTTTTTTCACAAAGGTTGAAAAGCGTAAACCTAACCCCGAATGCTTTTTGTCAAAAATCAGTCAAAATCGCACAAGTTTTCCTTAGCTAAAAGCTTGTGGGACAGCAGAGGTTTGTCGTTCTACAAAAAGGTTAAAGAAGCAAGAGTTTAAAGAAGTTTGTATTAGGGTTATAGAGTAATTGTGTGCAAGAACACTCATAATTTTGTTATAATAGATAATATCATCATGGTTGTTGTCATTATCATTTCTACTACAACTATATCCTTGGTAGTCCCTTGTAGTCTGACTATGCTGTCAGCTCTCCCGTTACCTTTTCATTGATTAAGGCCGGGTTCACACTGGTACGACAAACACTACGACATTGGGAGCTCACGTCGCATGACTTGTGAAAAATCAATGTTTCCCTATGGGAGCCTTTTTAACTGGTCCGACACAAGTCGGTCCGACTTTGAAAATGCTCTACTTTGGTTCGACTTTGATCCTACTTCAGCCCATTGAATATCACTGAAGTCGGATCAACTGATCCGACTTTGGCAAGCGACTTGTGCTCTGATGATCTTGCAGGAGAACTCCACGCCAAATAAAAAAAACAAAAATGGCATGGATTCCTCCTCCAAGAGCATACCAGGCCCTTCAGTCTCGTACGGATTTTAAGGGGAACCCTCTACGCCGAAAAAACTGCATGGGGGTTCCCCCCAAAATCCATACCAGACCCTTATCCGAGCACACAGCCTGGCAGGTCAGGAAAGGGGGTGGGGACGAGTGAGGGGGGCTTCCAGATTCCGATAAGCCCCCCACCCGCAGACCCCAACAACCAACGCCCAGGGTTGTTGGGAAGAGGTCCTTGTCCCCATCATCATGGGGGCAAGGTGCTTTTGGGGGGGCATAGGGCCCCCCTGCCCCAAAGCACCACCCCCCCATGTTGAGGGCATCTGGCCTGGTATGATTCAGAAGGGGTGGGGCTGCTCGTTGGTCCCCTCCCTTTTCCTGACCCGCCGGACTGGGTGCTCAGATAAGGGTTTGTTATGGATTTTGGGGGGAACAGCACACTGTTTGTTTCAGTATGGGGGTTCCCCATAAAATGCGTACCAGACCGAAGGGCCTGGTATGCCCTTGGAGGAAGAACCCACGCCGGTTTTTAAAAAGATTTAGCTGGTGATCCCCCTTCATACCAAACACAGTGCCTGGTATTGTCAGGCATCAAAGTCGAATCCCTGTTCATTGAAGTCGGACGTGTGTCGGACTTCAAGTCGCAGGGCAAAGTCGGATCCAAAGTGTCGTGTCATTCCAGTGTGAACCCGGCCTTAGCCATTTATCTTTATCTTAAGATCAATGACACATAGGAGTTGATTTACTAAAACTGGAGAGTGCAAAATCTGGTGCAGCTGTGCATAGTAGCCAATCAGATTCAAACTCCAGCTTATTCAATTAAGCCTTGACAAAAAAAAAAAAACTGTAAGCTGATTGGTTTCTTTGCAAAGCTGCATCAGATTTTGCACTCTCCAATTTTAGTAAATATAATTTAGTGGTATGTATGTTAGATTTAAAAATCACATAATTTTCTAAATCAACCCCAGTGTCACAGTTGACACTGCCAGCTGTTAGAGTTAGTCAGGGGGTCCCATCAACATTTTGATTACTATTCATGCCCCTGTCTGTATTTGTTAATACCTGTACATCACTATTAAATACATTTTTTTGAATGCAGGCAGCGTAAGCATCTGATTTTGACCTGGTATCAGCCTCTTGAAATCCCTTGTCAAGACAGCAGAGCTCAGACTTGGAGCAAGAGAAGAAGCACAAGGAACCTGTCAGCTGTGCTGTTACGCTTATATGCTAATAAGAAGGATGTTGATATCAAGAGAGAGCAGAGTGATAAGCTCAGCAGTTTGCTGCTTCTCCTTTTTACAGTCCAGTCACGCACCGGGGGAGAAACAGGACTTGTGATTGTTAATTAATTGCAGCAGAGGAAAATTAGGTCTTCTACCCTGTCAGACATGACTGTGCTCTATGACAATCTGTGTAAATCCCTGGACTGCTTGCCTAATGCAGTGTTTTTTTTTCAGTCAAGGCACCCTTTAAAATTATAGACAATCTCAAGGCACCCCTTAAAATTATAGACAATCTCAAGGCACCCTTTAAAATTATGGACAGTCTCGAGGCACCCCATTATAAAATGTAGAAAACTATTCTAATAGCTTTACACAATGCAACAACATCCACACGTAGGACACCCAACATTAGAGGTCATTTATTCTTCCAAAGCAAAAACACTTTTGCACACCGGTAATGAATAGTATTCCAATGTTTCTCTTCTCTCTGTTTTTCTCCATCAGTCAGCTAATGTCACCCTAGTCCTGAGGGAGAGGGGCACAGGAGGGTCAAACAAGGATGCTGTGGAGGCAACAGACTTTCCCCTTTTTAACTGATGACGTCAATGGTTGTTAGGATGTCAGTGTCTAGAAAGTCGTAATGGTGCATAACAAAAACCAGTGGCTTTGTGTAACCAAAAGGCAGACTTGATCCACCTGCTAGCTTGTATACATTTTTGATAATTTTTTAGGCATTTTGCCCATACACCCCTGAAGAAACCTCAAGGTACCCGAGGGTGCCCGGGCACCCTAGCTGAAAAAGACTGGCCTAGAGTTCAGCTCTAAGACCTTATGAGGTTACTTCTGAATGGCCACTGCAATTAGACAAGACAAGGAATTGTGGTGGGTATAGCTCATCACTGAAGGTTTCAAAAGATATAAAAAGTCAATATAGCATTCAACTTGCAAGCAACCATGGGAGAATATGTATTGATGACCTCCATGGTAACTACAAGCATGATGATTTTTATCAGTGGCAATATAACTTCACTGAAAATACCATGACAATAATTTTTTTTTGTTACCTTGAAATCACTTGGAACCTGAAGCTTTGGGGATGGAATTCCAAGACAATAGTCTATCACTACCATAGTCATTATAGTAAGGAACACGGCAAAGTCACTGATTATGGAACGCACCTACACATTGAGCAACAGAAAAGAAAAGTTTTAAGAATTATAGACAGTAAACATACATATAATAGATAAGGCTTGTGCATGAGTTATGTAAATCACCTGTCACTCACAGCAAGGGGGAAGAACTGACTCCTATTTCTCTTTGTGTCAGTTTTTATCTTACTATAAACAGATAAGTGGAAAAATAATAAAGATACACCAGTAAAGCAGACAGCCCCAGGATCAATCATCTCGTATCCATTTGATAATTGACTGTCATCATGTAAAAGAATAATAAAAATGGCTCACAGATCATTAATTTTGGACTCAGTCTCACAGTCACGTTCTGTCATGGGGGTGTCTTCCTCACTAGAACTGTGTGGTTCTTCTGCTGCTGCTGTGGTTTGTTTAAATGCTGCCACCATATTACTCCTATTGTCTGTTTTAACTCTTAGGATGTTCCGCTTTGGTATGTCCCACTCGTGCAAGCATTTGTCCACAATGATTAATATTAATATTAATGATTAATATTAATATATATTTTGCATATTGACCCAATTGGGAGTATAAATGCTTATATATTTTTTCCTGCACTCACAATAGTTCACACTGCACAGAGGGTAGCATTTAAGGCCAAATTGCACTGATAGATCCTTTCCTCCATACTAGCACCAATCACAATCACATACACCTACTACTTTTTTGCACCTAACGAGTGACTACCGATGATACTTAAATACTCCTCATACGCATGAGTTCCCTATCCCCATGACTAAGCTCTGGGGGGTGGAGTGAAACGCATTGGCGGCATGGCCTGGTCGGAGTCCAGGCTGAGATTGCCACTGTATTCATTGCAGCTGAACATCATAAATGTGCGACTTCCAGGGGTTACCTTTTTTTCCTTGAACCTTTGCAGGAGCCAAGACGGGCTCCATCCCCTGTCAGCACTCTAGCAGCAGCTGTGGATGCATGGTCTACATACCCCCTCCCTATTGCGCTCGAGCGGCCCACATACTTTTCACAGGTAACAATATACAGTGCCTTGAAAAAGTATTCATACCCCTTAAAATTTTCCACGTGTTGTCATTGTTACAACCAAAAACAATGTATTTTATTGGGATTTTATGTGTTAGACCAACACAAAGTGACGCATAATTGTGAAGTGGAAGGAAAATTATAAATGGTTTTCACATTTTTTTTACAAATAAATATCTGAAAAGTGTGGCTTGCATTTTTATTCAGCCCCCATTACTCTGATACCCCTAACTAAAATCTAGTAGAATCAATTGACTTCAGAAGTCACCTAATTAGTAAATAGTCCACCTGTGTGTAATGTAATCTCAGTGGAAATTCAGCTGTTCTGTGAAGCCCTCAGAGGTTTATTAGAGAACGTTAATAAACAAACAGCATCATGAAGGCCAAGGAACACCCCTGACAGGTCAGGGATAAAGTTGTGGAGAAGTTTAAAGCAGGGTTAGGTTATAAAAAATATCCCAAACATTGGACATCTCACAGAGCACTGTTCAATCCATCATCCAAAAATGGAAAGAGTATTGCACAGCTGCAAACCTACCAAGACATGGTCGTCCACCTAAACTGACAGGCTGGGCAGGGAGAGCGTTAATCAGAGAAGCAGCCAAGAGGCCCATGGTAACACTGGAGGAGCTGCAGAGATCCACAGCTCAGGTGGGAGAATCTGTCCACAGGACAACTATTAGTCGTGCACTCCACAAATCTGGCCTTTATGGAAGAGTGGCGAGAAGAAAGCCATTGTTGAAAGAAACTTATAAGACCAGTTTGCAGTTTGCGAGAAGTCATGTGGGGGTCACAGCAAACATGTGGAAGAAGGTGCTCTGGTCAGATGAGAGCAAAATTTAACTTTTTGGCCTAAAAGCTAAATGCTATGTATGGCTGAAAACTGACACTGCACATCACCCGGAACATACTATCCTTACTGTGAAACATGGTGGTGGCAGCATCATGTTGTGGGGATGCTTTTCTTCAGCAGGTTGAGGGAAGGTGATCAGAGTTGATGGGAAGATGGATGAAGCCAAATACAGGGCAATCTTAGAAGAAAACCTGTTAGAGTCTGCAAAAGATTTAAGACTGGTGCGGAGGTTCACCTTACAGCAGGACAACGACCCTAAGGATACAGTCACAGCTACAATGGAATGGTTTAGATCAAAGCATATTCATGTGTTAGAATGGCCCTGTCAAAGTCCAGACCTAAATCTAATTGAGACTCTGTGGTAAGACTTGAAAATTGCTGTTGAAAAATGGTCTCCATCCAAGCTGACAGAGCTTGAGCGATTTTGCAAAGAAGAATGGGAAAAATGTCACTCTCTAGATGTGCAAAGCTGGTAGAGACAAACCCAAAAAGACTTGCAGCTGAAATTGCAGCGGAAGGTGGTTTTACAAAGTATTGACTCAGGGGGGCTGAATACAAATGCACGCCACACTTTTCACATATTTTTCTTTGTATAAAAATTTGAAAACCATTTTATATTGTCCTTCCACTTCACAATTATGTGCCACTTTGTGTTGGTCTATCACATAAAATCCCCATAAAATACATTTATGTTTTTGGTTGTAACATGACAAAATGTGGAAAATTTCAAGGGGTGTGAATACTTTTTCAAGGCACTGCATATATGTGTTCAGGTTTATTTTGTTTAATCAACAACAGAAAAGTAGCATGCACTTATAGCAAGGAATGAAGCTGCGAATTAAAAAAGCAATATTTTTATAATGAAACTTGGTTTTACAGAGTAAAGACATAATATAATGGCTAAATCTGTATCTGTGTAGTTTGTTCAAACCTTACCATAATAACATGATATTAGGTGTTTTTTTTTTCAATCCAGGAGTGTATTATGAGTTTTGAAATTGCTTAAATAATGCAATACAATTTAACTAAACACATTCGATTTTAGTAGATTAAAATGATTTTAGTCTACTAAAATGTACTGGAGATCTACTTAGGAGTGCTTTGAAAGGCTATGGCTACCCAGATTGGATTTTGGTTAAAACGTCCAAACAAAGTAATAAAGTCAACCTGTAAGTACAAGGGTTGGCAGTGACTCTACCTTTTAAGGTGATGATGAGGCCTGCAGAATACCAAGATATGGCTGCCCAAACCATGATTGCGCCGCCACCATCCTTTACTATTGGCACAAGACATTCCTAGTAATAAGTTTAGGATGGTGTTTGCCACACGTAAACACATCTGGTGGTCTTCCATTGATCGATAGTCCACGTTTTATGGGTGTTGTACCACTCTCTCCTCATCCGAGCATTAATATCAGTCACTAGTAGTTGCAGCTCTCCCGTGAGTGTTTTGCGGAATTCCGTCAGCACAGTTTTTGTGGACACAGGCTTTAGAAGACTGAGGTTGAGCTTTGCAGTCACTTTTGAAGCAGTTGTTTTTTTATTCTGGGTCACAACCCTGCGCAATGTCATTTTGTCTCTTTCGGTCAGCTGACCATGTCGACTGTGCTTATGTTTGTCAGACAATGTTTTCCAGAGACTGTATATGCTGTCATAACCTTTGATACTGTACCTCGTGACATCACAAATAAATTGGCAACTTTAGTCACAGAGGCATCAGCTAAGCGGGCACTAACAATTTGCCCTCTTTGAAACTCAGTAAGCTCTGACACGACTCAGTATTAACCACTTCAATACCAGGCACTTATACACCTTCCTGCCCAGACCCAATTTCAGCTTTCAGTGCTGTCCCAGTTTGAATGACAATTGCGCGGTCATGCTACACTGTACCCAAACTAAATTTTTATCATTTTGTTCCTACAAATAGAGCTTTCTTTTGGTGGTATTTGATCACCTCTGCGGTTTTTATTTTTTGCTAAACAAATAAAAAAAGACGGAAAATTTGGAAAAAAATAAAAGTTTTGCTTTTGTTTCTGTTAAAATTTTTTGTAAATAAGTAAGTTTTCTCTTTCACTGATGGGCACTGATAAGGCGGCACTGACAGGCACTGATAAGGTGGTACCAATGTGCGGGCACTGACAGGCACTGACGATGGGCACTGGTATGCAGCACTGATGGGCACTGGTAGGCAGCACTGATGGGTGGCACTGATGGGCATTGATAGGCGGCACTGATGGGCACTCATGTGTGGCACTGGGTGGCACTGATGGGCACTAATGGGCACTGATAGGCGACACTGATGGGCACTGAAAGGCTGCAAAGATGGGTTCTTATGGGTGGCACTGATAGGCGGCACTAATAGGAGGCACTGATACATGGCACTGATACAGGGCACTGATATGAGGCACTGATAGGCATCCCTGGTGGCACTGGCAGTGGTAGGCATTGAAGTGGGCACTGATTGGCAGCTGCCTGGGCATTGATTAGCAGCTGCCTGGGCACAGATTGGTATTTCCCTGGGGGTCTAGGGGGCATACCTGGTCCTCCAGTGTGGATGGCCATCCTGGTGGTCCTGGGCGGCTTCCCTGGGATCCGAGGGGGGCTGTGCTGATAAACAATCAGCACAGACCCCCCCTGTCAGGAGAGCAGCCGATCGGCTCTCCTCTACTCGCATCTGTCAGACACGAGTGAGGAAAAGCCAATCACCGGCTCTTCCTATTTACATCATGATCAGTCATGATTGGACACGGCTGATCACGTGGTAAAGAGTCTCGCCAGAGACTCTTTACCTAGATCGGAGTTGCGGTGTGTCAGACTGACACACCGCAACAACGATCGATGCGATGCGCGTCCCTGGGGGCGCGCAGTGGCTTAATATCCTGATCACGTCATATGACGTCCGGTCAGGATATTGAAACCACTTTGCCGCCGTCATTTTGCTATATTGCAGGCGGCAAGTGGTTAATAGCAGCACACGTAGTGAATGATGAAAGTGAGGCTTCTCACTTGTTAGGTGTCTCATCACACAGCGGAAGCAAAAGAGCGTGAGGAAAGGGGGTCTCAAGCCCCCCATGAGATAGGTCAAAAGAGATCAGCTGATTGTGAATGTTCTGGAAGTTCTGGGGGTTCTCTAGGATAGGTCATTTAAGGTCACCTGACCCCCCAGAACATTCCAGAAATTCCCAGGACCCCTATTTAAGCAGGAGGCTTAGGGGGGTCTTTGCCAGTCACCAGAGGGATATTTGAAGAGCCCACTGATTTGGGCTGATTTTGTTTACAGTTTTAAAGTATTTATTGACTAAAAGAGTTATGGTGAATTGTTCATTGTTTATATTTTTGAAAACCAGTAAACAAGGCCCCATGGCAAGGCCATTATTAATCCAGAGTGGCGTGTCGTCACTTTCACACCTGCAAATCATGGAGTGTTTCTATATTTTTGTCCAACCTCTGTAGCTGGAGTGTTAGAATAACTCAAAAGGATCTTTAACAAACATAGCATCCATGTGTCTTTCTGGCCCAGCAACACACTGAGACTGAAACTTATACATCCAAAAGACCCAACACCTAAACACAAGTGAAGTGACTTAAGTGAATATGCAGGGTAGTGAGGAATGCAACGAGCAGTACATTGGGGAGACAAAGCAAGTTCTTAATAACAAATGGCCCCACACAGTAGAGCAAATTCCACAGGTCTTCTACACTAGTTTTGTTACACCTTAGAGAAAAGATTATTTTGAGGATACTGAGGTGCTCAATTTGCAAAGAGATGACAACTAGTTTGCAAGAGGTGTAAAAGATGCCATGTCAAACTGGAACAACCATCACTGAACACTGGTGGGAGCCTTCGGCACTATCTGCCATCCACAAATAATGCAGTTTTACCATCTCTACCCTGATGTTTTGACAACAATAACACCTGCAGTAATGTAAATCAAAGGATTAATACCTATTAAGCTTTCTGGACACTCAGAATGGGATAATGTCACTAGAATAGGGTGGTTCCACAATTTTCACAGCTCCAATCCTATCCTTTGACAAAAACATCTGCTTTTCCATGGTAATTAGACAAAGGTGTCAGTCATACCTGTGTCAATATAAATGCTGGGGTATTTTCCTGACACCAAAAAAACTGACCTGGCTTGGAAATACCATAAAATGTCTTCAACATTAAAGAACAAGTTCAGGTGAATCCTATTAACTACTACTAGATATATGACTAGATAAAACTGTATGGTATAACATGCTTTGTGACTATTAGGAACAGCAAAATATACCGTATATTTTATTGACCCGATCTAATATGTTGTTTGCTTTTTAGAACAATAAAACTGTTACCTTTGTTGGAAAGTAACGGCTGGTTTTGAATTGTTTCAGAGTTGAGGACAGTGTGACAGTTGCAAAGAATAAGATGATGGACCAGAACAGAACATCAGGTACATAAGGACCCTCGTGTCCACAGGCTGTACCCGTAAAGTCTCCTTTAAAATGATGGCATGCCTGGTGAAAAAAATAACATAAGAAATACTGAAACAGATTTTTTCATATATTTGTATATTGTTTCACTTAAAAATGTGATCTGAAAAAAAAGAAATATATTTGTATACAGGATACCTGCAATTACGTTAAAAAGGAAGAATTATATAGACATGCAGTCATGTGAGATAATGTCCAAACTTTTTTTTTGTTTTGGATAGAGACGGGAAGGGTTAAAGTGATTTCCTTTTGGAAGTATCTCACCACAAACAACATTTTTGTTGCAGGGGATACCCAAAATCTGACTTGTATCTTAGTGCAGACTTTTGGTAAAATCAGTGAGCCAATCACACAAGCAGGAAATGACCAATTACATTTCGGGGGGGGGGGTTCTCTACACCATCTGTGTACAGAAAATGACAGCACTGCAGATTGAAAAGGAAAGGTAATTGCAATCAACATTCAATTACAATATGACTTGGTAGCAATTGTATATGCTATTTTTTAATTTTTTTAATTTGCTTTTTTTTTTTTACCCACAAAAGTTGAGTTGCCCTTTAAAAAAGTGGTCTGGGCTGCTCTTGCTGCAGTTTTACTGCTGGATACAATATGAGGCTTATTTCTAAAATAGAATCTCAATCAGACTGGGACTGTAAAGCACAGCTACAATCTAGAAAGAGAGAGTAAACAGATGACTCCGAATTTCAGATTTACTCCTACAACTGTAATGATATGCTGATTACACCCTAGCAATAAAAGGGAAGCAGAGCTTATGATAAGCCTTGCAACTGAAAGAAAAGCTGTTAGATTTCAGTATGTATCCTGAACAGCAGGATGCAAATGTTTTAGAGGAAATACAAGCTTTTAGATACATTTTAGAATATCTTGGCAAAGCCATCTGTCACGCATAAGCAGAAATCCTTTTTGTTTTGTGATGGCTCCTGCAGAAACCTATTTTGGTGGCTTGGTTTTAATTTTATTTGACAAAGCAAGTTATTCTCAAGGCTTGTTGGCTATGCTGCATTGTTCTGTTTTAAGGTGCAACTGAAGTCACAGAAATAGATTTAAAGTCAGGCAGGCATTGTACTACCAACTTCCTGCTACAGCAGAGCTGGACCCAGTGCTCAGTAAAAGACCTGGTCTGACAACACCCACCTCCTACCACTGCAGGAGATGCAGGGCTAGCAGGAAACTTGCAGGCAGTTTTGGGGGTTATTGTAAGGAATACAGGAAGATGTCCAAATGCCTATACGCAGATTGTACTATTAGATTTCAATGTTGAAGGCTAGCTACAGAACCAGTCATTAGTCATATAGGCAAAATTACTGCATCCGATTGGTAAACGATTTGAAATCATACATGAATGTAGTTAAAGAGGACCAGAACTATGAAAGCAGTTCCCAAAAAAGGCAAGCAGAGACAAAAGGACTAGCCACCATTGTTGCCTATGGTCTCCCGTCAGCTGATCCTTTCCCCATTACTGCATTGCCAAGCATTGTCCTGCACTGTGTACCTTTGTAGAGGCAGCCACTTTGGTAGAGGCAGGGGCTTTGCTTCCTCTTCTCTCCAGCTACAAGAATAGGATGCTGAACAGTAGTGCACAGAGGAAGAGGTGATACCCCTCGAAGTGCGTCAGTTCTTTTGGACTTTCATCTCAAATTTGGGACTTGTATAGCAGACCAGGCTGGTCGGTGCACTTCTTTAACTGTATTATGATTAATTCATGCCATTGTTTGTGAGTATATACCCATATTTATTTTAACAAATAAATTGTTGCAAAGGTAATGCACTAGGCTGGTGCACCCTCTGTTCCTTATCATTTAGAATCGCACATTGGGTTTCCCCAGCCTGATATGAGTGGCAGCACAGCTTATGCGGAAGTCAAAACCAGTTAAAGATTGGAGACTGTATGCAGCCGCACTTTCCTCTCGAGCACAGGAGATTTGGTTTTCCTTCTGCTGAACAGTAGTGACATCTAAACATATTTGGACAATTTTTTTGTTATTCGGAGATTCAGATTATATCCGAATACCCGAATTACAATATAAACAAATTTTACTGAATTCTCCGAATAACGTAAGGAAATTCGTCCAAATGTCAGAAATTGAATTCTACATTGAACTCCAGTCGAATTCTAACTACACATATTGCTGAAATCAAAGACTGTGTGTGTGTTACTAAAGTACCATTTCGAAATAATTCTGCATTTGTTAAGCCAAAGGTGATTAAAGAGTCATTGTAATCATTTGATGAAGGTTTTTCTTTTGTTTGTTTACTTTGCTGCATTCAAATCGAAAACAATATAACATTTTTGTTTCAACCGATTAGAAAGTTTATCGATTTTAATGTTTCGAATCGAAAAAAATCGGTAAATTCAAAGGAAATTTGAATACGAATTCCGATACGAATTCTGAATACGAATTGAACGAATCAACCAAATTGAACTAAACAAAATAACTAGAATAACGATTTAAAACGAAACAAAACAAATAATTTTTTCGTCATGCACATGCCTAGTGACATCCCTGAAATTCATTTAAATGTAACTTCTCCTCATAATATCCATAACAAGCAAACAAGTCTGACATCCCACTTTAACTTGTTTGTTAAAACAACAATTTTCTCTTAGCATCAACTTTTACTGTGGACTACAGATGCACCCATAATGCCTATATGTTTCCATAAAGTAGCTTCAAATTCTGCACATTAACCCTAGTGACCACTCAGATTTCCATTTTCAAATTATATTACAAGAACAAAACTGGGTTCTATTTACCCAAAAATAATCTGACAAGGTCTAGTATAATGGGGTTGATTTACTAAAACCGGAGAGTGTAAAATCTGGTGCAGCTGTGCATGGTAGCCAATCAGCTGCTAACTTCAGCTTGTTCAATTAAGTTTTGATATAACAAACCTAGAAGCTGATTGGTTTCTATGCAGAGCTGCAGCATACTTTGCAGTCTCCAATTTTAGTAAATCAACCCCAAAGTCTTTATATCAAGAAATTTAAAAAAAATGCCTACTTACAGAGACAGTCAGGTTACTCCACGGTATCTCTGATGCTGTAATATTATGTTTCTCCCAATATGTTAAGGTACCATTGCTCGGGTTACTGGGCTCGATACAGCTGCACCTAAATGACACAAGAACAAGACAAGATCTTTGGGAGATCAATTAAGCAACAACAGTAAAACATCAACTTCCTCATACTATTATTATAATGTATAATTAGATATGTGTGCTGAATACAGTTTATTTTTTTATGTCATAACAGCCAATGTGTGGACCAGTTAATTCTTTCTGATGTTTATGGTCATCTTATCTTTATTCTGGAAATCCTAAACAGTACATTGGTGTTTAATGTTGGGCGATTACAATTAAGTTGAATCACTCAACAATTTCTTATAATTCTTATAGTTAGATTTATCTTTGGCAGATTAAAGTAAGTAGAGCTATAGACAAAACTTTTTTATTTCATTTTGGATATAGTAAGGGAGGGTTATAACCCCTGTCAGATTTATTTTCGCCATCTGTGTCCCATTGCGGAGATTTCTCTTCACTTCCTGTCCCATAGCCAAACAGGGAGTAAGAGAAAATCTCTGCAAAATAAGGGAATTGCTTGCCCCCTCCGCTATGGTCACCAGAACTATTGTCCCTATTGGAAGATTTCCCTTCTATTACTTTTCTGTGGACAACCCAAAATTTGGGATTTTCTTTTACTTTCAATGCTAATGGTAAACAGGACAAATAGAAAGGGTGAGTCTCTTTTATTCTTCCCACTTGCCACAAAATCACATACCTGTACGTGATTTTGCTGCAAGTGGTTGTACCAGGGTGATGCCTGCAGCTGCAGGTATCACCCTGGTAACGTTTTTTAGAGCAGACGGCAGGCTTTCTTGTAATAACAAACAATGTGGCTAAGGAGCCACTTGGCTGTTATTACAAGCAGTGGGAGGGGACATCCCCATCCTGCCGCCTTCCGCCGCTCCGCCACGGGCTCTCCCGTCCCACCGGGAAACCCAAGTGACCAGCCGGCAGGTCCGCTGGCTGGCTGGAGACGCGAACAAAGCTGAAATCAGCTTTGATCAGGTCTCCAATGTAGTAGCCTGGAAGTGACATCACAACGTCTTAAAGGCGACAGTTTTAAAAATGTTAAAGTATTCAAAAATGCAGATCTTGGCGTTTTGAATGCTTTCAAGAGCACAGAAGGAGTTTATTATAGACTCCAGATATCTCCATAAAGAGTACCTGTCACTGTCTATTACTGTCACAAGAGATGTTTACATTCCTTCTGACAGCAATAAAAGTGATC
Source organism: Lithobates clamitans (assembly GCA_037952925.1). Taxonomy (NCBI): domain Eukaryota; kingdom Metazoa; phylum Chordata; class Amphibia; order Anura; family Ranidae; genus Lithobates; species Lithobates clamitans. Next base: position 2,825,893 of record JBBGZY010001335.1, on the reverse strand, counting down.
AAAAATAAATAAATTAAAGGGACAGTGTAAAAAAAAAAAAAGTAAAATAAATAAGAAAAAAAAATTTAAGCGCCCCATCCCCCTCCTTGCTCACGCGCAAAAGCGAACGCATAAGCAAGTCACACCCACAAATGTTAACAGTGTTCATATCACACAGGTGAGGTATCACCAGATTCGTTAGAGTGAGAGCAACACTCCTAGCTCAAGACCTCCTCTGTAACTCTAACAGGTAACCTGTAAAAATGTTTAAAGCGTCACCTATGGAGATTTCTAAGTACCGTAGTTTGTCGCCATTCCACGACCGTGCACAAATTTAAAGCATGACACGTTAAGTATCTATTTACTTGGCATAACATAATCTTTCACATTATACAAAAAAAATGTTGCTAACTTTACTGTTTCATTTTTTTTCATTCAGTTGCGTTTGAAAGACCGCTGCACAGATACAGTGTGACATAAAATATTGCAACAACCACCATTTTATTCTCTAGGGTCTCAGCTAAAAAAATGTATATAATGTTTGGTTGTTCTAAGTAATTTTCTATCAAAAAATACTGATTTTAAATTGTAAGCAATAAATGTCAGAAAAAGACCTGGCCTTCATGTGGTTAACACAGCACATCTGAATCTCCTGTACAGACAGCAATACAACCTGAGAGGTGTTCTATTACCCCTCCACTTTATCCAAAACTGAAAAAAAAGTTTTGCCTTCAGTTATACTTTAAGTATCTACCCATCTTACTAGGCCACAGCAAAAATGTAACTCTTTCACATATAAAATTTCTAATTATCACTGAGAATATATAAAGCAGTAATGCAAGTCTGCCAACAAACAGACATGTAAAACTGAGGTACCAGGTTTTGACACTCCTTGGCGATCTAAACTGAGCATAGTAGAAATCTGCCTCAAAGGTACTCTATCACGTTGGGCATTCATGACAAAGTGACAGGTTCTTTAAAAAAAAATCCCTACCCTCTGATACTCACCTTTGGCCTACTCCCATGCAGCTTTGTTTCTACCTCAAGGTATACCTAGTGTTTTCCCTTATTGTTGAGATTTTTTTATAACTTTAGTAGTCTATGTCTCTAGATGTACTAAATATTTTGATGTGCATGGGAAAAGTAACAGAGTCTCTTTAAAGCCCATGCTCTCTCACCACAGGATTAGAACTGCATAGCATGAAGGAGAAGATGGGGAAAGTTGGTCCCTTCTGTCACAAGTGCTTCTCCCTGGCGGTACACTGAGCTGCGCATACACATGCGTAGGAGTGATGGCACCAATCAAGTGGCCGAAGGAAGACCAAGAGAAGATGGAACTGCCTGTGACCAGTGGCAGCGTTGGAGGGGAATGTCTGACAGGTAAGTCTGCCATATTGTGCTAATATGCAGGAAAAACTTGCACATTATGGCAAACAACTATTCAGGGTCTATGTCATGCTTTAAAATATTTTTTTTTAAAGTTTAATTCCGCTTTAATTTAAGTATAATTCTACTTTTAGTGCCTCACTGTACCATGAAGTGGAATTAAATTTAAATCAGAATTAAAGGCAAAACTTTTTTTTCATTTTTTCATAAGGGGAGGTTATAAGCCCTATAATTATTATTTTTTTTTGCCACCCCAATGGGGATATTTCCCTTCACCTCCTGGCCCATAGCTAAAACAAAAAATTAAGAGAAATCCCTCCACAATGAGACAATCCCTGGTTGTCACCAGAACTAGTGTCTCCATTGGAAGATTTCCCCTGCTCTAGTGATAATCCAAAAATTGGGATTTTCTTTCATTTTCACTCTCGGTGATATTGGTAAAGAGGACAAATAGATAGGTGAAACCACCAATTTCCAAATTCTGTCCTGCCCACGTGTATACTTTAATCAACCCAGGTACTACATGAACATAAATAGTGAAATTACAACATAGAATATACGCTATCATTTTAGACTACTGAAGCCCAGTTGAAAAACTTGCATGTGTTTTTTGACCAATGGTAAATCAATGGTCACAAATTGTTTCTGAATTTTTTTAGTGTTTATCAAAATCAGTTAAACCACATAAAATGTATTTCTCTGCATTAACAAGAAACTATTATAATTATTTTCTCTCTACAATAAATTATTTTTCAGGCAGTAATAGGATGGCTATTACAAGATCTATCTATCTATCTATCTATCTATCTATCTATCTATCTATCTATCTATCTATCTATCTATCTATCTATCTATCTATCTATCTATCTATCTATCTATCTATCTATCTATCTATCTATCTATCTATCTATCCATTTCTCTCTATCTATCTCTCTATCTATCTCTGTTTGCACAGACATATCTTAATCATAAATAAATATACCAGAAAGAGAGTCAGGGGAGTGTGGTAAAATGCATTACATTTTGGCCCCCTTGAGATGTTTATCTCAAGGTCCCCTTTGAGATATTTGTAGGCCCCCTTGAGATCTTTGCTGCTGTTGAGGTACCTTACCGCACACTTATTAACATGTAGTGCAAGTGCATTAAAGTGTATGTAAACCCTATCAAATAACTTTTCTGTCCTTATCTTCCTTATCTTGGTACCACAGAATGATTAGCCTATGTTGTAGAGATAGGAAAGTAGGTGAGTATGAGTAGTTTGGGCAGTTCTGACAACACCCAGTCCACAAAAATGCTGTGTATCGTCTGCCAACAACTAGACTAACATTTCCAATAGATTAATAGATATTTTTTTGTACTTAGAGTGTCTTTAAAGGGATACAGCATGGGGATATGTGCACGTAAAGTAAAGTTTTTTTTTGTTTTTTTTTGCCCCAGTACACTTTAAGGCAGTTAATTTTGAATGAGCTTCCAAAGCATGTCAATGGCATAAAAAAATGTATATGACTCTTTTTTTTAATGCAGAACACAATAATGAACAGCACGAGCACTGTGGTGCGCTGAGGTGCGAATGCTTTGCCTCCTACTGTATTAGTGTGCTACTCTTAATGCGTGGCGCTGAACGCAGAAGCTACTGTGTGTTGGTAATGTGTGAAACAAAAGTTACTGCAATACATGAGATTAAAGGGACTTGAATCTTCATTTTTTGATATACTGGTGTACTACTGGAAATAAATTGAACTTGACCAATTTTACAATGATGGAAATGTTGGAATTTTACCAACATTTTTACTGATTAATTAAATTTAACAATGAAAAAATCTGCAAGATTTTCACAACTCCAGCTTTTAGGACTCAATTAATCAGTAATCTAAGAAAATATGGAAACTAGTGAGAGTTCACTCTACAGGTTTCTAATTATCTCCCTTGCTGGAATTCATAACTAATAGGAAAAGGAGACTGTACTTACGAATACTGTGTTAGAAGTTCCAAATTATTATTCATGTTGATTGGATGTTTCTCACCTAGTTGCAACAGCTTCTCTAAGGCCTCGTAAATGAAAATGATGCAGATGAGTGCCGCAAATGCTTCCTCTGTAAACCGTGTAATGTAACACACCAGGGAACTTGCGTCTGTGGCAACCAGGACAATGCAATTGAAGGCCGTCCACAGGCCTATGCTTGCCCTTAATGAGAGATACGACAGTCCATAATCCCTGTAGAAAGAAAAGCATTTTCATGACAGGCTTACAGTCAGGTTTTTCTTTAGTTCTATTCACATCTAAGCATTACTTAAAAGACACTTGTCATGTTACCGGTGCCACACAGTGCTAATGCCACCCTAGGCCAGCAGACGTGTGGTTTCGCGTATGACAAACGAGTCAAAATGCGCAGTGAAAAAAAACATGCAAAGCCCAATGCCCAAAAAGGTGCCAATGTTTCTTTGGCAAATTTGTCATGTGTAGGGCACCCCATTAAAATAAATAGGCTGCCCTATGTGTAGCGCAAAAGCATGCAAAAAAAGTGTGCCAAAAACTGTGCTTTCACGCAACGCCGGGATGTGAATGGGGTTTAAAAAATGTACAGTGTAAATACACACCACACACAGGGCATTACCTGCTTTCCCAGCACTTTATTTTTCATCCTGGAATTATGTAGTAATTCTGGCCAATTCTGATGTGTAAAATCCAGTACAGAACAAACTCCCCATAGAACTGAATGGAGAGTGAGCAGCACATGCAAAGGCTCAGAAGACAAGTGGCTCTGTGGCCTCATGGGTGATAGCTTATTGCATTGGGGACAGGTGAGAATAAGACTGGCAGGGGAAGCTTTAATGTAAGTGATTTAGTGCAATTATACATTAACCATTTCATAAAGATACTAAATGGGGCATTATAGGTGTTTAGGTAAAAACATTGTTAAACCAATATTATGTATATATAATATACCCTTAATAAAGATAAATTTGAACAGAGCTAAGTTTATAAGAGAACATGGTGTGTTCAATAAAATGTTTAGTATCCTACCCTAATATTCAATGTACTCTATACTTACTTGCAAAATTTAAACAATATCTTCTCAAACACCAGCACTGGTCCCGTACTCCCCAGAATAGTAAGAGGTTGTCCCCCGAACAAGGAAAAGGCTATCCCTGTCATTGAGGCTCCAAATAGAGACTCTATTGCACTCTAGACAAAGTAAAAGTATGTGTTCAATGTTCAACATAGCGCATACAACACGTGTTATATTATTGTATGTCACAACAACATTATCATTATGTACAACACCTACTATACGGCCTTCAGTTGCTTCTCCAAGAAGACCTCCGAATGTGATGACAGGTGACATGCATGCACAGTAAAGGAACAGGAATGAAGCTAAACATTGCAAACTAAATGCATCCCTGAAGTCACTCCAGAAAAAAGGAGCTTTCCTCTTGATATCCAGGATCAGACCCCCACAAAACCTAGAGGGAAGACAATAGTAATATGTTAAAGTGGACTTTTTAAAAGAAAAAAAAAATCTGAAAAGGCTAAGGAGGTTGTACAAAACAGTTTTAAAATGAAGCTGTGCATTACCCATGGAAAGCAGCATATTCATTTTAATCCTGCCCCCATTCCTGTCCAACCCTACTGCTTTATTTGCTTGTGGAAGTGGGTTGTCATATCCAGGGTATAAAGAAACATGTGACCCCCATTCCTCTCACATCAGTGCTTGGTAAATGGTCACTCACACACAAAGTGCTGTAGAATGGTGTCACGGAGAGGGTGTGGGGAAAAGCAATAGGTTTACTTAAAGGGGAAATATGGACAAAGCTTTTTTGGCTTTACTTCTCCTATGGGTCACAGGAGTGCATATGGTTGGGATATGCCCAGAGACCTGGTCCAGCAGCTGGTTCAGCCTCCCAGTGATTGACAGTAACCGGCTCTCTGCAGGCTGAGGATCGATAGCTGAGTGATCAACGATGTTTTATTACTCAGTTCTTGGTCTTAGAGGCAACGGGGAACAGCTGCAGCTGGGATTGGTGCTGCAGCCATCTAGGTGAGTATGACTTTAGTTTTTTTTTTGCAATTTCCAAACTTCTCTTTTAATTGTCAGGTACTGAAATTCCTTATACATACTTTCCCTTTCCCACTTGGAGCTTGCACTCGGCTAAGTACTATCTCCCAACCTCATATGAAAGCGTTGGGTGTTCTTACAGCCAACCACCAGAACAGGAGTGAGTTATACCAGGAATTGTTGGGAAGTTCTCTTCATTTTTTACACATTTTTTACATTTACAATGTAATTATGACCAAACAAGTACAATAAAGTGAATTATTGAAAAGTATATTTCCCAAACTACCCGGAGCAGTGGTCAAAGGTAACTCAGGTATCAACTGTTACTGGGCTCATAGTGGGGGGGGTCCAACTCTGACCCCGACAAAGAAATGCTCATCTCTCTCCCTACGTGTTATTCTAACAGAAGCATCATAATGGCGTTTATTAAGTAAAAGATGCTTTCATCCTTACAGAGGCATTTGTGTGTATAGTAGTTGTTTAGTTAGGAGTTGTTGTAGATCCCGGTTCACATACTAAACTCGGAAAAAGAGACATATCAATTCCCTACAGAGTAGTTATTTAAAACTGCAGAATATCAACTAACCTTCCAGTTCTTTGTAGTTCAGGGCCACTGTGTCCCCCATGTTCTTCCGGTTCTCCTAGTGCCGCTGTTCCATTAGGCACCCCTGGCGTTTTACGCTTTTCCTGAAATATAAAGTATGGAAGTAAAAGCATTGTTTTAAATTATATTTGTAGTAATAGCAAACATTTGTAAGAATAAAAATACATGGGCACAAAGCAAACAATTAAAGGTCCAGGACAAGGTCATTTAAAGCCCTGGGCAAAGATACCAAGCATCCCCACCCCCCACCAATGTGCACACCCCCGATCATTTTCTACACTTCGGATCTCACTCCCAGATGCCACCATGCTTGTTTTAGTGTCACTGCACCATTCAAGGTCCACCAATCAGGTTATACATGGATTTGGAAGTGCACGATGACAATGTAGGATCTTCCAGCTGTGTGTCCTCTGCCTCTGCCAGTCTCCTTGCACTGACTGTGAACAGTGCCAGAACAACAGGTAAAATGAAAGGCCCCCGCCTCATCTGCCAGCAAAATCATGATGGCAAAATACGTTTGGTAATAGAAACTATCTGAAATCCACAATACTTCTCTTTCCCGAAATCACTTTTGTGCATATATATGAATTTTGTGTTAACATTCATTGCACCATTAAACCTGTAATTTAAACATTACAGATTTAGCAACTACAAAATTGTGCAGCAACAAAACATATTCTGGTGACAAAAATATTTTTAAAAGCATAAAATATATTTTATGGATTTAAAATAATTTTATGAACACAGAAAGAACTAAATCTAAAATACATATTTAGAACAAATAATTTGATTAAAAAAACAAAACAAACAAAAAAAAAAAACTGGTACAAAAATATGACTTATATGGATAAAAAATGCTTGATCAGCATAACAGGAAGAAATAATGTTCCGTTACACCAGTTTTGCATAAAAAAACAAAAGCAGATGTCAAGATGCAAATTAGTAAAGTCATTCACTTGCCTGTGAGGGAACATTTTTAGGTGGTTCAATTCGGATTGATGGATCCCACTCGCCAGGTGGAAGCACTGTCACTTGATCAAGAAACTCATCAATCCCAGAGACCAGATCATTACGATCCTTGGCTTTATATGCAACATCATGAAATACCTATCAGGACAAAAATACAAAGTCTGCTTTAGTTTGCTTGTAACCACTTCAGCCCTGGAAGATTTTACCCCCTTCATTGCTTTAACTGACAATTGCGCGGTCATGCAACGTTACACCCAAACAAAATTGACGTCCTTCTTTTCCCAAAATAGAGCTTTCTTTCGGTGGTATTTGATCACCTCTGCGGTTTTTATTTTTTGCACTATTAACAAAAAAAGAGCGTCAATTTTGAAAAAAAACGCAATATTTTTTACTTTTTGCTATAATAAATATCCTACAAAAATATATAAAAAAAACATTTTTTTTCCCTCAGTTTAGGCCGATATGTATTCTTCTACATATTTTTGGTAAAAAAAAAATCCCAATAAGCGTATATTGATTGGTTTGCGCAAAAGTTATAGCGTCTACAAAATAGAGGATAGTTTTATGGCCTTTTTATTATTATTATTTTTTTTAATAGTAATGGCGGCGATCTGTGATTTTATCGGGACTGCGACATTATGGCAGACACGTTGGACAATTTTGACACATTTTTGGGACCATTGGCATTTTTTACGGCGATCAATGCTATAAAATTGCATTGATTACTGTAAAAATGTCACTGGCAGTAAAGGGGCTAACAACTAGGGGGCAGTGAAGGGGTTAAGTGTGTCTTAGTGTGTGTTCTAACTGAAGGGGGGATGGGACTGTGCAGGGGAGATGACAGATCACAGTTCATACTCTGTATGTACAGACATTCTGTCACTTCCCCCCTCAGAGAACCAGAAACTGTGTGTTTACACACACAGATCCCGGTTCTCCATGTGCCCCGAGCGATCGAGGGAGCCCGCGACCACTGGGCACATGCATCGGCTCCGTGGGCGAGCATGCGCCCCCTAGTGGCCGTCTATGTTATCGACGTAACATGATGGCGATTCACGCAGCCGAGCACAGAGGCACAGATGAAATGAGGAGGCCTGTGGGGGTTGGAAATCTAGATTTATCTATTTTTTAAAATTATAACAGTTGTAGCATGAAACTGCATCCTTTGTATAACCCCAATTATAAAAAGTTTGGGACGCTGTGTAAAATCGACATAAAAACAGAATGCAATGATTTGCAAATCTCATAAAAACCAACAATTTATTCACAAAAAAAGAAAACATATCAAATGTTTGCACTGAGAAAATGTCCCATTTTAAGAAGAAAATAAAGTAGTTTTTAAATTGATGGCAGCAACAGTGACATAGTTACATAGTTAGGTTGAAAAAAAAACACAAGTCAATTTAGTTCAACCAAAAAAAAAAAAAATCATACAATCCCATATACAGTTGTGCTCATAAGTTTACATACCCTGGTAGAATTTAGGATTTCTTAGCCATGTTTCAGAGAATATGAATGATAACACACAAACTTTTCTTTCACTCATGGCTAGTGTTTGGCTGAAGCTATTTATAATCAATCAACTATGTTTAGTCATTTTAAATCATAATGACAACAGAAACTAATCAAATGACCCTGCTCAAAAGTTTACATACCCTGGTGATTTTGGCCTGATAACATGCACACAAGTTGACACATAGGGGTTTGAATGACTATTAAAAGGTAACCATCCTCACCTGTGATCTGTTTGCTCGTAATTAGTGTGTGTGTGTATAAAAGGTCAATGAGTTCCTGGACTCTTCCACTGACATTTCTGGATTCTGAGTCATGGGGAAAGCAAAAGAATTGTCAAAGGATCTGCGGGAAAAGGTAGTTGAACTGTATAAAACAGGAAAGGGATATAAAAAGATATCCAAGGAATTGAGAATGCCAGTCAGCAGTGTTCAAACTCTATTCAAGAAGTGGAAATGGAGGGGTTCTGTTGAAACCAAACCACGGTCAGGTAGACCAACTAAAATTTCAGCCACAACTGCCAGGAAAATTGTTCGGGATGCAAAGAAAAACCCACAAATAACTTCTGGTGAAATACAGGACTCTCTGAAAACAATAATATTTAATAATATTTGGAATATTTGCATTCATCAGCCAGGAAGCTGTGCATGGGACGTACTTGGACATTCCAACATGACAATGATCCAAAATACAAGGCCAAGTCAACCTGTCATTGGCTACAGCAGAATAAAGTGAAGGTTCTGGAGTGACCATCTCAGTCTCCTGACACCAATATCATTGAGCCACTCTGAGATCTTAAACGTGCAGTTCATGCAAGAAAGCCCAAGAATTTACAGGAACTGGAGGCTTTTTGCCAAGAGGAATGGGCAGCTTTACCATCTGAGAAGATAAAGAGCCTCATCTACAAATACCACAAAAGACTTCAAGCTGTCATTGATGTTAAAGGGAGCAATACACGGTATTAAGAACTGGGGTATTTAAACTTTTGATCAGGGTCATTTGGGTAGTTTCTGTTATAATTATGATTTAAAAAGAGTAAACACAGTTGATTGATAATACATGGCTTCAGCCAAACACTAACCATGAGTGAAAGAAAAGTTTTTGTGTTATCACTCATATTCTCTGAAAAATGGCCAAGAAATAAAAAATTTTTTGCCAGGGTATGTAAACTAATGAGCACAACTGTATACAATACACAATCCCATATACACAACCTTCACCCACAGTTAATCTAGGTCTCAAAAAGTTGGGACAGGGCAACAAAAGTAAGTGGTACTAACAAGGAAGAGCTGGAAGAACATTTTGCAACTAATTAGGTTAATTGGCATCCTAGAGAGGTCAGAGTATCTCAGAAGTAAAGATGGGCAGAGGTTGAACAATAAAAAAAAACTGTTGAACAATTTCAGAATAATGTACCTCAATGTAAAATTGCAAAGACTTTAAATATATCACCATATACAATACATAATATCAAAAAAATCTGAGGTACAAAGCCAAAATGCAATATTGGATGCCTGTGATCTTCGGGTCCTCAGATGTGATGGACATCACTGCATGGGCTCAGGAATACTTCCAAAAAGTTCACCATGCCATCCAAAAATGCAAGGCAAAGCTCTATCATGCAAAGAAGAAGACAGATCCAGAAACGCTGCCATCTTCTCTGGGCCAAAGCTGATTTAAAATGGTCTGTCACAAACTGGAAACTAACTAACTTGGAGAGGGACCTTCCAGTTTGTGATCAGTGTTCAGTTCAAAATCCTACATCTTTTATAGTATGAGGGTGCATTAGGGTGTAAAGAATGGGTAGCTGGCACATATGGAAAGGCACCATGAATGCTAAAAGATATATTCAGGTTTTAGAGCAGCATATGCTCAGGCAAGAATGGGTCAACATTTCTGTCTAAAACATGGCCCTGTTTCAACTTTTTTGAAATTGGACTTGTACTTTGCTAGCTTTTTAATGCCATGTCCCAAATTTTTTGATATGTGTTGCTACCATCAATTTCAAAATTACCTTATTTTTTTTCTTAAAATAATACATTTTTTCAGTTTAAATATTTGATATGGTTTCTATTGTTAATAAAATATGGATTTATGAGATTTGCAAATTATTGCATTCTGTTTTTATGTAGATTTTACTTATGTCACTGCAATTAATGCCAGCAGTGACGATAATGCCAATGATGGCACATATGGGGTAAGTAGGGGTGGAAACTGTGAGCTTTGAAAAGAAATAAGGAAAAATGGCGTGATGCACTTTCAAGCACAGGCGGTATGCTACTGTAAGTTTTTAACGCGGACAAATTAGCCCTATGGCAATAGGCTGGCGAACATGAAGATACATATGTATAAAATGTATAAAAGTATAAGCATCAACAAGGGCCAAAGCTATGTCCAGTGCGGTTGATGCCTGTCACTAGTATTTGTACGTAAATTTAAATGCTTGTTAAGATGACTTTTGTATTTTCTCTTTATTGTCCAAGACAATCCAAGCCTGTCATGTCTGTTAAAGAAAGAGGATGATAGCTGATTTCTGCATAGTCCTCTTGTATGATTCATAGTCTGCATTGGCCCCAAATAACTTTTTCCTGTTAAAGCTCTTTACTCTGACCCAGCTCTGATCCCTGAACATTGGGAAGCCAAACAAAGAAGTCTTTGAGCTGCAGGTAGGGTTTTCACTTCTTGTTTTACAGCAGGAGGGTTTTATATGGTACTGTAAAATACTTATAAATAAAAATAAAATAATAAAATTGAAACTAAACAGCAAGAATAATGGACATGGCTGTAACAGAATTCCAAGCCCAGGTGCAAATGCCTAGCCAGGGTGTCCAAGAAACTGATTTTTTATAATGAACTGCCATTCAAAGACAGATTTAAATTGTTGCCCTTTACTACTTCAGCCCTGGAAGGTTTTTCCCCCCTAATGACCAAGCCATTTTTTGTGATACAGCATTGTGTTACTTTAACTGACAATTGTGCGAGCATGCAAACAAAATTGATGTCCTTTTTTTCCCACAAATAGAGCTTTCTTTTCATGGTATTTGATCACCTCTACGGTTTTTATTTTATGCGCTATAAACAAAAAAAGACAGATTTTGAAAAAAAACAACAATATTTTTTACTTTCTGCTATAATACATATCCAAAAAAAAATTTAAAAAAACTTCTACATATTTTTGCTTAAAAAAAAATCCCAGTAAGCGTATATTGATTGGTTTGCGCAAAAGTTATAGCGTCTACAAACTATGGGATAGATTTATGGACTTTTTAAAAATTGTTTTTACTGGTAATGGTGGCGATCAGCGATTTTTAGCGGGACTGCGACATTGCGGCGGACAAATCTGACCCTAAGTGATACTTTTTGGGGACCAGTGACACCAATTCAGTGATCAGTGTTAAAAAAAATGCGCTGATCACTGTATAAATGACACTGGCAGGGAAGAGGTTAACATCAGGGGCGATCAAATGGTTAAGTGTTCCCTGCAAATGTTTTCTAACTGGACTGACAGGAAGAACACAGAGATCACTGTTTCCGATTACTAGGAACAGAAGATCTCTGTGTATTTCCCTGTCAGAACGGGGATCTGCCTTGTTTACATAGGCAGATCCCTGTTCTGCCTCTCTGTGGAGTGATTGCGGGCGGCCGACGGACATCGGGTCCCCCGGACCCGCGGAGTGGCTCCCCCTCCGTGCAGCGGGCGCGCGTGCCCACAGTATCTAGTGCACGAAACAATGTACAGGTATGTTGTTTCACACAATAGAGCTGCCCTGCTGCAGTATATATGCGGTGGGCGGTCTTGAAGTGGTTAATCTACGCCCCTGCTAGATCGTGTTGTAGTATTTAAACTCTTTTTTAGTATATAGACTGCTGATCTTATATTTTAGGAATCATGCTAAGATAGTATTAAATCATGCAATTTTAGATTGTGTTTAATTTATCATATTAGTTTCATCATTTAAAACTGAATTCTACATGATCTATTTTGTATCAATGTCGGCATCCACGTCTACACGTCCAGTGTTCTTAATTTCCCATCATTGAGGACAGTAGGGTTGTGTCTCAGCATCATGTCTCAGTTATCATGAAAGCTTGACCTGGTTTCAGATGATGCTGGCAGCAAATTCTTGAAGTTTTTATGACACTTTACATTCTTTTTTTAACGGTTTTATTTCCAGTGTACCTATTGAACCCAGCTAGCAATGGACGGTTTATAAAAAATCAGCAATAACATGGATGACATGTTAGGCTTCATTTTTTTACCACTTGCCAAACTAATGCATGGAAAGCAGTGTTGCAACAGGGATAGCATGTTCCTCCGAAGCCTCCATGCAGGGGACACCTTCCTACACATTGGGGTTGATTTGCTTAAGCTGAACAGTGCAAAATTTGGTGCAGCTCTGCATAGAAACCAATCAGATTCCATTTTTTTTTGTCAAAGCTTAATTGAATAAGCTGAAGTTAGAAGCTGATTGGCTACTATGCACAGCTGCACCAGATTTTGAACTCACGAGTTTTAGTAAATCAACCCCATTGTGTCTATTCCTCATCCTCAGATAAAAAGTCACTTCACAATTTGTACTTGCCATAAAAAAAAAAAAAAAAAAAACTTTAACAATACACATTGCTTTAAAAACATTTGGAGAAAAATTACCTCATCTGTCATCAAAGTGGCAATTGACCGTCCGATTTCATGATACTGCTGTCCCTTTCCAAGTGGCCCCAGTAGTATAAACAGAAATCTGCATAGCAAGATGAACAAGAAGAACATTTTCAGTTATTAAAAGACAGAACCAGCTGATATAACACAATATTATGGTAGCAGTAATGATGATCAGTAGTAGAGCTGTGCAAATCTATCTGTTAGCTTTAAAGTGATTGTAAAGGTAAAAAAAAACAAAAAAAACCCCAAACATATCATACTTACCTCCACTGTGCAGCTCGTTTTGCACAGAGTGGCCCCGAACCTCGTCTTCTGGGATCCCCCGGCGGCTCTCTTGGCTCCTCCCCTCATCTGATAACCCCCTCGGAGAAGCACTTCCCCGAGGGGGTTACCTTGCGGGTGCGCACCCGAGTCCAGCATTCGGCGTTTATAGAGGCCTCATGCAGGACTCGGCCCCGCTCCTGGCGCGCGCGTCATTGGATTTGATTGACAGCACCATGAGCCAATGGCTGCGCTGCTATCAATCTATCCGATTAAGAGCCGAGAACCCCGGGCAGAGAGAGAGAGCGCGTCCCCGCCAGATCAGGTTTGAGGGTTCAGGTAAGTAAAAAGGGGGGGGGCCGGTCACTGACAGGTGTTTTTTCACCTTAATGCATAGGATGCATTAAGAATAAAAAACACGAACCTTTACAGCCCCTTTAAGGTTTACAATAATAAGGCTGATTCACTGCTGACAGATAACAATGAAAAATGTAAATTCCACTGTACCAGGTGTACAAGGGAAATTCTGTATTCGTATTGGACAATAAAAATTACTTCATCTTATTTTTGCAAAAAATAAAGGAAACTTAAAAAATCCAACTGTAAAAAAAAAAAATCCAGCTGTGATAGGTTTTCCAACCTTTTTTGTATCTAAAGTAAGATGTAAAAATTTGCATACACATACACAATATGGCCAAGAGTTTGTGGACACCTGACCATCACCCCTACCTATATAGCCAAAAGTATTTCAGTGAAGGGTACTATTAATGTTAAGGGTTACAAAGACATTTTAGACACTTGTGTGTATCCAATCTTGAGGCAACAGTCAGAGGAAGGCCATCTTCTGGTCCAGCATGACTACACCTCTGTGCACAAAGTCAGTTCCATAAAGGCATGGTTTGACCAGTTTGGTGTGGAGGAACTTGAGTGGCCTGTACAGAGTCCTGGGATGAACTGGAACTCTGATTGCAAGCAAGAGTCAAGGGTGTGGTGGTCAACTGTGGCCCGAAGAGTTCGATCCAAAGCTGGCTAGTGGTCTCTGGAAAAGCTCAGGGCATTTAAAAGAAAAGAAGGAGGTGGCTGAGTCTTTATAGTGTAGCAAATTGCTTGACAAAGGGTACATTTCTTTGTCAAAGTGAAATGACTCAAATGTGGTTCCACAATAGGAAAAAAAGAAACTGTTGAGGCTGTTGCCACCCTTAGGGGTGGGACCACACAGCCTTCCAAAATGGAGAAAATATGTCTCTATACAGGATAAGGCTGGTCACTCTCTAATACTTGGGGTTCTGTCATAGGGCCTCTGTGAAGTTCTCAGGCGGGTGCATGAAATCAGTAAGTACAATAGGAGTCTGCAAAAATAACTTGTCGGCGGTCAAATCGGCAGAGGCACCCAAAGTTATATATCTAAAAATGGGTCGGAGTCGCCTGCTTTCGTGAACATCAAATTTCTTTATTTCACCATCTTTATTTCACCAAATAAAATGTATTTTGTGGCTTTCAATTGCCACTTCCTTAGTTCAAAGGTGATACCATTGAAGTTATAGTAATACTAAACTACTAAACTTCATTCACATAAATCATATATACCATGGCACTGTATTTTGTTTGTTTGTTTTTTTTAATTCTCTTAGTACCTTATTCCTGCAGCACTGTTGTGTGGTCACATGATCTCTCCCTGTTCTTTGGAATCTGCTGATGTATGCTCTCTACAATGTGAGTCTGTGTTTGGCCAGCCCTGATTGGTGCTGTGCCAGTCACATGACTAAAAAAAAACAGTTTTAAGAAGAGCAATTCAAATTAGATTATAAATATCAAATAACTGTTTTAGTGCTCCTTATAATACTTTATTGAACATCAAATGTATTTTTTGTGCATTACTATGGTAGAGTCAAAGATGATTGACACCAACTTTCACACATCCAAGGCTCTTCTTTTTACTTTATAGGTATTAGCAATTACATTGGATGTATATAATACTGATTTATATTAAAACTAAACTTTTTTGTGATATTCTTAGTGAATGTAATCAATCAGCATACTATATCCTGCCCCTATAGTGTTTAGTAATAGGAGGACATGGAGGAGGAGGAGGGAGAGGAGTGCCATTTACCAATATATATACGCCCACATGTGTGACTCTATAAATCATGTAAGCTGCACAGATTAGAAAAAGGAGGAAATGAGTTTAGAAGGGAACTGAAATCGAGCATGCTTAGTAGAAGACAACAGCTGGTCTACACAATCTCAGGCTGCAATAGGGACTCTGAGAAGATGGGAGGGACAGCTGAACACAGGATCAACCAGGTTTATTTTACTCTACTCAAAATAAATGCTTTAGTGGCTTTGTGAGTATGCACAACCTGTTATATAGCTTGTAATAAAAGTGTATAGTCTGGGTTTAATGACACTTGAAGTATGGGGACGGGATGTCATCAGCTCTAAATCGATCTCTGGGATATCTTCAGCTCTGGGAGTCCCAGAGATTGACTTTGGCCATCATAATTGACTGGTCCAGGATAACAAAAGTCCAGCACATGCACACAGTAGTTAAAGAGGTCTTAAACTGACAAAAGACCATAAACACAGTACATGGACGCGCACAGAACACGGGGTACAGCTAACACGTTTCAGGGCGCACCCCCTTCCTCAGAGCTAGCTAGCGCCCCTAAATGCATTAGCTGTTCCCCGTGTTCTGTGCATGTCCATGCACTGTGTTTATGGTCTTTTGTCAGTTGCATTTTGTGAGTACCCACTTTTATATAAAAATGTCTATTAAATTATCTCTGGTAATGCACTAGGTGCGCGCACCTTCCATTTCTGTTTTTCTTGTAGTTCATTTTGGAATACCCCATCTGAGGAAGGCAGCATCCACCTATTTTTGGGATTCCATATATACCTTTCACACCACCATTTTATCTGACATCTGTTACTCCACACCTTGGAAGACCTATTAGCTCTGGAAGTGACTGTGTTTTTTGTATCCAGGCTGCATTTAATGGGACTGGTAAGGCTGCATTTAATTGGCACTGGTCAGGCTGGTAAATATTTTAGTACACCATTTGGTTCAGAATATTTTTTTTTCTTGTTTTCCCCCTCTAAAACCTAGGTGCGTCTTTATAAATAGAAAGGGTTGCCTCGATCAGTTAGATCTCGGGGTAGGCCAGCACATGCACACAGGTACCATCGCACATTGCAGGTACCATCATCCTTTGGAGTGAACTATTGGAGAAAAACACCTGGGGCTGCTCCAAGCATGCCCCTAGTTTAGAAAGGAATTAGGACTATCACGGTACCCATAGATAGAGCAGGGGATTGTAATACAATTAACAATTTATTTAAGAAAAAGTTTTTGGTCTTTTTGCTGCTGTCCAAAGGTGTCTTTGTTGCTCCTTCATCCAGATTGTAGGCACTCTGATACAGGAGGTGTGTTACTGGCCGGATCACTGGGAGAAACCAGATGGGAAAAGGCCTAAAGAAGAAAAAGAATGCAGCCCCCTTCTAAAAATGTGTATGCTGCAATATGCAAAATTTTTGGTTTTGGGTTTAATACCACTTTATTTTATCCCAGCATGTAAGGCTTGCTGCGCATGAGCAGCTCAGCATACATTCTAAATAAGTGTGTGAGTGGGATTTAAAAATTCTGACTCAAGCAGAATTCAACCTAATAGGGCCTGCAGTACCGCATTTGACCTGACGTGCGGGGACGGCGGAGTCGAGCAGAGCCAAACAGCTCATTCGGCAAAGCTCGGAAAGACACGGAAATACACGGAAATACTCAGTTTCCGAGCCTTTCCGACGTTTGCCAAATTCAGCCGACGTGTCCTCGGGCCTTTCCGGCCGTTTCCGATGCTCCCCGGCACCCCACCTCTGGCCGCATGCGGTATTGCATCCCATTGAAGTCAATGCGGAACAAATTATTTTCGTTTCCATTGACTTCAATGGGAAAACTCGCTTTGATATGCGAGTACTTTGGATTAAGAGCATACTCCTGGAATGGATTATGCTCGTAATCCGAGGCTTAACTGTACAAGAAAAACAGAAGTGGAAGGCGCGAACACCTAGTGCATTACCAAAGATAATTTAATAGTAAGAAATTTTTGTATAAAAGTGGGTACTCACAAAGTGCAACTGACAAAAGGCCATAAACACAGTGCATGGACATGCACAGAACACGGGGTACAGCTAATGCGTTTAGGGGCGCTAGCTAGGTCTGAGAAAGGAGGAGCGCCCCGAGACGCATTAGGGAAAGTAAAGAAGCTTTTTTTTTTTTTTTTAATAGCATGATTTTTCTGCAATTAAATGTCTTCCCGTTAGAAATTTTATTTTTTGGTTACGTTTTACTTTAAGTTTTGAAATAACATTGGCTCCATCTGCAGCAAATGATAGCTAGACATCTTCTACATCACAGACGGATCTGCAAACTCACATGCAGCAAAAACAACATACCTTGATGGAATGGGGACTTCTGTTAGGCCATTGATCAAAACTGCAGGAGAAAGTCTAACAAAAGCGACCACGGCTCGATCTAAAAACTCCAGTTCACCAACTAAGATGTTGGAAGCTTCTGCCCCAGGAGGGATTTTTTTCATAAAATGTACATCAAACTGGAAATGAAAAAAAATGTGAAAGCTCGTAAATATACAGTTGTTTCTGATTATACATGTTTCACAATCAATCAATGACACTGAAATTATTGCACATGGTATACAATATGTTAAAAGCTTTCTCTATGCTCTGCTTATGCTCCGCCCACTCCCCAGTCACCCCCTCTTCCCTCCAGATACCCCCACCACCAGCATGTATTTTTTTTACATTTTACTTTTTTTCAGAAGACTTTACGCTGGTCACTTAACATGCAAGTTCTTCTTCACCTCTCCTTTGGCACTAGCTGGTCCTCAAAGTTGTAGAGAGCATTGCTGACGTGATGACATCTTCACAGTTCTCTACATCATTAGACAGGCATCATTTAACCCAAAAGAAGAGTCCAATCCTGCACCCAGAGTAGGTAAATCTGCAGGGGCAGTTCCAGAGAGGAGGCAAGTATTGCAGCAAGAGCTGAGCCACTGATGAAAAAATACTGTTTTCTAAAAGATATTACTATCTTATCCTTGATTTTATTAAACTTTTTGAGTGGTGCATAATTTCTTTATTTCTTTCCTACACCTCCCTTTTAACTATATTATTTAATCCTCTAATAGACTACAAATGTTATATGCATAAGCTATATATGTGACATCTATTCAAGGCTTAGAACTTTTCTTGTTGAGATTTTCTTTACAGGTCCAAACAGGAGTCTCTATATTCTATATTGTGTAAAACTTTGTGCAATGTTTTGAATTAGGTTTGATATTCTCTAATCAGCCACTTTATTAGGTACGCCTGTTCAATTGCTTGGTAACACAATCTGTTAATTAGCCAATCACCTGGCAGCAACTTAATGCATTTAGGCATCTAGATCTGGTGAAGACGACTTGCTGAAGTTCAAACCCTGCATCAGAATGGGGAAGAAAGGGAATTTAGGTGACTTTGAACGTGGCATGGTTGTTGATGCCAGACTGGCTGGACTGAGTATTTCAAAAACTGCTGATCTACTGGGATTTTCATGTACGACCATCTCTAGGGTTTACAGAGAATGGTCCAAAAAAGAGAAAATATCCAGTGACCGGCAGTTGTGTGGGTGAATATGCCTTGTTGATATCAGAGGAGAATGGGCAGTAAGTCAAATAACCACTTAATACAACCAAGGTATGCAGATTATAATCTCTGAATGCACAACACATCAAACCTTGAAGCAGATGGGCTGCAGCAGCAGAAGACCACACCGAGTGCCACTCCTGTCAGCTAAGAACAGGAATCTGAGGCTACAATTTGCACAGGCTCACCAAAATTGGACAATAGAAGATTGGAAAAATGTTGCCTGGTCTGATGAGTTTCGATTTCAGCTGCAACATTCAGATGGTAGGGTCAGAATTTGGCGCAAACAACATGAAAGCATGGATTCATTCTGACTTGTATCAACTGTTCAGACCATGAAGAATTAAGGCAGTTCTGAAGGCAAAAGGGGGCCCAACCCGGTACTAGCAAGGTGTACCTAATAAAGTGGCCGGTGAGTGTAGATTGTACTGCTGCAACATAGGACATCAAGCAGACCTCATATTTTATTGGGATACTACCATGGTTTTTTTAACCATTTTGTACTAATAAAGTATCTTCTTTTTGGGGACCCAGCTCTGATTTTATGTGTTTCTTTACATTTATTTTTTTGCGCTTGATCTCTAGCTTATATATTTCTTTATCATTCATCATGGGACACAGAGCCACAGTAATTACTGTATGGGTTATATAGGCACCTTTAGGTGATAAACACTGGCACACCCTAAACAGGAAGTTTAACTCCCTATATAATCCCTCCCCTTACTGGGAGTACCTCAGTTTTTTCGCCAGTGTCTTAGGTGTTGGTCACGAGTAAAGATGTGCTAGGCTAAGCTCCACTGGAATATTCCTTTGCTGGGACAAGCTATGCAACCGGATCCATTCAAAGTGTCTTTTCAGGCCAAATTGAATGGCACCCGGGCCTCGTGTCGGAAGAAACGAGGTTTTGCCTGTAACGCTTCTCTTTTTAGAAAGCTGGACCCTGGGATCCAGTGCTTGGTTTTTTCAGCCATATTTCCTGGTGGGGTGCTTTACAGGTCCAGGAGAGTGTATCCCCCGATAAAAAGGGGCCCCGGTTCCTGAAGGTTTTTTAAATGGAGCCCACCGTGAGTGGTGAAGATCAGGGTCTGGGTCTGTCTCTTTTACCACAGAACCCTGCAGCTGGATAAGGTAAGTGGAAATTCCTCAGGATTTTTTCGAATTCTTACGGGTTTTCTCCTTTAAGTAAAATGTTGTCATGCCTGAAGTCGCCACCAGGGGCTGTCAAGAGCACGTACCTGATTCCATGCTTATCAGTCTTGCTGTGTGTCATTTCAAGCAGCACGCTTCCTCCAGCCCAAGCCCAGGTAAGATGTTGGAAAGGGGGGCTTCTTCTTGTGGAATCCCCAACCTAGACAGGTATTTCTTCTCTCCAGGAGGCGAGGGATCAGGGGTTAGTCAGCAGTATGCCGCGCCACTCACGCCATCACCGCCATAGTACAGCAGTTTTCTCCAGCAGCTCTCCTCCTCTCCTCCATGCCAACCCTCCCCTGCATGCCGGTTCGGTCAGATCGGAACCCTGCTCGCGTGGGAAAGCAGTAATTTTTTTGAAAAGTGGGGGGGGGGGGCACGGTGGGAAGTCTGAGGGGGGGGCAGGGCTTAGCGCAGCATTGACGTGCTTTAGACGTTCACAAAGGCAGGGCTGTGTAAAGCTGTGTAGAGTGCACCTTTTGCAGGTGCATTCAGCTAACAGAGGGACACAGAGCAGACGGGGACATGTGAGCGTTGGTGACACAGGCATTCCCAGGGCACGCTTACTTAGCATCAGTCTGAGCTTTAATAGCAGCGGCAGTTGCTGGACTATTTGCTCAGCAACTGGTGCATTTTTGGTAGTACCTCCCCATTTGTGCTTGGCACTATGGGCAGAAGGGGAGGTACAAGTACCCCAAAAACCAAAGGCTCAAAGGGTTCACCCTCGGGCTCTAAGGACCCTCCCTCTGCAACACCATACCCCCTGAAGGGCTAGGAAGACTGGTCAGAGTGAGCCATCGGGGTCGTAAGGGGTTGCAATTGCTTCCGACATTTCAGCCCCTGTCTATATTACTGAGGAGGTTTTCTCCTCAGCCATAATTGGATTAAAGGAAAGGTTAGCGTTTTTAATCGCATCTCCACAGAGTTCAAGAAGAAAATGCATTAGGTCTCCTTCTACCACCAGGACCCTGAAACAGAGGAACAGTGGGAGTGAACCCCCCTCAGGGGACCGTGAAGAGACTGATGGCTCCTCTCCTGAGGGATCAAGTGGGGAAGGACGTTCTTCAGCTTCACAAGCTGAGAAATTGCTGGTGCAATCTTTTACTGAAATCGTCCGCTCCACATTTAAAAGTTTGAGTTCAGTAAAGCCTCCTCATACTTGCGTGCCTTCCTGTCCATTCATTACTGGAAAAGGCTTATGTATTCTGAGTGGGATCACTAAGATAAGCATTTTTTCCCTCCTAAAAAAAGTTTTCAACACTTTATCCTATGGAGGAAAAAATTTACTAAGAGGTGGAGTATTCCAGCAATTGACGCTGCTATATCCTCTGTAAATAAAAATTTGACTTATCCGGTTGACAATGCTCAAATGCTTAGGAATCCATCTGATGAAAAATTGGAATTCCTGTTAAAAAACATTTTTTCTTTGGCAGGTTCAATAGCTCAACCTGCAGTGGTGGCAATTGAGGTATGTCAATCCCTGAGAGACCATTTTGAGACAGGTGCTCAAGGTTTTCCCTGAACAGCAGGCCCAGGATTTAGCCAAGCTGCCAGGGGCTTTGTGTTTTGCAATTGACGCAGTCAGAGATTCTATTCTGCAAACCTCTTGCTTTACGCTTGGGTTGGCCTCCACCATCAGGTTCAAGAGGACCTCAGGGTCAACCCCAAGGACAAAAGAAGTCCTGGGGGAAGAAACCTACAAGACAGAATGCTAAAGCCTCTTATGAAGGGGCGCCCTCGCTCGTTGGAGTGGGGGGGAAGACTTCTGCAGTTCCCAAGGGTCTGGCAGGAGGAGTTTCGAGACAGATGGATGGTCTCCATAATAGCTCCAGCTACAAACTAGAGTTCCGAGATTTCCCGTCTCCTCGTTTTCCTCAGGGCAAATGTCCAAAGATCCAGAGAAAAAGAAATCTTCTTTTCAAGCATTAGACCGACTTTTGTCTCAAAAAGGGTCATGGCGGTCCCCGCGATGGAGCAGGGGTTGGGGTTTTTTCAAACCTTTTCACTGTGCCAAAACCAAATGGGGATGTCAGACCCATGCTGGATCCCAAGGATCTAAACCAGTTCCTGAATATCCGCTTTTTCCACATGGAATCAATCCAATCTGTTGTCTCCATCCTATGAGGGAAACTTCTGGCATCAGTTGACATCAGGGATGCATACCCGAGTGTGCCTATTTTCCCCGCTCATCAAAAATATCTGCGTTTTAAAGTAGAAAAACTTCACTTTCAGTTTGTAGCCTTGCCTTTCTGTCTATCCACTGCACCTCGGGTGTTTACAAAACTTCTGGCCCTTCCTCTGGCAGTTTAAAGACTCAAGGTATAACAATTGTAGCATACCTAGATGACCTGCTCTTGATAGACAGGTCAGTTGCCCGCTTAGACCTAAGCATGGTCTCCACAATCAGCTACCTGGAATACCTAGGTTGGGTCCTCAACCTAGAGAGATCTTCTTTAAAACCATTAAGACTAAGAATACTTGGGTCTGGTTATAGATACAGCCCAGAAGAGGGTGGTTTTTAACCCAGGCAAAGATCAGTTCCGTAAAGGAGCTGGTTCAAGTGGTCAGGGCAAAGAAGGGTCCTTCTATTCGCCTTTGCATGAGGTTGTTGGGAAAGATGGTGGCTTCATTCGAAGCGGTTCCCTATGCTCAGTCTCATTCGAGCCTGCTGCAAAACAGCATCCTATATACCTGGAGCAAGAGGGTCCAAGAGCTAGATTTTCCAATGCGTCTGTCGCCAAAGGTGCGCCAAAGCCTCAGTTGGTGGAGGATATCCTAGAATCTGCAGAAGGGGAAACCTTTCGTACCAGTTACCTGAAAGGTGGTAATAACAGCTGCCAGCCTTGTGGGTTGAGAAGCAGTCCTGGAAGAGGCGACTGTCCAAGGGAAATGGTCCAGAACTGAAAGGACCTTGCCCATCAACATTCTAGAGATTTAGGCAGCGCACCTAGCCCTAAGGGCCTGGACATGCAGGTTACGGAATTGTCCTGTCAGTATTCAATCCAACTATGCCACAGCAGTGGCTTATATCAATCACCAAGGGGGCACCAGAAGTCATGCAACCCAGGGAGAGGTAAACCATTTCCTAACCTGGGCAGAAAAGCATGTGCTGTGCATATCGGCAATCTTCATCCCAGGGGTACAAAATTGGCAGGTGGACTACTTGAGTCGCCAGCAGTTGTTCCCGGAGGAATGGTCCCTTCACCTCGACATCTTCCTGGCTATATGCCAAAGATGGGGGGCCCCGGACGTAGGTCTGTTTGCATCCAGGTTCAACATCAAAATCGACAACTTTGTGTCAAGAACAAGGGATCCACTCGCATACGGAACAGATGTGTCGGTGAACCCGTGGAATCAGTTTTTTCACTGATTTATGCATTCCATCCTATTCTGCTGCTACCACGACTTCTTCGCAGGATCAAGCAGGAAGGGAAGTCGGTGGTTCTTGTGGCCCCAGCGTAGCCCAGAACATTTTAGTATGCAGAGATCGTAAAGATGGCGGTAGGGGCCCCATGGACCCTATCACCACGTCCAGACCTGCTATCGCAGGGACCGGTGTTCCATCCTACCTTACAAGCGCTGAATTTAATGGTTTGGCTATTGAAACCCACATTCTGAAGAATTGTGGTCTTTTAGGCTCAGTGATATCTACCTTGATTAATACAAGGAAGTATGTTATAGGTAGAAGCCTTGCTTTTCTGCAAATAGATTTAGAAATAAACCTGGTCATGAGTACCATCAAAGGCCAGGTCTCAGCCTTATCAGTATTGTTCCAACGACCACTTGCTTCGCATTTCCTGGTCCATAGTTTTATACAGGGGTTGACACGGCTTAATCCGCCGGTAAGATCACCCTTAAAACCTTGGGACTTGGATTTGGTTTTGTCGGTTTTACAAAAACAGCCTTTTTGAGCTGATACGACATACTCCCTTGATCCTTTTCACAAGGAAGTTGGTTTCTGGTTGCCATATCTTCTGCAAGAAGGGTATCAGAATTAGCTGCTCTTTCTTGTAAAGAGCCATATTTAATTATTAATAAGGATAAGGTGGTAATGCGTCCTCATCCTAGCTTTTTGTCGAAGGTGATTTCAGGTTTTCAGGTTTTAAACCAGGATATTTTTCTACCTTCATTTTTTCCAGAACCCTGTTCTACGGAAGAAGAGTCACTACATTCTTTGGATGTAATGAGAGCAGTCAAAATCTATTTGAAGGTGACTGCTCAGTTTTGGAAAAACGGAAAATTGTATACTCACCTTTCCGTAATTTTCCTTTCCTGTCGCATCTTCATGGCAGCATACACGTTGGGTTGTGACTCCGCCTCCACAACCTGATAGGACCACATAGCTATAAATTAGAGAGTAGACACCTGCCCCAGTATTCTCTGTAAATATATACACATGTCACCTTAGAGGGTGGGTGATTGTATGCTGCCATGAAGATGCGACAGGAAAGGAAAATTACAGAAAGGTGAGTATACAATTTTCCGTTTTCCTGTCGCATCATGGCAGCATACACGTTGGGGAGTAACTCGCCAAACTGGGTGGGAATGCAAAATCAAAATTTATTGACAAGAAACAGAAGAATTGGCCTGTATAACGGCCCTCCCAAATTCAACTGCTGCTAAACGTGCAGCGTCTATTCTATAATGAGAAATGAAGGTATTCCTCGAAGACCAAGTGGCCGCTCTACAAATGGTTTCCGCTGAGACTTTACAGTAAGCTGCCCATGAAGTAGCCATTGCCCTGGTGGAATGCGCTCTTAGATCTCCCGGAATCTGCAAGGTGCTTAAGGAGTAGGCCTTCTTGATAGCTTTCACGAGCCATGAGGCGATGGTACGGGCAGAAGCTGCCTGGCCCTTCCTGAACCCATGTGGGATGACTAAAAGGTTCTCGCATTTCCTGAATGGCTTGGTTACCGAAAGGTAATGGAGAATGTTGCCCTTGACATCCAAGGGATGAGGGATGCCCTGATCCGTGATCAAAGCCGGGAGGTCAATCTCCTGGTTAAAGTGGAACGCAGAGGAGACCTTTGGGATAAACCTGTCTGAAGGCTTCAGGGTTAGTCTGTCTGGGTAAACCATCAGATACGGTTCTTTGATCAGCAAGGCTTGCATTTCTGAGACCCTCTTCGCTGATGTGATGGCAATTAGGAATGATACCTTTAGAGTCAGGTCCCAGAGGGAGGTATCCTCAAGTGGGAAGAATGGTTCTCCGGATAAAACCTCTAGGACAGTTGATAGGTCCCATGTTGGAAATGAAGGTTTCCTGGGCGGTCTTAGCTTTAGGCAGGCTTTTTGAAATTGCACCACCAGAGGGTTAAGTGCCCACCTGACCCCTGTCAAGGCAGAGATGGCAGAGACTTGGACTTTCAAGGTGTTAGACCTAAGGCCTTTGTCTAGACCTGACTGAAGGAACTCAAGCACTTGTACTGCTGATGGGGAAGACGGGTCCCAACCTTGTTCCTGAGCAAAGGAGGAGAATCTTTCCCAGATCCTCTCGTAGGTGCTATTCGTGGAGGATTTCCTAGCTTGAAGCAGGGTATCGACTACCCTCTGAGAACATCCTTGATCTAGGAACCTAGACCTTTCAGTCTCCAGGCCGCTAGGTGCAATCTCTCTGGATTCGGATGTAGTAGCTGGCCCTGGGTTAGTAGATCCGCTGTTACCGGGAGTGGAAGTGGATCCGCTGTGCTCAGTTGCAGGAGGGTGGTGAACCAAAGCCTCCGTGGCCAAAAGGGAATCACGGCCAGTACTAGAGCTGTTGAGTGTTTGAGCCTCAGAAGGAACTTGGCTATCAGTGGGGTTGGTGGAAAAATGTAGCCTAGGTGAAAGTTCCAGGCGTGCTGGAGACAATCCGTACCCTCCGCTGTGGGGAAGGGATTCCTCGACAGAAACCTCTGACACTTCTTGTTCTCTGGTGTTGCTGCGAGGTCTATGTCTGGATGACCCCATGTCTGGCATATGAGGGAAAAGGCCTGTGGGCTTAGACACCACTCGTTGTTGGAAACGAATGTTCTGCTGAGGGAGTCCGCCAGTAAGTTCTGAACCCCCGGAATATAGGTCGCCTTCAGGTCCCACAGGTTCAGTTGAGCCCATTGCATCACCGGACCGACTTCCCGCATCATGGAGATGCTCTTGGTACCCCCCTGCCTGTTGATATAGGCTACCGCCACTCGGTTGTCCATTTGAATGAGGACTTGTTTCCCTCTCAGGAGTGAACTGAATGCCAAGAGGGCTTGGAAGGCTGCCTTCATCTCTAGGACGTTCGATACTACATCCTTGGTTTTGAAGGGCCAGCGGCCCTGAGCTGCATAGTGTAGGTAGTGTGCCCCCCATCCTTCCAGACTGGCGTCTGAAGTTACTACCTCCTGGTGGAGGATGACTATCTGCTTGCACCTGCTGAGGTTGTCGGGGTGGGTCCACCACCGTAAAGATAGCCTGGCTTCCTCTGGGATGCGAATCAATTGGGACATGGACCATCCGTCCCACTGGCGCAGGAAGGAGGCTTGTAGGGGTCTGGTATTCCATTGCGCCCATCTGACCATTGGAATGGTTGCTGATAGGGAACCTAGGAGGCTGAGGTATGCTCTGGCCGGCAGACATGACGCTGGGATAGCCTCTTTCACTTTCTGAACGAGTAGGGACGATTTCTCCCTTGGTAATTCCACTGTGTTCGCTCGGGTGTCCAGTTCGGCTCCCAGGAAGACCATCCTTTGGGTAGGTTGGGTGTTGCTTTTCTGCCAATTGATTATCCATCCTAAACTCATTAGGGTGGAAACCAGGATTTCGCGATGTTGGACGAGTGATTCCTGGCTGCTTGAGAGGAGGAGGATGTCGTCCAGGTAATGGTGGACCCTTAGACCTTTCTCCCTCAAAAAAGCTATTGCTGGTAGTAGCACCTTCGTGAATGTTCTGGGGGCTGTTGAGATGCCAAAGGGAAGGCTTCGAAACTGGAAGTGCCCCTGACCCACCGAGAATCGTAGGAATTTCTGGAATGCCCCGTGGATCGGAATATGCAGGTAGGCGTCCTGGAGATCTATGGAGAGCATCCAGTCCCCCAGATTTATGGCCTGCAGGATAGACTGCAAGCTCTCCATCCTGAATGACTCCACTCTGATGGACCTGTTGAGGTTCTTTAGGTCTAGAACCGGACGAAGGTCTCCTGACTTCTTCTTGACGAGAAATAATGGAGAGTAGAATCCTCTGCCTCGTTGTGCCAGTGGAACCTCTACTATTGCTCGTTTTTGGAGAAGATCTTGGATGTAGTTCAGTAACGACAACCTTTTTTCTCGAGATGGGGGAATACGGGTTGGGTAGAACTGATCCCCTGGGGGCCGGTTTTTGAAGGACCACCTGTGGCCGAAGGTGATAGTGGCCAGGGTCCAGGTATCCCTTATGGTTTCCGCCCAGACCAGCTTGAAACTGGAGAGTCTTGCTCCCACTACCGCTGGTCGGACGGGCGCACCTTCAAAAGGGCTTCTGGTCACTGGAAGCAGGCGCCTTAGGCTTCTGAAACTTCATGAAGGAGGTTTGAGGGCTCTTCCAGCTCCTTCTATACTCCTTGCCTGGTCTGTATGCTCTCGCATCCCTATACCTCTCTGGGAGGTTCCGCTTAAAGGGAGGAGGTCTCTGTTGCTTGGGTCTCCTGTCTGAGGGGATGAGCCCGGACTTTCCGCCGGTTACTTTGGAGATGGCTGTGTCTAGTTTTGTTCCGAAGAGGTGCTCACCATCAAACGGAATACGACACCAGTTGGATTTGGAAGCTGGATCCGCCGTCCAGGGCTTTAGCCATAATGCTCTTCTGGCTGTTACTGAAGCCAGCATAGATTTAGATGCAGACCTGATAGTGTCGACTGAAGCTTCAGCCACAAAGTCGCCCGCCAGGCTTAACTCTTGCAACGCCTTTACTATTGATTCTTGGTCTGCCCCCTCTGATACAAGCTTTTCCGTGGTCGTGGACCAGCTCGAGATGGCTCTTCCTACTGCAGCAAGTGCTATTGCAGGCCTGCAGGCGCCTCCAGCCGACAGGTAAGCCCGCTTGAGATCCGTGTCGATCTTTCTGTCGAGGACATCTCTAAATGTTACCGCGTCTTCTAACGGGAGGGTAACATGCCTGGCTAGGCGCATCAGGGATGCATCCACTACCGGAGGGGATACCAGAGGGTTCACCTTAGGCTCCTTGAGTGGGTATAACTTCAGTAGTCTGTTATTCAGACTAGACTTCTTTTCTGGTCTCTGCCATTCTTCTTTGATCAGGTCCTCGAGTTCTTCGATGAACGGGAAGGATTCCGGATCCTTTCTAAGCTGAGGAAAATACTTCCTCTGTTTCGGTTGGGCTTGCTGGGGTTCCTCCCAACCTATCGCCTCCTTAACCGATTTTATAAACGGCTCTACCAGACTGAAGTCGAATCTGGCCGATACCTCCAGACCCTCATTACCCGACAGGGAGTCTTGCTCCTTCGATGTGCTAGCCCGGGCTGGAGAGGTAGTGGTAGAGAAATCCACCTCGGATACCGAGGCCTGGGGGGCTACGGCCCCAGCTGAATCTCCGACCTCCGAGATTCTCTCTCTTGCGGCCTCTTCCCGGCATGTCTGACAGACCAGTTTTCCTGGAAGGGCCGCTGCGCCGCAAACCCAGCATGCGTTCCCGGCAGGACGGGAGTGGCGTGCGGGGGAACGATGCCTGCATGAAGGCGATCTTCTGCGGGATCGGCCGTGTCTAGAGCGTGACCGGGAGCGGCTTCTTCTGCGGCTTCCTCTCGAGCGGCTTCTTCTGTGATAGGAACGGCTCCTTCTATGTCTGGAGCGACTTCTCCTGCGTGAGGACTCTCTTTGTCTTGAGGCAGACGTTCTTGAAGACCTGGTAGGGCTGACCAATTTAGGCAGCGTTAGTAGTGCTCTCTTTTTCGATCTTCAATACTTACATTTGTCTTCCCCCCCCTTACCTAATAGGCTGACGGTGATCTGCTGGGGCAGCGGTCTCCATGGAGAGAAAGCGGACTGGAAACCTGCAGTGAGAGACAATAAACAGCGCTATGGCGGAGGCTTCAGAGGGAGCAGGAATCCTGACTTAAAGGCAGTATAAAGGAAGGCCACTTACCTTTGTAGAGCGCTTTGGAGTCCAAACAGACAGTCTGTCATGCATAGACAATCAGCAGCAGCAAATACAGCTACTGCTGGGCTTTTAAATCCGCCGCCATCAGCGTCGGACGCTCGCGCATGCGCAGTAGCGCCGCGAGACACCCGGCGCCATCTTGGAAGCTGGAAAGCAGCCCAGCGGTGCCCAAAACGACGTACCGCGCATGCGCGAGGACGCCGAGAACGCTCGGCGCTCCGGAGAGCAAATCAGGAGAACCACAGAGCCCAGCAGACGGGCAGAGGCACTGGTAGGAGAGGGGGAAAGAGGGGGGGGGAGACCGCTGCACACAACTAAGCCTGTTTAAGGCTTATTTCATGAGGCCACAATGAAGTTTTCCTGGCCATTCCTCCAGCAAACCTGTTTAAGGCTTTTGTGGGCTGCTGCACTTGAAGCCTGTTTAAGGCTTATACTTGTGGTCAGACAGCTGAATGAGATGAGAGTATGCCCCTGAGATCACCAGAGTGGGGCTCCTTCCATTTAGCTCGTTTAGAGGCTGTACAAGAAGGACTTCCATCCAGGAGAGGCTAGAACCTGGCTGGGGCGAAGCGGTAAGGGGGTGCTGATCCGTGCGTCCTGACAGGTGAGGAAAAATAAGAGAATACTGGGGCAGGTGTCTACTCTCTAATTTATAGCTATGTGGTCCTATCAGGTTGTGGAGGCGGAGTCACAACCCAACGTGTATGCTGCCATGATGCGACAGGAAACAGATGTTTATTTGTGTTGCCTGAAGGTCCTAGGAAAGGACAGGCAGCGTCGAAATCCACTATTGCCAAATGGTTTTGGAAAGTAATTATTCAAGCTTATGGTTTGAAGAGGAAAGTTCCACCTTTTCAAATCAAAGCACACTACACCAGGGCAGTTGGTGCTTCGTCGGCAGTGCATCCCCAAGCCTCCATGGCTCAAATCTGCAAGGCCATAACTTGGTCTTCAGTCCATACATTCACCAGATTCTATCAGGCGGATGTAAGAAGGCATGAGGATATCGCCTTTGGGCGCAGTGTGCTGCTGGCAGCAGTATAGGTCCTCAGGTCTGATTGCACCCTACTTTTGTTGGTGTCTCCTCCCCTCAGATACCATTGCTCTGGGACATCCCATACAGTAATTACTGTGGCTCTGTGTCCCATGATGTACAATAAAGAAAATAGGATTTTTATAACAGCTTACCTGTAAAATCCTTTTTTTGGAGTACATCACGGGACACAGATGTCCCTTCCCTCTTCAATACACGTATATTGCTTTGCTACAAAACTGAGGTACTCCCAGTAAGTGGAGGGGTTAAATAGGGAGCTAAACTTCCTGTCTAGGGTGTGCCAGTGTCCATCACCTAAAGGTGCCAATATAACCCATACAGTAATTACTGTGGCTCTGTGTCCCGTGATGTACTCAAAAAAAGGATTTTACAGGTAAGCTGTTATAAAATCCCATTTTTTGGGGTCCTCTGTATTCTACATGGATTTAAAGCCGCAAAATATTGTTACAAAATAGCATCCTATGAGTGTTATGTGAAGGTTTTGTATGAGTTATAAAGAAGCTCAAGCTTACATTTCATCATCTGCCCTATTGGTTTACTATTGGACTCTTTGGTTAGATACAGACATATAAGCCAGTGATGTATTTGTGAATAGAACAGTGTCATTTAAGTTTTCTCCACTTGGCCAGCTATAAACTATTCATAAGAAAACACTTACTAGGTCAGTATTTTGAAATTAATGTTCAATTAAAGTAATGTGCAGTATTAAAAATAAATGGAATTGATTTTGTCTGAAAGCAACAACGTGAGCTAAATAAATTACAGCCTTCAAAAGAATATCTTGCAAATAGTGTTTAATCTTTAAACATAGTTTTGCTAAGCGCTAACTGATGGCACTACAAAATCACATTGTAAAAATGATGCCTTTCTTTGTATAAAATCATTACTCATCGGGTCTCCCGGCTCAAAAGTAATGCATCTGTGGAACTATAGTGGGACGTTTCTCATTTCATGTTCCTCTTTAGCTTGTCATAGTTAGGTAATTAGGAGCAAAAAAAATGTGCAGAAGTATTCTTTCCTGTGTTTATAGCATTGGCCATGATTATGCAATGGTGGGATGGGCATTGCCACAATATGATTCCCACTGGCTCTCAATGATCATAAATGCAACCCTTTAATTTGCCAGTGCAGGGAAAAACAGTCTAGACCAGCCTTTTTTAACCAGGATGCCCAGGTACCCTGGGGTGCCTTGAGGTTTCTTCAGGGATGCCTTGTCAAAATGGCTAAAATTGTATCAAAACATGTATACCAGTGGTCATCAACCCTGTCCTCAGGGCTCACTAACAGGCCAGGTTTTTTGTATTACCTTGGGGAGATACAGACTAGAATACTGCAATCACTGAGCAGCAAATGATATCACCTGTGATGTATTTCAGTTATCTTGGAAACCTGGCCTGTTAGTGGGCCCTGAGGATAGGGTTGATGATTACCTGCGTGCGTCTGCATTGTGTAAAGCTATTATGCCGCGTACACACGGTCGGACTTTTCGACCGGACTTGTCCAACAGACACCGACGGACCACATCCGGCGGACAATCCGATCGTGTGTGGGCTTCACCTGACCTTCAGCGGACTTTTCCAGTCACAAATCTGACGGACTTTAGATTTGGAACATGCTTCAAATCTTTACGTCGTAACTCCGCCGGACCCAGAAATCCGCTCATCTGTATGCTAGTCCGACGGACAAAAACCCACGCTAGGGCAGCTATTGGCTACTGGCTATCAACTTCCTTATTTTAGTCCGGTGTACGTCATCACGTACGAATCCGTCGGACTTTTGTGTGATCATGTGTAGGCAAGTCCGGTCGTTAAAAAGTCTGTTGAAAGTCCGCCAAAAGTCCGTCGAAAGTCTGTCGAAAGTCTGTCGGACGGGCTGTCGGAGTTTTGTAGCTGAAAAGTCCAACCGTGTGTACACGGCATTAGAATAGTTTTTTTACATTTTAGAATGGGGTGCATTGAGACTGTTAATAATTTTAAAATGGTGCCTTGACTGAAAAAAGGTTGAGAAACAATGGTCTAGACTACTATCTAGACGAGCTTTCTACTACTAGCTTTCTAATTGGATTCTATTGGAAAAATGTATGAATCCTGTATGAAAAAATAATTATAACTAGACCCCTCTAGTGTAATTTGTCTATACTCACTCTGATTAAAGTGATTCATGCAAGGCAAAGTAAAATAGACACTTAAAAAATAAGTATGGTAACAATCACTTTCGTTCTCCTGTGACCCAGAGCCAGCTGATATTGGGCTATTGCCTGCTATCAGCTGACAAGGCAGAGCTGCTCCAGGCTCTGGAAGGATCCTGAAAATATTGTTGGCATCCATCCGGCTGCCTGGTTGACAGCTGGCTCCACCTTTCAGCAAATGGCTGAGAGCTGGATCAGCTGCACCCACCTCCTCCCCAGCTCAGTGCTCCAGTGTGTGCTGGAGGAGCAGAACAGAGAGCAGTGACTGCTCTCCACTCTGAGAAGACCAAGAATTGAGCAATCAACGCTCATGTGCTTGCTCAGTTCTCAGTCTTAGAGCCATGGGACAGCTGCAGCATCACGCAGATGCTGAAGAATAAAGGTAAGTATGGCTGTTTTTTTTTTTTCATAACCCCATACTTTTCCTTTAAACCCTTTGTTTCCCAGCATCATGTATTCTCTTTTAAAGATATCCCACCTTCGGAAACTTCAAATAAAATAAAAGCAAGGGATCTAGACAGTTTTGCCAATATAACACTCGTTATTTAGTCTGGAGTTCTTCTTTAAGATGTCAATAATTTAAAGATCATGAATGTTTTCTCATCCAAACCTAGACTACACTGACCAAACTCTCCGGCAATCTGCAAAGATGGACATTTAATACAGGAAGCTCTATCAGCCATCTGTTTCCTTAGACACCAGCACACATTCCCTGTCGGCATTTACAAGATTATCCATGCAAATGTACCTGGCATTTCCCCAAAATTTGTGAAGAAAGCACAAGAGATTTCTGTGTTTTTGTCAAATATTTATACACTGCATGTGCCAAAAAATAAAATAAAACAATATAATGTAAGCACAGTTAATAAGAAAAAAATAAATCAGTTTAGTATAATTAACATAAAAAGAGAGAAAAATCAAATTTACTCATTTTGCAACAATATGATCAGAAATACTGTAAACTGTTGAAAAACACTAGCGAAGGTCACCATTATCTCCTCCTATAATGGGTAATGGGCATTTACACTACAGAACTAAGCACTGATTGCAGTTACATGATTTCTTAAAAGCTTAGGAATGCTCCCCTTAAAATGGGTGCTGTCACTGATGATGTCCCTATGAAAATTCTAGTTGCCTGGCTTGAGCCCTTTTTGAGTCACCAAACCAAAAAAGGTATGCATCTAGTGCAGCATGCATTGCATCCAGGAAACTAGCATTTTCAGAATGGAAATTTGCAAGACTGTGTGTTTTTCTCACTAGAGAAAGTCTGTGATATTAAAAAATGTATATCCATCATATTTCTAACCACTTAAGCCCCGAATGACATCCTTTTTTCCTCACAAATAGAGCTTTCTTTTGGTGGTATTTGATCACCTCTGCGGTTTTTATTTTTTGCGCTATAAACAAAAATAGAGTGACAGTTTTGAAAAAAAACGCATTATTTTTTACTTTTTGCTATAATAAATATCCCGAAAAAATATATAAAAAAACAATTTTTTTCCTCAGTTTAGGCCGATATGTACTCTTCTACATATTTTTGGTATAAAAAAAAATCGTAATGAGCTTTTATTGATTGGTTTGCGCAAAAGTTATAGCGTCTACAAAATAGGGAATAGTTTTATGGTATTTTTATTAATAATTTTTATTTTACTAGTAATGGCGGCGATCTGCGATTTTTATCGTGACTGCGACATTATGGCGGACACATCGGACAATTTTGACACATTTTTGGGACCATTGTCATTTTTACAGCGACCAGTGCTGTAAAATTGCACTGATTGCTGTAAAAATGACACTGGCAGTGAAGGGGTTAACCACTAGCTGGCTAGGAAGGGGTTAAGTGTGTCCTAGGGAGTGATTCTAACTGTCAGGGGGCGTGGCTACGTGTGACACATCACTGATCATAGCTCCCGATCACAGGGAGCAGAGATCAGTGACAGTGTCACTAGGCAGAACGGGGAGATGCTTGTTTACATTAGCATCTCCCCGTTCTTCCTCTCCGTGAGACGATCGCGGGTATCCCCGCGGACATCGAGTTTGCGGGACCCACAATCCTACTCATGGAGCTTGTGGCAGGCGGTGGCAATTTCAAAGGGACGTACCCGTACGCCCATTTGCCTAGCCATGCCATTCTGCCAACGTAAATGTACATGCGGCGGTCGGCAAGTGGTTAAAGCGTCACTGACTTCACTCGCTGACTTCCTTAGCTGCAGGCACCATGGAGGAAATGATTTCTGCTCCTAACAAGACCTCTCGTTCTCAAGCACTCTGGTCTCCTCCACCTATGTTCATCTGCAGGACTTCTCCAGAGCCTCTCCCATCCTCTGGAACTCTCTACCTCAATCTGTCCAGCTATCTTCTACTCTGGCTGCCTTTAGGCCATCCCTAAAAACTCATCTTTTCAGGGAAGCCTATCACACCTCCAATTAACTGAAATGTTACCACTTCCATCAGCTCATCCCCCACAGTTATAACCTTTTTTACCACTTGCCCCACCCTATTAGTTTGTAAGCTCTTATCAGCAGGGCCCTTTTAAAGTGCTGTCCAAAATGTTGACGTTATAAATCCTGTATATTGATAATGATAATAAGTTTACAGCAGAAGTACTGCTGTCATGCAAGCTATTCTTTCAGCAACTGGACTGACCCTGTTCTCCCTCCCAAAGCTCCTGTATTTGCATTAGAGATTAGAAGGCTGGGAGGCTGTTGAATCACTGCTGGGAAAGTGCATCAGAGAGAGCTGAGCTTCTCAGAGGAGGACATGGATAACTAAGTTCAGCACTTCTTATGTGGACTTTGTAGATGAATTGCTTCACATTGGAGTTGATTTACTAAAGGTAAATAGTCTGTGCACTGCAATTGCACCCACAAGTGCACCAACAAGTGCACTTTAAGTGCACTGCAACTGCAGTTGCTCTAGTTCTGAAGAGAACATGCATGGAAAATAAAAAAACTGCATTTTTGCTTGATTAGATGATAAAAAATCAGCAGAGCTTCCCCTCAGTTCTAGAGCAACTGCACTTGCATTGCACGTGAACTGGACAGTATATTTGTCTTTAGTAAATCAACCCTAGTGTCTGCAGCTACAGATGTCAGTAAAAATATATTTTAACATGCATGTACTGCTTTTTAAAAAATGTATAAGTATTTAAATGTTTATATCCTACTCATACATTTACTTTTGCTTATTCAAGGTAAAGTAAAAGGGTCACCTAACTCCCTCTCCTTAGCAGCATATACATGAAATTTCTTGCTCCTAAACCAATCCCTTCAGCCACTGGGATAAGAAGGAAAAACCTGTATAAGCTCCAGAATGATTTGTCAGAGAAAACATAAGGCAATGGAATCCTTATCCAGACCCATGTGGCACTGCTGAACAAATCACAAAGCACCCAGAGCAGTCACATTGGAGAGGGATGAGTCACATGCTCAGTGTACATGAAAACCTTGAGTATTGACTTCGCTCGCAGCAGCATGCCCAATGGAAATGCTCTTTTTTATGAATTTAAGAAGACTGAATTAAAGAAAAGATGTCAGAAAGCAGAATAACAGAACACAGACAAGAGATACTCATCAAAGAGTTCATTTACTCTGGGCCCATGGTTACATCAAAAATAAATAAAATGGGGCAGAAGTACAGACTGTTTGCTTTGCAAAGTGAATTTTCCTTTAGTTTAGTAAGGCAGGTAAAGCTATATATTCAACTAAGTCAAGTCCATAAATATTGGGACATCGACACAATTTTAATCTTTTTGGCTTTATACACTACCACAATGGATTTGAAATGAAACGAACAAGATGTGCTTTAACTGCAAACTTTCAGAATTAATTTGAGGGTATTTACATCCAAATCAGGTGAACGGTGTAGGAATTACAACAGTTTGTATATGTGCCTCCCACTTTTTAAAGGACCAAAAGTAATGGGACAGATTAACAATCATCCATCAAACTTTCACTTTTTAATACTTGGTTGCAAATCCTTTGCAGTCAATTACAGCCTGAAGTCTGGAACGCATAGACATCACCAGACGCTGGGTTTCATCCCTGGTGATGCTCTGCCAGGCCTCTACTGCAACTGTCTTCAGTTCCTGCTTGTTCTTGGAGCATTTTCCCTTCAGTTTTGTCTTCAGCAAGTGAAATGCATGCTCAATCGGATTTAGGTCAGGTGATTGACTTGGCCATTGCATAACATTCCACTTCTTTCCCTTAGAAAACTCTTTGGTTGCTTTCGCAGTATGCTTCGGGTCATTGTCCATCTGCACTGTGAAGAGCCGTCCAATGAGTTCTGAAGCATTTTGCTGAATATGAGCAGATAATATTGTCCGAAATACTTCAGAATTCATCCTGCTGCTTTTGTCAGCAGTCACATCATCAATAAATACAAGAGAACCAGTTCCATTGACAGCCATACATGCCCACGCCATGACACTACCACCACCATGCTTCACTGATGAGGTGGTATGCTTTGGATCATGAGCAGTTCCTTTCCTTCTCCATACTCTTCTCTTGCCATCACTCTGGTACAAATTGATCTTGGTCTCATCTGTCCATAGGATGTTGTTCCAGAACTGTGAAGGCTTTTTTAGATGTTTGACAAACTCTAATCTGGCCTTCCTGTTTTTGAGGCTCACCAATGGTGTACATCTTGTGGTGAACCCTCTGTATTCACTCTGGTGAAGTCTTCTCTTGATTGTTGACTTTGACACACATACGCCTACCTCCTGGAGAGTGTTTTTGATCTGGCCAACTGTTGTGCAGGGTGTTTTTTTCACCAGGGAAAGAATTCTTCGGTCATCCAGCACAGTTGTTTTCCGTGGTCTTCCGGGTCTTTTGGTGTTGTTCAGCTCACCGGTGCATTCTTTCTTTTTAAGGATGTTCCAAACAGTTAATTTGGCCACACCTAATGTTTTTGCTATCTCTCTGATGGGTTTGTTTTTTCAGCCTAATGAAGACTTGCTTCACTGATATTGACAGCTCTTTGAATGTCATATTGAGAGTTGACAGCATTGTTGACAGATTGCAAATGCAAATAGCACACTTGAAATGAACTCTGGACCTTTTATCTGCTCCTTGTAGATGGGATAATGAGGGAATAACACACACCTGGCCATGAAACAGCTGAGCAGCCAATTGTCCCATTACTTTTGGTCCCTTAAAAGTGGGAGGCACATATACAAACTGTTGTAATTCCTACACCGTTCACCTGATTTGGATGTAAATACCCTCAAATTAAAACTGAAAGTCTGCATTTAAAGCAATGTTTGTTTCATTTCAAATCCATTGTGGTGGTGTAAAGAGCTAAAAAGATTAGAATTGTGTCGTTGTCCCAATATTGATGGACCCGACTATAAGTGCAAGGGGAAAAAAACAGGGTTTTTTATTTGCACATCATCAGATGATTGAAATGAACACAGTGGGGTTGATTTACTAAAACTATGGAAGCTGATTGGATACCATGCACAGCTGCCCCAGATTTTGCACTCTCCAGTTTTAGTAAATCAACCCCTCTGTCACCTTAAACACTTAGCTAATAGTCTTTACTCTACTTTGGTAAATCAACACCCTGAGTGCTCTGCTCCATCTGCCTGTAATAAGATTAAGATCGATTCTCACGTTCACTACTGAATTCACCTTTTTATTTTACATTATTGAGAATTTGGCATCAAGAAAAAAGATTACCTCTATTGGCTTCAAAATGGCAGAGGTAAAGGTTTTTTTCCAGGAATTCCAGAAGCAAGATCTCACTGTTGGCATCTCCAAAATGACTAGAGTTGCATTGGTGGTTTTAAATTACTATCATGCATCCAAAACTGAAAATGCTGTGGGCCAATTCTACACTGGAAACCCCCCATAATTTAGTTCGGCACAGCCTAGGACCTAAACCACATGCTTTGACTATACCTGGGGATCATTTTTTATTCCTATGGCATCTAAATAATGCATAGCAACTATAATCTTAACATTACATTTATAAAGAGAATTATGAAAGAAAAATCAATTAATGATAAGAATGATGGTACACTGTGTACACTTGATTTTGAAAAAAAAGGTTCTAATTGAATTATTAAAACCAAATAAATAATCCACTTGACAAGCTGTGCTTTGAACCACGCTCATCTGCTTACTGCAAAAATCTTTGATTTTTATTTCATGTCTAAATGTCTAATTCTCTTTTGTTTCTTTTATTATGTGGTGCTTACCTTGCTAACGTCAAGAGTGCTGTTTTCTCGACTGACATCGTTCTTATGTTCAATGCAAGAGGGAGCAGACTGCGGGGACACAAGCTGACCTGCTGAAAAACACACAATGTCATTTAAAAGTGGGAAAAAATCATACAAAATATAACATAAATTTAAAAGTGACACACAGCAAAGCAAAGCAATAAATTACAGCATAAGCAGAAATGGTAATGCTGCAATAATGGCTAGCAACCAGTCAGATTTCAGTTTACATTAGTTACATTAGTGATTCTGTTTAGCTGGTTTCAGTTACATGACTTTGAACATTTCTATTTGCCTTACTAAATAATAGTTTTAAAACCAGAAAACTATATTTTCAGAAAATTGTGTTTGTTGGACAAAGATTTTTTACTCTTAAAAAGTAGAAGCTTTCAGTTAATGTAGTGATATAAGGTCTAGTTAAATGTTTCAAAGAGTTTATATTTTGTTAGATCTAATTGAATGTCGAAAAAAATCAGAATATAATACTATTGGAAAAAAATTTGTAAGAACAAAATAAGTTAGAATAGTAATAATTCTGTCAGTCATAATAATATAAATCTAGAAAGGGCAGATTTATCATGTGGTTTTACACCATTTACAGCTGTATAAGAATTACCACTCAATTGATCCATATTAAATAGGCCCTGTTCAAATAGAAAAATAATAATTTATCAATATTACATTGCTATCTCTCTGTTTTGTAGCTTATATTTTTTTTTTTTATGTATTACATTGACAAACAAATCAAACACATTTTTTTTAAATTCATACAAAGTCTGTAGCAAAACATATAGATAAATGCTCAGCTTTGAGAACCTGTACAAAATGGAATTCATCCTGTATACTGCACAGCTGAAAATATACAGTCTGTTGTATAATATGCCCTTTAAATTTTCATCCACAAGGTGAAATGGGCAACATCCTTTCCATAAAGGCTTTAGAATTCAAAACTGTGTCTTACTTTGTGTTGTATAAAAATATTATAACAGTTTTTTTGAGAAACAATAAATCAATAGGGTAAAGATTATCCTACAAAACTTTGTCCGCTTTAGATGTATGATGCCTTTCCATGTGTAAACTACTGATGAAGAACTTCAAGAGCCAAGCTATCAAGAGATAAGAAGAGTGCTAGGCTTCTCAGCAGAAAGTTTAAAAGGGTGATGGATGCCTAACTGCTAGGGAGGCATAACCATGGGTCTTTAATTCCTGGTAACAGAACATACCAGCAGGTTTGCCATGAAAGAATACATCCTTGGAAAAAAACGGACGTAATGGATAGATATGGAAAGGACCAGACGCAAGGTAGGAAAAGGCTCCAATCAAGGTAAAATGGGAGAAAAGGTTGGGTGGAGATCAAATCTTGATCTGCCAGATAATGAACCCATGGAATAAATGTCATGGCGTGGGCTGTAACAGAGCACCCACATTGTTCTACTGCACATGAGCCACATGCAACTTGTTGTGTTCTAGATCTTAATCTTGGTTTCAAAATGGGTTAATAATCAAACTGCCAGCTGCCACTGACAGACATGTTTTGGCACTAAGCCAAGGAGATGAACTAATGAACTCCTGGTCTTGCAATTCCTCTGCAGAGCATTCAGTCAGCACACTGTGCAACACAATGCATTGTAATTGTGTCTGCTCCACTTTGAAGTAGATGGCCTCTTTCACACCTCTTGTCAAGAAGTTGTACTCTTTGTGCAAAATCTGCATATCACTGTTCTTAAAAAAATCTCCCATCACCTTCAGATTGACTTGACTGCTGAATCCCCACCTAAACAGGGGTAAAGGCCTTCAATATTATCTTTTACCCAAATACAATACCATTGTAACATCTATACTGCAGCTATTTGATCACAATTCACACATTCAGCCATTTAAACCAAATATTTAACATCTGTCCCAGACTTCACATCTCTTATTAAAGTGGAAGTAAACCCTCCTATCGTTTTCAGCCAAGGAAGCTGACATCTTGGCCTCTGTTTAATCTACAACTGCCATGATGCTGCACATGTGATCAGTTATGACACCAGTCATTGGATGGTTTGACAGTTTGGTTGAGAGCACAACCAACGGGAGTGTTGCATTTCCGGCACGTGTCAGAAAGGTAACTGTTTTATGGATGAGTTTATTTCCGCTTTAAGTTAATGGACAACCAACATTTGCTTTGAAACATTACACGACACCATGGTGACTGGATTAAGGTAAGTGAGTTAGCCATGTAGCTATTAATGGTGGGGTATGTTTCCAACACCCATTAGAACGAAGGAAGTTACTTGAATGAGTGTTCAAACATTTTTATCATTACAGAACAAACTGAGTTAAAAAGTTCTACTAGGTATACCATAACCTAGATAAAGAAAAGCATTCCTAAACTAGAACTTCTGACCACTCTAATCCGCTGGAAACCCTTTTTGCAAAGGTGTATTAATTTTTTCCTTTAACCTGAAAAGAAGACTTAAACAGCGCGTGTGCTGCTAACATGCTTTGCCTTCAAAGAATGTCATAGGGGGGCAAATGTTTTGCCACTTTCAATTTCTTTTCAATTTTTACCTTCAAAACTATGGGTTATGTATATATAAGTCCTACTTCATGAGCAAAACCAAGGGTCTAGATTGTACAATAGCCCAAAGACAAAAATGTTGTCTTCTGAATTCAAGTCTTTGCGGCATATACATTCTCTTTTGTATACTCAGCATTATGCGATGCATTGGTATCTACACTGAATATTGTACCAAACAATGAATTACGTATTGTGCAGCAGGCCCTAATACAACCATAGAACCAACAAATATAGCAAGCACTACAACTTGGCTGATCTCCAGGTATTACAACAACCATAATTTGGACATGTTATGTTATTTGTATGCTACTAATAATATGAACCAAGAAAAGGTGTACATGTATTAACCTGAACTCTAGATGAATATGAAACATCATTTATTTAGTTACATGTATTTTTTACAGAGCTAACATAAGTACCTGAATCTGTCTTGTCATCAGCCTTTCTGTAATCCCCTGCACAGCAGCATTAACACTGAGATGAGGAAGGTCAGAACTCTAAGTCAAAAGTGTCTCTACTGCTTTACATTGTGCTGTCAGAAATACACTTTTAGCATAGGCAAGCAGAGGGAGGACCTTATCCCTAACATGCTGCTCTTTCAATGTTTATTCACAGGCTTGAGCAGATCCTGGAACAATACTGGACCTGGCTGATTTGCCTGTAAGGTTTGCTTGGATCACAAGAAGAGAGGCTGAAGAGAGTGACAAATCCTTTAGCAACTAAACCAGCTTACCTATACACATTTCAACAAGGCATTTAGCCTCTTTACCTGGAGTTTACATTTGAAAAACCAAATACCCTTTTCCACAATGTCCAAACAACTGAAAATGTTGCCCACATAGCCAAACTACAGTTATAACCTTTCACAACCCTTCATACCATTCAAGTTGCTGAAGCAGCTCCCAAAGTGTTGTTGAGTCTTTTCATAAGTGGCTCTTTATGCAATGGGCTTGCTGTACAACACCTGTGTGCATTGCAGTTTTTGCTGTCTGAATAAATGTGTAGTGTGTAAAACCTGTTCCCGAGCATCCCTGTCTCATGTATGGTTTACTTCTGCAAATACAAGTTAAGCCTTGTCCCCCTTAAAGTATGTAGACATGGTGACATATGGCAGACAGCTATGAAATTCTAGTAAACATTAGCTTAGAAGCAGGCTGGTTGTTTTTTTAAAATAAAGACAGAATTGGCTAGATTATTATTATTATGGTTATTATTATTATTAATAGTATTATTATTATTTTTTTTAAATTATTATTATTTTACCAATAATAATGATTACAAGCGCTTGACTTAACTACATTCCAGATTCAATGTATAACTTCCATATTTAAGGAATGATACTGAATATAGCAAAGACTTTCATTTTAGTGTATCATACCCATAATAAAAAAGATTATTACAGCTAAGCCATAGAGTAATCAATAGCTGTATCTCTGATCTTGACATACAGTCTTTTAATAATGGTCTGTTTGACTTGATGGATAAAAACCAATCTGCTCCTGGACAATGTTGTATTGATTCTGTTAGTGACATGCAATAACCTAACATACACTAATAGTAAGCTAATACACACACATAGAGAAACAAGAATCTAGAGTCCAAGCTCTTATTTTTTTACACTACCTCAAAAACTTCAACGGACTTTAACAGAGGCCAAGGGAGGAAGATGAGGGAGGAACAGAGATGAGATGATGAGCCTGTTAGAGACACACACAACAAAGACACAGTAAAATAAAGGAGGATAACGATGAATGACAAAACATACAGCATGAACCCATAAAGGTACTGAGTAAAAAGTACCCAACGAGATTTGATCCTTATCCGATACTAGGAAATTTGATGCATTTGACATAATTAAATGGAGCATTTTGGAGCCCCAAACAAGAATATCAAAACACCTAATAGTTCCCATGTGTATCTTTGGCAATCATACAATTAATTTTTAGATCAACTAGGTTTTTTTGACCCCAAAGGCCAACTTTGGGCACAATTACCATAACAGGTTCAAAGCGGCCAAACTTTCCTGTTTCTTAATCCCAAATGCTGTCATGCAGGCATACTTAACCTTCTAAGGTAATTATGCCCAGAGTTGGGCTTTAAAAGAGAAAGGTATCAGCAAAAGAAAGTGTCACTTTAAATTAAACACATGGCCATGATATGGACATTCAAGTATTTGAATATTCCTAACAAGCATTAAATGAGCTTTAAAACAAACCCACATCAATCTCTGTAGCTGCAGGCGCTGTAGCACAATTTACCCTCAAATTTCACAGCAGAAGCATTAAAAAAAGCACTGAGGTGCTCTTGGCTGCTCCTAATCCCCCATCCCTTTTCCAGAGTTCCCACTCTGTGTATGCATTAGAAATTAGAAGTCACTTCTGAAAGGTGGAGGTGGGGGGTAAACTGAGCTGCTGAAAACTGTTGGGAGGTAGAAGCAGGATAAGCTGAGGTCATCTAGGCAATCACTTTAGTGTTTCTGCTGAGAATTGTGAAGAAAATAGCTCCATAGTGTGCACAGGTAAAGACATCAGCAAGGGCTTGTTTTAAAGCTAATTTACTGATTGTTGAGAATATAAATATTTAAAAGTCTATAGCCTGGTAACAATTACATTTTAATAAGATACTGCGGTTGATTTACTAAAGGTGGAGAGTGCACAATCTGGTGTCGCTGTGCATGGTAGCCAATCAGCTTCCAACTCCAGCTTGTTCAATTAGGGTTTGACAATTAAACCTGGAAGCTGAATGGTTTCTATGTCGAGCTGCACCAGATTTTGTGTTCTCCAGGTAAATCAGCCCCACTGTCACTTTTATAGATGACAGTGTCTGCATAATTCCCCTCCGCACCAGCTCAATCACATCTCACCACCT
This sequence comes from Lithobates clamitans, assembly GCA_037952925.1. NCBI lineage: Eukaryota > Metazoa > Chordata > Amphibia > Anura > Ranidae > Lithobates > Lithobates clamitans. The sequence continues at coordinate 2,781,577 of JBBGZY010001335.1, read as the reverse complement.
AAGTATCCACTGCTGGCTGGTGCCAGAGTTTAGGGGGATCTGTGATGTCAACTTCCCCCTTCCTGTCATGGTACTCAGCGCAGATGGCAACTAGGCTGGAGCATTGTATTATGGGTGAAGAACACATGTTCCTCATACCAACACTGGGTATTGTGGTCCATCTATGATGACAGAAGAAGAGGTTATAGAGAGGTGACCCTTCCTGTACTTAGCCACTGTGCAACCCACATTACCCACTTAGCCACTGTGTAACCCTCTGTAATGGTCCTTAAAATGCCTCACTACATAGTCCTGGAGTCTACAATCACCATAATGTTAGCAATCGCGTGTGGTCATTGGTCAGCACGGTCATGTAATACTTGCTAACCATTGAGAATCTCTCTCAAGCCTTCTTCCCTTTAATCACCCTCTAATTACCTTTAATTACCCTTTAAAGGAGGTGATATTGGATAAAGCCCCACAAAAATTATATGAAACTGGGCCTAAATTACTATAGGAAAGGGGGGGGGGGGTAGGCTGATCAAATCAAGCATCCAATCATGAAAAGTATAAACTTTTTTGCTTTTTTCCCAAACTCTCCTGCATATGAATGGTTGTGAACACAGGTTAATATCAGTGCACTTTCCATGTGTCAGTATTTGTGCATCACACAGTACAGATCTATCTGAATCTCTACAGGGCATACTTCCGTAACAAACCTTTATCCTGTTACATGTTTTTATACACTATGAACTGCTGTTACTTAATACGCTGATAAAATCCATGCAGTACTTTAACATACAGTATATCCTCACATGTATCCAATCTGCTGATTCTGATCTAAAAATCTAACCAGGAATAAGACTCACAACCTATCAGTGACTTTATCAAATCCAATCTATTCAATTTGGTTATGAGTTATGAGAATAAGTTATGAGAATTACACCTGATTAACAAGGTCCCTCTTTAATAACTTTGTAATAGCCCTCTATAGTACATAAAATTAAAAAAAAATTGTGGTTCAAACCGCCTAACAAGCACATTTACCCAAAACCTAAAGTAGAAATGTAGTAGTAGTAAACTTTAGAGTCCAATTCCAGGCTTGGGGCTTTTCCTCTCGCCTGCCAGCCTTTTAATACCCAGTATAAACAAAGAGCGGGTACACAGTATGAAGGGAGAGCAGATATTGAACTGGAACTAATGCATGCATTCCTTGTGAGCTTTGAGAATTCATTGTTCCACAGTGCATGAAGCTACAATGTTTAGTGAGGGCTTGTTTTTTTTTACTGGTTAAGAATATGCAAATATTTTAATGTCCATAGCCTGCCCACAGTTCTAATCAGTAGTAATATACCACTAATAGAAGTCATGAAAACTCACACAAAAAGATTATGGGTTCAATGATAATGGTATATACTGTATGACAATGATTGATATCGATTATGCAGATTTTCTGATTTTGTCAAATTCATTAGGGCAAATAAATTAGGCAATCACAGAAAATTAAAATAAAATTACATTTCTACTCAAAGACATCATATTAGTAATGGAAATATAGTATTTAGATAAAGGTTGTAAATGTGCCTCTACAGATTAAAAGGACCCTTTCCCCAGATCATGTATTTTAACAAAAAAAAAACCTTTAAGATTATATGTGCATGAGTATTAAATGTATTTTATTGATGGTATTTACTTGCAAATATATCCCCTTGTGTAGCCATCCAAAAGCCCTGAGACTGCTTCTGGGAGCTGCCATCGATGGACATGTTTTTTTGTGACCCACCTTTTTACATCTTCCTGCTTATCTTTCTTTGCAGCCCTTGGCATCTTGTGACTTGACATCTCACAGCCTAAAAGAAGTCAGCGCTGGAAGAATTACCTCTGCCAATAACTAGATTACAGGTCTGAACAAGTAGCGGGTAGCTATAAAATGCCCACCCTGTATTACTCACAGTGGCTGTTACTAAGATCAATGTCTGAATGGTGAAGTATCTCCCTAGTGCAGGGATCCTTAAACTACGGCCCTCTAGCTGTTTCAGAACTACACTTCCCATGTGGCATTGTAAAACTCTGACATTCACAGACATGACTAGGCATGATGGGAATTGAAGTTCCTGAACAACTGGAGGGCCGTAGTTTGAAGACCCCTGCCCTAGTGGGTTGTACTAATTAATTTGCTTGGATGTAGTGATTTTGCATTTAGGAGCGCTGCACTTATTTAGTATTTAGGTGTGCATCACTATTAGGGTTTTAGGGTTTATGCAAACTGGGCTTTAAAAGACACCAGTTCCCTTGGAAGAAAAAAACTCTTGCTTTTTTACAAGTGTTTAGGAGCATTTAGGGTTATTTTCTGGTACAAAACTCCTTTCAAAACTCCTCTCAAAAACACAATCCAGAAGGTTTTTCTTCTGCATCTAAACACTGAGCTTAAAGTATGCCTCTAAACATCCTAATATGCATGGACGCATAGGGTTTGATTTACTAAAACTGGAGAGTGCAAAATCTGGTGCAGCTGTGCATGGTAGCCAATCAGCTTCTAACTTCAGCTTCTTCAACTTTTGTTCCCTGCAAAGTAAAAGCATAATGGGCTAGTATGCATCGCATACTAGCCCATTATATGCCACTTACCTGCAAACGAAGCCCGTGATGTCCCCGTTGGTGGCCACGTCCATCTTCGCCCCTCTTCCTTTCGTGAACTCCGGCTCTGCAACTGGTCGGAGTCACGTGACGTCACTCCTGCGCATGTGTGCGGTAGCTGGCGGTCACAGCATGGGCCCTGTGGAAACGGCACGATCATGCCCTTTCTTCAGTGCGCATGCGCCGATGACATCAGCTGAAGTGTTTATGGTAAATATCTCCTAAACTGTGCAGGTTTAGGAGATATTTCCAGTACCTACAGGTAAGCTTTATTGAAGACTTACCTGTAGGTAAAAGTGGTATGTAATGGTTTACAACCACTTTAAGCTTTGACAATTAAACCTGGAAGTTGATTGGTTTCTATGCAAAGCTGCACCAGATTTTGCACTCTCCAGTTTTAGTAAATCAACCCTATAGAATAACATTGAGCTGCTTCTACAGGCAAAATGCAAAACTCCTGTAGAAGCAGCATTTTTATAAGCCCATTGTGCATGGACCCTTATTCTTCGTACACACAATGAGATTATCTTGTTTTTGTTGCATGCTAGTCTCATATCAAAAATGAAGAGTTTACTAAAGTTAAGAAAATTCTCGTATGTCAGAATACAACTTGGGAAGTTTTGGAATGTGTTGTATTGTATTGAATTCTTTTGTTTCTGAGCATGCGTGGTCTTGATCTTCCAACTTTTTTTCGGACGAATACTGTAATGATTAAATGAAAATCGTACTGTTATCGTACAAGAATATTTTTCTTGCTTGTTCCTTCGGATATTGTTGAAATGTTGTGATCGGCTCTTGAAAGCTGTGTACTAAGGATCAGATTATCGTACCATCACTCTGAAAGTGAATTTTGTCATCCGATTTTCTGATTGTGTGTACTAGGCATTAGGGGTTGATTTACTAAAACTGAAGAGTGCAAAATCTGGTGCAGCTGTGGATGGCAGCCAATCAGTTTCTAACTTCAGCTTGTTTAATTTAGCCTTGACAAAATAAACCTGGATTGGTTTCTATGCAGAGTTGCACCAGATTTTGCACTCTCCAGTTTTAGTAAATCAACCCCCATAGCATTTAGCTGCGCTTAGGTGATAAGCCTAGTACACACTTCTGTTGGCCCGTGTGTATGGCAGCCGGTACAAAAGAAGCTAGCTGTTTGGCCAGCTTCTGCCGAACGAGCATGCTGGGAAAACCAGCAGCCGACCAGGTCCCTATCAGCGCTCTCCGCCAATGGCGGAGAGCGCTGACCGGAGCGTTATGGTGGTGGGCCATCCCCCTATCAGAACACAATAGCTCAGTGGGGGAGATCACTGTACTAACGTTGGACCATTAGTACAGCGGCTCCGACTGACCGAGCTGTCAATTTTTTCCCATTGAAAGTGCTGAGTTGAACGAAAAAAACTAGTGGTGTGTACCAGGCTTTAGAGTTTAAGATTGGAATTTTATTTGCTGTGTATAAATTGGGAGATTGTTTATGGTAAGAGATGGCTGTTCCTAAGGGACACAGTTTATTGTGACACACCTTTTCACATCTTCCAGCATTATCTTCCTTTGCAGCCCTTGGCATTTGGTGACTTGACATCTCACAACCTAAAAGGAAGTTGTTCCTGGAATTATTTCCCCTGTCATACACTGCATCACAAGTAGCTGGTAGCAATAAAATGCAAACCCTGTATTACCGACAATGGCTGCTACTAAGATCGATGTCTAAATGGTGAAGTATATCCACTCATGGCCACCAGTTTAATATGTATTTTCAATACTGGCCAGAGGAGCAGTTGCCCCTCTGCCCTCCTTACCAGGCCTCCCCTGTATAAGGTAAAATTGAATACTAGTACTATTTACTCAATAGTTAAACAGTTAAACATGGGACATGTTTAATAGGCTGGTTATACTGTAGGCTGGTGACATGGACCAGAAGCAACACATAATTTGGAACAATGGGAATTAATTTTTATTTTAAACATGGTACCATGACAGAAAAATATGTACATGGCACATGATACAGCAAAAGCAAGCATCAAAATCGTCCCTCCACAGTCTATTTCCCCTACAGATGTGGCCATTAACTTGTATTTACTTGACACTACACTAAAATTAAGATTATAAGTATATAACACATTTTTTTTCCAATGACTGTGTTGTTTCAAGAAGTACACAGAAAAAATCATCACAAGCAAACATTCATAAATCAAGTAAATAGTTATCGGCCTCAATGTCATACAATAGCTGCCCATTACACTCAAGAGACTCTTTTTCTGCGGTGTACACATTAATCATATACAATGGTATACAATCAACTATGTTAGGGTTGAGGAGCATTATTCACTGCAAACCAAAAAAAGCACAAATGTCACAGGAAGTAATCTGAGAAATATGATCACAAACAAAAACAATGTCAACTACATGGTGGGGTTGATTTACTAAAAGTGGAGAGTGCAAAATCTGGTGCAGCTGTGCATGGTAGCCAATCACATTATAATTTCAGCCTGTTCAAATAAGCTTCGGCAATAAAACCTGAAAGCTCATTGGTTTCTATGCAGAGTTACACCAGATTTTGCACGCTCCAATTTTAGTAAATCAACCCCGGTATTTCTCAAATTTTAGTTGACCTAAAACTACCATAACCTTCTTTAACATATCTTCACATCACCTCTAAAAGCTGTGCCTGGAAAAGGTAAGAAGAGGTCAAAGGACTAGTTGCAAGTATAGTTTGTGGTCTCCCTGTAGCTAATATTTTTTTTATATTACTAATGTACCATGCCTTCTGCTACACTGTGTATCTGTGTGAAGATGGACTTCTGGGTAGAAGAGCAGAACTGTGCTTTTTGCTATGATAGCTTGCCCCCTGATGACTAGTGATATGATAACGAATGGTGGGGGTACTGATCAAGAATCAGCAAAAGAGTTAAAGGAAGAACAGTTTTATAGAATGGATGATGTACAAGCATGGAGCTCATGGTGCTGCAGGTCCTCAGATACAGATTCCTCTCCACCATAGAAAACAGTGAGCAGCACAGTAGTGACACCACCAAATCTCATTCCAAATCTCGTGAAACTAGTAGAAAGAAGTAAAGTGCCTTAGATGATCTCATACTGTACCTCTATAGCTATGAAGTTGAAAGAACAGGAAGCGCATTGCTATTTTTCAGGAGGAATTTATGACAAAAGGTACATTTTTTTAGGGTACTGCTTAGGCAAACATTTCTAGATATTCTCTATAGCTTTAATACTTTCTAATGTGAAATTGTAACTCCCATTTATGTGATATCCTTTTTCCTTCCTTATGGTCTTAGATATTTGATGTAGTTGTTTACGATTTGGAACCTTATGTGCTTGACCTGTACTTTGTTCTTGTGGTGTTCTTTGTGTGTTGACTTGTATGCTATGCTGAAGGAAGCAATACAAAATCTATAAATATAAAAAGTTAGAAAATCTTCAATTTTGAGCTGAGGTCCAGTTTTATTCTACTGTTCAAACTTATATACATTCATGTACACTATGGAGACAAACAAGGAACAGGATATAATACAATCAATCACAGAGATGGTCATTTTCTTTTTATCTGAAGAAGGCCATGGGCATAGTTCATAGCTACTGAATACAGAAGCACAGCTCCTTTGTGTTTTGTACTCTACCATACTGAAAAAATTTTCTATTGGAGCGCCCTACAGAAGAAACTTTGGGAGACCAGATGAACAACATAGAGGAAGCCTGCTGAGGCAAAGGAAAAGGTAAGTATTACCGCTTATTCCTCTACCCCTAGACTTATCAAGCATTTAACCATTGCAGTACAGGGGGCCTAACAGCAAGGGCGTTTTATGCAATTCCTGGAGTTCAGCTATAAGATGATATCCTCATGCCTTCACCTCTTTCTTATCTTCAAATCACAGCATACAAGCTTAGGATCGTAGACCATCCTTTTGGATGAATAATGATACAGAAGAACCACAATCTAAGTTGAAGGGTCAAGTTAAGAGGAAGCACATTGCTGCTCTTAAAGAGATCCTGTAGTGTCACTTTAAGTTTAGATCCAGCAATTTCCTGCAAAAGATCAAAGCATATGCTAAACTCTCTGACAGCCCATTTCTCCTTCCTTTCTTCTGTTTCCTTTTCTACCAATACAGCAGGGAAGCTTTGTAAAGCCTCCTTGGCCTTCAATACTTCCAGCAGTTTCTAAAGTCTGTCCTCGCCTACCGCACACTGGTTCCATCCTCTGAACCATTAGGCCTGTGCCGAGTCCTGCAGTGATGTATAAGGTCAAAGCAAGAATCTGAGTGCAGAGGAAGACCCAGGCATTCAACACTTTCAAAAGCATTGAATGTCGAAGAGGCCTTACAAGGCTGTAGCACTGGTATAGAGTAGAGGTAATAGAAATGGGTCAGTATACTGTAAGCTGTCTTCTTTTTCTCCTGGCAAATCTGTTACTGGACAGCTCTGTCTGGGATTTTTAATTAGTGAGCCTAAACGTAGCCTCTGTTGTTCTCTCTTTAGATAACCCACAGTCCTCTGGAAACCCTTGTCATGTAATATATGTTTATTTGTTACATAGTTAGTCAGGTTGAAAAAAGACACAAGTCCATCCAGTCCAACCATAAAACAAAGACTGCATACGAAAAAAAAAGAAAAAAAGAAAAGAAAAAAATCAGTTTAAAAATGTTAACACATAAAACAATGTATATAACACTGCATATCTACTAAAAAATAATAAAACAGCAAAAACGCAGGATCCTATCTTAGAAGAACATCCGACAATAACTACAGCATGTCAGGGGATCAAAACAGAAGCATTACTAATGCATTTCCTATTACATGAAGACAGCGAATATGAATACTTGACCCCACCAATAGATTCTGAACATGTCCAGTACTAATCAGGAAACGTTATTTTCTGTGTTCTTTCCACTTATATTCCGGCTATATTTTTCTCATTTTAATGACTCATTATCTTTCTTTAGCTTTAGCACATTAGCACTCTGCCCTAAGAGAGAACAGCCCACCGTCTATCATTATAATGGTGTGATTTAACATGGTGACCTGCAGATAAGTGCTATGTGCAGCTTCCCTACGGCTAATCTCCTCAGTAGATGTCATCTTAGTCATTTTATTATATGTAATGATCAGCCAGTAGTGGTATGCTACAATATTCTATAATGTATCTTTATTCAACCTTACTAACTATGTAACCATGTATTGATATTTAAAAAATTCAGAAAACATGAAAGTGTTGCATTTGAGTTTGTGAGTTCGCCTTGAGGGGGCAGCCAACCTGCTGAACTGCAGTTGCCACTTTCGCAGTTGTATCTTTCAGCACAGGGATGTTAGTTTTCAGGATCACGAAGGGCACAAAACTACTAGATATAACCCTCCAAAACAAAATGTAGACACAAAGTATTCCCAAATTTGGGCTCCGTCCTGCGCCCATTTTGGGGAAATCTGTGTCTCAATTTCCTACATACAATTTTCCACATATTTAGCTTTAGATTCATAAATTAATTGTATGAAACTGACTGCACAACAGTAATGACTGACAAAAAAAGCGTGAACGTCTGTCCTTCTCTCAGATGGATAATTGGCCAATAGAAAGATTATGGATGACATGTGATCATGGGGCCCTGTTGGTCTACCAGTAAACATCTAGAATGTAAAAAAAAAACCAACTCTAAATGTTTTGTGAGCAGCAGATATCGAAACAATTATTGTGATAAATGTGCACATAAAGTGCATCACTCCTTCAGAGTTCTTAGAGCATTAGTTCATATCCAAATGTGGGGGAGGTGTACCCTCCCCGCACAAAATGAGTTCACAGAATTGTTTATCAAATGCCCACTCTCAACTGTCATGTTTTTCAGTCTGCAAAAAAAGTCTTCAGTTTATGTCCAGCTTTACTTGCTATATTGGAAATTGAAAAACAAAAACATATCCTTACAATGTTTCCTCTGAGGTCCAGCTACAGAAACATTGTGTGGCACCTTTACTTGTGCTTGAGCACCAGAACAGGACAGGACAGGAGAGGTGATTTTTTTTTAAAGTTTAGTCTGTGGCATCACCAGCAGGGGTTTTTTAGTAATTGGTAATCCAAGCTTGGATTACCACATGCTGTGGCTGTATAGCATGGCCACTCTGAGATAGAAAAGTCCTGTAGATGGTGCGGCCCAACCACTGCTTTAATAAACCTGCTCATACTCTACTACCTCCATGTGCAGTACCTCTGTCTCTCACTTTAGGCTTGTCTGAAATTTTAATAAAGGATATTAAATGGCTCCTATAGCAATAAGGTGAATAAGTATTTGGTGTTGTGGTGCACACTACTTTGCCACACAAGTATGTGGTGATTTGCTGAAAAACTACAACAATACAAGCATAGAAAGTCAACCATAGAGTATTTTAACGAAATATAGCACAATATAGTGCCATACAGAACCTAACTCTTCCTACACAAACTGTCAGCTCTCTCTAAACTACACATGCTGAAACATGTCTGTTGGAAAGCCATCCTTTAAATTGTGGGGGGCTGGAACATAACAAAGCCCGTATTATTGTTTATTGTTACTTAGGTGGCCACAGCTGAAACGTCAGACAGTGCATTATAGTTAAAAAAAAATTGGCCTGGTGAATTTTAACAATTACTTGTTGGGACTGCAAATTTTGGACATACTGGATCACATGTGACTGCGAACCCATGGTAGTGGCAAACCCAAACTTCCTCCCTAGTAGTGAATTATTATGGATTTTTAAACCACAGAAACAGGAAGATTGTAGTAAATGTTTGGTGAATGTCAGATTAACTTCTTCATAAATATGCCCCACTGAGTAGCTATTGAGTAGCTATTCTTCTTCCTGGTACTACCACCTTCTACTGCTAAGGTATCTCCATCCACAGGAATCTTCATATCCAAAGTTTGAAGAAGAAAGGTTTTTCTGGCGCTCAGATTTTGTGATGTCAGGAATGGAATTGTATAATGATGGTTCTGATAGAACATTAATGTTAGAACAAAAAGGGGGGGGGGGGGGGCAGCCGTCCTCAGAGGGTGTCCATAGCCTCTGTGAGCATAGCACTGAAAAGGGAAGGGGGGTGTGGAGGCGCCAACTCTGCTGACACTGTTATATGGTGAAGGTGTAATACATACACTTACTGGTAAGTCGGTTCAGATGGGGTGGCGATGTCCATCAGGGGTTGTGTTGTCCTGGGATGTGCTGGTGTGCAGGCTTCACTGGCGGTCCTTAACCTCGGGGGATGTTGGTTCCTGGTTGAGAGAGGCTTAACAGCGGTGTCCAGTGTGTGGAAGCTCCACGCTAACCACCCTGGAACCCGGAAGCATAAGTGATGTCAGCGGTGCACAGGAAGTGTCCAGACACAGATTCCTGTGCACCGCTGACATCACTTATGCTTCCGGGTTCCAGGGTGGTTAGCGTGGAGCTTCCACACACTGGACACCGCTGTTAATCCTCTCTCAACCAGGAACCAACATCCCCTGAGGTGAAGGACCGCCAGTGAAGCCTGCACACCAGCACATCCCAGGACAACACAACCCCTGATGGACATCACCACCTCATCTGAACCGACTTACCAGTAAGTGTATGTATTACACCTTCACCATATAACAGTGTCAGCAGAGTTGGCGCCTCCACACCCCCCTTCCCTTTTCATATCCAAAGTGCCCAAGCACAGAAAAGTGATCAGAGCACCAAATTCTAGTCAGCTTTATATTATAGTTTCATATACCTAAGCAGAAGGCACAAAGAGATGAACTCTTAAAGGGAATGGAGATTGTGACACATAAGTGTGGGAGGGTCTTTTAAAAAAAGGCTATAAAAAAACGAAAGGCCACATTACAAAGACTAGAAACAGGTTACCTGTGTGTCTTGTTAGGAATGCTAATGTTGGGCATACAGAGGTAAAAGCGACTTTAAACTATAATTGTACTTTTAGTACAGTAATCCTTAAAATGTAATGTTCCCCTTCCCCAGCAAGTCCCAGCCTTTTCACAGAAACTCTCCCAGGCCAGGCCAGACCACACATGTGCAGTAAATACCCAACTGATGGCCATATCATATGAATGAAAGGGAAATCTACTGTACATGTAGAATCTAGCTGGGCTTTTGTGTGAAGAAACTGTATGGCACCCAACAGCCCCCTCAGGAGGTGGGGGGAGGCAGGAACCACAATTTAAGGATAGCTATACTAAATATACATTTTTGCTGCAAGCCTGGTGTTTTATGAGTAAAGCCAAACATACCACTTTCTTCATACTGCCGGAAACACAGTGGCGTTAATTTAAGAAAGGCAAATAGATTACTCCGTTTGCAAGGTTGCACTGTGCAAGGTACTTAGCCCCAGGGCTTAATAAATGTAGTGAAACTTTACTTTGCAAAGAATACACAATCACATGCAAGGATAAAAAAACAAAAAACAACATTTTTGCTTGCCCAAGGATGATGGAAGTCAGCAGAGCTTCACCTTATTCCTTCTGGGGGACAATTTCCTTGCAAAATGAACAGTTTATTTGCTTAGTAAATAACTGTACTGTACACAATTACACTTATGATCAGGTTAGGATGTTTTGAGTTGGGCTGGAAGAAATGGCAAAAAATAGATGCCTTGAATAATTCAAGGTTCACTCTGTACATTGCTAGAAATGTTTAAAATAAACTGAAATACACAAAGGAAACTCATGAGAGTAATGCAGAAGCCATTGCTGACTCCCTTCTAAAAGTAATAGTTGACTGTCTTTCTCTGGCCTCAATACTTTAAAGGGACCATGTTACAAAAATATTGTTAAGACTACTGTAAAACAAGGTAGTTTTATCAATAATGATTTGCAACAGGTAGCTTTAAGGCCTTCTGCTGTATACTCAACAGTAGAGCTTCTGATTTTTTTCAATACAGGTTTCCATTAAAATATGATATTGAGCAGGGATTGGAACCAAAATTTAAATATGACTTTTATGCATATTACAGACGTATTATCTACAGGCTAACTATATCTCAAGGATCGTCCACAAATGATCCCACAGGAGTGTGCACAGATCATACATGGGAGAAACAGAGGTAATTAAATACAATTATGATCATGAATAACACAAAGCAATAATTTGCAAGTGCCATAATTGAAAAGAGTGACATTGACTCTAAAAGGTTTTTTAGCATAGCAGGTATAAACTGTGAAACACTGTGTGGCTTCCACGAGCTACAATATTTCTAGCCATATATAGGTGAAATATATTGGTTTATTGAAGGAAAACAAAGAACTTACCATTTTTGTCCATGGAATGAGGCTCTGACTGTTTCTTGCCAATATCAGCGAATGAGCGCACAATTGGTATTCGATTACTTAACTTCTTTTGGTTTTGATGATGGTGTTGTTTCAGGAGAGCCTCATGAACTCTATGACGAACATCCTCGCTTAGTTGCCCTGAAGCAACTTGTTGATCAAGGATCATATCTAAAGAAAAAACAAACAAACTGGGTGTAAACAATAAAGATGGATACATTTTTTTTAAGCTTTTCCCTTTTTTTCTGGGGAGATTTATAATTACTTCCTATTGTTCCTCAGGGGACAGAAAGTGCATAAAATGCCTCCTGATGGGGACAAAGACAGCAAAAAAAGCCTGACAGAGATTTTAAAACAAAACTGTGACTGGACTATGCACATTAAGGTTTTTAAATATTCTGAACAAGCAGCAAAATCACTTTCAAACAAGCCTCATTAACCTCTGTAGCTATAAGTATTGTGGAGAAATTCATCTTCAAAGCTTAAGATTCTTTTTTTTGGGATACAGCACAAAACACATTAGGTATGTGTGTTAGTGTTACAAACATATTTTTGGAGCACTCGGCGCACATGCTGGGGGTGTAAACACACAGAAAAAAAGAGTTCTTAAAAATCTCAGAAAACTTTGGGATATTGAAAAATGAGAAAATAAAGTCAATCAAATTTAAGTGAATAGTTCGATATGCTACTCCAGCTAGACCTGTGAGTGGTCTCAGGGTAGGGAGTCAGTTTTGGCAGCCAGCTATTAGAGCAGAAAAAGATTCTGTAGAGATAAAAGGAGAATGGAAGCAGTGCCGATTTGCCACGCCCCCTGCTTGTCACGGATGCCACGGATGATGTGCTAACGTGCCTACTCCCCCAGCTGATCCTCTGCAGCCCCGGAGCTTCGGATACCACCGGAGCAGCCGGGACTTGCGATCACCCTCGCCCAGAGGTACGGACGCCAGGGACTAACATGGATTTGTACTACATGCCTTTTTACCTCTGATACCATGTGAGATTGTTGCCACATATTAAACCTGATGTTTTAACCCTATGCTACACTCAGATTGGCGCCGCTTCCTTTCTCCTTTTATGTGTAATAGCCTGTATCCCATCATCTGCAGGCAGCTGCTTCTGTTGAAAATCATGCCTGAAGTGTCTACTTCACACCGCCAGATACTTTTCTCATTAGCTGTCTTACAGAGCTGCAAAAGTTAAGAGCAGCAGCTGGTACAGAGAAAAGATGTGCAGCTCACACACCCTCTTCTGTCCTCTCGTAATTCATATTGCTCATATTACTAATCTCCTACTACAAGTACATGAGCTTCTTTGAGACAGAATTGCATGCTTTTGTACCCAGAGCTTAAATGGCAGCACCTAAAAAGACAAAAAATTGAGAAACAAGTGTTTACCCACATTTTCAGGTGCTCCAATTTACAAGTCTATGGGGCCTAAAACATGTGATTCTGCTCCTGTACTACAAACTGTGTGTAGAAACGGAAGAAAATGTGCAAAATAGCCTCTAAATAGCCTGGCTTTGCTCATGCTAAGTGTGAATGGGTGCTTTGTTGGGATCTTTGAGAATGAATTAAAAGTAAAAGAAGCTGGGACGGTCAGGGGTTCAGGTTTTTATTTTTTTTTACTGATCTGAATTTAATGAAGCCCATTGCTTTAAATGGGCCTGTACACACAATACACACAGAAGAGTAAATGTCAGTAAACTAGAACCACATTTAGATCAGCAATAAAACCCCAAAAATCTGGGTTCATGGGTAGTATTTTATGCATGTGCATGTTAGTATGGGTAAACACGTGTAAATTTCATCTCCCTCAATTCTGGGAGCTAGAAAAATCATTCTGGAATTTTTATGCACATAAACGTATATAGACCATGCTTGCTTAAAGTAGAACTATAAGCAAATCTTTTTTTTTTTCATTTTGTATAGAGCAAGGGAGGGTTATAACCCCTCTGATTTTTTTTTGCCATCTGTGTCCCATTGAGATTTCATTTCACTTCCTGTCCCATAGCCAAACAGGAAATGGGGGGAAATCCCTGCAAATTAGGGGAATTCCTTGGGGACCCCCAGATCACCAGAACTAGTGTCCCCATTTGAAGATTTCCCCTCTATTACTTTTTTGGGGACAACCCTAAATGTGGGATTTTCTTTTACTTTCACTATCAGTGATAATGGTAAACAGGACAAATAGAGAGGATCTCCTTAACAGGGCACAGACAGCAATAAAACCTAACAAGGGTTCTAATTCCTCTGCACTCTATCCAAAACCTGAAAAAAGTTATACCTTTAGTTACACTTTATTGCATAAGTATCATGTGCAAGGACTTGTAGGGCCCCTTTCACACTGCTTAGTTGAAAAGTTTTCTTGGTGCGTTTGTGATGCATTTTTGGTGTTTTCTGGTTACCTGATTCCAATCATGCTCCTGCGACTCAAATAGCTCCCTAAAAATGCAACTGCGGTGCAGATGCACTTTTTATGCATCCTCCATTCATTTCAAAGAAGGGGTGCATTTTTGGTGTGTTTTTTTAAACATGCACCACTAATGTAGCATGCAGGACTTTTCAAAAATGCACCGCAGTGTCTTGGTGTGAAGAGTTCCATAGAATTTAAAGGGATACATTTTTCATGCATTGTTGTTCCACTTTTTAACCACTTGACATCCGCACTATAGCCAAAAGATGGCTACAGTGCAACCCTTAAATACCTCTCGCCGCCCGTGCGCCCCCCGGCCGACAGAGCAGGGTAAATGGCCAATCTCAGCTGGCCCTTTACCACGTGATCAGCTGTCAGCCAATGACAGCTGATCATGGAAGTAAACAGAAGCTGGTTACTAGTTTTTTTTTTCCCTTCACACTTTAAACGTGAAGAAAAGAATATAGTCGGTAACTGGCTTCTGTTAGAGGGACATTGGTCCCCTAAGTGCCAACTTGTGCCCTAAGTGCCAACCAGTGCTGCTAATCAGTGACCTCCAGTGCTGCAACTCCATGCCCACCAGTGCCCATCAGTACTGCTAATTAGTGCCTACCAGTGCCACCTATCAGTGCCCATCACTCCTGCCAATCAGTGCCCATCAGTGCCCACCGGTGCTGCCTATTAGTGCCCCCTATCATGCCCATAAGTGCTGCCTATTGGTGCCACCTCTCCGTGCCACCTATCAGTGCCCAGCAGTGCCACCCACCAGTTCAGCCTCATAAATGCCTCCTGATCAGTGCCGCCTCATCAGTGCCCATCAGTGCTGCCTATCAGTGCCCATCAGTGCCGCCTATCAGTGCCCATCAGTGAAGGAGAAAAATGACCTGTTTGCTAAATTTTATAATAAAATATGAAAAACTTTTTTGTTTTTGTTTTTCAAAATGTTCTGTCTTTTTTTGTTTGTTTAGCAAAAAATAAAAAATGCAATGGGGATTAAATACAACCAAAAGAAAGCTCTATTTTTGTGAACAAATTGATAAAAATTTAATTTGGGTGCAGTGTTGCATGACAAAGTGTGAGAGTGCTGAAAGCTGGAAATTGGTCTCGTCAGGAAGGGGGTATATGTGCCCAGTAAGCAAGTGGTTAAACACCAAAAGCTAATCAAATACGGATCAGTATGAAAGGGCCCTAACAGTTTGTAAGGAAAATGTAAATATTTTATTGTCAATGGTCTGAATGCAGACGCATTTTTATTCTTCCTTACATTATCCAAAATGAAAGAAATGTTTTAGCTGGAGTTACACTTTAATGATGTTATGCAGGGGATGAAGAAAATCCACATTAAGAAGGGTTATATGTAAGACCATATCTGTAGCTCAATTTCGACCATTGTTATAAGAATAGAAATGAAAGTTGTAAGTTTCAGTATTTTTCTATTGTGTTTCTTTTCCTCAGTTGACCAAGTCATTATATTAATACATTTTTCACTTGGTACATAGCACAGACAATCAACCTCATTTAAAACAGTGCTTCCTGCATTAACTATTATTTTAATCAGTGTTACAGAGATTAAAATCCAGAACCATGTAAAAATAATAAATAAGCAGAAACTGGACACTGATTATATAATGCTCTGTTGTTATACTGCCAAGGTTCATTTAGGAAGCTTGTCAGTTTTCAGTGATTTTATTTAAATTGGCTGGGCCTACTGCGTGTTTCATTCTGCTAATCCCCTTCCAGCAAACTCACTATGTCTCGTTTATTAAAACCTTGAATAATTGTACAATGTCCAAGCCACATTTAAAACCTGATGTGGTTTCACCACATGGCAGAGCAATCTAAATTAACTTTTAATTATTAATACTAGGAGCTATGCAGTATGCCTTCTGCTAAAAAGTAAGAATGGTTTCAAGATCAACAATTAGATTTTTTCACAAAGGGACTTTTAAAAAAATATATAAACTGTATTGCCAGACCTGATGTTCCCTGTAGCAGTTTTGGATGGTGCAGGGAAGGATTAGAACCCTATCAGTTTTTTTTTTTTATTTCTCATTCAAGACATGGAGGGTAACTTAGTGTTGGAATCTTTGCCTTTTACAATTCATTGTTTAGGTATTTTATATGATACTTATATAAAAAAAATACCTTTAACTTCTGTTAGCTGTATCACTGGGGTACTTTAAAAGTCAGCAATACAGGAGATGCGTGGGGGTACCATTAATCCTAATGGCACCCCTGCGCACTGGAAAACGCAGCACAGTTTCCCCGCACTGGGAACCGCACTGCACCTGCGGTTTCCTTGTGGGACGCTTTTTTTAGAAAAGGTGCAGGGGCCTTTTCCCTGCATTTTCAAGAGGCACAGCAGCCCATTCAAATGAATGGGCTGCCCTGCCCAGGTAAAACGCGGGTCAGAGAGCTGCACAACCTAGCCTTATTCCTACATCATTCAAATATAGCCAGCACACCAAAAATGAAACTCTAAATTCAAAAAAGTCTTCAATGTAGGTCTCTCACCCTAGGCAAAGGGGCTAGTGTGGCCAATAAAACTCATAAATATGTCCAGTTACTAATTATTTGTTCGAAAGTGAGAGTAATGGTTTCAGCCGTTGTTCTGCTATGAGTAGACTCCAAACAGTAATTATTTATGTCCCGCAGAATCAGTACCAATGTGAAAAAAGCCTAAATATGAATAGCTCCCAAATATTTTGTCATAAAGCTAGCACGTTTGGAGCACCTTTATAGCTAGAAATTACAGTAGCAACAAAACATCAGATACTGTTTGAAGGGCTAGAGGTGGCTACAGCACTAAAGTTGTCACACCACTTTGGATATTTCTCAAGGTGAGGACCACCACTGGAGTTTGAGACTTTCCTTAAATCAAAGGGAGAAAAGTACATCTTAACACCATGATACCATCCCCAGGCCAATGGAGGTGTGGAAAGGTTTACCCAGACATTTAAAAATAGCCTAAAGACACATCTTCATAAAGGACTTCTCTTCGGCAAAACGGTAACTAGGGTTGTACAAAAACAACAGGTCAGCTCTTCATAGTGCCACTGGGGAATCACCTGCAAAACTGATGATTGCTCATGATCTATGAACCCCACTCACAAGACTGAAGCCACCAAATAAAGTAGAAACCTCAAGACAACTACATTTCTGACCCACATTTCTGACCAGGAAGGCAAAGTTTAACCCCATTCTCTCTAATGCCCTGTACACACGGGCAGACTTTTCGGCAACAAAGGTCCGACAGTCTTTCCGATGGACTTTCGATGGAGTTTTGACGGACTTTCGAATGAACGGACATGCCTAAACACGGTCACACCAAAGTCCGACGGATTCGTATGTGATGACGTACGACCGGACTAAAATAAGGAAGTTCATAGCCAGTAGCCAGTTCTGACGTTCCGACGTAAAGATTTGAAACATGTTCCAAATCTAAAGTCCGGCAGATTTTCGACAGAAAAAGTCCGCTGAAGGTCCGATGAAGCCCACACACGGTCGGATTGTCCGCCGGATTCAGTCCGTTGGACCAGTCCGGTCGAAAAGTCCACTCGTGTGTACAGGGCATAAGCCTATGAAAATCCACAGCTAATTGGGATCAGAAACCTAAAGGCTGGAGGATGGATCAACTTGGCATATGAGCAGGTTGGTACCTGTTCAAGATATTTTCATAGGACAGGACACAACTCCTAACTGGCTTACTTGGTATGAAGTGTCTAGCCCTACCACACAGCCTCAAACATCTGGAAGCCCAGACAAAAACTCCCACTTTCATGAACTGGAGAGTAGAACTTGGTGGGGTTCAGAACAAACCAAAACATTTTCTCTAGGCACCCGGCTATGTACTTTATAATGTTATCAGGTTTTAAAGTGTAACAGAGGAAGGGGAGAATGTTGTGTATTTGTTGAAGTGATTGTAAACCTATGTTTTTTGTTTTTTTTAAATAACAAACATATCATACTTACCTCCACTGCAGTTTGTTTTGCACAGTGTGGCCCCGATCATTGCCTTCTGGGGTCCCCTGGCGGCGCTTGAGGCTCCTCCCCGGAAAACCCCCTAGGAGAAGCGCTTTCCCTGGGGGGCTGCCTTGTGGGGGCACTCCAGCATTTGCGTGCATAGACACAGAATGCCGGACTCTGCCCCCGCCCCCCGGGCCGAGAACCCTGGGCAGAGAGGAAGAACGGGTCTCCGCCGAGGGAACAAAGGGCTCAGGTGAGTAAAATGGGGGGGGGGGGCTGGGGGGCCGGTCAGTGTCAGAAGCTTTTACACCTTAATGCATAGGATGCTTTAGGGTGAAAAAACATGAGGGTTTTCAACCCCTTTAAGTTCAGTGTATTACCATTTTTAGAAAGTGTTATGGTATTTCTGCTGTAAAAGATAGTAGGAGGAGTTGGAGCAGAAAGTTTGTGAAATTAATAAAGATGGCGACCTGTTAACAGTCTGTCTGCACCGCTGAGACACAACACTAGTCTGTGCTAATATGGGATGCAGACACATTGGCTGTTGTCTAGTGAGGAGCACATAGGATCCCCACTGTGAGGGAATACAGATTAAACATTTGTCCTCGCTTAAAGTTAAAGCAGACACAAGCAACCCATAGATGATATAGATTTTTTCGTTTAACC
This sequence comes from Lithobates clamitans, assembly GCA_037952925.1. Lineage (NCBI taxonomy): Eukaryota > Metazoa > Chordata > Amphibia > Anura > Ranidae > Lithobates > Lithobates clamitans. The sequence continues at coordinate 2,762,648 of JBBGZY010001335.1, read as the reverse complement.
GTTAGGGTGAACTAAAAAAAAAATGCATAAATAAACGTGAGTGGTGATTGCGCTATGACAAAAGGAAAAAGGGGAAGTGGAAGTGGAAGGGGCTTAATAAGTTGCATAGAGAGGTGGAAACGGCCGAAATGAGTTCGGCCACACAAGCACTAAACACACATACACTGAAAGAACGAGAGTGCTAGCATAAATAAATGATTAAAATACGTGGCAAAATGAGTGTAAATAACAAAAATAAGAAACCACTCAAAAAGTCTCAAAAAATAGTCCAAGTGAATGAGGGCTAGTATCAAACTAGCACATAAATGACAACTCAGCAAGCTGATAGTGACAAATCCAAATAGGTAAGTGGATAAAAATCCCACCACCAAGTAATGCAAAATTCCCAAATAATAAACAGTTCCAAAAAAGAGAAAAAATCTTCAGTGGGGACACCTCTGTGTTCGCAAGCAGCTCACCTTACTGCTGTAAGGTATACAGCTTGTACTTAAAGACAAATCACTGGCAGGCATAGGTATCTCATCCGGTTATTCAGGCGATCCCGATGATGGATATGCAGGGTGGTATATAAAAAAACATAAACAAACAATATATAGTGTAACTCCGTGATGGCCAGAGTGGAAGGGAGGCAAGACACAGAAGGAGGGTGCACTTACTTTTTAAAAAAATGAGTGTGGGCATCAATCCATGAATGCCGAGTTCATATGCTTCAAAAGGTGTCTTCAATCCGTCCCTGTTCCTCAATGCTCGTCAAGTGGGGTAAGTATATATGGAGTGTTGGAAGAAAGTGCACATAGCATAATCCCGTTTAAAAGTCAATTTATTAAGTTAAAACAACCTGATAAACTTACATTTAGCAGTAGGCTATGGTAAAAATCATCCACGAGCGACGACAAAACATCGGCGCTCGTGAACCTCTGATGAAGTCACGTGACGTGACGATACGCGTCAGGATTGGAGCATGGGATTTTGTCACAGACTGACGGCAGGAGACGAGCTTGGCGCTCGTGGATGATTTTTACCATAGCCTACTGCTAAATATAAGTTTATCAGGTTGTTTTAACTTAATAAATTGACTTTTAAACGGGATTACGCTGTGTGCACTTTCTCCCTACACTCCATATATACTTACCCCACTTGACGAGCATTGAGGAACAGGGACAGATTTTTATTTATCTATTTTTTCAGACTTTTTGAGTGGTTTATTATTTTTGTTATTTACACTCATTTTGCCACGTATTTTAATCATTTATTTATGCTAGTGCTTGTGTGGCCGCACTCATTTCGGCCATTTCCACCTCTCTATGCATCTTATTTAGCCCCTTCCACTTCCCCTTTTTCCTTTTGTCACAGCGCAATCACCACTCACTTTTATTTATGAAATTTTGTCTGTTTGGATCAGTCACATAGGTGCTGCAGCAGTGTCCCTTAGTATAGGTCTTTCTGACAGCGCAGGAGTTTTCTCATTTTACAATTAAAAAAAAAAAAAAAATGACTTGATTCCTTCATCTACACAATCAAAGTTGATGGAGGGATTCTTCCCCGCTGAGCTATTGCATTCTGACAGCAGGGAGACTTACCTGCCATCAGAATACACTAAGCAACATTGCAGGCATTGATCGAGTGGGAAAAATCTAGCAGGGCAGTTGTACAGAAGTCAATCAGTGTATCGACTTCTGTACAACATCACTAACCGTACATGAATAACAATTCGGCTGATTCCCACTGCCAGATCCATGTAAGGCTGGCTTTATACTGTGAATGTCCAAATGCTTATGAAAATATGACCCAGGTCTACTACTTCTAATGCTCTGTACATACTTCTAATGCCCTGTACACACGACCGGTTTTGCCGTTGGAATAAACTCAGAAAGTTTCTCCGACGGAACTCAGACGGAATTCCATTCAAGCGGTCTTGCCTACACACGGTCAAACCAAAGTCCGACCGTTCAGAACGCAGTGATGTACAACACATACGACGGGACTAGAAAAAGGAAGTTCAATAGCCGTAGCCGATAGCTTCCGTCTCGTACTTGCTTCAGAGCATGCGTCGTTTTTGGTTCGTCGGAACAGCATACAGACGAGTGGTTTTCCCGATAGGAATTGGTTCCGGAAATATTTAGAATATGTTCCATTTCTAGGTCCGACAGAATTTTTGAAAAAAAAAGTCTGATGAGGCATACACAAAATCGGAATAGACGATGAAAAGCTTGCGTCAGACTTTTTCTCAGACGTTCCGCTCGTGTGTACGCAGCATAAGGGGTCTATTTACAAAACATCCGTTGGACAAATGTCACACACATTCCTGCAGACTGCATGAATTTTGGCAATATTTTTTGTAATAGATTCATTTCTATGATTCTCAACTCCTTTTTAGTGACCAAAATGCAGTCTAGTTTCTGGAAATTGTGCAATGAGAAAATAAACCTGATTCTGGCCACTAGATGGAGCTGATAATCATGAGAATGAATCTATTGATCTGATCTATATATAGGAAACTGAATGGGATGGAGGAGATGATTTGTCCCTTTTATTAAGACACTTAATTCATGTTTCTCGCACAAAGCATTTAAAATGCAGTGCTACAAAACAAACAAAAGCAATTTAACATATGAACTGTAAAAAAAAAAAAAATCAAACAGCAAAAAAAATGATGGTGATGAAAGGGATAATAGAAAATAATGAGGGTTAACAAGGGTTAAACGTATGTTAATTTATTTTTATTATGTTTACAATTTACACAGAATACTAATTTATGAATAATGGCTACAACTGTAGCTTTCATTCATAAATTAAGGAAAGAGCAGGACTGAGTTTTCACACTGACCTTTAAGCACTGCAGATTACACTGGGAGCTCAGCTGTCCCAGGGTAATCAACCAGGTTCTGTTGTTCTGCTGTGAACCCATAGACCCCGATAAGTACATAGACTCATCTTGTTATTGAATTGTGGCAGGCTGAGCTATGTGGTACTCATTATGTAGATGCATGCACATGGTTTAGCTTTTTGAGACAGCATCTGGTGTGATTGTGCAAAGAAACTGTGATGGATGCGCTGTTTACCATTGTGCATTATCTCTTGCATACGGATATTGATCCTCATATAGGACACTTGGGTGGTTATCACCTTATAGTGCTAATGAGACCAGTAGAGCAGAGACCAGAGAGAGCCCCTTTCATAAACATAGCTTTGCATATTCCAAAGGGGATAGAGGTCTCTTTTAGACATCATAAAGGGATGAGTTTTTTTCCTGCCTTTCACTAGCCAGTTTGTATGAATAATATACCCATAACAGAATAAAGGAGACTGACATTGCTGGATGTACATACATGTAGGAGTATCCTTTAAGACCACTTTCACACTGAGGCGGTTTTCAGGCGGTTTAGCGCTAGAAATAGCCTCTGAAAAGTGCCTCCTATTCATTGCAATGGGTCTTTTTACACTGGGGAGGTGTGCTTGCTGGACGTTGCAAAAAGTCCTGCAAGCAGCATATTTGGGGCAGGTCGGGAGCGCTGTAAATAGCTCTCCCAAAACACTCCTGCCCATTGCAATGAATGGGCAGCGCTTCCAAAGAGCCTGGAAAGCGCTTTGGAATCGCCGCAAAATGGGTCTCAAAACATTGTCACCTGGCCTTCAAAAAACACGTTCTGCTAGCGCCCAAAAAAAGGCGCAAAAGCACTGCTAATACACTGCTTAAGCACGGCAAAAACAACCGACGCTTTAGCGCTGTTTTAGCAGTGCTCTGGTGTGAAAGGAGTCTAAGTGATGCAATACCGAGAGAGCACACATACAAGGCTGCCATTTAGTCCTTAATTCAGTCTACTGTAACATATCCCAAGCTGGAAGATTGGTTCTTCCAAGAATCAGGACTGAACGGAGAACAGACATTGCAACATAACCTTGAATATACTAGGAGGTCCATTGTGCCCTCATTTGTGGGCCCAAGACTTTAAATATGGATGTTTAGGAAGCAAGATGATATATGCGAAGGGGAGTGTTGGTCTAGTATTTTAATTTGTTCTTGGCCAAGTCGTTTAAACGACGTTTTGAACTTGTTAATAAATTTGTCAGAAGTCTCGTTGGAGGCCAAGGTGCTGAGAGGGCTCCCCTTGCGGCTAAGTGCAGCGCAACCTTAAAGGTAGAACAGGGAATGCGGTGCCCAGAGAAGCACAGTTTGCCAGTGGCCGTGGCTTGGTGACTTGATCACCGTGAGGCGGCTGGGACAAGCGGGATGCACTTTATGGCAGGCGTGCTTGGAAGGTGGCAAGTTTTTTGCAATCACGTGGGTGTGCGTATTGGTCCAGCAACGCACCAGCACCTTTGCAGCCATTGTGCTACCTGCTGGGTGTTTGGTGTGCCCTGTACCTTTAAGAAGGGGTGGGCTCCCTTCAGTCCACCTGCCCTCACTTATCCATTAGAATGCATGTGCCTCCACTGTGGGGACACCCAAATTTTAGTGTTAGGACCACAGATTACAGGGTGCCGTGACGTGGCTCTGTGGCTTACGCATGCGTTTGCAAATGCGTGCGGACTGAACCCCTGTTTTTAACGCACTGTTAGACAGGTCAATTGGTTGTCTGCGAGCTGGTGGTAAGTAGGCTTGGAATTTTTTCCTGGGCATTCCCCAGGTTTTGTTGTTATCTGTTTGTGGCCTTCCAATGCCTCTTACTGCAATAGCCAGCTATAAGTGAGGGTGGTGGCAAGTTTTTTGCAATCACGTGGGTGTGCGTATTGGTCCAGCAACGCACCAGCACCTTTGCAGCCATTGTGCTACCTGCTGGGTGTTTGGTGTGCCCTGTACCTTTAAGAAGGGGTGGGCTCCCTTCAGTCCACCTGCCCTCACTTATCCATTAGAATGCATGTGCCTCCACTGTGGGGACACCCAAATTTTAGTGTTAGGACCACAGATTACAGGGTGCCGTGACGTGGCTCTGTGGCTTACGCATGCGTTTGCAAATGCGTGCGGACTGAACCCCTGTTTTTAACGCACTGTTAGACAGGTCAATTGGTTGTCTGCGAGCTGGTGGTAAGTAGGCTTGGAATTTTTTCCTGGGCATTCCCCAGGTTTTGTTGTTATCTGTTTGTGGCCTTCCAATGCCTCTTACTGCAATAGCCAGCTATAAGTGAGGGTGGTGGCAAGTTTTTTGCAATCACGTGGGTGTGCGTATTGGTCCAGCAACGCACCAGCACCTTTGCAGCCATTGTGCTACCTGCTGGGTGTTTGGTGTGCCCTGTACCTTTAAGAAGGGGTGGGCTCCCTTCAGTCCACCTGCCCTCACTTATCCATTAGAATGCATGTGCCTCCACTGTGGGGACACCCAAATTTTAGTGTTAGGACCACAGATTACAGGGTGCCGTGACGTGGCTCTGTGGCTTACGCATGCGTTTGCAAATGCGTGCGGACTGAACCCCTGTTTTTAACGCACTGTTAGACAGGTCAATTGGTTGTCTGCGAGCTGGTGGTAAGTAGGCTTGGAATTTTTTCCTGGGCATTCCCCAGGTTTTGTTGTTATCTGTTTGTGGCCTTCCAATGCCTCTTACTGCAATAGCCAGCTATAAGTGAGGGTGGTGGCAAGTTTTTTGCAATCACGTGGGTGTGCGTATTGGTCCAGCAACGCACCAGCACCTTTGCAGCCATTGTGCTACCTGCTGGGTGTTTGGTGTGCCCTGTACCTTTAAGAAGGGGTGGGCTCCCTTCAGTCCACCTGCCCTCACTTATCCATTAGAATGCATGTGCCTCCACTGTGGGGACACCCAAATTTTAGTGTTAGGACCACAGATTACAGGGTGCCGTGACGTGGCTCTGTGGCTTACGCATGCGTTTGCAAATGCGTGCGGACTGAACCCCTGTTTTTAACGCACTGTTAGACAGGTCAATTGGTTGTCTGCGAGCTGGTGGTAAGTAGGCTTGGAATTTTTTCCTGGGCATTCCCCAGGTTTTGTTGTTATCTGTTTGTGGCCTTCCAATGCCTCTTACTGCAATAGCCAGCTATAAGTGAGGGTGGTGGCAAGTTTTTTGCAATCACGTGGGTGTGCGTATTGGTCCAGCAACGCACCAGCACCTTTGCAGCCATTGTGCTACCTGCTGGGTGTTTGGTGTGCCCTGTACCTTTAAGAAGGGGTGGGCTCCCTTCAGTCCACCTGCCCTCACTTATCCATTAGAATGCATGTGCCTCCACTGTGGGGACACCCAAATTTTAGTGTTAGGACCACAGATTACAGGGTGCCGTGACGTGGCTCTGTGGCTTACGCATGCGTTTGCAAATGCGTGCGGACTGAACCCCTGTTTTTAACGCACTGTTAGACAGGTCAATTGGTTGTCTGCGAGCTGGTGGTAAGTAGGCTTGGAATTTTTTCCTGGGCATTCCCCAGGTTTTGTTGTTATCTGTTTGTGGCCTTCCAATGCCTCTTACTGCAATAGCCAGCTATAAGTGAGGGTGGTGGCAAGTTTTTTGCAATCACGTGGGTGTGCGTATTGGTCCAGCAACGCACCAGCACCTTTGCAGCCATTGTGCTACCTGCTGGGTGTTTGGTGTGCCCTGTACCTTTAAGAAGGGGTGGGCTCCCTTCAGTCCACCTGCCCTCACTTATCCATTAGAATGCATGTGCCTCCACTGTGGGGACACCCAAATTTTAGTGTTAGGACCACAGATTACAGGGTGCCGTGACGTGGCTCTGTGGCTTACGCATGCGTTTGCAAATGCGTGCGGACTGAACCCCTGTTTTTAACGCACTGTTAGACAGGTCAATTGGTTGTCTGCGAGCTGGTGGTAAGTAGGCTTGGAATTTTTTCCTGGGCATTCCCCAGGTTTTGTTGTTATCTGTTTGTGGCCTTCCAATGCCTCTTACTGCAATAGCCAGCTATAAGTGAGGGTGGTGGCAAGTTTTTTGCAATCACGTGGGTGTGCGTATTGGTCCAGCAACGCACCAGCACCTTTGCAGCCATTGTGCTACCTGCTGGGTGTTTGGTGTGCCCTGTACCTTTAAGAAGGGGTGGGCTCCCTTCAGTCCACCTGCCCTCACTTATCCATTAGAATGCATGTGCCTCCACTGTGGGGACACCCAAATTTTAGTGTTAGGACCACAGATTACAGGGTGCCGTGACGTGGCTCTGTGGCTTACGCATGCGTTTGCAAATGCGTGCGGACTGAACCCCTGTTTTTAACGCACTGTTAGACAGGTCAATTGGTTGTCTGCGAGCTGGTGGTAAGTAGGCTTGGAATTTTTTCCTGGGCATTCCCCAGGTTTTGTTGTTATCTGTTTGTGGCCTTCCAATGCCTCTTACTGCAATAGCCAGCTATAAGTGAGGGTGGTGGCAAGTTTTTTGCAATCACGTGGGTGTGCGTATTGGTCCAGCAACGCACCAGCACCTTTGCAGCCATTGTGCTACCTGCTGGGTGTTTGGTGTGCCCTGTACCTTTAAGAAGGGGTGGGCTCCCTTCAGTCCACCTGCCCTCACTTATCCATTAGAATGCATGTGCCTCCACTGTGGGGACACCCAAATTTTAGTGTTAGGACCACAGATTACAGGGTGCCGTGACGTGGCTCTGTGGCTTACGCATGCGTTTGCAAATGCGTGCGGACTGAACCCCTGTTTTTAACGCACTGTTAGACAGGTCAATTGGTTGTCTGCGAGCTGGTGGTAAGTAGGCTTGGAATTTTTTCCTGGGCATTCCCCAGGTTTTGTTGTTATATGTGCTTGGAAGGTCCCAGACGTAGCATGCGGCTAGGTAGTCTGGAAGGAGGATCAGAAGCTATGCCAGGGGTCATACACCGGAAGATCAGTCAATAGCAGATTCAGGTTTCAGGCAGAAGTACAGAAACAAGCCGCGGTTATTCACGGTAAGACAGGCAGAAGTAGAGTCGGTCAGCCAAGCCAGGATCAAGCAGTGGAGCAGGCAGAAGCAGGTGAGAGTACAAGCCAAGGGTCAAACCAGGAGATCAGGATAAGCGGGTGAAATCGGTAACGGGAAGTTCAAGATCAGAATACAGAAGCCCAGGGAACACTGGGGAGCTGACGATAATCCAGCAATTCAGGGATCCAAGTAGCAGGTTTATATAGGCCAGTGAGCGCCAACTGTCACAAGATGCGCATCACCCATTTGCGCCATCTTCGCGCCATCATGTGTCTACATGCACCAATGTGCCTGGAAGTTTGCCAAGATGAGTATTGGCGACATTGCCAGTCCTGTGGCCATTTCCCTGACAGTGCCCCACCAAAGGGCAGCCTCCGGATGCCCAAACGGGCCCACTTTTCAGGGTACCTATTGTGAAATAGCTGTAAAAGTCTGGGAGTATGTATATTGCTTGCAGGTTCCCATGAACCTCAATTATTTCTCAATAAATATAAAATACAAAATAAAGTGCAGCGCTAATACAGTTAAAATTGTGAAGGTGAAATAAGACTGAAAAAGGAAAACTAATGAGGAGTCCCAAATGCACAGTTCATGTATGTAGGAGAAAGCAGAACCCAAAATCCGTGCTTCATATAGATGAAAAAGCCACAGGAACTGTAAGGGAAAAGGTGATGATCCTTCACATAAGATAAATCCTGCTCCACACCCAGGTGAGAGTAAGTAATCCTGCTTACCAGCTTCCCGTGACCACTATAAAATGGTCTCACCAAACACAGGGAAATAGGTCTCCCCAGAAACCTTTGGTAATGGCCGGGATCTCCGCTTTGCATATGGAACTCAAAGATGAAAGATAAAAAGAAATGCTCCCATAGTGCAGTACTTTAAAAATCCAAATTTAATGGTATAAAACAGTTGCACTTACAAGATGGAATCACCAAAACAGCATGTGTCTGTACTAGGACCGCGGCGTCCCTACACGCTTCACTCCACTTCCTGCTTTGCTTGTTTGTCAACCTCCTGGGAGGTGTAACGTGATGACATCTCGATCATAGGCCCCCTACGCGTTTCGTCATTAAAAGGACATTATCTGGGAATTGGCCAGGTGAGTGTGTCATCACGCATATCGGTTATATAGCCTGCGGCGCCATCTTAACTGCTGGCTGCTGGACAATAGACAACACTAACTAGAGGCCGGCGGCGCCATTACAACTACTGGCTGCTCATTCAGTCAATGAAAAACAAAAAACAGAGAAGCAGGAGAGCCGCGTATAGGACACAGAACACTGCAATCTAGTGGCAGAAATACAAAATGACCAAATGGAATTAGTATCAGTTAGCAAAGTCAGGAAGGAAGCAAAGAACATTGCATGAACACCGCAGGTAATAATATCAATAAAATTAACATAAAAACATTGTCCAATAATCTCAGTCTCCATCGGCCTAATATCAAAAGGGACATGAATTCCCATAATAGAAAATATCAAAAAATAAATAAAAATGCAAAGTTAATGAAAACTATTATTTTTTTTTTTTATAATAAAAGCCAAAACATTTCTTTCTTAAGCATTGTTTATAAAGCAATTAATGTCCCAACTGGCATTCAAACCGAACGGCACGTTCATATCAAATATCCACTGGGTTTCCCGAAATTGACCTAACCATATTGGTCCCTCTCCAATGGGGTGATACCTTATCTAGTGCGATAAAAAGGGTACCTTTAATGTTCCTATCATGATAATTCGCATATTGTCTAGATAAGTTGTGTTTTCTGAAACTACATTTGATATTTGCCACATGCTCATATAAGCCCCCTTGGTGCGTCCAATATATTGCTTAGAGCATGGACACTGAATCATGTACATCTTATGCAGCCAATTTTTGCAGCCATTAGTTACAGCAACTCCTTCCTTTTAAGGGATATGACACAAGTTATTAACCTTTTACAGGAACAGGAGTGGAGAGATGGCTCTATATTGGCGACGGCCGAAGTAGCATCGCTCTACACAATTATATCTCAGCAACAAGGTCTAGAGGCGTTTAAATTTTACTTTGATCAAGACCATTCTTTACCATAGACTCAAAAGGATTTCATTATTGAACTTCTGGTTTTCGCAACAGGACACAATTATTTTTGGTTTGTGGTGTGGCTATGGGCGCCTAGCTTAGCCAATTTATTTATGGCCTATTGGGAAAAAGAGGTAATTGATACTAACTCCCCGAGAGAGTTACGCCTCTGGAGCAGGTACATTGATGATGTCCTCCTTCTTTGGGAAGGCGATCCATCCTCTCTCTCGAGATGTTCTTTGCCAAACTCAATCGGAACGATAGGGGTATCTCCTTGTAGTATGAGATGAGCTGTTCACAGATCCATTTCCTTGATCTTAACATTACTGTCAGAGACGACCATCCAATCACATATTTTATTTTAGGAGACTGATCGTAATGCCTATATTCCCCTATCTAGCTGCCATCATGCTTCATGGCTAAATGCAGTCCCCAAGGGTCAATTCCAGCGAATTAGGTGAAACTGCACAGATATCTCAGATTATCACCAGCAAGCACAAGTTCTGAGAACAAGGTTCCTTGAAAAGGGTCGCTTGGAGAGGGATATTGATAATACAATTGAGCCAAATCCAATAACACAAAGTTTTCCTTCTTGTTGTTGATAAAGTAAGTAAGTAGTACTTTCTTCACATGAGTTCTGTGGAGCTCCAGAGTAGCTGAAAAGATGGGGATATCGTCTCAGTAAACAATGACAAAGTGGTCTAGATATTCTCGAAAGATGTCGTTTACAAGATGCAGGAACGTGGCTGGTGCATTACAGAGTCCAAACGACATTACTAGATACTTGTTTTCCATTCGTCTCCCTCCCAAATGCAGACAAGATTGTAGGTGCCTTGCAGATCTAGTTTGATGAAAATCCGAGCTGTACAAAATCTTTGAAAGAGTTCGGGAAGTGGGTAGCATTTTTTATAGTAATTTTATTGAGCTCCCTGTAGTCCACACATAGTCTTAGTGTTTTATCCTTCTTTTCAACAAAGAATATGCCCGCACCAACAGAAGAGGAGGAAGGGCGGATGAACCCCTTTTCCAGATTTTCCTCAATGTATTGCCGTAACCTCTCGAGCTCCATTTCAGAAAGTGGAAATATGCAGCCAAAGGGGATCTCAGAACCCGGAAGCAGCTTGATTGGGCATTCATAAGGTCGGTGAGGTGGGAGGACATCATCCCCTTTCTTGTCGAAAATATCCAGGAATGCCTGGTAAACTGATGGTATATCCTGATGGGTGCTGGTCATTGGTTGAACAGTCAGGCAGCTCGTGAAATTTCTGGATTCATGGACAAAATAGTGCTGCAGGCAGTAAGAAGAGGTGAAGAGAACTTCTTTGTTGCCCCAATTGATTTGTGGGTTGTGTGCCTGCAGCCATGGGGTTCCCAAGATGACCGGTGAACATTGGTGAACACAAAACATCAAAAAGTATTCCAGGTGGCCGGCATCAGTTGAAGTAAGGAAGGGTACAGTCTCTTGTGTAACAGGCCCTGAACTGGGCATGGAGCCATCGGCTAGGTGTACTTTCAGTTTATGCTCCTTGTGGTAGAGGGGAATGCAGAGTTTCTTTGCCAGAGCCAAGTCCAGAAAACAGCTACATGCCCCAGAGTCAATTATTGCCAGCAGCCAGACCTCCTCTTCTGCCACCTGCAATGAGATAGGGAGGACAAGATGAGATGCGGAAGCCTCAGAGACTTGGAAGTATATTGGTATAGAGGCCACAATAGAGGCATAGATTGGCTTGCCGCTGTCAAAGTTTTTCATCAGGAGTCAGATCTGGATGAACAAGCCAATATGCATGTGTTCAGCCTCAGGCATGGTTGTGGTAGGAGGTACAGATGCTGGTGAGGAGGAGACCTTGGGCATCATCCTGGTGGGCCTGAAGATTTGGGATCGTTCGCAGGCGTCTGTCAAGTTGTATAGCCAATTGAATGAGACTCTCTAGTGAGGCGTGAGTCTCTACTCTGGCCAACTCATCTTTGAGAGCTTCGGAAAGTCCCAACCGGTACTAATACTTCAAGGCTGCATGATTCCACCCTATGTCGGCGGACCATTTGTGGAACTCCACAATGTGGTCCTCCACTGGACGCTGACCCTGCTGCGATGAATGGAGAGCAGCTTCCACATACGACAATCCACTGAGGATTGTCGTATAATTGTGCCGTGGCTTCAAAGAATGAGTCTACTGCATTAATGATAGGACTCTTCTGTTCCAACAAGTTGTGGGCCCAAGCCTGGGGTTCATCCGAGAGTAACAAGATAATGAACCCTACTTTTATAGTCTATATAGAGAAAGTCCTTGGTTGTAGAGCCAAATACAGCAGGCAGGCATTTTTGAAGTCTCTAAATTTTTTCCGATCTTCGGAAAACCGTTCAGGAATTGGCACCCGCGGCTCTGGTAGAGGGACTACCACGGTGTAAGTATATGGTTGAGTTCTGGAGCTGGAGTCGCAGAAGTGGAGCTGGTAGAGGATGGACCATGATCTGTAGATGCTGGTGTCACTGACAAGTGTTGTAGGCGACCATCCAGCTGGAAGTAGCCTTCCTGTAGTCTCTGTAATACCTGGGTGAGGGCAGTGACCTGTTGGCACAGAACCTCCATAGGGGAAGCACCTCCACTGGCCTCTGACATAATGGCTGGATTATACTGTCAGAAGTCTAGTTGGAGGCCAAGGTGCTGAGAGGGTTCCCCTTGTGGCTAAGTGCAGCACAACCCTGAAGGTGGAACAGGGAATGCGGTGCACAGTTTGCCAGTGGCCGTGGCTTGACGACTTGATCACTGGAACAAGCGGGATGCACTGTATAGCAGGTGTGCTTGGAAGGTTACAGACGTAGCATGTGGCTAGGTAGTCCGGAAGGAGAATCAGAAGCCAGGCCAGGGGTCATACACTGGAAGATCAGTCAATAGCAGATTCAGGGTTCAGGCAGCAGTACAGAAACAAGGGTTATTCACAGTAAGACAGGTAGAAGCAGAGTCAGTGAGCCAAGCCAGGATCAAGCAGTGAAGCAGACAGAAGCAGGTCACATTACAAGCCAGGGGTCAAACCAGGAGATCAGGATAAGCGGGTAAAGGAAGTCGGGTTGGTAAGGGGAAGTCCAAGATCACAATACAGAAGCACAGGGAACACTGGGAGCTGACGATAATCCAGCAATTCAGGAATCCCCGCAGCAGGTTTATATAGGCCAGTGAGCGCCAACATCTGTCACAAAATGCGCATGCACACCACCTGTTTGCGCCGTTGCGTATCTGTGTGCACCAATGCACCGGGAAGTTTGCCTAGTGATGCCATGATGAGTATTGGTGACATTGCCAGTCATGTGGCCATTTCCCTGACAATGATGATCATTAGCAGTCTATTTGTTGATGATTATATAGAGGTACAGAATACAATTGATTTAATTAATGTGAACTCTGGGAGTCACTAATCAGTATTTGCATATAAACCTTGAGATGCAAACAAAATCCATAATCTCTGGATCAAACCATGAGCATTCTCAGTATTGGGTACCCATTATTTAAATTGGCAACATGGTTTTTCACAGGGGAATTCCAGAAGAAAATGAAATATAAAAATAATCTCCTCCTTGTACAAATAGCTCACATACTTCATGATTAATCCTCCTATACTTACCTGAGGAATTCTAAGTCCCACACCGCTGTCTTTCCCTGATGGACCTCTACAGACACTTTCAGACAGGGGATCACTCTGCCCAACAATGTTGGGCACATATCTGCTGCTGGGTGTGACTGTAATAGGGTGACAATCTAGCGCTAACTGGAAGGGACATTAACTGACTATCTGACACTGATGTCGATAGTGACACTAATACAGTGATCAGTGATAATACTGTACACTACACTAATGGCACTGGCTGGGAAGGGGTTAACATCAATGGGCAATGAAGGGGTTATCTGTGTGCCCAACAAATGTAATGTGTGTAATGTGGGCTGGTTTTACTAACAGATCTGTCTGCTTTTTCTCCCTGAACTCAGAGTGGATTTCAGGTAAAAGAAACAGACTGATCACTGTCTGTGTACAGAGTTCTGTGTGTTTGTCAACACAGGACTCTGTGCTGTGATTGACCACAGCCAATCAGCAGGTTTCAGCTGAAATCTGCTGATGAACTTGTGCTGTGTCCAATCACAGGGGGTAAATGGGTATGTAGCGGCGCCTGGCCGTGCTGCCCCCTCGCAGTATATCTACTCTGAGTGGGTGGCAAGCGGTTAAACAATAATATTCTTGTGTAGATTCAAACAGTAAACATGCTGCACTGTTTTTTAGTGAAAAATATTACTCAATATTGTGTTTTCTTTTTTTACAGCAGTCATATGACCGCTATTCTGTTTTCAGTCTATACTGTAGGTGCATCAAGGCCGTAGGCAGGGGTCTATCTTTTTACTAGGGTACAATAGCAATGAATATAATTTCTGGAATTTTTAAATGTGTGAAGAAGAAAAGTCTCAGGATGCCTTACATGATGATATTCTGAAAAAAATTTGGCCTTTTAGGTCCAAACCAATTATATTTGGTGTCTGTTCCTCTAGAGGTAGATAAGGCTGGTACATTCTTTTAACACTGTTTTATACAAAAGGTTTTGGTGCATTTTTTATACATGGTATGGCATATTGTTTCTTGCTAAACCTGAATGTGGTTCACAAGACAAAACAACTCGGGGGCCTCCATCATACACCAACAATAGACCAACATCTAATAACACTGGAAAAATGACACATTGTTCCCATTGCTTCTGTTTCCCAGCTCAATGCTGATCACAGGCTCCCTTCCTCTTTGATCAAGATAAAAAAAGGTATGTGGATATGCTTGCTCATAATTATTTCATGTGCCTTGAGGGATGCTTTATGGGATTTTTAATATACATGTAAAGATGAAAAAAATACACAACACAGAAGCCTCTGCAATTCCAGAATCAGTCCTTATAAATTGCCTTATTAAAATCTTAGTAGGAATTCAGCTCCCCACTGGATGTTGTACAGATTTGGGGAAACATCAGATCAATTTTTTATATAGAGTACGTGTTCTATAAAATGAGTTTTAGAATTATTAATAATTTAACAAAACTTTAATATATTGCAGCTCAGCAGTCCCTACATGTGGTGCCTGCATTCATTTTCTTTTTTTCCCCAAGCTTTTTTCCCTCTAATTTTACCTGGGGATCCTGACAGTAACACACTCTCTGTCCTAAGGCGACAAGACTCACACACTGTACTGTATAGAGTGTATGGAGGCCTGTCACCCTAAGCCTTTACTAATATTCACAACATAGGTGAAGTGTTGTAAAGTCCACAAGGCTGAGCTGGACAGGGCCGATAACACTGTTTCAGATTTCAATGCAGCCCACATGCAGAAAGCTAAGTTAGTTAGGAACTCACTTAATTTATAGCAGGATAAATAGGTATTTTTTCACACTTATCAAACAGATACAGCAAAATGCTTTAAATGGTATATTTAATAAGAGAGCAAAGAAGAGAAGTACCTTGTTAGGGTTTACACGTTCATATTTTACTTATTTTCCTTAAAATGGCACAGCGTCTAAAGCAGAACTCCAGCCAAAAATGACAAAATAAAATGAATAACCCTTTAAAAAATTAAATAAGAAAACCATCTGCTGGAGAATTCTGGACATGGCTTTGAACAGACTACAGGCCTGACAGTGATTATGATCTTGTTCCCCTCAGCTAGATAAAGGGTTACAAAATGTGGGAGAAGTGCCAGCTGTTTATGGTATTGTGCATTAGAAACGCTAGATTGTCCCATGTCCAGTCAACGTGTTCTAGGCGAGAGACTCTGGGTTACCTTGCTCTAAGGTGAGCTTGTTATGGCTAAATAATGAGAGTGCCTTCTAGAAATATACAGTGTTGCATATGTAGGAATGGTTGGTATTAGTGAGGGGTATGTCATATTTTTAACAGCTTTTTGCATACATGATGAAAATAGCATACATATATTGTGAAATGTAACTAATTTAGCACTTTCTTCTGTGCTGCTAAAGTGACACATATGTGTACAATAAATTTGGATTATATTTTTACCACATAGGAAAGTGCTCTGGAGTTTTCAAAAACAGATGGTGGAGAATGCGGGCACCAATATGTCACTTCATCTACTCAACCAAGATGGCTGGGCTCTGGAGGATGGAACAAGACACTGGTGCTATAGGTAAGAGTTAATTACCTAAGTCTCTCCACTCTTGCTGAGTCTTTCTGAGACCTGGCAGTATTGTTTGACAGGTGACTCAATCTCTCTTGGGCAGTGATATATTCTGTGTGTCTGTAACTGGATGCAGCCTGGCGCTGTTTGCTTTGTTTTGAAGCTAATTCTGTGTGTGGATGCTGCTGTATTAATGTAAACCAATGTCCCACTAACTGTACAAATTGACTTTCAGAGTATATGGATTGGGGATTGTTTGTTGACAGAGCACTTGGATACCTTGTCATTGGGAGACATTAATATAGAGCTGTTTTTGAGATTGATATCCATGCTGGCAATTGAGGTGGTGATGAAAAAGGGTTAATATGAATCTCAACCGTATTCTTGACCCTTGAGAGGGAGGGAAGGATGTTCAGTGTGCCAAGCAAACCTGTAGATTGCAGTTACCTGTCAGGGTTGCGATCTAACAAAAGTCTTGTTGGTTGAGAGTGTGCACACACACAGTCATACATAGAGACATAAAGAAATGTTTGGGCACTGCATAGCCTGCAAACATGGGGGAAAAAAGCAAGTTCTATCCTGGCAGCTTCTGAGTGTGAGAGCCCCAGGTATGGGTCAGCCCCTCTCCCTTGGAATTGCAGTGCAAGGACAAAACTGCTGGGAATAAGCCGCAGGATTGAGGTCCAAGTGATGTAGCAGACTCATGTCATCTCAAACCCATGTCATCCTGTGTATTCTCCTCCTTATGGGCCAGATTATAGCAAAGTGTGTATATTTTATACAGCACTGAGAAAGAAAGTGAGTTAGAGAATTATGCCCCGTACACACGGTCGGATTTTCCAATGGAAAATGTGTGATAGGACCTTCTTGTCGGAAATTCCGACCGTGTGTAGGCTCCATCACACATTTTCCATTGGATTTTCCGACACACAAAGTTTGAGAGCTTGCTATAAAATTTTCCGACAACAAAATCCGTTGTCGGAATTTCCGATCGTGTGTACACAAATCCGATGCACAAAGTGCCGCGCATGCTCAGAATAAATAAAGAGATGAAAGCTATTGGCTACTGCCCCGTTTATAGTCCAGACGTACCTGTTTTACGTCACTGCGTTCAGAACAATCGGATTTTCCGACAACTTTGTGTGACCGTGTGTATGCAAGGCAAGTTTGAGCCAACTTCCGTCGGAAAAAATCCTAGGATTTTGTTCTCGGAATGTCCGATCAATGTCCGACCGTGTGTACGGGGCATGAGAGTGGAAAGGTAATCTTATTTTTTTATGTTTAAAATAGTTCTTTTAAAAATGGCAAGGATTGTGAGAAGTGTACATTGTACATATTTATTCTGAACAAGTAGAGTTTGTTGGTATTGAAGAAGACAAACTTCTGTTGAGTTGTGTGAAAAGTCTGTGATGTGTCTCACTATTCTGACAGCCCTCTCAAAGCTCCCTTCAGGATAACGAGTGTATACTGTACACTGCAATGTGAACATACTGTTGTGTGTTTCTTTTAAATAGTTACTGTAACCTTCTTGTTGTTATCTTAAAGAGAAAATTGTGAGGATGAGTCGGGTTAATTAATGTGATGTTAAAAACAATATTGTTTAATAATGAGAAATAATGTTGTATTGCTCAATTCTACCATGGTGTGGTGAATATTTTTATGGGACAGAGAGATGTTAAAATAAAGGTGTAAAATCCATATACCACTAAATGTGTAGGAGCTCATTAAACATCTTTTGGTAATCAAAAATGCACCTAAAAGTGTAAAGGTTCTATGAAATCTGTTCTTAAAGTGATTGCAAAAATCTTTTTTTTTTATAATAAACATTTATACTTACTTGCTCTGTGCTATGAATTTGCACAGAGCAGTCCCAATCCTCTTCTTCTGGGGTCCCCCACCGGCGCTCCTAGCTCCACCACTTTGTCGAAGAAGGTTTTTTAACTTAAAACAGAGAATGCATTAAGGTAAAAACCTTACGCCTTTAGAACCACATTAAGTAATGTGTTTTCTTTATTTGTTTTTGCATCCAACCATTTGCTTCCAGAAGGAAAGCCGAATTCTTAGATGTTTGACAAGAAGTTCCAGAATCCTGTGTTTTTCTTGCACATTGCTTGCCATCTGAATTTTTCTACATCTCAGCTTTTCTTGCAATATGCAGCCTCAATTCAGGTACTTCTAGCACAACATTGGTGTCTGGTAATACAAGGTTAAGTCCATAAAGGACAACTTTGCTAAAACTAAAGTCCCGATTTCGGATGCGATTTTAGAGGCATCTGTGCGGGTTTATGCACAGATGTCAATGGAAATCGCACCCCGAAATCGCAAAAAGTAGTACAGAAACTACTTTTTGAAATCGGTGCGACGCTGCAAATGCAGCATCGCACCAATTAGGATGGTGCCATTGCCGACAATTGTCGCCGATTTGACATGTCAAATCCAATGTCAAATTGCACCAATGTGAACCAGGGCTAAAGTCCAACTCGAGATTTCGTACGAAAAGCCACTGCCTTCTTCCCCTTATCCCTCTGAACACCTCCCCACCCCTTTTTTATTAAAAATGTGGGCAAATGATGGGGCGGAGTTTACAACAAGAAGGGGGATATGCTTAATTTTGATTTGGAAGAAGTCAAAATGAAATGTATACCCTGCATACAGGATTCAATGGGCTCCAGGGAGGCACATGGACTCAAGGTACCTACACAAATTAGAGAACATTTGACCAGTCTGACCACTTAAGCTCAGACTGGGAAACAATCAAGCCTGCTGCTGTCTAATGGTTACAGGCTTCTTCATATAGGTACTTGCAAGGACTATAAAGTGCCTGCACTTCTGCACTACTGTTGAAATGTTTTAGGGCAAGTCAGATTCACTTTAAATAATTAATACAAAACTATGCAAAATGATCTCTGGCCAATATAGATAATTGTGTTTCAATCAGGTTTATAAATATAATTAATTGCAACACCTGTTTTATCGTGGAAAGAAAACAGAAAAATGAAAGAGAGACAAGCAGAGAATTATTTGCTCAGAAATAACACAACACTTTCATGCTGAAAATGAAAAACAATGTAATTTGCATATCCAATTGTGGGAAGAGGCCTATAATTTCACACAAGGCGCTGTTCTGCTGTCAAGCAAGATACAACTGAAACCATTGCTATATATAATATATACAGTAGTTATGCCTCTTAAACTCAAAAGAAAGGTCACTGAACCTTGTAAACGTTACAATAGGCAGTCATTTAGGAAACAATGAATGGTTTATTTTTATTTTTTTATTTATTTTTATAAAAATAAGACAGGCGTACGCTATGTCCATGCAATTGACATGAATGGGACTGCCTGCACTGAGATGCACGGATGACCTGTGCATTCCCTTGTGGACAAACACGGCCCTCACATGGGCATACTCTATGTCCATGCAAATGACATGAATGGGACTGCCTGCACAGGGATGCATGGAACACCTGTGCATATCCCTGTGTGGGCAAACATGGCCTTTTTTTTTTTTTATTCTACCTAGATATAAATACTGTAATGCATTTTTGCTTCCACAAATTATCTGGATTTTTTAAATTAATTGTGTGACTACTGCCAAACTTTTAAAAAATATTGTTCTTCCAAAAATATTTTTTTTTAGCAATCCTGCAGTTTACCTCTGTCCTTGCATGTTTTTCATAGCATCCCGATAAAGCATGAAGAAAACATAATAACCTACAGTCATATCATGTCTATTACCTGCTATTTCTTCCAAGGAGTTAGCCCTCATGTCCAGCAACACAGTACCATGCAGAATACAACTTCTCAATTCAAACAGACTGTGAAGAGACAGCGTGGCCACGTAGGGTTTGCTCCATCGCTCTCCACCATCTTCAACATCTTCTTCAAACTTCAACCACCTAACAAATGAAGGCATATACACATTTGAGTCCAGTGCCAAACTCTTCTATGAACCAATATATATATATATGTATATATATATATATATATATATATATATATATATATATATATATATATATATATATATATATATATATATTTATTTATGTATTTTTTTAAACATAAGAACATTTTTAAAAAATAGAACATTTGGTATAAATATATGTAACAAGAATCCATTTCAAGGTAAGAAGTAATTATTCTAAAGTCAGGCTTTTATGCCAAATGGTTAGCATAAAGAAGAGCAAAGCAAGAATTTGTATTACATTCTTGAATATAACTGAATACATTACATTCTTGCAATACTGAATACATTTTATTTGTGAATACAATTTAATACATTAAATTCTTGGATACAGCAGAACACATTTTATTCCTAAACACAATTCAATACTTTACATTCTTCTGTAGCTGGGTGCCCGCCAGCTCTGTGAGTGTGTGTCCACTGCCCATTCACACTACCCCCCCCCCCATGTTGCTGGTCAAGAGGAGCGCTGGGCTATGTGCACTTCAGCGGGCCTCTCTCCTCTCACTTCCCTCCCGCCACTGCATAGGGAAACAGAGTGGTTCTGTGTGAAAATCACCCTCTTCTGAATGGAGGCTAATGGCTGCAGAACTACAGGCCCAGAATTCCCTGCATACAGAGGAGGAGAAATAAAGAGTTTTCCTGGGCAAATTACCAGAGATTGGGAAAAAACAGCATGGGGAGTCAACTAGTGTAGACCTGATGCAGGGGTTTGCGCAGGACACAATGTAGACAATGTGGGGATACCAAAATGGGTGGACCTGTGCTGTGCTGGCCTACACTGAGGACAGGGCCTGTGAGGACCAGAGTGAGAGATTGAGGCACAGAGAGAGCTTTTGTGCCTTGGAACCCGAGTAAGGGAGACTGGTTGCTGTGTCTGCCCACCTCAGTGAGGATCTGATCTGTGGAGCCAATAATGAGGACTGAGACTGCTGGGCTGACTGACCACCAAGCGTATGGGACTGAACCTGCTGCATGCCAGGATTGGTGAGCGGAGCTACAGAGTTTAATCTCTTACCCTTAGCCTACAGTTAATGCAATAGAGAGAGATCCTTACCTAATAGCTCATTAGCCATCTTTTGTGGACAGCATTAAAGAGAGAGCTAAATGTGCATCACTTTACAGAAGGGTCCCAATGACAGCTGATTAACTTCGACAGATAGGCGCCAGGTACTTTAGACATCTCCAGGGTTACCACTTTGCTAGTAATGCATACACTCACCCGCTATTTGGGGTGTATGCATAGAGTGCACCCAGGAACATTGCTTGAGCAGCTATTGCTAAAATTTACAGTGAGGTTTATTTTGTGTCATTAATGCTTTAATGGTTGATGCTATTCTTACTAATGCTGTGTGGAACAGTGTAATGAGGCTAAACCTTTTTGTGGACCAAGTAAATGACCATAGGTAAGTCTAACCTGCCTATCAGTTAATCTAACTTATTATGCTGTCCTGTTTATTTGTCCTATACACTGCAAATTAGACTCAGAGGAACTATCATCAACCTTTCTAGGAGTTGCAGGTTTACAGAAAACAGCGGAATGGCATTATGGAGCAGTATTGGACAAATGTCAACACTATATCGAAACACAGGGAACCCATACTGGCCCCTTAATCTGAATTAGTGTAATTGTTCACAATATCCCATGCTCCCTGCAAACTAGTAAATATGAATATAACAGTTTTAGAAATACAGTTCAACGTTCGCTTTCTGTGGAATGTTTGGTACCACTTACCTGGCCATTTCCCGCCACTCAGCATCATCGCCTTCTCGCAAACAGATTTCGTCCAGCTCTGTAAATAGGTCATGTGGAATGTGTTCTTCATCGTCATCTTCTGTTCCCAGGATAAATTGAACCCTCTGAGATGGAGTGTCTGCAATTACAAGACACCATCAGCCTCTGTAATGTAAGGCATGGAGGCTTTAAACAGGATGTTCTTGAAGTAGAAGTCAGTTCAAACCTAACTAAGCCAGGCCAATTCTGGCATTGCTCTCCTACATGTAAAAATCATAATTTTTTTGCTAGAAAATTACTCATAACCCCCAAACATTATATATATATATTTTAGCAGAGACCCTAGAGAATAAAATAGTGATCATTGCAATTTGTTATGTCACACTGTATTTACAAAGCAATGTTTCAAATGCAATTTTGGGAAAAAATACACTTTAACTAATTAAGAAGCAACAAAACACAATATTTACCCCAATTGTTTTGTATAATGTGAAAGATGATGTTACCCTGAGCAAATAGATACCAAATATGTCACACTTTAAAAGTGCACACACTTGTGGAATGGCGCCAACCTTCGGTACTTAAAAATCTCCATAAGCTACGCTTTGAAAAGCTTTACAGGTTACCAGTTTAGAGTTACAGAGGAATTCTTGTGCTAGAATTATTGCTCTCGCACTAAGGTTTGCGGCAATACCTCACATGTGTAGTGTGAACACCATTTACATATGTCGGCAGAACTTACAAATGTGTTCACTTCTGAGTGCGAGGACTACACTGTCCCTTGAATTTTTTTTTTCATCACTTTTATTCCTATTACATGAAATGAAAACATCCCTTGTAATAGAAATAAGGCATGACAGTTCCTCTTTATGGAGACACCTGGGGTCAATAAGACCCCAGATATCTCCTCTACCATGGAAAACATGAGATAAAAAGAATAAAAATCAATCTCTGCTTTCCAGGAAAAAAATTTGGCAGTGTTTATATCTGCCAGAGCTGGAAGTCGTGATGTCACCCTGGGCCTCCCAGGGTCATAGAGATGGCTGGGGACCATCCAGTCCATGGGCAGCTCTATGGTAATCCAGCGCCACAGCCAGATTGGTATTCCAGCTTCCCGATCGCACAGAAAAGCCAAAAAAGGCACCGGAGGGCAGTAGGGGTAAACGTCCCCTTCCGTTGCCTGTAAAGGCAATCCAGCAGTTGAATAGCTGCTAGGATGGCTTTTACATTAGAGGGAATTGCCAGCTGAAAACAAAGATATCTAAATAATGCCTGTAGCTGCAGACATCATTCAGATATCACCACTTCAACCTAAGGACGTCATATGACATCCTAAGGGCGGGAAGTGGTTAAAACTGCTCCCACCCCTATTCTAAGCCCTATACTAACTACCCTGCAAAGGAAAGATGCTTCTATTTACCTGGGGTGCTCCAGTTCGGTCACGTGATCTCCCCAGCAGATAGCTTCAGGGGAGAGGAGAAAGCAATGGCAATGGTTGCAGAGCCTGGGTGGTGACATCACCCATAAGTTTACTATGGGGCATCCATTGTCTACTGTCCCTCCTCTAAAGCCGTCACTGGGAGCCAATCATGTGACTGGACTGGAGCACCTTTAGATTGGGTAAGTATCTTTCTTTTACAAGGTAGTTAGTATAGGACTTAGAATGGGGGTGGGAGCAGGTTTAGGCTTAGTTTTTGAACAGACTTCCACTTAAACTAAAGATATCCATAGCCATTTAAACAATAGTATAGGACCTAATCTCTAAATAATTAAAAACGAATACAATCAGTATTTTCTGGATTATTGAACCTGAAACCAATGTGGAATCAAGTCAATGCATCAGATGGCATGTGAGTAGCATTGGTAGTATCCATACCTTTATTTCCATGTTCTGATTGCACAAAAACAGCTTGGTGTGACATTTTTATATAAGTACAGTGCCTTAAAAAAGTATTCACACCCCTTGAAATTTTCCAAACTTTTTCATGTTATAACCAAAAACGTAAATGTATTTTATTGGGATTTTATGTGATAGACCATCACAAAGTGGCACATAATTGTGAAGTCAAAGGAAAATAATAAATTGTTTTCAACATTTTTAAAAAATAAATATCTGAAAAGTGTGGCGTGCATATGTATTCAGCCCCCTTTACTCTGATACCCCTAACTAAAATCAAGCGGAATCAACTGCATTCAGAAGCCACCTAATTAGTAAATAGAGTTCACCTGTGTGTAATTTAATCTCAGTATAAATACAGCTGTTCTGTGAAGCCCTCAGAGGTTTATCAGAGAACCTTAGTGAACAAACAAAATTATGAAGGCCAAGAAAAACACCAGACAGGTCAGGGATAAAGTTGTGGAGAAGTTTAAAGCAGGGTTAGGTTATAAAAAAAATTTCCAAGCTTTGAACATCTCACAGAGCACTGTTCAATCCATCATCAGAACATGGAAAGAGTATGGCACAACTGCAAACATACCAGGACATGGCCGTCCACCTAAACTGACAGGCCTGGCAAGGAGAGCATTCATCAGAGAAGCAGCCAAGAGGCCCATGGTAACTCTGGAGGACCTGCAGAGATCCACAGCTCAAGTGGGAGAATCTGTCCACAGGACAACTATTAGTCGTGCACGCGACAAATCTGGCCTTTATTGAAGAGTGGCAAGAAGAAAGCCCTTGTTGAAAGAAAGCCATACGAAGTCCCATTTGCAGTTTGCAAGAAGCCATGTGGGGGGACACAACAAACATGTGGAAGAAGGTGCTCTGGTCAGATGAGAGCAAAATTTAACTTTTTGGCCTGAAAGCCAAACGCTATGTGCGGTATATACAGTCAGGTCCATAAATATTGGGACATTGACACAATTCTAATCTTGGATTTAAAATGAAACGAACAAGATGTGCTTTAACTGCAGACGTTCAGCTTTAATTTGAAGGTATTTACATCCAAATCAGGTGAACGGTGTAGGAATTACAACAGTTTGTATATGTGCCTCCCACTTTTTAAGGGACCAAAAGTAATGGGACAATTGGCTGCTCAGCTGTTCCATGGCCAGGTGTGTGTTATTCCCTCATTATCCCATTTACAAGGAGCAGATAAAAGGTCCAGAGTTCATTTCAAGTGTGCTATTTGCATTTGGAATCTGTTGCTGTCAACTCTCAATTTGAGATCCAAAGAGCTGTCACTATCAGTGAAGCAAGCCATCATTAGGCTGAAAAAACAAAACAAACCCATCAGAGAGATAGCAAAAACATTAGGTGTAGCCAAATCAACTGCTTGGAACATCCTTAAAAAGAAAGAATGCACCGGTGAGCTCAGCAACACCAAAAGACCCGGAAGACCACGGAAAACATCTGAATTCTTTCCCTGGTGAAGAAAACACCCTTCACAACAGTTGGCCAGATCAAGAACACTCTCCAGGAGGTAGGTGTATGTGTGTTAAAGTCAACAATCAAGAGAAGACTTCACCAGAGTGAATACAAAGGGTTCACCACAAGATGTAAACCATTGGTGAGCCTCAAAAACAGGAAGGCCATATTAGAGTTTGCCAAACAACATCTAAAAAAGCCTTCACAGTTCTGGAACAACATCCTATGGACAAATGAGACCAAGATCAACTTGTACCAGCATCTGGTGATGTCTATGTGTTCCAGACTTCAGGCTGTAATTGACTGCAAAGGATTTGCAACCAAGTATTGAAAAGTGAAAGTTTAATGGATGATTGTTAATCTGTCCCATTACTTTTGGTCCCTTAAAAAGTGTGAGGCACATATACAAAACTGTTGTAATTCCTACACCGTTCACCTGATTTGGATGTAAATACCTTCATATTAAAGCTAAAAGTCTCCAGTTAAAGCACATCTTGTTTGTTTAATTTCAAATCCATTGTGATGGTGTATAGAGCCAAAAAAATTTGAATTGTGTCGATGTCCCAATATTTATGGGCCTGACTGTATATTCTGAGTGCAGACCTTGATCAATGCACTGTAACAAACTCAATCAATGTGCTAGAGAGATAGAAAAAGCCAGCAAGAAAAGATTTTCTACTTCTGGTAAGGATCAATCATTTACCAGATTAAAAAAAAGGATTTATTACTAATATATAATGAAGTTCATTATCAAAGGATAGTGCTTGGAGGAAAATTTCCTTGATTAAAGTATTACACAATATATATATATATATATATATATATATATATCTATCTATCTATCTCATTTACTAGTACAGGCGGTCCCCGGGTTACAAACAAGAATGGGTCTGTAGGTTTGTTCTTAAGTTAAATCTGTTTGTAAGTCGGAACAGCCAAAAAAACTATTGTTAAGCTTTTTGGATAGCATAGGGAAGGGTTAACACCCCTGTAACATTTAATTTGCTGTCTATGCCCCTGTTCAGAAGATTTCACCTCACTTTCTGTCCCAATGACAATTGGATTTTGAAAATTTTGGGTTGTTGTGGAAACAAGCCTTGGTGATAAAGCATCAGTGGAGGTACCTTGTTCCCATAATAACTCTTACAGGAGTGAATTTCCCTTCCTAGGGGTAGATTTCCTCTCACTTCCTGTTGTCTCCCTCCGTTTGTAAGTAGGAGTCATTTGTAAGTTGGATGTTTTGTAACTAGGGGACCGCCTGTACTGGGGAATTTTGGCATATGCTAATTAATGAAGAAGATTCTTTAATTTGTCAGCTTAAGGTTGTGCAGCATCATTTAGGAGAGACACAACAAGTGAAAAGTTTTACCGTATGTAGGAGATTCCCGTCCATCTTCCAAACCTGAGTCCCGTTCCTTGTCCTTTTTTTGGTGCTTGTGTCCGCGATGTCGGTGACTGTGACGGCGATGGCTTTTCCTGCCACCAAGTGGTACATGAACTCCAATAAATAATGTCCGATGGCCTACAGAAATAAAACAAGATGTTACAATTTATTGGAAAGTAAGAAAAAAAACAATTACTGTAGTTTTCTACAAGGTTTTCATACAGAATATGCAAAAATAAATAAACAGATAAATGTGTTTTAGTTTCTTATAAACAATACCCCCTGCTTTTTATTTGTCTATCACTTATGAAGTTATTTTAGCCAGGTTTATAAGACATCGCACATTGCTCCCACATGTCCCCACCTTAAGGTTGCATTCACACCTGAGCAATTGATTTTCAGTTTTTTTTTAGGTGTTTTTATTAGAGCAATTTTTAGCATATTTGCACATTAAGGCTCCATTCACACTAGCATAAAAAAAC
The DNA here is from genome assembly GCA_037952925.1 of Lithobates clamitans. Lineage (NCBI taxonomy): Eukaryota > Metazoa > Chordata > Amphibia > Anura > Ranidae > Lithobates > Lithobates clamitans. The sequence continues at coordinate 2,735,640 of JBBGZY010001335.1, read as the reverse complement.
TTTCTACAGGAGTTTTGTGTTCTGCCTGTAGAAGCAGCTCAATGTTATCCTATGTGTCCATGCACATTAGGATGATTACAGGCATATTTTGAGTTCAACATTTAGAGGCAGGAAAAAAAACCTTCTGGTTCGCATTTCTGATCACTGGCAGAAAGAACGTAAAACTCTCCTAAACTTGTCTAGACTTTGTATAAAAAATGCTCCATATGAGCGTTTTTTACTCCCAAGAGAACAGACGATTTTGTAAGCCCAGTGTGCATGGGGCCTAAGGCTTCATGCACTCTGGTATTAAAAAACACTGCTTTTATAGGCATTTGATTTTTTTTTTAGCCTGTAAACACATCCCTAGGTTAGCTTATGCGTCCATGCATTCATAGGCTTTAACAAGCATATTAGAAGAGGAGCGTTTGCAGACTGAAAAGAAAAACCATCATCAGTGCATTAGGGAGAGGAGCTTTTGGGCAGAAAAAATGCAGGATGCACCTAAACACGTCTAAACTCTATATGTGTTTAGCAATTGCCCGTTTATTCATTCTTTCTATTTGCCAGAATAAATGAATAGTCTGGCCAATGGATTTGAAGAACGCTCAAGGACTTGATGTGCCTGAGTGCTTCCAAATATGCCTAAACATGTGCATTAAGATAAAAAAAAACTTCTGCCTTTACAACTCCTTTATTGCTAATGAGAGTTCGCTCTAAGCTCTTGAACACACTGATGAAGTGGGGATCGAGCGAGGTTGGGGGGACTGGTAGTAGAGGGTGTTGAAGAAAGCCTGAAAGACTCTCTATCTGGCAGTTAAGGAAGTGTTGGCTTTGTTTTGGGATTGGAACAAAGATATCTCTGCTCATCATAATAGGTGGAGGCAGGGTCTCTTTAGAGTGTCTCAGTTTTTGTTTGTACGTGTAGCACTAACTCTGAAGGAGCTGCTGTGATTCGCTGGTTCTTTCCCACAACAGTGCAGAGGCAGCCAGGCACACAGTAACAGTCCATTTACTCCAGGTCATTGAACAGTCCAGGGGTTTGTCTTTTTTCTATGTTATTGCTTGTAGAAACTTGGGAGGGGTTAGGGGTGATGTGAGATACTTCAAAATGCTTTAGCCCAATTCTGCAACTCTCTCTTTCTCTAAACAGCAGCAGCACAGTCTTTCACTTACAGCTGGGGACCATGAATTTGCAGAACGGATAGAGCTAGTCAGATTCACGGCTGAGGACCATGAAGTAGCTTTAGCACAGCTAGTCAGGTTCACGGCTGGGGACCACGAAGTAGCTTTAGCACAGCTAATCAGGTTCACGGCTGGGGACCACGAAGTAGCCTTAGCACAGCTAGTCAGGTTCACGGCTGGGGACCATGAAGTAGCTTTAGCACAGCTAATCAGGTTCACGGCTGGGACCACGAAGTAGCCTTAGCACAGCTAGTCAGGTTCACGGCTGGGGACCATGAAGTAGCTTTAGTACAGCTAGTCAGGTTCACGGCTGGGGACCATGAAGTAGCTTTAGTACAGCTAGTCAGGTTCACGGCTGGGGACCATGAAGTAGCTTTAGTACAGCTAGTCAGGTTCACGGCTGGGGACCACGAAATAGCCTTAGCACAGCTAGTCAGGTTCACGGCTGGGGACCATGAAGTAGCTTTAGCACAGCTAGTCAGGTTCACGGCTGGGGACCACAAAGTAGCCTTAGCACAGCTAGTCAGGTTCACGGCTGGGGACCATGAAGTAGTAGAGGCGCAGTACAGAAAGGCGGCTCGAATCACAGAATCTTGGAACAGGATCAGTCCATAGTTGCAGCCTCTTGTAGAGTAATCCAGCATCCAGTCCCAGGGCACCAGGGGCAAGCAGCACGACCTTCTCAGATTACTGATCCATCCCCTCAGGGGGAGAAGAGGCAATCTTCTCAGAGCTTCAAACTATTTAAAAACTCTCCCAGCCACCATCTGGGCAAACCCCCCCCAAGAATAGGCTGGGTACTGCTCAATATTTAGACTGGTTATTTAAATCCTCTCTCCCCAACCTCCCGAAATTTCTTCTAGAGGCAGAGGGAAGCAAACTCTCAGCCAGAATAAAGAATCATTGCTCTTCTGGCTACAGCAGGAGCCAAAAACGAAATTTGCCTAGCGGCCTAACTAGGAGGGTGCTACACATGAAATATCAATATATGAACTATCCACAAGCATGCATGCAAATACGTTTGCACACAACTATTTTTAGGCCAATCTCCCTTCCCCCACGCTCATAATATTTGTTATGCATCTGGCAGAAAAAAACATGTAGTAGAGCTCATTAATTGATCTAAATGGAGTGTGCAGAAGTGTACGACAAACATATTTCTTAGCACTTGACTGAAATTTACAAGGCTAATTTACATTTTTCTGTTTCCCTGAGGTACAGTATGATGATAAGAACGCTGAAAACCGTATAATGAACACTAGACATTTCTTCAAAGTTTTTTCTGTCACTCCTAGATTTTACTTGGTGCCAGATGTCAGCTTTGTAGAAACATTATGGAATACTTAGTATCCTATGTTCCTCCTCTGGGCTCACACCATCTATCCCAAAAATTTAAATAAAAAGTATTTGCATTCAATTTAACCATCCACTGTGTCAGATGAGAAATGTTCAGATCTTTAATATAAGAATACAAAATGTGTCACTGTGAAACAATTATTACATTTCCTAATGTAAAGTAAGTTAGCACAAATTGTGATTCACCCCCCAAAAATCAAATATCATTGTTCAGACCTTGCTTGTTATTATAGGTGTGCGCAGCCTATAACATTAGGGTGTGCACCCCAAAACTCAAACACACATGCCTTTCTCTGCAGCCTCAGCTGTACTGGACAGTGAATGAATGGGAAGTGCTGAGTGGCTTCTTGTTCATTCACAAACTGAAGCATAGTAAAAACAGTTTACTATGCTTCAGTTATGAATGATCACAGTCAGTGAGCGTGTTCACTGTGTTCATTTAGAAAAGGAACATATTGACATATTGATTAGCCCCTTCCCCCACACTCCATCCTGAAACATCCCCCTACAGCAGCCAGGGGGAGAGGAGGGTAGCCAGCAGCACTGCAGTGGGAGGGAGCGCAACACGGGGGGGGGGGGCATGTCCAGTAGGGGGAATCAGCACCGCACAGAGTGATTAGGGTGTGCCCTGGCACACCCCCTGCACACACCTATGCTTGTTACCATGAGGCAACCGTCCTTCTCTGTATTCCAGCATTCTGTAGGTTACTGTATTTAAGTGTAGATGAACTAAACTCAATAGAAAAATATAATAATAATCAATAAAAATATAAATATCTCCCTATGAGCAAAATGGTATTTAGGAAAACTGTAAAGACCTTAGTAATAGCTCACTAAGTTATCTAATGGTCATTCTTTACAATATCAAATTTAAAAAAATGCAGTAAAGGTAAGGTTGTACTTTAAATATACAAAAAACATAAATATATGTATTTTTTTTTTTGTATTAAGCTTCATGCACACTGGACATGTTTAACACTGCTGTTAGGCGCATCTGGCATTTACTTATTTCTGCCTCCAAATGCACCTGCATGTTTGCGTATGTGCGCATGCACACATAGGCGTTTAGAGGCAGAAAAAAAAAAAAACACTACCAGCTTGTCCAGGAGCAGCAGCGTTTTGGTAAAAAAAAAAAACAGGTGTGTAAACACTTTTAAACCCAAGTTAACGCTAGACGCATCAAGCGCTTGAGTGTTAATTCATTTCAGTGGGTAGAATAAATTATTATTCTGGCCAATGAAATCAGTTAACGCCCAAGCACATTTACAAGCATCAAGTGTTTTTTTTCTGGGAAAAGATGGGCAAACAGCCTGTGTACATGGGGCTTTATTTCTAATCGCTATGCTTAGACCCCTTTCACACTGGGGCGGTTTGCAGGCGTTATTGCGCTAAAAATAGCGCCTGCAAACCGCCGCTAAACAGCCTCCGCTGTTTGTTCAGTGTGAAAGCCCTCGGGCTTTCACACTGAAGTGGTGCACTGGCAGGAGAAGAAAAAACTCCTGCCAGCCGCATCTTTGGAGCGTTGAAGGAGCGGTGTATTCACCGCTCCTTCACCGCTCCTGCTCATTGAAATCAATGGGACAGCGCGGCTATACCGAGGTAATACCGCGGCTATAGCCGCGCTATACGAGGGGTTTTAACCCTTTTTCGGCCGCCAGCGGGGGGTTAAAACCGCACCGCTAGCGGCCGAATACCGCGGTAAAACAGCGCTAAAAATAGCGCTGTTTTACCGCCGACGCCCCCCAGTGTGAAAGGGGCCTTAGAGGGAAAAAAATTCAGTTCAGATAGAAACAAAATAAAAGGCAAAGGTGAAACATGGTGCAAGGGGTTTTTGATGTAGAATGTGGTCTTCTTTAAAGCAGAGTTCCACCGAGAAATGGAACTTCCACGGATCGGATCCCCCCCCCCCCTCCGGTGCAACATTTGGCAGGAGGGGGGGAGGGGGGAGGAGATACCTGTCAAATCCAGGTATCTGCTCCCACTTCTGGGGAAAGATTTCCGCACTACCCAATGTCCGGCCCCTCAAACCCCCCCTCCCCTTTCTGGGAGACACAGGTCCCAGAAGACAGCAGGGACCATTCAGAATGTGCAGCGCGACTCCTACTGTGCATTGGGAAACAGGCAGTGAAGCCGCAAGGCTTCACTGCCTGTTTCCCTTGGTAAGGATGCTGGCACCTCCACCCGGAGCCTATGGACGGGTTGGCTTCCGGTGCCAACATCGCAGGCTCCCTGGACAGGTAAGTGTCCTTATATTAAAAGTCAGCAGCTACAGTATTTGTAGCTGTTGACTTTTAATTTTTTTTCCCAGGCGGAACTCCGCCTTAATTAGACAGGGATGAGCAGGCTGGATCGGCAAAACCAATGCTGCAGAAATAAAGGAGTGGGAGATGAAAGGAGGCTGCAGAGATACAGCTACGTGGAAAAGGATGAGAGGTTGCAGAGGTGAGGAGATGCAGAGACTCGGAAGAGTTAAGCCTCGTACACACGATCGGACTTTCCGACAGGAAATGTTCGATGTCAGGCTGTTCGTGGCAAATCCGACCGTGTGTATGTTCCATCGGACAATTGTTGTCGGACTTTCCGCCAACAAATGATGACTAGCATGTTCTCAAATTTTCCATGGACAAATGTGTGTTGTCGGATATTTTGAGCGTGTGTACACAAGTCAGTCGGACAAAAATCCAAAGTACAAACACGCATGCTCGAAAGCAGAAGCGGTCGGTCTTGTAAACTAGTGTTCATAATGGAGAATTAACATTCGTGACGTTGCAAATTATGAAATCTCCAAATGCTGCGCACATTCTCTTCTTTTTGAATGGGATAATAATGAAGCTGCTTTGCTGGTGATACTGATGGAGTTATTGCAAACAAAATTTAAAAGACTTTTTTTTCTAGTGATATCAAGAATAATATTATTATGCTTTTTTTTTTAAATTATTTGGGCAAGTTACCACAACACCATTATCCCGTAGTTTTTAAGATCAACTATTTAAAACTGGAGTTCCACCCACATTTACAACTCTTCAGCATCCCTCACTAAACTGTGCACTGTAAACAAATTGGATATTTTTAATTTTTTTTTCTCAACACCTACTGCTGTATTAATTTTTCACTTCCTCCTCCCTGGCTGCGGCCCATCGCATCATTTCCTGTTTGCAATGCCTTCTGGGAAGGGGCGGCAACTTCCTCTGAAACTGCCGTTGCTATGGAAAACTGACCTGAAACCTATTACACTGCTTGTGCTGCACTGAGCATGTGCAAGATCTGCAAGGATGAGATCCAGGAAGATATACCGTCTGGCTTCAGATGCCCACACTGAAGATGGCGACGGCCTGCTGTAAGTTTATAAAATAACAAACTACTGCTATAAACTAACAAAACAGACCTTAGTTTACAGACTAACTTTACTAGAATACATTAAGCTTGTGCATTATAGCGGTATTTTTATTTAAAAAGTATAATTTCGGCCGGAACACCACTTTAAGATACAACTATGTTGGTGTCCCTTGTTAATTTTACATTGTATTTTTTTAAATGTAACTGCCTACTCCCAAACTGTCATTTGAAGTAAAACACATAGCCAAGTATTATTCTACACAATTTTTTTATTGTGCATTAAAAAAAGAAAACAAATACAATTAGACATGCTATCTGCCAATAGAACTTGCATTCTATGCATCCAAAAATATAGAAAATATACCAAAATCATTATTCAACCAAAATAATAAATTAGAATCACTTGCAGAATTGAGCGATAGTGATTTGTGGGGAAATCCGTCATCAAACACTGAAAGTAATGACAGCGACAATTCTGCAACTGAGAAAATTTCAGTGTTTTTGATTTTAAACATTATTGAATAATTTTTATTATATTATTATTTGTTATAATTATTTATAGTTATTTATTATATTATAATTTATGATTTCCTGTTTAAAACTTTATCATACCCAGGATGTCTACTAGACTCTTGTTTGGACAGATTTAAGTGAGGCATTCCTAAGAATTACAGGCCTACAATATAAAACGCCAAATTTAATTGTACCACTTTCAGCATCAAAAATTTGAAATAATCATACCGCCAGGGAGGTTAATCACATTGCAAATCCCAGCGACAAGAATCCAGAGTCCTGTGGCTGGGATTGACAGCTTTGTGTGGATAACTGCGGCCACGTACAGTGCAATGACAGGTTGTCTGCAGCTATTCATGACTTTTCGAACAGTCAGCAATTGCCTGTAGTGATCACTGCACTGTATGGGCTTGGTGGTGGCAGCTATCCCAGTTGCAGGAATCAGTTGATTCTTGCCGTTGGTATTCGCAGTGTGGCTAATCACCCATGCTAATGCAGCTTACAGACCAAGCTGTCCAACAAACATGACAATTAGAGCATTGAGACAAACCATTTAACGCTGACAGAGGTGTTTACATTTATCCAAAAAGAAAAAAAGTACTGTTACTGTAACTACTTAAAAAGTTTTAGGTTTAAATTTTTTCTGTAATTTACCTAAATCTACTAGTTCATCTAAGGTCGGCCATACGCGTAGTGCATTTCTTTCCTGCACCCACTGGTTTCAGGAAAGCAGTTTGCTCGATTTCCCCATTAACACAGACTGTGTTGATGTGGGCATCCCTCCTGACAATTTATTGTCTGCTCCTGGCGGGGGCAGTTGTCCCTGCCGGGAGAAGACAGTTATTATTGCTAGTGCTATAGCAGCCGCTAGCGATAATCGCAGGTAAAACCAAGCATGCTAGTCTACACAAGTTGATCGTTCGATCAACTCGGTACATTCAGCCTGCCCATACACAGTTCGAATCTCGACTGCTTCGGCAGGAACCAGGCCGAGATTCGAACCATGCATAGGCGTGCACAGGGGGTGTGCCAGGTGTGCCTGGGCACACTCTAATCACAATGTGCAGTGGCAATCCCCCCTACTGCCTGGGCTTCCCCTGTGTTGCCCCCCCCCACCCTGCAGTGCTGTTGGCTTCCATCCTCTTCTCTCCCCCTAGCTGCTGCAGCGGATGTTTCAGGATGGAGAGCTGGGGAATGTAATTTACCAGCCCCTTCCTTTTCTGCATGAACACAGTAAACACAATCACTCACTGTGTTCATTCATAACTAAAGCATAGTACACTGTTTACTGTTTAGTTTGTGAATGAACATGAACTTGCTTGGCACAGAGCACTTCCCATTCATTCACTGTCCAGTGCAGTTGTGGCTGTAGAGAAAGGCATATGTGTTTTGAGCTTTGGGGTGCACACCCTAATGCAATAGACTGAACAAACCTATGGAATCATGTATGGCCTGCCTAACACTGCCATCTCTAGATAATGCTAATGTCCCATAGGTGTCTCCTTTGCTCCTCTATACACTGAGGAACAACCCCTAAAATGGGAAGAGTGTTACTGGCTAGATCAGCAGATAAGATAAGAAAAAGGAAAAAAGCAAAAAAAATAAAAAAACCTCAGAAAACGAACACAGTCTAGTCAACATCTAAGCACTGGTAAGCTGCAATATATTACATTTTGGTTTTTGGTTTAGATACACTTTAAAGCAGAGCTCCAGCCCCACCTACCAAAAAAATAAAAGTCAGCAGCTACAGTATATGTCTATCTGCCAAGGGATCCCATGGGGTCCTTACCCAAGCTTAATCTTGAATCAGCTCTCGGGTGCTGGCACCACCATCTTGGGTAAGGGACACCCCAAGTAAAGCCTTGCAGCTTCACAGCTGGTTTCCTATTGTGCATGCATGAATCGCACCGCCCTTTCTCAATAGGCCGGCTGCGGCGAGGGCCGAACTTCTGGCTGAGTTTGCCACGGCAAAACCAGGTACCTGCTCCCCCCCACAAGGTGCCAAATGTGGCGCCGGAAGGGGGGGGGAGGCAGATAAGCAGAGCTTCCCCTTTTGGGTGGAATTCCACTTTAAGGTAAACATATTGACCAAAGCCCCTACCCCCCCACCCCCCCTTCCATGCCCAACACACACAGGGGTTCTCTTCTTTTTTCAGCAGTTTAAAATGGTTGGGAAGACTACATATGCAAACCTTGCATGGTCCCCTTTAAGGCAATTTTTTGTTTAGCCACATTGTTAGTTTATAGGCTTAGTACCATTGTCAGATTCTCTTTGAGACCCTACATTTTGTTGACCCGCTTAACCCCACTAAAGAAATTGCTCTTTAACACAAATCCACCCGTTTCCAAAGTGTGGCAATTTCTCCTAATCACCATAAGCTTTGAATAACTTGTAAACAATAAGAATTACTTAAATATATGTGCAATGCCGGCAGATCTTAATGAGAACATGATTGAGATGCTAGTGTATGAGAAGGAATTTATTGTAGACTGCAATGTCACCTTCAGCATGAGAAACAAATTAAACAACGTAATTAAAGTAGAACCATTTTAATCAGGTAACACATTTCTGGGATAACTGAAACAAAAGTATATTGTTAATTTAAAATCTACACCCAGGCAACATAAGCAGCTTTTGGCGGAGGTTTTATGGTCTAACTACAACAGTTTTTACACAGAAAACCATAAGCTCACTCGGTTTTAAACAACAGGTAATAAAATGAATTTTTTCTAATTTTTCAAGGATTAAAGAGCAATTCCAGGCAATAAGTGGAAGCAATCAGTGAGCTAGTAATGCTATCCAGCACATGCTAAAGTTGTGCTAAAGTTGGAAAACTCAGTCTATTCACCCTAAAGCATATCTAAACCTAAGAACAAAAATAGATAACAGTACAGCTTACTGTAGGTCCTTAGATGTGGTACTGTGTTAATTATCTTTTTTCACTTTTTTTTTTTTAACCTGGTAATCCTGCCATTAATTTGCTTCCTGTTCTACAGTGACAGATGTACTGAGCAGCGTTGTCACCCAAGAAAAAAAAAAGCAAGACTACATAACACTTGTCTCTCTTCTCCACAACAGGGGGAGTTGTCTTGTAGTCTGCGGGGATAGCAGGGAACAGTGTTAAAGCTCTTGGCAAAGAGGCAATGGTATATTTAACAGACCAAAAGGAGCAAATAAGCATCACTAACTTACTAACCGACATATCTGTATGGATGTCACACCACTTCCTCAAACTCAACTTGTCCAAAACTGAGCTTATAATATTTCCTCCCCCACGTGCCTCTTCCCCTGACTTCTCTGTCAAGAGCAATGGCAAAACCATCCACCCGTCCACACATGTCAGGGTGCTAGGTGTTATCCTAGATTCTGAACTCTCCTTTCAGCCCCACATCCAATCACTTTCCAAAGCTTGCCGCCTCAACCTCCGCAACATCTCTAAATTACGTCCCTTTCTAACCAATGAAACCACAAAGCTCCTGATTCACTCCCTGGTTATCTCTCGCCTTGACTACTGCAACTCACTCCTCATTGGCTTACCTTTAAATAGACTATCCCCCCTTCAGTCCATCATGAATGCGGCTGCCAGACTCATCCACCTTACAAACCGATCAGTGTCTGCTACCCCTCTCTGCCAATCCCTCCATTGGCTGCCACTCGCCCAACTAATTAAATTCAAAATACTAACAATAAGTTACAAAGCCATCCACAACTGTGCCCCCGGCTACATCACTAACCTAGTCTCAAAATACCAACCTAAACGCCATCTCCGTTCCTCCCAAGATCTCCTGCTCTCTAGCTCCCTCATCACCTCCTCCCATATCCGCCTCCAGGACTTCTCCCGAGCCTCGCCCATCCTCTGGAATTCCCTACCCCAATCTGTCAGACTGTCTCCAAATTTATCCACCTTTAGGCGATCCCTGAAGACTTTCCTCTTCAGAGAAGCCTATCCTGCCTCCATCTAACAACTGCATTATTTTCTCCATTAGCTCATCCCCCACAGCTATTACCCTTTTGTATAACTTGACCCTCCCTCCTAGATTGTAAGCTCTAACGAGCAGGGCCCTCTGATTCCTCCTGTATTGAATTGTATTGTACTTGTACTGTCTGCCCTAATGTTGTTGTAAAGCGCTGCGTAAACTGTCGGCGCTATATAAATCCTGTATAATAATAATAATAATAATAATAAGAGAAATTTATTGTTATGCCCTGTACACACGATAGGATTTTCCGACGGAAAATGTGTGATAGGACCTTGTTGTCGGAAATTCCGACCGTGTGTAGGCTCTATCACACATTTTCCATAGGAATTTCCGACACACAAAGTTTGAGAGCAGGCTATAAAATTTTCCGACAACAAAATCCGTTGTCGGAAATTCCGATAGTGTGTACACAAATCCGACGCACAAAGCCACGCATGCTCAGAATAAATTAAGAGATAAAAGCTATTGGCTACTGCCCCGTTTATAGTCCCGACGTATGTGTTTTACGTCACCGCGTTCAGAACAATCGGATTTTCCGACAACTTTGTGTGACCGTGTGTATGCAAGACAAGTTTGAGCCAACATCCATCGGAAAAAAAACATGGATTTTGTTGTCCGAATGTCCGATCAATGTCCGACCGTGTGTACAGGGCATTAGAGTTTACCAACACTTTTTGTAATCCACTGCATTCAGCATCAAGGAAAGAACTCAAGGGATTGCTATCCCCTGTATCACCAAATCACATTTAAACTTCTAAGCCATTGTTTGAATCCTATTAGTGGCTTTGAGATATTTGTTAGATTTTTTGTGCATTAGGATCTCTCTATGGACGCCTCACTCGTACAAGGTTTTCCAAACGGTGCCACAAATGTTCTAGGTCAGGGCTATTTTCTGGCCAAAAAAAAAAGAGATCACACCAAGAGAAGGCGTACCACTATCATGAGCCACAGGGATCTAGCAGTGAAAATTACAAATACAAAAGTGAGTAAAATGCATGATTTATTAACACAAAATGTATCATAGATAAAAATAAAACACCTTTGTGAAAAAATATAGTATCCTTTCACAATTAAAAAGAAGACAACGTTGTCTTAATCTATAAAACCAACTAGACACCACTCAAACGCCATACCATAGCATGCATCAGTCAAAGCCCGTTGGAAGAAATAATAAAGAAAATAAAGGGATCCAACACAGAGTAAACCTGAATGGATGGATCACCGTATGGCCTACATAAGCAGCTCAAAAGTCTAAGATCATCCAAGTATCCTGTATCTGGAAATGACTCAAAGTGGATGGTTCACCATGCAGTTGATAATGAATACTAGATTATCTTCAAAATTGTCAGTATATCCCAAGTCCTGGGGTATGGCTCAAACAGTTCAACAATGATAAATCACCTGCAGGGGCTTAGATCATGAGCTTGACCGATACGTGCAGAGCTCTCAGAGCAAACACAATTAAAAAGAAATTGATGCCGGCTTATGAGTCTATGACACCATCAGCTGAAATATAGCCAGACATAGAAACTATGTAAAGATGAAACTTATCGCCACCAATACACAGCCATATACAGTAGTATTTAGGTTTTATGCTGCCCTAGGCCTGACTAAACTCGTGCACCCCCTAATTTAAATATGACCCACCCCTTCCTGTCAAGGATGGATTACCTTAATTCCCTTAATTTGCATGGATTTTCTCTCACTTCCTGTTTGGCTATGGGCAGGAAGTGAAGGGAAATCTATGCAATGGGACAGGGATGGTAAAAAATAAACTGACAGGGGCTATAACCCTCCTTTATTCTATTCTCATTTATCCAAAATGAAAAAAAAAGTGTTATAGCTATAGTTCTACTTTAAGCAAAAATATCTGATAACTTTATGGAGAGAACTAAGAAGATATAACCATGCCAATGGTGCAGCAGAAAACATATATAGCACAGTGAGGAAGGTTTTTGATCCAGGATGAGAGGACAGTCAAATTAGAAGCGGTGCCCCCCCACAGTTGCAGAATGCCGGCCATCCGCATACTGGAAGAAGTGCAGCCACTTTATGGGGGCGCTAGACTAATTTGCCTCTCAGCACAGTCCGCTCCATAAGACTGGCTACACTAACGGTGTAGCGCAAGCTGGCGGGGACTCTTTCCATGCTGCCCCCCTGCAAAGTGCTGCTCTAGGCCTGGGTCTTGTTGGCCTAGGCCAGGATACAGCGTTGGCCATATATAGTTATGTGTCCAAGTAGATGATGATCCTGGATATATCAGGTAACTCGGGCTGTGTGTAGCTGTCTAAGCAGAAGTTCTTGTATGTCTCATCTGATTAAAGAATCGCCATGTGGGACTGTATTGTTTCCATGCTACTGAGCTGTTTATTGCTAAAATAGATAGGTCCGCAGATCAACTATCAAAACACCTGCGTTTCTTGGCCATATGTATCACCATCCCGGTGTATCTGTATATGCGTATTGCGTGGAAGCCTCCGGGAGCATCAAGCGATGTTGGATCAGCATGGTAAGGCATATCACTGCAGGCTGCATGCGCCTACACCATCAGAGCATATAATCCCAGGTGGAGATGTGCAGAGGCATGGAGTGGAGTGGTGTCACTGTTTCCTGGCCAGGTCCTGGCCAGGTCTACAATAGAATGGACTTTGTTGTGAACCACTGATTGCATATTTTTGCTATGTGGCAGGGAGCTGAATCCTGCTGAAATAGAAAGGGTATATTTTTGGGAAAGAGATCCCTTGTGGAAGGTAGGAGTTTTGGTTCCAGGATGGTGGCAATCTATTTTTTTTTTGCGTTCAGTGCAGTGTGTTAATTACATGAAGGCAGCCAACACCATTTGCTGCCATACATGCCCCAATCATAAGGCATGTTGGTTGCTTTACATTGGTATCCATGCAGTCAGGATCTAGCTCTTCTCCTGTTCTACATCTCACATATTTATGACCAACACAAGGCTTTTCAAATGGTGCTACAAATGTTCTAGGTCAGGGCTGTTTCCGTGCCAGGTCAACAATGGAATGGACTTTGTTGTGTACCACTGATTGCATATTTATGCTATGTGGCAGGGAGCGGAATCCTGCTGTAATAGAAATGGTGTGTTGTTGAGAAAGAGATCCCTGATGCATGATAGCAGTTTTGGTTCCAGGATGGTGGCAATGTATTTTTTTGTGCCCAACACCATTTGCTGACATACATGCCCAAATCATAATGCTTGTTGGTTGCTTTACATTGGTATCCATGCAGTTAGGATGTAGCTCCTCTCCTACTCTACATCTCATGTATTTATTTCTGTCCTGCAGACACAGGGGTGGATTTACTAAAGGCAAAAAACTGTGCACTGTTGCAAGTATTGTTGATCCAGTGCTTAGTACATGAGAAGGAATTCTACTGACTTCCATTATCCAATCACGTGCAAGAAAAAATGCTGTTTTTTTTTATTTTCCTTGCATCTGACTGGGTGTTCTTTGTAAAGTGAAGCTTCACCTCATTTACTAAGCTCTGGAGCAACTGAACTTGCAAAAGTGCACAGACTATTTGCCTTTAGTAAATCAACCCCACAGTCTTTTTTTTCCTTCTGTCATCAGTTGCTTTTGTGCACTTTTTTCAGCCTTCCCTCAGTTTGTTTTTCAGTGACTTTGTTTCCTGATAACGTAAACAGCACTTTTGTACACCAGATGTTGTTACTGACCCACCTACTTACTTTGCAGTTTCAGCATGAGAAAGACCCAATAGAAACAATATTCACACAATCTACAATTACGCTTCAATTACACTGAATCTTCTACAGAACAAACAGCAAAGCGTACTTTCCTCAAATTCTGATGCACATTTATTGCAGTTACTGCCATTTGATTGGTCCCCGGAACAAGGACTGTGATTGGCCAGTAGGGTTTGCACTTAACCACTTGAAGACCGCAATACGTATATTTACGCTGTAGGTTTAAAGTAGTATACAGGGATGACGCTTGCTGCTACATGCATCATCCCAATATTATTTTTTACAGGAGGTGATCATCTTTTATGTAAAAGCCATACAAATGGCCAACTAGCCACTGGATTCCTTTTTACAGGTGGCAGGAGGGGTTGACACCCTCTCCCGCCGGTGCCTCTCCGGGATCTCCGTCCCACTGGAGAACCCAGTAGACATGTGCAATTCGTTTCGTAACGAATTGAAATTTAGCCGAATTTTGCATCTTTAGGACATTCGGATGCATCCGAATGTGCGAATAAAGAAATAATGAATTTCAACTAATACGAAAGAAATTATAGTGAATATAACGAATGAATTCGACATGATTCGGTAGTTCGTTAAAGATCTAATGAAACAAAACGTCAACTCAAAGTAAATCTTACAGTCCAATCAGCTAATTAATTTTGTGCTGGAGGTTGGATTACTGGCAAAGTGCATTCCTGAGAACTGATTGAGAAGGGTGTTGTAGTGTATTTGGGCAGAGGAGAAGAGATATTGTCATTGTGTGTGCTAAAAGATTCAATAAACAAACGACTTTCCAAACTACGAATCATTATCACAAATCAATATACATTCATAAATATCGAATTTCAAGTAATATGAAAGAAATTATATCGGATATAACAAATGAATTCGACATGATTCGAGATTCAGTATAACGAATATCGACACCACTACAAATATTAACAAATTATCCGAAAACGAATTAACGTAACATAACAAATATAACAGAACGAAATTATGTATTTTACGAATGACAACGAACTGAAACTAAACAAAATTTCCCATTGTGCACAAGTCTAGAACCCAGTACTTAAGCCAGTGGTTCTGCCAGGTTACCATAGAGCCATTGAAGGACGGAAGGTCTCTGGTGAGCTCTCTGGTATAGGAAACAGGAAGCGACGAGCACTGTCGTCACGTCTGGTTTCTCCGAATGTAAACGGCACCATTTTTAAATCTTGCAAGCATTTGATCACACCGATCTTCGTGTGATCAAATGCTTTTAAGGGCAGAGGAGACATCCCCCAGTCTGGGCACTGTTGTGCAAGTACAATACCAAGTCAAATTCATGTATGCATACTGCTTGCATTTAGAAAATTACACCTAAATCAATAAACAGAGATGCATCAACTTGTGCATTTAGTCTGTCTGCAGTTCAGCTTTACAAGAAAAGATGCCATGTAGTAGCCAATAGATTAAAGATTAAATTGTAAGACTCTCCAAGTGATATGGCAGGAACAGTAAATTCTAATTGCCATAAATTTATGTAAGCAAATCCTACAATAGCTAGAAATAGTAGACATCACTAAATCCCTGTATAAATCCAACTACAATGTAACATTAATTTTTAAAGCATTGATTTCTGCACAAAGCATTTGAAAAGCCTGTTGATTTAGAACTGAATGTTCTGGAACGCAGTGTTTCCCCAAGTCTTGCCGAAGACGATGACAGCAAAAACTGTAACCTAGTAAACATGGTTTGTCTTGTAGAATATTAATCAGCAGGGGAAGCCGACGAATGGGTTGGCTTTTTTAAATGAATCTTAATGCTCTTGCAAACACAATCATGAAAACAACCATTCTAAATACAAATCTCACTGCTATTTACCATAAGGGCTCCCTACCTCCAGTAAATGTCACTTCCCAAGAGCAAGAAAGTAGAATTACTGATGCAGCAAAAAACAATTTATCTTTGAGAGTAACTATCATTTATTTACAGTAAAGGTGTCCATGGTATAAGTCGGGCCTTAAAATCTGAAAAAAAGCATTGCTATAAATCACAAGATCTAATAATGTTCGACTTCTCTCAGCCAACAGCATTTATCTTGACTAAATCATTGGGCACTTTGAAGCTGAACCCCTAGGTTTTAGTGAACTTGAATAGATTGTTTGGACCAAGCTGCCTCAGCTATATACAGTATACAGCACTGTGTTCCAAAATCAAGTTGGGCTGCGCGTAGCTCAGTTATTTACTGTATTATTGTATTATATGAATGAGTACAAGGCTTCCTCTGAATGGCTGAGGTGGAGATGGTGATGTAATCCATCCACCTCCCTACCTCAGCAAATCAGAGGTAGCTTTGTATCCATTCATAAACAATTGAGTACTGTCCGTGATACTTTTTTTATTTTCACTATCATACAATTTTTCAGGACAAGCTTTCGGGGTAGGTCCCCTTCTTCAAGGTCTAGCAGTATTGCTAGGACCTTGAAGAAGGGGACTAACCCCAAAAGCTTGTCCTAAAAAATTTTTATGTTAGTGCAAATAAAAAACGTATCACATCCACCATATCCTGGTTCATCTTGCTCCGGTAGTGGACTGGAAAGTACATGCCTGATGTAAAGGATGGGTCACCCTGGAATACCTGGTTTCCAACTCTGAATTATGTTGGGTTCCTTGGCTTTCCAGGGGACATGTGTCACCAATTCTTTTCTCCCACCCCCTTGTTGGGGGCTACCCTTCACACCTTTGAAAGGGCTTGTTCCATACATGCAGTATCTGCCAAAGTATGCTTGAGTACCCCAATTAGCGGTAACCCAGACTTCCCTCCAGGCCTTTCCAAGACCTTTTTAGCGGCAGAATGGCCGTATGCAGAGATGCTGGCCAAACATTTCTTCCACAAAGGCCGATTCATGTGGTATACTGAGGTTGCAGAATTATCCAACACTGATTCATTTCCTTTTCGGTCTTACATCCAACTTAAATATTACCTAGATAATCCATCCCGTAGGGAAGTTTTTATCAAGGCACTTACAGTATTTTAGTCACTTTGCTCCCCATCTTTCCCCCAGAGTCATGTGATCTCAGCGCTTTATGCTTTTATGTTCAGGGAATCACCTGCTACTTTAGGCTCTGATCATACATTCGGGGGAACTGCACTGGGTACAGAGATAGATGAGCCTAGCTGAGAACGCATCCACCTATACATCCATAAGGGTTACCTGAACATCTCCACTCAAGAAAAATGAATGTAGCACCCTCTACCAGAAGGTAGGTGCCAGTATCGGTTGTTTTACTAGGTTTGTTCAGCACAGGCTAATTTAGGCAGGCCTATGCTGCAAGCTAAGAGTGGTTAGAGTAGCAGTGGGTGTGACCACCTGGGCTCCAGTTCTGAGGCGCCTCCCCTGCTTTCAGGGAGAACGTTCTGGAAGAGGAGGCTGGGCTTAGAGCTAGACTGGCAGGCAGCATATGTGGGAGCTCTGACCAATCCCTAACTGGCATTGGCAGGGGCGGGCCTCCTATATAGGCTGAGGTCACATGCTGCTGGGGAGGAGCACACCCCCATTTGGGGGGGGTGTGGGATTGCAGATGAAGGCCCGGGGAGAACTGTGAGGGAACATTGCCTTTACACGGTCACTGGCAATGTCTCCTCTCCTCCAGGAACTCCTGGAGCAGAGGGGCAGGAGAAGCTGTCGGAACGCATGGTCCGGAAAAGTTCCTCAGCAAGGACTCATGGCTTGAAGTTTGGAAGGTTGGTGAGTGTTACCACAGTGGATGGCTGGAGGATGTGCCAGGGATTCTGTAAGGGAACTCTGCTTCTACACAGTCACTAGCAGAGTCTTTATCATGCACACGTCGGATGGTGAAGAGTTCTGGATCAGAGAAGAGACTGTGGGGATGTGTGTGTTAAATCAGTGTGGCCGGGGAACACCTGATTTGCAAGTTGAACTGGCTGGGAGCAGTAGTCCATTTCCTAAAACATAGACTTTAACCTACTAGGTCTCCGGGGAGAGGTTCTGCAGGCCTCAGGCCTAGTAGTAGCGAGTCACCGGAGCCAGTAGAGGGGCTTATTCAGAGTGAGATCTTCATACCCATTAGAAGAAGATGTGTTATACCCTAATGTAATTACAAGTTGTGCAGAAGGAAACCAAGAGTGCAAGGAGAAGCAAGTTTGCTTCTCCAGAACTAAGACCATTACTTTTACACAGTCAAAAGTGACGTTTCTGTCGCTCACACGGTGATGGATGGAGAACGCTTAGTAACAGCAGTCTGCATGGAGATGCAGGGAGCAATAGTCTGCATAGGAGATGCAGAGGGAGTAACAGTCTGCAGGGAGCTGCAGGAGAAGATTTCTACTTAGTCAAGTGTTCACGTTCAATTTTCAGGCTCTAAATATAATCAATGTATATTGAAACCTCTAAATATGATGGCAATGATTAATTCTATGGGCATCCCTTATCCCAATCCCTATCCAAGTTGTACCCCCCAATAAAACAACAAAAACAAAGCTGGCAAAAGGCTGTTCATTGTCTCTGGAAAGGATGTATGAAGTATGTCTGGTAGTGGGGTGATTTGGCAGGCTGTTTGTCAGTAGTGCTAACACCATGGCTACATGGATATAAACTGAAAAGGCTGTGGTATAGAACATCGGACCTGCTTCACAAATTTGCCCCTTCTGTTCCTGATTGCTGCTGGAGATGTGACAAGGAGACGGTTGCTATGCATATGATCAACGCTGCTAGGCTATGCGAGCCAGTTCATTGGAGGTCCACTGCAATCTCCAAATACTCTGATACATAGGAAGCCTGGATAATTTTCCGAGGCGGTTATATCAGGAGCTTATGCAGGATACCAATTGATACAACTTTGGACTTTAGACGTTAAACCTATATCTCGCCATTGGTCTGATACAAAGATGTGTATTCATCAGAGGTAGATGGAGAGGGCAGTTGGTGGTTTCCCCATCCCCTCCCCATTCTTTATCTTTTGTTTTCTTCCCTCGCCCCCCTTTTTTTTTATTTATTTTTTTCCTGGGACTCTTGATGTTCGGGAAGTCTATATACCCCTAGTTTGGTTCTGGTAGGAGTGGATAGAAGGCATGGCAATGGCTTGAGACAGCCACCTACTACTCTGACGCTCTTTATGAACTGTAGACCAACCTCCCATAAGTGACCTGTATGCTCCTCATTTTCATATGGTGGTTACTAAACTGGTTATCTCAGGAAATGCTTCCAGTCGTATGGGTCAATAACAATAACAGTTCTTTATCTTGTTACATTCCTATTAGGGTGTCTTTCTAGTTTGACACCCCTACCTCTTGGTAGGAATTGTTGAAATTTTGACTTATTTCACTTTTTTTGTTTGTCATTTTCCATTTACATGATGGTGTAATGTATTTGGAACTTATTCTTTGTATTTCTCCTAAAAATCGAATATAATGTTTATGCAAAAAAAAAAAAAAAGGATAATGGACCGTATTCAAGTGTTTCTGTTGCAAGTGCACTAATACTAATACAATCAACTTAAGCAAGATGGAAGATATTCATTCATAAACAGCAAAGCTTCCTGCAAATGGCTGAGCATCCAGTAACAGGACAGGAAGTTCCAATCCCGCTGACAGAACATAGCACTGTATACTGTATGAATCTGGAGCTATGAACAGTCTAAATAGCGCTCACAGACGCTGCATCTGTAAGTGAATTAAACAGTTAGTTTGGACCCACTATTTCCCCCCCACAGCCTTCTGGGACAGATCACAGGTCCCAGAAGACTACGAGACCATTCACAAGGATTCACTTCCTGTTTCCCTTACCTGCTATGCTGATGCCTGCACCCAACTTTGATTGAAGAATCGGCTCGGGTGAGGACATTGCTGGATCCCCGGATAGGTAACTGTCCTTTTATTAAAAGTCAGCAGCCACAGTATTTGTAGCTGCTGACTTTGCATTTTTTTGGCGGAGCCTGGAGCTACTCTTTAACCTGCAAAGGCAGCAGATGGGGGTGTGCACATGCTGTGCTGGCGATGCAAAGCACAGCAAAAACGTATCCCCTGCTGCGCTCGGCGCAATGTCGCAGTCCCGTTAAAAATCTCTGATTGCCGCCATTACTAGTATCTATCCCATAGTTTGTAGATGCTATAACTTTTGTGCAAACCAATCAATATATTCTTATTTTTACCAAAAACATGTAGCAGAATATTGTCAGTTAAAGGAACAAAGTGCAGTATTGCAAAAAATGGACTAGTCAGGAAGAAGGTAAAACCTCCTGGGGCTGAAGTGGTTAAAGTGTCACTAAACCCACATCATAGAAACTATCAATGAATGGTGTATTACGTGCTGTTCATACTCACTCAGTCACTATGAGATTCATTTTCTGTATTCTGCAAAAAACCTGTTTGATCCTGCTGTTCTCTAGCTCCACTGTCTGTTCATGTTCCCAATTCAGCTAGGGATTTTACAAACGTGGTGGCAACTCTGCACATGCTCATTTTTCAGTGAGTTTTATGCTGAGCATTTCCTCCCTATCACATCTGAGCAGCCCATGTGACTAATGAGTCACACATGTGGGCGTATACACAGTGGTAAATGACAGCCCACTCCCTCCCTCCTCCTCCATGCCCATTAAACAGCTAAACACAATGGGGGTGGGATATTACATCTTAAATGATGGAGGCTTCACCTCCCTCTTATTCTAAGACTGAGGCAGGAGGGCCCTGATATAGCCTGTAACTGGCAGAAATCTGCCCATACCATGTTATTTCCACAAAATAATACAGGTTTGATTTCAAAATATATATTTATATGACAATTTAAAATAGTTTATTTATGTTATTTATTTATTTTTACTCTGTATTCCAAAGGCTGTTTTTTATTGTGAACATGTGACCAGCAGCAGAGGACTAGAAGTTCCTCCTACCTATGTTTCCCTACCGACAGGCTGGGAAAGAGCTGGGTCATGTGACAGCTGTTGTCGGGTCGCCTGAGGCCAGGTGACAGATGCACACAGTTGGGGGAAGAATCTATGGCTGACTGCTGCGGATGGATCTCTGGGTGGTCCAGGAGAGCAGGTCCACTGGAGTACCAACACAGATCACACTGGGAGCTAGAG
Source organism: Lithobates clamitans (assembly GCA_037952925.1). Taxonomy (NCBI): domain Eukaryota; kingdom Metazoa; phylum Chordata; class Amphibia; order Anura; family Ranidae; genus Lithobates; species Lithobates clamitans. Next base: position 2,714,489 of record JBBGZY010001335.1, on the reverse strand, counting down.
CATGAGATTCCCTAGGGTGCGGAGTCTAAAACCCAGCAGGTGTTCAGCAGGGCCTCTAATGGAGGGGATGGCCTTCGCTGTAACTGGCTCCAGGTCGCGGTGCCCAGGGTCTCCCAGCTCATGCTCACGGAAGGCTACTGGAGGATAGAGAAGCAGCAGCAGTCCAGGACAACAAGGGATAGTCAGGATATAAACCAAAGGTCAGGGCAACGAGCAGACAGGGATAGACAGCAGAACACGCCAAAGGTTGGGGTATCAAGCAGACAGGGATAGACAGCAGAACACGCCAAAGGTAGGGGTATCAAGCAGATGGATAGTCAAAATACAAGCCAAGGTCGGGAAACAGAATCAGACATAGAGCACACGGCAAGAAGCACACAGGAAGCAGTATTGATCAGCAAGGCTTGGCGTGCAGTGCACAGGTTAATATAGTGTTTCCTATTAGAGGTTGGGGTGGAGCCATGCTTGAGGGAAGATTACTTAAGCATACAGGTGAACAGCAACCGATCTCTAAGCTGAACACAACAGAGAGGTAAGCAGACAGACATGAACATTACTGCAGATTCATGACAGCTGTATATCGATTAGGAAAAAGGTACTTTTTTTAATTAAAATAATTACAGTGCCATCATCCACATACAGAAAGGAAATGAACAATGTAAATTAAACAGCCTGTGTTTAGTGTCATTTTAAGTACTTCAGCTCTCTGTTCTGACAGAGAGCTGAAGTACTTAAAGTACTTCTGTTCTCTCTTCGGGCCACTGATTGCTTTCATTTTGTGAGGTACCCAAGAGCATTATGTATATTTTAAAATCTTAGCAATGATTCTGACAATATAAACCATCATATATCACTTCCAAATCCCTACTAAACTTATAAATAGCCATTCTAAATGTGACCAGTTGAGGGGTCTCAATGACCTCTAAAGATTTCTGTAGTATCCATCAGCCTCTGCTGAAATAATAAGGGTTTTAGTTTTTTACAACTTTTTTGGTAAGATAATTTTTTTGCTTACTTTTGGCCAATTTTCTTTTGCTTTGTATATATTATCCTAAAGACTCTTACAGATAATATTTTTTAACATTAGAACACTAAAAATGTATTTTACAGCTCTAAGGAGCAAAATTACATTTTTTCTTATTAACAAAAATGTGAAAAGCTTTTAGCTCATGTTCTCAAAACCTAATCTTCAAAATGCTATAAAGATAATATGTAGAATGTGTACAATTTACTTCGAAAAGTTGAGTACAAAAATATAATTAAAGCATGTTGAGATTTGAGTGCTGAAATAAGCCTAGGGGCAAATCAGAGATAATTTAAAAATGTAATTGTAATAAATAGTCTTAATAATTATGTTAATTTGAAGGTGTTTTAACAACTGACGAGCTATTGCACATACATTGAAATATATTTGGTTTCTATTACAGCTGAACTCCAGACAGATATAAAAAAACTCACCAATTAATGCAACTCTGCATTCATCAATAAATCACTACATTCATTTTTTTTTAAATCCAACTACTAGAGTATATGCCTGAGTTTTACTTGCTATCAGCCCTCTGTAATCCCCTTTACAGTAAATTCATAGAGGAAGGGGCAGGGACAGAGAGAAGACTTTAACAGTGTTCTACTGCCTATTCACTGTCCAATCAACAGGCTGGGTCAGAGAAATAATACCAATGCATTCCTTAATTGTAACAGATTATTTACTAAAGGAAAATCCACTTTGCACTGAAAGTGCACTTAGAAGTAAAGTCGCTGCAGATCTGAGGGGGACATGCAAGGGAAATAAAAAACAGCTCTTTAGCTTGCACATGATTGGATGATAAAATCAGCAGAGCTTCCACTTATTTCAGATCTACCCCTTAGATTTAGAGCGACTGCACTTCCAAGTGCACTTGCAGTGCAAAGTGTATTTGCCTTTCATAAAAAAAACCCAATGTAGTGTCATCATTCTGTCTGTGCTGTGTGTTAGAGTTGGGTAAATCTCAGTACTGGATGGATAGAAATGCAAATCCTTCTTAGGAACAAAAGATTCACCAGTGGAACTCAAGGACTGGCCTAGACACCACATATGGTCTTTCAAGACAACTTTTTTTGTGAACAAAAATATACCAATTGAACACAAGGAGTGGTCAATATCATGCTCTAGTGTGTGGCTTGTTTCTAGGCCCAGCTTCTCACTTTAGATGAAGGAGAGTAAGCTAAAGAAGTCACATAATGTAAGGCTGCCTGTAACCAATTTTTCAGACAAGCACATGCCATGCACATTTCCCTCTTATTATGATATTGAATGCCTAAATAGACATAATTATTAGTGCAAAATATATAGGCATACAGTTTATAGAGGTTTATTATTATTATTCACAATTTATATAGCGCCAACAGTTTACGCAGTGCTTTACAATGTAGAGGGGGGACAGCACAATTACAGTTCAATACAGAAGGGACAGGAGGGTCCGGCTCGTAGAGCTTACATTCTAAAGGGAGGGGGTGGTGGTACAAAAGGTAATAGATGCAGGGAATGATTTGATGGGGGGTGGCTCAGGGACAGCTGTTAGGTGGGTGTGGGATTATGTCCACAAATATGTATATACAGAGCCCAGATACATTCAGATAAATTTCAATACGACTGTTCATTCAAAAAATGTATGATTTATAGTTCTGCTCTCCACTGGGAATGAGCTGGGAGATTTTGGCAACATTGATTTTGTCCTGAAATTACAAATTTCACGTGATAATTATTAGTGTACTGTTGCTTTAAATAATTTATTTTAAAGTGTTACTAAACCCACAACAGTAAAATCAGTTTGTATATGCAGTAAATCACGCTTGTTATACTCACTTTGGAACATAAGGGGTTAATCCTCTACACTGTGTAAAAAGGCTGTTTGATCCTGTCTTCTCTGATCCTCCCCTTTTTTCCCACTGTCCCCAATCCATCCACTGATAGAACAGAGCCTCGGGGCACTCTGCTCAGTTTGGTGTGTACTGCTAGAGGTTTTTTTTTCGGAGGAGGATGCATGTGATCGGCACAGGGCCAATCAGCACTGTCCAGACAGAGGGTCAGGGATCCTGCAGCCTCATAGGACAGTCAGAGGAGAATAAAAACTCCCCCTACAAGCTTTAACCAGAGACTCATTGAAGCCATAAAACCGCTATATACTGCTGATGAGAAATCATATTTAGTAGTTTATATTTACTAAAATAATTGCATTACCATGTTCTGTGTACTGTGGGAGACCAGATATATTGAATGCAGGCTCCTGGGTTTAGTAACACTTACATTTTTTTTGGAAGGAGCTTCTATAACATTCAAGAGCCATTTACAGCCCATTACGCTCTTAAAAAAACCAAAAAAACAAAACAAAAAACAAAATTTGGTAACATTTTGCAAAATTTCAAGATCCGTGACAAAATTTTAGGGAAATACAAGCTTTCAATTATGATTATTATTATTTTATTTTTTTTGGACAGAGAGAACATTTTGCAAAATCAGAACAAGCGAGAAAGAAACCAGAAAATTTTGCTAATTATTCTTATTATTGGATAGTCAGAGAGAACAGAGAATTGCAAACTCAGAACAAACAAGAAACAATTATTGATAGAAACCAGAAAATGGTGCTAATTAAAATCGAATCTGATTGTTTAAAAAAGCGCTAACATCCCATAACGTACAAGTTCCAGAAATGTATACACAGCGCTGACACCAGGTGCTCTTACAGACACAATGATAACTGGAGACAATTGTAGATAAAGGGACACAATGATGGTAGATGACAGCTTGTTTTCTTTCATGTGTAATTAGGAAATCTTTTTCCAAAGACTGTACACTCTTTTAACAATTACAGAGAGGTCCAAGAAAGACTATGCAGTCATTACTATTTTTCAGCTCTGAGTACCTCTCATTATCCATAAAGATAACTTATGAAACCAGTGAAAGCTAAACTCTAAGTACACAGTTAAATTCACAGATTAATCACATAATAAAGGGATTGTAAAGATCATTTTTTTTTTGAAAATAACAAACATGTCTATACTTACCTGCTCTGTTCAATGGATTTGCACAGAGTGGCCGCGAACCTCCTCTATTCGGGTCCCCAGCCGGCGCTCCTGGCCCCTCCTCTCTGTCCAATGCCTTCCCATGGGGGTACTCGTGCGTGTTCGAACCCAAGCCCCGCTGCTGCGTCTATTGACACACACAGCGGGACTTGGCCCCGCCTCTCGCTCCCTCGTCACTGGCTTTGATTGACAGCACTGGGAGCCAATGGCTCCCAGTGCCCCAGCAAACCAGCACGGCCCAGAAGTGAGGGAAGAGAAGATCTGCAGATGTGCACGCCGCTGGATCGACTGAGGGCTCAGGTTAGTAAAGGGGAGGGCGGTGAAGGGGGAAGCTGACACCTAAACATTTTTTACCATAATGCAAGGAATGCATTAAGGTAAAAAATGTTTAGGCTTTACAATCACTTTAAGTAACTGTGTTGGCCTTCCAAATGATTTGTACCTTTGTCCATCCAGTCCTGAAATGTAGGAAATTTAAGTAGTCCTGCCAGAACAGCCGCCAAATTACTGTAATCCTTAGGCCTTATGCATACTGGACGTTTTTTAACTTTTTTACAGCAGCTGTTTTTGTCTTCAGATGTTTTTTTCTTTCTTTCTTTCAAAATATTTTACTTTCATAAAACAGATTACAGAGTATCTATTAAAACTTAATGCCATAAATGTAATAACAAGGTACACTAAAAGTAGTGGGATACAAGCTATAGTGGGAAATCAAGTGGTCTGAGGTGTAGAATTGAACTGAAGTCAAACAACACGTTAGATGAACTGTGATTTTCCTCCTAGTGAAGCTGGTCTTATGATAGATCCACTACTATCTAGGTGATTTCTCCCCGAAAGGGGATCCTGAGATTTGCAGAGAGGCTTCTCCTCCCCCAGGAGGCAGGGTAGAGGAGATCTCCAACCCCCTGACACCCATAATGGGAGCAAACTGTGCCAGAGAGTGGAGAACCCCCCCAGGAGGGAGCCTCTATTTGAGACTTTCTGTCTAAAGGACAGTTCCCCTAAAAAGTACCAATCATAATGGTTCAATACTCTGAGAAGAAGGGACAGCCGTTAAGGAAGGGGGGAAGAAAAGGGGGACAGCTGAGGGCAGAGAGAGAGGGGGAAGGGAAGGGGAGGAGAGATAAGAATATTTCAATAGCCTGGCTCTGGTTGGGTTGAATTCCTGGGATGGTGGTGATACCCATAAATTGAGCCCAAGGTTCCCAGATCAGCTCGAATGTATGTTTTGTGTCATTGAGAATGCTAGCTATTTTTTTCTGGGTCATAATCCAGGAAATTTTTCTTACTGCTACCTTTGTTGATACTAAGGGTTGGTTCCAGGCCTTAGCCAGAGTTATTTTAGCTCCTAGTAGTACGAAGTGGATCAATTTGCGATTGTATTTAGAGATCCTTGGGATATGTGCATTCAGCAGAGTGTATTCAGGAGACCTGGGAATCTAATTTCCAGTAATTATTTTAATGAGGTTTAAAATCCTTTTCCAGTAAGGTCTAATTCTGGGGCATTCCCACCATATATGAGCGATCGTGCCTGTTAGTTGGCACCCCCTGAAACACAGTGGATCAACTGAGGGGAAAATTTTTGCCAATCTGTCTGGTGTCATGTACCACCTGGTCATAACTGTTATGTTCGCTTCCATGAGGGAAGTATTGATGATGCCTTTGTAGGCTGTGGCTAGTGCCGATTGCCAGGTCTCCATGCTCCACTTAATTTGGAAGTCCTCCTCCCAAGCTAGCATATATGGTGATTTGCCAGAAGGTTGGGAAAGTGACGCATAGATGACTGAAATGCCTGCTCTCTGCTCCATGGTCTGACCGCACCAGAGTTCATAATTGGTGAATTTGAGAGGATTTGGTTTATCATGCCAGATGCTATGAAGGAAATGGTAGATTTGGTTATACCTGTACCTTTCCGATTGCGGTAGGTCCAGGTTGCTAATGCAGTGTGCTAGGGTGAGGGGGCCTCTAGAAGTAAAGAGATGGCCTATATGGTACAACCCCTTGTCTAGCCACAACTGAAAGGCCTTGATTCCCAAGGGAATTTCCTGTTACGAATCAGGTGTGACAGAGGCTTCATTTCAGAGGTGAGGCCAGGGTTAAGTTTTAATTTGTCCCACATTGCGAAGAAGTGAGATAGTGTAGGTGCCAGGATAGGGGGTCTATTCTTGTGGGGATTCCAGAGTAGTAAGTCTAGGGTGTGTAGAGGCACTGCTTGACGTTCTATTTTTAACCAATCTGTTTTTTTCCTGTTGGAGTATATTACAGAGAACTGGGCAAGTTTAGAACCTAGATAGTATCTGTGTAGATGTTTTTTTCTACAGTCAATAAACTCCCCATAATGTTATCCTATGTGACCATGCACACATAGGCTGTTATCAGAAGTTTTTGGCTGGGGTGCTTTTTGGATTTGAAAAAAAACCCAAAACTAGTGGGTTCTGAGAGGAGTTTTTCTGCCGTTTTCAGTTGTAAAAACGCTCTAACGTCAAAAAACGCTGATTATTGCCGATAAGTGCTCAAAAACGCGGCTCACCAGCGTTTAACGTTTTTGATCCATTGAAAAAAAAACGCTAAAAATTGCTAACACGAAAAAACGCTAATAAACACTTAAAAAGATTTAAAAATCATTGAAAAACTCACTGCAAAGCTACTGCCGTTTTTATGACGTTATTTTAACGTTCAGTGTGCATGAGGCTTTACAGTTAAGGAGTTTAATGGTGTTTTCTCTGCCCCCACAGTGCTGATTGGACAGTGAAAGAACAGAAGCAGATGACGTGGTCTTTCTCAATTTTACATGAATGACTTTATAATTCAAAACAATAAAGAAGGTCTTATTTAAAGTTGACCCATTAGCACTGTACAAGGTTGTTGATCATGTAAAAAATGTCAAAGCATTTGCCCTGGGACTTTAAAATCCATTTGAAAAATATATAGCGCTAATTTGTAGTATGTATAAAATTAAGCCATGAATTCCTTCACAATCATGATGATATTATATATACATTCCAAATATAAATACATGATGGACAATGAACATTAAACAATTTATATATTCCACATTTAGATACATAGCCGGCAATTTGCATTTAAAATCCCAATGCGATTCGTGACTTTCCGTTCACTTCTGCAGGGGTGGATGCATAAAATATCAGCATATAACTTTTTGGATGCACGGTAGAGTGGCATAATCAGCCAAGTTGTTCTCTGGGGCCAGCACGTTAGCTGTGATAACTAAATTAGCTCCAAGTAAACATGGTAGCGACTGGTTGTTGATTGTTACTTATTGTATTGTTTGAAACAAATATTTTGTTAACCATCCTACTTGACAAGTATTACGCCACATGAATGTTCTTCTTCAGCTGCACGATGAGTATCATCTCGTCATTAGCTTTGAATTTGAATGTTTTCTTTTTCTGTGATATATCTGGTCACTTACTCTATGGATATGCTGTTCTAAAATGTTTGTATTACTACCTTAAAACTTTTGTATATTACCCCCCATTTTTGGGGAGGTCTGGAGTTATATATTATGTTTATGTAACTTCTATTTGTGAAAATTTAATAAACATTATGAAATGTAAAGTTGACCTTTTAGTAATTTTACAAACCTGAATAAATACATTTTTAACATTAGGAAGTTTTGACTTTACAAACACATTCAAGTACAACTGACGGCACTTTTTTTTAACGTTGTATAGAGTGCAGAAGGATTAAAACACCTGTCAGTTTTTATTGCTGTCTGTGCCCCTGTTAAGGAGATTCACCCCCTCTATTTGTCCTGTTTACCATTATCATCGAAAGTGAAAGTAAAATAGAGTCCACATTTTGGGTTGTCCCCAGGCAATAGACAATAGACCCTTGGGTCCTCAAGGGATTCCCTTAGTTTGCAGGGATTTCCTCTCACTTCCTGTTTTGGCTATAGGACAGGAAGCAAAAGGAAATCTCCCCAATGGGGCACAGATGGCAAAAAATAAACCTCCCTTACTCTTTTCAAAATTAAAAAAAAAGTTTTGCCTATAGTTCTACTTTAATGTAGCAAATACATATTTTATTTTTGCTTTCTAGCACTTTGTTCAGCCATCAGGAGTTAAAGCAAATCTACAAGTCACTGGATTTCCCTATCACATGTAGTGAATCAGAAGCTCCCTTATACTGAGAAGAACCAGGTTCTTCCTTCACCACCTGGCTCTGAATGAACTTCAAGAACGAGAAAAAGAAAGGTTATATGCTAAGTGTACCTGAGAAATTAAAGCAAACCTGTTGAATAGAAAAAAAGTTTTTTTCTATTCTCAATACCTCCCATCCACATCACTCTCGCACATTCAAAATGTATGTTTAAAATAGGAATCAAAGATACACTGCTGGGCCTGACACCGATTGGTCTATTTCCTGCTCTTCAATCTGATGTCATCACAACTGCTGGAGTCTTGGGGATCTGTGAGAACCTCAGAAAGTGACCACATGATCAGGAAGGGACATGGATACTCGAAGAATTACCTTCTTAACCTCCCTGGCGGTATGATTCTTTCTGATTTTAGGTGCTGAAAGCGGTACAATTATTTTGCATGGAAATTTGGCGTTTTATATTGTAGGTCTGTAATTCTTAACAATAACACACTTAAATCTGTCCAAACAAGAGTCTAGTAGATATCCCGGGTATGATAAAGTTTGAAACACAAAAACATAAATTATAATATAATAAATAAAAATAAATAATTAAAAAAAATAATAATAATAATAATAAAATAAATTTCCCCACGATTCACTATCGCTCAATTCTGCAAGTGTTCTAATTTACTATCGCTGTTTTCTAGCTGGTCTAAAGCCACTTTTGATGTAAAGGGACACTTTTTGGTTGCTATGGACAATCTCCAATTTCCAGGCAGAGAGAACAGTATATATAACATAAAACTGCATGCAGGGCATGGGCCAAAGCACTGAGGACAAAAGGGATGTGAAATCATTTCATACAGTACTGTAATCTGTAAGATTACAGTACTGTATGTGTTATGATTTTTACAATTTTTTGAATTTGCCGCCAGGCTCCGCCCCCGTGCATCGCGACGCTCGCAGGGAACGGAGCCTGGCAAGGAGAGGCTTCGGGGGAGGACAGACCCCGCAGACAGAGCAGGGGACATCACAGGATCCCGGGGACAAGGTAAGTAAAGCCACACCAGGATCCTGCGATGTAATCCCGAGTGTGGCTCGGGGTTACCGCTAATGGTGCTGAATTTTAACCCGGAGCCACACTCGGGAAAACCGCCAGGGAGGTTAATCTTCAGGGCAGAAGAAAGAAAACTCAAGACAAAATGGGGTTGAGTAAAACTGTAGAGTGCAAAATTTGGTGCAGCTGTGCATGGTGGCCAATCAGCTTCTAATTTCAGCTTGTTCAATTAAGCTTTGACAAAATAAAACCTGGAAGCTGATTGATTTCTTTGCAGAGCTGCACCAGATTTTTCACTCTCCAGTTTTAGTAAATCAACCTCAGAGTGTGCTGTGATCACAGATTCAGGGAGGAAATTGGTTCATTTAGTTTAGTTTTTTAAAATATTCTTATATAATTGATTGATAAAGAATAGCTAGAGGTGGTGGGGTGGATAAAGTTAAGTGGTGGCAGGGGAAATTAAGCAGGAGATCAGCTTTAGGCTGGGTTCACACCTATGTGAATTGGATTCGGTTTTCTCCGCATCTAATTCGCATAGCAGGAGAATGTGACCGGCTCTCTATAAAGCCAGTCAACATATCTCTGGGGCAGCTGCGGAGTCCACTGCACAGAAAGGTTGTGCGTCTTTGGCTCTGTTCCAGGCAAAGATTCGGCCCTGATTCATCCCTGAACTTGGAGAATGGGGATGCACAGCGTTCCTGTGCGATCCGCAGCCAGTTCCAGTGTGAACCGAGCCTTAAGGTTTGAGTGTTGCTGTGTCCAAAATAAGACAATTTTCTACAAATAAAGAAACTAAAGTCCATAGCAATGGAAATCCTGCCAAGATTACAAATGCAGCGTGTAATGCTCAAGGAGATGAGAAGACCCTAAGGTAGGCTTTCTCAAATAACACAGAGGAACCCATGAAATAACTTTATAGTCTCAGGAAGCCTTTGGTAATAATTATTAGATCTACAGCTCACTGTACATTAGTGTGATGGCCAGTGGGAAGAATGAAAATACATTCACAGGGAGTGCTATTTCAAGTAGTGTAATAATGGATGAATGAAGTTCAGTTCAAAAACACCATGTATTGGATAAATACCTAAAGTTCATGTGCAAAGCATAATTCACAGTAATGATTCCAGATGACCAAGTGCAGATGTAAGCCAGGCTCACTTATAGCTGATGGTAACATAGACACCTAGACATGGGTCCAGAAGGACGACTCAGATCCCAGGCACTCCCGGATGGTGAATGCGGTGATTGAGTGACACCAGGGAGGATGAACAAAGCCGGCAGCATCCGGGGAACCCTGAACTGACGCATACAGCGTTAACGAGCCTGCGTGTCCCGCGGACTCGATTTCCGCCAGTGTCCTGCAATCGTGTCACAGAGAGGCAGAACGGGGAGATGTAAACAAGGCATTTCCCTGTTCTGCCTAGTGACATGACTGGGATCTACTGCTCCCTGTCATTGGGAACAGTGATCGCTGTCATGTCAGTGGTAGCTCACCCCCCCAACAGTTAGAATCGCTCCCTAGGACACGCTTAACCCCTTGATTGCCCCCTAGTGTTTAACCCCTTCCCTGCCAGTGTCATTTATACAGTAATTAGTGCATTTTTATAGCACTGATCGCTGTATAAATGACAGTGGTCCCAAAATAGTGTCAAAAGTGTCCGATGTGTACGCCATAATCAATTCAATATTCCAGTCGCACACGTTCCCGGACAAACGGCAATAGAGCATTAACGGGTGATGTAACGATTACCAGTTGGGTTCTGGAAGCATCAAACGGAAGTACATCTTCGCCAGCACACCATGGATCAGCAAACAAGATTGTCCAAAAAAGGTTTTGTTTTTTTTTGAAAATTCTTTTTTATTCATTTTTTAGGCATACAAATAACAACATGCCACATTTGCGGCCGACAACCACCGACTAGAACACAGTTGCCGGTGGACATTTACATACAAAACAAAAACATAAATTGAGAACTCCCCCCTCCCTCCCCCCCAAACAACAAAGCTTTTGCCCAGATACATACTGTCCAAGTTGGCCTCCAGACTGGAGGAAGGCACTAGGAGACACCGCACCCTCGCTGTCTAACAACTTGGGTCGTGATGCTCGATACCGTCAAAAACGTGACCCGACTCCCCCCCCAGCACCAAGGATCTCATATGAATAAAAATAACTCTCCCCCTACAAGTGACCAGTTATCTTAGTGCAGAATTATCAATATTTCTCCTGTATGTCGGTCATATACATCCTCCTTTGTGGCCTCATACACCAATATCAATAGCTATGGGTTATCTGTGATTAGTCTGACACGTATCCACCGATGCCATCCAACCACCCCACACCTTGTCAAATTTGGTCAGTGCTCCCCTACTCAAATAAGTGGCTTTATAAAATGGTATTGCCTTGTTAACCAATGCCTTCCAGGACTCTAGGGTTGGGGCTGAGGAACTCTTCCAGGAGAGAATAATCCTCTTTTTGGCATAGAACAACAATAGGGTAAGAAGAGTTCTAATAGCCCTGGTAGTAGCTAGGGTCTCTACCAGATGCAGCAGGCATACCTCAACCGTCATGGGAATCGAAATAGAAGTGACCGACCTTATGCAGACTGCTACATCCTGCCAGTATGCTCTGACCTGTAGGCATTCCCAAAATATATGCATAAAATTCGCTAGTGGCGTGGAACACCTCCAGCAAAGGGAATGCTGATTCCCAAACATCCTAGCAAGTCTAGGATGTGCAGGAATTTAAAGTGAATTAGTCTGTCCCTAGTGGAGACCAGAGTCTGCATTGCAACTCCCCATATATCATCCTAGTCATCCCTATCCAACCCCGAGGTTGCCGCCTCCCACGCTTGTCTGCAGGGTTCCAACAGTTTTGTTGTTGCCTGAAAGAGATCTCTGTATATGCTGGAAACTGGTTTAGATAACGAGTCACTGCGAGTCAGCAGTTCTAAATCACTGTGCTCAGGGTCAAGAGGTTCTCCTCCAAATTGGGATTGAAAGGCATGCCTTAATTGAATGTACCAAAAAAATGCGAGTTTGGTAGTTCATAACGTGATTTCAACATGTCAAAGGACATTATGGTGCAATTCGCTACAATGTGCTTTAGTGTCTTAATTTCGTATTTTGTCCATACTATCGGATCCGGGTAGTCAAAGAAGTGCCAAAAAAGGTTTTTAATCGAAAACGGTCACATCACAAGGGAGGTGCAACGTTTCGGGGCCGCACAGGACCCCTTCGTCAGGCAAGTGCCTGACGAAGGGGTCCTGCGCGGCCCCGAAACGTTGCACCTCCCTTGTGATGTGACCGTTTTCGATTAAAAACCTTTTTTGGACAATCTTGTTTGCTGATCCATGGTGTGCTGGCGAAGATGTACTTCCGTGTACGCCATAATGTCGCAGTCACTGTCAGATCACCGCCATTACTAATAAAAAAAAATTAATAATAAAAATGCCATAAATCTATCCCCTATTTTGTAGATGCTACAACTTTTGTGCAAACCAATCAATATACGCTTATTGTGATTTTTTTTTTTTTTTTTTTACCAAAAATTTGCAGAAGAATACATATCAGCCTAAACTGAGGAAAAAAATTGTTTTTTTATATATTTTTTGGGGATATTTATCATAGTAAAAAAATATTTTTTCAAAATTGTCGCTCTTTTTTTTGTTTATAGCGCAAAAAATAAAAACTGCAGAGGTGATCAAATACCACCAAAAGAAAGCTCTATTTGTGGGGAAAAAGGGATGTCAATTTTGTTTTGGTGCAACATCGCACGACCGCGCAATTGTCAGTTAAAGCGGCGCAGTGCCGAATCGCAAAAAGTGCTCTGGTCAGGAAGGGGGTAAAATCTTCCGGGGCTGAAGCAGTTAAATGACGCAACCGTGTGGGCAGAGCCCACGCTGTTTTCAAAAAGTGAGCAATGGGGATATGTTACATGTTCCACCCTAAAAATGAGTGGAACATGTAGCATGTTCCAAGGGGTGAATTTATCCTTTAATGCTTTCTCTGCATTAAGGTACAAACCTTCTGTGTGCAATTTGGAAGATGAGTAGTGTTGCGCTGTCAACCAAACAATAAAATCAACTTTAAATATGCAAACAGTGACAATAATTCCTGTGCAATGGTGCAAACAATATTACCATGTGTCTCAAGGATGGACACAAATAAACACACAAGCTAGAAAACAATATCGATATCCGTGAAATAAATATACAATTCCTTCAATAGTATGCATCCTTATTATAGTCTATAATGAATATTCGTGATGTATCCACCATTGCTTGTGAATGTTCATAATAATGGGTGACTTCTTCCCTTTCTTCCCATGTCACCTCTGTGCTCTCTAGCCTCTCACCTGAGATATGCTTGATATACAGAATGTATTGGTATCTCTCAGAAGTGATGTAATGTGGTCAGGTCGACTCTGGGGGTCCTCTGTATGTTTGCCCAACACTCTGCTCTTTGAAATGGTAGTGTAGATTCTGCAGTGTTCCTACGGGGTCCTTTCCTCCATCCTGCGGCACTCACGTGGCTCGGTACGGACTTCGGTTTGCAGCTCCCCCCGTCAGCCCTCCCTTATGTTACCCCTGAGCCCAATCTCAATACAGCACTGTGCCCATTAGCAGCACCTCTCTCTGCTCTCTCCCTCCTCATGGGGCAGATTGATAGCAGTGAGAGCCAGCGACTGCTGTCAATCAAACCCTATGACAAGGGAGCTGGGGCAGCAGGCTGAGCCATGCTGTCTGTATCTATGAAGACAGGCAGCGTGGCTCAGGATCAAGCCTGCAGATGTGCCTCTATAGGAAGTGGTACACCGAGTGTAGGAGAAGCTAAGAGTGCCAGAGGGGGACCCCAGAAGATGAGGTTTAGGGCTTCTCTGTGCAAAACTATTGCACAGTACAGTTAAGTATAACATGTTTAATATTTAAAGAAATACCTTTTACAATCACAGTAAATTTGTAACCAGTGGGAAGAATCTCCCCTCCCCCTTACAGTTAGCTAAAAAGATCATTAGTGTCATTGGGAACTTATCTGATAGGCAGAAATTGCTCTTTGTTCAAGGAACCATTAGAAAGGCTGCTTTATGGTAACAACAAAAGATCTGCAGACACCTCCAAGTCCTACAAGAAGAGAACTTCTACAATGTTTCTGGGACAACATTCTAAAGACAAAAATGTAACTTTTTGGCAGAAAATTACAATGCTGTGCGTGAAGGATTACAAACCACATATATAAACACCAAAACCCATTGCCACAAAGATACAGTTCCTTGAAAAATTATTAATATCCCTTGAAAGTTTCAACATTTTGTCATGTTACAACCAAAAATGTAAATGTATTTTATTGGGATTTTATTTGATAGACCAACACAAAGTGGCATATAATTGTGAAGCGGAAGGAAAATGATAAATATTATTCAACATTTTTTACAAATAAATATGTGAAAAGTGTGGCGTGCATTTGTATAGCGACCCCCCCCCCCCCCCCCGAGGTCAATACTTTGTAGAACCACCTTTCACTACAATTACAGCTGCAAGTCTTTTTGGGAATGTCTCTACCAGCTTTGCACATTCTAGAGAGTGACATTTGTGCCCATTATTCTTTGCAAAATAGCTCAAGCTCTGTCAGATTGGATGGAGAGCGTCTGTGAACAGCAATTTTCAAGTATTGCCTCAGATTCTCAATTGGATTTAGGTCTGGACTTTGACTGGACCAATCTAACACATGAATATGCTTTGATCTAAACCATTCTATTGTAGCTCTGGCTGTATGTTTAGGGTCATTGTCATGCTGGAAGGTGAACCTTCACCCCAGTCTCAATTCTTTTGCAGACTCTAACAAGTTTTCTTCTAAAATTGCCCTGAATTTGGCTACATCCATCTTCCCATCAACTCTGACCAGCTTCCCTTTCCCTGCTGAAGAAAAGCATCCCCACAACATGATGCTATATTTATAAGGAATATTTATAAGGAAATGCTGCGCTATCTGGATGTTAGCATGAGTGCCTTGATGCAATGACACTTAAAAAAATTAAAAATGTGTTAACGTGCAAACAAAGTCGTTTTACCATAGAGCATGTGATCACAGCGTCACAAACCTTATAATCCACAAATGTGTTGAAATGTATAAAGTGCCTCCGTGCTGGTTTTGTGCAAACTCCCAAAAAAAAAAAAATTATATATATATATATATATATATATATATATATATATAAAATGATTCCGTGATCAAAAGTGCTAAGTGCACACACAATAAATGTCAAAATTTCATATAAATAGCAACGTCATTAAATAGTGAAGTCCATTCCCAAAATATTCACAGTTTGTACTGGTGATAAAACTCTTGTTCTCGTGTTCAGTCAAGTGCTCCCCCTTATGTGTGTATGCTCACCTTAGAGCGTGTGAACCACCCCTGGGTTGTGTCAGTGATGGAGTCCTGGGCTGCTCAGTTCTGCTGCTTCCACACTCATGCAAAACATAAAGGGACTTGATAGTGTAATACCGTTTTATGAAATAATTTTATTAATAAACCATAACCCTTCTGACAGGGTACTCACATTTGCTAGGTGCTTCAGTGCACCACTCTATGGAAAGCCAAACAAAACGCTAAAAAGCCGAAATAGTGTGTCTCTCCTATCTGTGACAAGTCAGCTGTCTCCTGCTCTGTCCTGTCCCTTCCCCCTCGCAAGATTTCTTGGTTTTAGACCACAATATGATGCTGCCACCACCATGTTTCACGGTGGGGATGGTGTGGTCAGGGTAATGTGCAGTGTTAGTTTTCTGACACACATAGCATTTTGCTTTTAGGCCAAAAAGTTCAGTTTTGGAATATTGGTTTCATCTGAACAGAGCACCTTCTTCCACGTGTTTGCTGTGTCCCCCCACATGGCTTCTCGCAAACTGTAAACGGGACTTCTTATGGCTTTCTTTCAACAATGGTTTTCTTCTTGCCACTCTTCCATAAAGGCCAGATATGTGGAGTGCACAACTCATAGTTGTCCTGTGTACAGATTCTCCCACCTGAGCTGTGGATCTCTGAAGCTCCTCCAGAGTTGCCATGGGCCTCTTGGCTGCTTCTCTGATGAATGCTCTCCTTGCCCGGCCTTTCAGTTTAGGTGGACAGCCAGGTCTTGGTAGGTTTGCAGTTTTGCCATACTCTTTCCATTTTTGGATGATAGATTAAACAGTGCTCCATGAGATTTTCAAAGCTTGGGATATTTTTTATAACCTAACCTTGCTTTAAATTTCTCCATAACTTTATCCCTGACCTGTCTGGTGTGTTCCTTGGCCTTTATGATGTTGTTTGTTCACTAAGGTTCTCTAATAAACCTCCAAGGGCTTCACAGAACAGCTGTATTTATACTGAGATTAAATTACTAATTAGGTGACTTCTGACGGCAATTGATTCTACAAGAATCTAGATTTTAAGTTAGGGGTTTCAGAGTAAAGGGGGCTGAATACAAATGCACGTCACACTTTTAAGATATTTATTTGTAAAAATTTTAGAAAACCATTTATCATTTCCCCTCCACTTCACAATTATGTGCCACTTTGTGTTGGTCTATCACATAAAATCCCAGTAAAATACATTTATGTTTTTGGATGTAACATGACAAAATGTGGAACATTTTAAGGGTTATGAATACTTTTTCAAGGCACTGTATATAGTAGAGATCATCATGCCTTGGGGCTGCTTTACCACTCGAGGGACTGAACAGCTTCCTATTGCAAACAACTTAACATTTTCAAAATGACATAAAGAGATATTACAGGAAAATGTCAAGGTATTTGTTCACCAGCTGAGTCATGACAAAAGTTGACTGATGCAAAAAGACAATGTGCTAAAATAGGAAGAGAAATAAAAACACAACTGTATTCTGGAATGGCCACGTCAGATTCCAAACCTCACATGAACTGAAACAATGTGCTATGGCCTGAAGAAAGCTGTCCATAAAAGGAATCCCAGACATATCAATGAACTATAACAGTTTGGTAAAGTCTATGACTCCTAGCCATTGAACAAGTCTGATTAACAGCTACAGAAAATGTTTTATAACAATATTGGCGCTAAAACAGGTTCAGCTTGTTGCTGAATACAAGCCTAGACTCTGAATGGAAAAAAAAAAGAAAAACACATAGGCTACCATTGATGACCTTCCTAAAAATCTAATTTACCAGCTTTCATATTGATCTTCAACACTTCCTGACCAAGCACGAATCATATAAATCAGGTCAATGATCACAAAAGTACTAAAGCCAAAAAAAGCTAAATATTTCTCTAAACTGTTCAATAAAGACACAAATGAGAACAAATATTTAGCTTAAAGCAGGACTCCAGCTAAACAAGTAAATCCACAGATAAAATACATATAAAGGAGTTTTATTTGGCAAAAGAGTTGTATTTCTGTCCATCCAGTCTTGAGAGTAAGGCCTCATGTACAAAGGGCATTAGAAAAAACGAGCTGCAAAGCCACTACCAATGCCAACAGTGCAAGTTTAGGAGATATTCACAGTACCTACAAGTAAGCGTTATTATAGTCTTACATGTAGGTACAAGTCGAAAACCTTTAATGCTTAGAAAGATATAATTCCAACATCAAGACCCAGGTCTCTCAAGAGAAGGTCACCAAAAGCTGTGATTGCAAGCATTCCAGTCTTTAGCACTAGTAAGCTGAGTTCTCCTTGTAAAAAGCTGCGACCTCTGCTGGGGATTACAGCATAACCCTAGACGATGCAGCTGAATATCACTGTAGTGATAGGTCTTCAGATATTGATTTTACTTTCCAGCTCCTAGCTGAGTGGTGACAATAAAAGTATATGTAGCACTGACCCCCGAAGAAGCTGCTGGTGTTTGATCGGGCCTGTACTCTGCTATCACAACCCCGGTTATTTGGCTCAGTCCCCTTGACACAGCTGTGTTGTAATGTGGATGTGCGACAAACAGTCAAAGACAACTCTACAAAGTGTAATATAATATACCTGTCTGTCTTTACCTTGAACTCCAACACTCCGCCTGGCCTGTACGTGAAAGGAAATAGCACTCCACACAATAGTACTTAATCACTATAACAGTTTACTGTATTTGATTAGAAATAGTAATCACAGTTGTTGTACTGTCACACCAATGTAGTGTGACAGCCAGCAAATTCAATTCACAATAGTATATCAGAGAATAAGATTATTCAGATTAACAACCTTTGATGTGTCTACAGAATGGAACCCATGACAGAGTGAAACTGACTTCACTATGGACACCGTTCCATTCTCAGTGCGCTCTGCTATGCACAAAACACAATTACCATCCTAGTACAGCATGACATATTTACTAGGGAGCTCCCCCTGCTTTTTAGATGACAATCCCTCTAAAGGGCAGTAAAAGGCAAGGCCTTGCATTAACAGAGGCAGTCCTTCTTTGTTCTTCTGTCTTCTGCTAGCTAGGATTAAGTGAAATTTGTAATCCAGGGAGTTAACAATCCAAATCAAAGTAAACTGAACGTTAAACTATTGCTGTGGTGCAGCAGCTATGCAACTATCTCCGGTGCAAGTAGCTCTTTCCAACTGAACTGTTTTGTGGGACTATCAGTCCCAGCAACACATTGCAATCAATCTCAGTGTGCAAAATATGATGCAAACTTCTGGGCGTTAGCCCTCTCACCGCACTGAATCCAGACAGATGGATGTCTCCGTTCCACAAGTTCTCAGTCTGTTTGGAGTTGCAGCCACGCTGTTACACTGTTACATTCACTGACGACCATGAGTTCTCGGTTACCTCCTTCAAGGGTCTCTGGAACGATCACTCTGCTGCTCCAGCATGCTGTGATCTAAGGCAGGATTGCTGGCTGCTATTCCGCTCCGCACAGGGTAGGCCGCAACTCTGTGGGACACACACACCCACAGAGCCCTGCTGGCAGGCCATGCATCCCAGGAACAAGAGAGCTAGGATGGCCGCTCCCAGCCTTTTTATAGTCTCCCCACAATGCAGTTCAGTTCTCCTGAGATTCATGGGAGTTAATGGGCATTGTGGGTAGGTCAAAAGGTAAACAATAAAACACTTCCATCTCACTTCCTAAGTTATGAAATATAAAGATGCAGTACTTTTATATTTTGGCCGCTAGATAGCGCTACATACCAACTTATTAACCTTACAGCACTACATAGCATCAGAAGCAAAAATTGTCAGCGCTACATATATCTAAAACGTATAATTTCATTTTGAGTAGGGAGGTTTAAAACCTCTGCCAGATTCTTTTTCTCCATCTGTGTCTCATTAGCTAGATCTCCCTTCACTGCCTGTCCTCTAGACTAAAAGGGTAACTCCACTTTCGTGGCGAAGAAAAATAGCAAATAAAGAAAAAATAATATAGTGTATACAATTGCGACACAAGTCATATTGTATTTGAATGTTATTAAAAATGACCCTTCCTTTTTCAATCTGCAGCCACCGTAATTTTCTGAAAATGCTATCCAATATGGCTATCTGGAGGTGTTCTGTACATTGTGCAGCCATTTGCTACCACTGTTGTCCGTCAAATCTTGTGATGAGGAACTGGGGGACAGGGTCAAGCCACGCTGTCTGTTTCTATAGACTCTATTTGCACTGTGGTGTGCCACGGTGCAAAAAGAGGAGGAGCCAGGAGCATCAGAGTGGTACCCTAGAAGAGGAAGATCAGGGCCACTCTGTGCAATTCTATTACACCATATTTGTTATAAAAAAAATAAATAAACTTTACAATCACTTTCATGCTTACTGGGGCTTGTTATAGTTGATAATAATTTATCGTTGGCATTAATAAAGTATTCTGAATCTGAATCATGGTACTGAGGAAGACCACTTTAAATTGAACCTGTGTCCAGACCTTGGACATTTAATTATGTATATATTTATTTATAAGCAGTATCACCCACAAAACAAATACGTATTATATTGCAGCTTTTTTAAAAAATTTTTTTACCTTTATTCCATTATTTTCCCCTGGTGATCGGCCCAGAAGGTCTGTTATTATTCAACTTCCTTTAATAGTCCAAGCTGTGCAGAAAATAAGGCAGTTTTAGGCCCCTTTCACACGATAAGCCCGCTTGGATCTGCCTGTCTGTTTTTCAGGCGAATTCAAGCGGGCCACTCATTGACTCCTATGGGCAGGTGGATGTCATCGGAGATGTGTCCGCTGACACCCCTCTGCCACCTGATCCGCTAAAAACAGACGTATGGCGATACGTTCAACCATTCGTCTGGCAGATCGGATGATCTACCCATAGAAATCAGCGGGACTCTGACAGGCCCCTCCCTGCTCAGTGAGCAGAGATGGGCCTCTTATCCACCAGCTCAGCGGAGATCAACGGAGCGATCTCCCTCTGAGCTGGTGGACTCCGCTGAGGGAATCTGCCTCGTGTGGAAGGGGCCTTAAGGTTGAAACAAATTACCTACTGACAGGGGTACTTACAATAGTCGGCTTTTATTTATGTAAAACTTTATCCGAAAAGGAAACAAACTTATTAAAATGTGTTAGCTTTTGCCAGTCAGATCCATCTAAATCTTACATAGTTACATAGTAGGTGAGGTTGAAAAAAGACACAAGTCCAACCTATGTGTGTGATTATATGTCAGTATTACATTGTATATCCCTGTATGTTGTGGTCGTTCAGGTGCTTATCTAATAGTTTTTTGAAATTATCGATGCCCCCTGGTGAAACCACTGCCTGTGGAAGAGAATTTCACATCCTTACCGCTCTTAGAGTAAAGAACCCTCTACGCAGTTCGCTTCTCTTCTAATTTTAGTGAATGGCCGCGTGTCGTAATAAATTCCCTTACGCGGAAAAGTTTTATCCTTATTGTGAGGTCACCAGTCAGGTATTTGTAAATTGAAATCATATTCCCTCTCAAGTGTCTCTTCTCCAGAGAGAACAAGTTAAGTGCTCGTAACCTTTCTTCATAACTAATGTCCTCCAGATCCTTTATTAGTTTTGTTGCCATTCTCTGGACTCTCTCCAGTTCCAGCACATCCTTCCTGAGGACTGTTGCCCAGAACTGGATGGCATACTCCAGGTGCGGCCCGACCAGAGTCTTGTAGAGCGGGAGAATTATAATTTTATCTCTGGAGTTGATCCCCTTTTCAATGCATGCCAATATTCTGTTTGCTTTGCTTGCAGCAACTTTGCATTGCATGCCATTGCTGAGCCTGTCATCTACTTTTACCCCCAGGTCCATTTCCATCCTAGATTCCCTCAGAGGTTCTCCCCCCCCAGTGAGTAGATTGCATTTATATTTTTGCCACCCAAGTGCATTATTTTACATTTTTCCACATTAAACCTCATTTGCCATGTAGTTGCCCACCCCAATAATTTGTTCAGATCTTGTTGTAAGGTTTCCACATCCTGAGGAGAAGTTATTGCCCTGCTTAGCTAAGTATCGTCCGCAAATACAGAGATTGAACTGTTTATCCCATTCTCCAGGTCATTTATGAATAAATTAAATAGGATTGGTCCCAGCACAGAACCCTGGGGGACCTCACTTTCCACCCCTGCCCATTCCCAGTACTCCCCATTTATCACTACACCCTGAACTCGCCCCTGTAGCCAGTTTTCAATCCATGTACTCACCCTATGGTCCATGCCAACTGACCTTACTTTGTACAGTAAATGTTTATGGGAAACTGTATGAAATGCTTTTGCAAAATCCAGATACACCACGTCTAGGGGCCTTCCTTTATCTAGATGGCAGCGCACCTCCTCATAGAATAAAGAAAAGAAAGGTCTGGTGTCCCCAGTGACACACTTCCATCCCTGTAATATATAGTAAAACGAAAAATTTGCTCTGGGACTTTAAATGAAGTGGGTACCGTATAAAATTTGTTTGAGTAGAAAAGGTTACATGCATGGATATAACCAAGACTTGCCAATTTAAAGTAGATACATAAACATAGAGTATTGGTACATAATTGTAATAAAGGTCATGGTACACGGGCATCTTGGTACCCAACACGTTTCGCGAGACCCAGCTCGCTCTTCAGGGGTGGATGCATGTAGACATGTACCTAAGATGAAAAAGTTTAAATTTGGCAATATAATATAGTATTGATTATAAGGGCACAGGGTAAGAGGGGTCTTGGGTCCCCATACTCACCACTGAGCTTGACCAGGGCTGCAGGTGCGTGGCTCTCAGAAGACGGGAGCAGGTGCCTCACCGAGGAGCTGAGGGGGCGGAGCCAGAAGGGACCCTGCCAGGGGCCAAAAGGGAGAGCAGGCACGGCATGGGTGTTGTGGTATGTCCCAGAGAACCTCGCTAGTCCATAAAAGTATAGGCTGCAAATATGAATATGTTTGTCAGGCAACTAGAGTAACATCAATGAGTATTGGCATAAAAATGTCTATGCGTGAGTAAGGGGCCTGGGCCAAAGATAGTAAGGACATGAAGGCTAATGGGAACATAGAGTAGCAGGGGAATACCAGCAGATGAGAAGATGAGAGAGAAAGGAAAGGGGAAAAGATTGTGATTGTATAATGAAATCTGTGATGTGAAAACCAAATAAAAGTGAAGTGAAATTGAGTCCTCAAATATAAATACACTATGCACAAATGTGCCTGAAGAAAGTGAATGTCAGAAAGTGGAAATAGTAAGTACCTGAGTGTAATGGATATCGTAAGTATGGGCAAATAGGCGCCATGTCCAGGCGTCAGCGGCGTGGCGTCCGCGATTTTGCTTGATAAGTATATGTTAATAATTGAATGTCCATAGCCTGGCCACAGATTCCCTTTGATCACCTTTGAGATGTCTCTGTTTTTCACATAGGTGGTAGGTAAGTTGTGTATAGTAAGGGACATTTGCAATATTTGATGATGGAATGCTGTTTGGCAGGTTTGCACTGGATGCCAAATTACTTCATGCCAACTCTTGTTAATGAGCTGAAGACATTCTATACATGTGTGAATTTCTTAGATTTTCTTTGCTCTTGGGCCTAGAATATTTATGTCACATTGACCTTTGGGAATTTCTTTTCACAGCTGCAAGGACAATAATGAAAACTTGGAATTGTAATTTCATTAACATCAAACTGAAATGGTGAAACTGACAGGTGGCGTCATTTGTTTTGTTTTTTTCTGCGGCTTATTAAATGGCTACATCCATCCAAGGCGATGTTCTGTACAGATCGTTTGGAAACTGTTAATGTGATGCTGCTGGAACACAGGGTGTTCTGTGGGCGTTTCAAATTTGTGATAATAGTTAAGAGGAGTTTTTCTGGTTCAAAATGATATATGATAACACATCTTTAAGACATAAAATTACTTTTAAAGTGCTTAAAGTGCATTAGAGATGGTAAAGAGACATTGTCACTATACTCATTCAGGGTAAAGTGATGGTGTTTTTGCAAAGGGTCCCCCAAATGAGTTGGTGGAGCTCACTGTCAGTGGATACTAGTCACCAATTTTATGACCTTGAACAGAGGAAGTAGCAATTTAACCACTTGCCGACCGCTAGTCGTCATATGACGTCCTGGGCTTTCAGTGGTGATATCTGAATGATGCAGCTACGGGCACCATTTAGATATCAATCTTTTCTGCTGCAGATTCCCTTCACTGTAAGAACAATCTTTTCCTGGGTCGCCTGTACGATGGGGGAACCAGAGAAGGAATCCACCGCCGGCCGAAGTTAGTCGTAGAGATTTCCAAGGGGCAGATGGTCCCCATGAATCTCTATGATTCTCGGGCCCGGGCGCAAAGTTATGACGTCCAGGCTGGCGGAAGTAAACAAAGCCAGGGACTCGGCAGGAAAGGCTGGGATCGTGATTTTTTTTTTTTTGATCTCAGGCTTTCCTGCCTAGAGGAGAGATGTGGAGTCTTATAGACCCCACATCTCTCCATAAATAGGACCTGTCACACATCAATCCTATTACAAGGGATGTTTACATTCCTTGTAATAGGAACAAAAGTGATCAAAATTTTTTTGTTTTTAAAAGGAAAGTATAAAAATCCAGACCTCCTCTGTAACTCTAAACATGTAACCTTTAAAAAAAATTTAAACCATCGCCTATGGAGATTTTTAAGTATTAAAGTTTGGCATCATACCACAAAGTGTCCACAATTTATAGCGTGACACGTGAGGTATCTATTTACTTGGTGTATTATCATCTGTCACGTTATACAAAAAAATTGGGCTAACTTAACTGTCTGAATCTGACTGTTCAACTTGAGAGTCAGAGATTACCTGTTGCCCTGTTAGCTGAATATGTAAGCCTGGACAATTATAATATAGTGATATTAGTGATATTAAACCCTCAGTTTTTGAGCACTGTTAAGCAGCTGATGTAATCACTTATATAGTATACTGTTTCTTTAGCCTTTAATCTCTGCCTATGTTCTAGTTTAAGCTGGTGCCATGATTGCTGCTCCCAGGTTTGCTGTTTCAGGGTGGCTCCTTTCTCTTTCAGCATCCTATGGAGCCACCCTTGCACGCAGAGACTAGAGCTATGTCTCCCTAAACTGTGTGCATCAAAAGAAACACGCAGCCCCATAAAAATGTTTATTTAATTCTGTTCAATGTGCTAAGCTAAAAAAAATCTGAGGGTATAATAGTTCTTTAAGACTGAATACTCAGATTTTTACATAAAGCCAGTAATGACTCACTTTCTATAAACTTTTAAGTTGAAACAATCATGCATATTTATGGGAAAAAGAAGAAAGAAAAATCTTTGCCATCTCATAGCAAGTCTTAGTATAAAGGCTTCATCACAAACCCTTTTCATTAAAGATTAGCAGGCCTTAAAGGGAAACTTCCCCTAAATTGGAATTTAGGTAGATTAGGGCCCCTGCTGATTCTTTAATGCTGTCTTTGAATTTATATAATTATTTCCCCCTAGTCCTGTTGTGCGAGGTCAACTTTTTTTTTATTTTTGCACATTGCCATTGTGGGGAGTGTTGGGCTGCAATGGTTTCCCAGTGTGAATTATTTGCCCCCCTGATTTGTAGTGCTACACACTGGTTGTGCTTTACTATTGCTTGTCACAGTGTAAGTCTAAGTCTACGAGTAGACTAACTCATTGCAAATAATGAGCTTTGAGCGTGGAAACAATTGTTAAAGCTGAACTCCAGCTATCTGCAGAAAAATG
Source organism: Lithobates clamitans (assembly GCA_037952925.1). Lineage (NCBI taxonomy): Eukaryota > Metazoa > Chordata > Amphibia > Anura > Ranidae > Lithobates > Lithobates clamitans. The sequence goes on along the minus strand of JBBGZY010001335.1, from coordinate 2,689,167 downwards.
CCCAACCCCTAAACCCTCCCTGTATTTTTTTAACAGAACCTTCCTATATATATGGTTTTTCCTGCAGTTTTCTAGATGATCAGGTGACATCACGGGTCGTTCATCTTCTTAGTGGTGGAAGAGGGCAGGTCTGGACTGTACAGTGTTCATATACAATAATGACATGTAAGTGCCGCTCGGTCCTATAGTGTGAGCCCAGCCTGCATGATGATATACCTCCATGGGGAGTGACAGGTCGGGCTCCCAGGAAATAGGCAGAATGACACTGACTGTTATACTTCCTGAAGAGAAGCACTGGTGCTGGATAGGGGGGGAAGCTGGGGATTGCGCTGGGGTGTGGAGAGGGTACACAGTGCTTGAATTTTTGTTTTGTTTTTCTTAAATATAGAAGAGGGGAGCCCAATTTTTTAAATGTAAGTAATGCTTTAAGTAGGACAGCTGAGACCAATGTACAAAGCCAGAAATATAGATGGGGGATGAAGTGGTAAGTATTTGTAATCAAAAGCCTTTGACCCAGAATTTTATTTACAGTTCTATGGAAAGGCTGTAAAGTTAGAGACAGAAAGGGGCAGGAGATGAAAATTGGTAGGAAAGAAAGACAAGTCTTGAGGTAGCATTCATCATAGATTATAGAAGGGAGAGTTTTGTTAGTAGAGGATCCTGAAGTAGTCAAGCTCAGAGATAATGAGAGTGTGGACAAGGACTCTGATGGCCTTGGGACTTAGAGATTACATGTGTTTCCTGATGTGGTATAAAAATCTCCATTCTTGGCTCCTGTACTAAATCACTGCAGCAAACAGATATCTGGAGCAGCATGTCATGTCATTTCAATTTTTATAAAACAAGTATGCCTATCTTTTAAAGAATTATTGCATTGATCTTACTAGCCCATAAATGTGGTGGCAAAGAACATTTTTAGAAAATACCTGTTGATCTTGCCAGAAATGCAGTGTCCTTGACACTTCTTGTGAGCTTAACTGGAAGGGTTACTTTCCTCCTTTAAATTACCAATCTCCCCATCCCCCATGCTACGGAGATAACAAAGGTAGACATGTTTGAAGGAAATGTGTTATTTGCAGGATTACCAGGTGCAAATATAGGAATGAAGGCTGAAAAAAGATAAATAATTCAGCTACCTCATTTAAGGACTGGTAAACTGCGATATCTAATAATTTGGTTTTTAGGGTTTAGATACACTTTAAAGCAGACCTAGTACCATGTATGTGTATATATATATATATATATATATATATATATATATATACACAGTATCTCACAAAAGTGAGTACTACCCTCACATTTTTGTAAATATTTTATTCTATCTTTTCATGTGACAACACTGAAGAAATGACACTTTGCTACAATGTAAAGTAGTGAGAGTACAGCTTGTATAACAGTGTAAATTTGCTGTCCCCTCAAAATAACTCAACACACAGCCATTAATGTCTAAACCGCTGGCAACAAAAGTGAGTACACCTCTAAGTGAAAATGTCCAAATTGGGCCCAAAGTGTCAATATTTTGTGTGGCCACCATTGTTTTCCAGCACTGCCTTAACCTTCTTGGGCATAGAGTTCACCAGAGCTTCACAGGTTGCCACTGGAGTCCTCTTCCTCTCCTCCATGACGACATCACGGAGCTGGTGGATGTTAGAGACCTTGTGCTCCTCCACCTTTCGTTTGAGGATGCCACACAGATGCTCAATAGGGTTTAAGTCTGGAGAAATGCTTGGCCAGTCCATCACCTTTACCCTCAGCTTCTTTAGCAAGGCAGTGGTCATCTTGGAGATGTGTTTGGGGTCGTTATCATTTTGGAATACTGCCCTGCGGCCCAGTCTCTGAAGGGAGGGGATCATGCTCTGCCTCAGTATCTCACAGTACATGTTGGTGTTCATGGTTTCCTCAATGAACTGTAGCTCCCCAGTGCTGGCAGCACTCATGCAGCCCCAGACCATGACACTCCCACCACCATTCAGTGCTGGCAGCACTCATGCAGCCCCAGACCATGACACTCCCACCACCATGCTTGACTGTAGGCAAGACACACTTGTCTTTGTACTCCTCACCTGGCTGCTGCCACACACCCTTGACACCATCTGAACCAAATAAGTTTATCTTTGTCTCATTGGACTCATTGGACCACAGGACATGGTTCCAGTAACCCATGTCCTTAGTCTGCTTGTCTTCAGCAAACGGTTCGTGGGATTTTTTGTGCATCATCTTTAGAAGAGGCTTCCTTCTGGGATGACAGCAATGCAGACCAATTTGATGCATTGTGCGGCGTATGGTCTGAGCACTGACAGGCTGACGACACCCCCCCTTCAACTTCTGTAGCAATGCTGGCAGCACTCATACGTCTATTTCCCAAAGACAACCTTTGGATAGGACGCTGAGCACGTGCACTCAACTTCTTTGGTGGACCATGGCGAGGCCTGTTCTGAGTGGAACCTGTCCTGTTAAACCGCTGTATGGTCTTGGCCTCAGTTTCAGGTTCTTGACAATCTTGTTATAGCCTAGGCCATCTTTATGTAGAGCAACAATTATTTTTTTTCAAACCCTCAGAGCGTCCTATGCCATGAGGTGCCATTTCAAACTTCCAGTGACCAGTATGAGAGAGTGAGAGCGATTGAGTTGAGTTATTTTGAGGGGACAACTAATTTACACTGTTATACAAGCTGTACACTCACTACTTTACAATGTAGCAAAGTGTCATTTCTTCAGTGTTGTCACATGAACAGATATAATAAAATATTTACAAAAATGTGAGGGGTGTGTGTGTGTATATATATATATATATATATATATATATATATATATATATATATATATATATATATAATTTTTATTTTTTTTTAAAGTTTGTGCATGCTAAGTAATGTGAAAGTGTTATGCCCTGTACACACGGTCGGACATTGATCGGACATTCCGACAACAAAATCCATGGATTTTTTCCGACGGATGTTGGCTCGAACTTGTCTTACATACACACGGTCGCACAAAGTTGTCGGAAAATCCGATTGTTCTGAACGTGGTGACGTAAAACACGTACATCGGGACTATAAACGGGGAAGTAGCCAATAGCTTTCGTTTCTTAATTTATTCTGAGCATGCGTGGCACTTTGTGTGTCGGATTTGTGTACACACGATCGGAATTTCCGACAACGGATTTTGTTGTCGGAAAATTTTATAGCAAGCCCTCAAACTTTGTGTGTCGGAAATTCCTATGGAAAATGTGTGATGGTGCCTACACACGGTCGGAATTTCCAACAACAAGGTCCGATCACACATTTTCCATCGGAAAATCCTATTGTGTGTACAGGGCATAAGACTTACAGGCATACAAAGGTGAGGCACTTCTCCAAACCCCATAAATCCTTCTCAGTCCCCACTGCAAGAATTTGGTACTTGCCAAAGGGAGCCAATTCGATATTGGCCATGGGGTACTCTGTATTCCATATTGAGACAGGTAGGCAGCTGCACACCCATGACATAACTTGTATTAAGTCTTTACTCAGCCAGCACAAGCAGATGGAGGGTCTGCACCTACAGGCCCCACTCTCAGGGCCATCTTAATGCACGGGTACACCTGGGCACTGCCCGGGGGCCCCAGGTTCATGGAGGCCCCATGATAATCTTGCATTACACCATAATTGCCAACTGTCCCGGATTTGCCAGGACAGTCACGCTTTTTACTAAGCTGTCCCAGGATGGACTTGTCCTGAGTAGCATCCCAGATCTGGGCTGCAGGGACAGCAGCAGCCTGTCATTGGGCTAAATTTACAACTGGAATGACATCTTACCCTGCTACTTGTTTAAAATTTATTTGATTGAAAGTACTAATAAATATATGTTTAATTCTATTAACTAGTTATACATTCATTCTTGAAAGTAGGTGGGTCAATTGGGGCAGGCCAGCTGGGGCCCCAGTGCATTACTTTCCCAGGGGCCCATGATGCTATTAAGACGGCCCTGCCCTCTCTCATGTGTTTCACCCTTACAGGCTTAGATCTAGAGATAATCTCATCGCTACCACTAAGCCTGTATGGGTGAAACATGTCACGAGGGGTTGTATGTAGATGGGGACTCTCAGTGTGTTTGTGCTGGCTGAATAAAGTTGTATTATGAGTGACATCATTGGTGTGTGCCTCCCTAACTTTCTCAATTACAGGTGTTCACAGAGATCATGGTACTCCCTTTCACGATGCCTTAATTTGCTTTTTTTTGTTCGATAGGATGGAGCTATCTTTGCCCAGACATCATCCAGGGTCTGTTCTGGACTGACATGCTGGCTCAGAGATTACATAATCCTGATGCCAGTGCAGTTCAGATTGTTTACTACAGATCACCCCCTGCTGCAACCATTTACATTGTGACTTTTTACATAATTGCAATGTTGCAGTGTGACCCCTGAGGGAGAGGAGACTGAAAAAATCTTTCCTTCTGTCTGCACCAGACTGATGACATCTTCTCAGCCTACGCAAAACCACTGGAATTGAGTTCAATTCATGCTTTTCTAATTATTTTAATAAAAAAAAGAGGGGAAAGGGGATTGGGACTTTGAATTAAGCACATAGGTATAAAGAATTCAGTTTATTGTATAAATTAACATCCAAACACATAATCATGAGTAAGTGTATATCCAATACAATTATAATAACTGGTACAATTCATTAAAATGTATACCTATACATACAATGTTGACGGGTTGCCACTTGAGTATAAATGATTAATATAAAAAATTATACATACTGACAGATATCAATTGAATCATAGGTACACAGCATATAATAGCTCTATGCATTTTGTGGATTGATCCACTCTTCAGGAGCATGCGCATGAATTCAATAAAATATAATAGGAGATTCTAATTATTTAAAGTATAGCATCTTTACAGCAGCAATTATGCGCATATACCAAGTATGTACAGTTGTGCTCATAAGTTTACATACCCTGGCAGAATTTATGATTTATTGGCCATTTTTCAGAGAATATGAATGATAACGCAAAAACTTTTCTTTCACTCATGGTTATTGTTTAGCTGAAGCAATTTTTTATCAATCAACTGTGTTTACTCTTTTTAAATCATAATGACAACAGAAACTACTCAAATGACCCTGATCAAAAGTTTACATACCCCAGTTCTTAATATCGTGTATTGCCCCCTTTAACATTAATGACAGATTGAAGTCTTTTGTGGTATTTGTGGATGAGGCTCTTTATCTTCTCAGATGGTAAAGCTGCCCATTCCTCTTGGCAAAAAGCCTCCAGTTCCTGTAAATTCTTGGGCTGTCTTGCATGAATTTCACGTTTGAGATCTCCCCAGAGTGGCTCAATGATATTGAGGTCAGGAGACTGAGATGGCAACTCCAGAACCTTTACTTTATTCTGCTGTAGCCAATGACAGGTTGACTTGGCCTTGTGTTTTGGATCATTGTCATGTTGGAATGTCCAAGTACGTCCCATGTATAAGTGGTGAACCACAAGGAGAATTGTTTTTATTCTCACTAGAGTGTTGCCAACATCCCAAACATTTATTAGATAGGGACCCTACATCTCACCGCGACTCAGGGCAGGGCGAGTAAATAACTTGCGATGCCCGGAAGTTAAGTGAATGTAATGTCTTGGCGAATTGGTGAATTGGACACGATGGAGGCGCCTCCATCATATCCAATTCACCAAGACATTACATTCGCTTGCGGTGAGATGACATCATTACGTCATCATACGTGGTGACGCCCTCTATGGACGCCAGAAAAATAACACAGATAGCAGCTGAATAGACAACTGCGCATGTGCTGGCGGCCTTTAAAGTCCACTGACGGCGCGCTGACCAGTCCAGGCATTGCCTCTTAGGACTAACAATGTCCCCGCTACGTGTACCTACACATCCACTTTAAGTAAGTAAAAGTAAATGATACCAAGAGAGGGAGAGAATTTTCTTTCTTTCCACCCTTCCCTTCCTCCCATTATAAGAACTCTAAGATATGAACATTGTACTTATTTGCCATTAAGATGAATGTTTTCTTTTTGGTAATTGAAAGGGGTTATGCAATATGTTTGCTACGAAGCCCCACATGGCTTAAATGGCCATAATATCAGCATCTTTTGTATATATACATATTTTTTATTACAATGGGATATCTAATCATTCATCAGGGTCTTCTCTGTGGTTGTACCATGAGGGCTGTTCTGTGGGGACCTTTGTGAGGGCTGTTCCGAGCCTAGACGGGGTTCATCGCCTCTTGATGGACAGACAGCAGCAAACTTACCTTCCTATGAAGTTTTGATTTTAAAGTACCTGCATGAAAACTCTTTACAATTCAATGTCGGTATGTATGTTGGACATGCTCATGTGCTACAATGTTGATGCTGCCTTGAAACGTTGTGTTGAAACTATTATTCCTGCTTTCTTTCAGAATGTATTTGCACTCTCTCCTATAATGCCTCTGAGGAAGGGATATTTTTCCTGAAACAAGTCAGGCCAAAAGGAGAAAATCTACGTTCGTTGGAATTTGTAATAACTCACGATGAGCATTTTTTGTCTTTTCATGTAACTATACTGTACAAACTGCTGCTATGTTTGTCATTATACATGTGTTTGTAAAACAAAAATAACTTTTCAAAATATTTTATGATACATGATTTTCTTTCTGTTCGCCCATAAAGTCCCAATGTACCGGGGGGGTAACTTGTGTCCCTTCTGTAGAGTCCCTATGTAGTAAGTACGTCCCATGCACAGCTTCCTGGCTGATGAATGCAAATGTTCCTCCAGTATTTTTTGATAACATACTGCATTCATCTTGCCATCAATTTTGACCAAATTTCCTGTGCCTTTGTAGCTCACACATCCCCAAAACATCAGCAATCCACCTCCTTGTTTCACAGTGGGAATGGTGCATCTTTCATCATAGGCCTTGTTGACTCCTCTCCAAATGAAGCGTTTATGGTTGTGGCCAAAAAGCTCCAATATGGTTTCATCACTCGAAATGACTTTGTTCCAGAAGATTTGAGGCTTTTCTTTGTGCTGTCAGGCGTCCAGAAACTCATTGACCTTTTATACACACACTAATTACAAGCAAACAGATCACAGGTGAGGATGGTTACCTTTAATAGCCATTCAAACCCCTTTGAATCAACTTGTGTGCATGTTATCAGGCCAAAATCACCAGGAAATGTAAACTTTTTATCAGGGTCATTTGGGTAGTTTCTGTTGTGATTATGATTTAAAAAGAGTAAACACAGTTGATTGATAATAAATGGCTTCAGCCAAACACTAACCATGAGTGAAAAAAGCTATGTTATCATTCATAGTCTCTGAAAAATGGCCAAGAATTCATAAATTCTGCCAGGGTATGTAAACTTATGAGCACAACTGTATTATTACAAACAGCTTATGTTGGATTTCTGAATACAACATACTCCAAATTTCATGTACACTTGCCTTTATTCCTATACTATAATGCCAACACAGATGTTGTTAATACTTATGCCTTTATACAGGACTAATATTCCATACAAGTGCTACTGTACTATGACACATACTGGTAATTTATAGTATAATTATTTATTTAAAAGTACAGCAATTTTGAAAATGTACACTGGTTCAGAATTTAGCCAAATGTATTTGGAGAAGCATGGCTAAAGCTTTTTTGTCCCTATTTCCCCTATAGATCACAGGAGTGCAGTTTGATCTGCACTCCTGTGATCCATTTGTGGCTGACAGCGGGCTAAAGTCCACTGTTGGCTGACATCACTCCAGGCTCTGGACTGATCCAACCAGATGCCTGGACCAGCAGCTGGCTCAGCCTCTCAACGAGCCGTTGGGAGACTAAGCCAGCTGCTCCTGCCCCCTCCGCAGCCCGGCGCTCCAGCGAGCACTGTAGGGACTTAGTAGAAAGCCGTTGACTGACAGCCAATTGCTCTGTTTAGAGCGAAGGGGAGAACTGAGCGATCAGTGGTGTGTGATCGCTCAGTTCTCGGTGAAGAGGCATTGGGAGAAACATGCAACATTGGATCTATGCTGTATCCACCTAGGTGAGTATCTTTTTTTTTTTTTATGGAAACCCATACTTATCTTTTAAGCAGAATTACTGAAAGTTTTACTCTAAGGTTTAAAGGTCTATGCTTAAAGTACATTAGTTATATATAAAAAAACACTTTTATGAAGCTCAAACCTGGTTCATCAAAGACCACCAACTGTAAAGCCATCATTACTGTGCAGGACATGCCTTAGCGCAATGTTTTGGAGAATGAACAAAAGGTAATTTGCTGAATGGAGACTTGCTGAGCTCAAGGCTCTCTGGTGTTATATGAAAGAAGACATCTATCTAATCCTTTTAGATGTTTTTACTCCTGGATTATTCCTGCCGGCCAGCTAGCCTGCGAGATATGAGTTTCTAAAGGAACTCTAGAGATAGTTTCTTTTTATACCAAACATGCACAGAGCTTGGTATGCAAAATACATTCTCATTAGCATCTGTAGGGATCATTTGAATGCCCTCTTTCTTTGAAGAAAGTCCAGCATCTGCAGATTACTTTATGAGAAAAAAAGCTCTTGAAGCACAGCAACAAAAAGGGTAAGGTAAATGTTTATATCAGAAAACGTATTTGATTGCTTATATATATTATATTAAAGATCAACTTTGGGCTCCACACCCCTTCCCCAGCCCCCTAAGGTCCCTCAGAATTTTAGGCTTTTCTTTTGTTTTCTTACCTTTTTGGAAGTCTATAGGTCATTCACGACACCATGATGTCTTCTGCTTCAACCTCTTTTCCAGGCTGGGTGGTACTTACTGATGTAGAGAGCAGCTCTGACTACACTAGTACATTGGGAATGAAGGATGTCCTATTTAGAGGGTAGGCCCTGACACCGACATTTACAGTAGAGTCCCCAGTCTTCCAGGTTGAATAATGTTAAATGTCATTCAACTTTGAAGTCTGAGGACATCTTGTGTTGACTCTGGTGAACATTTTCGCCTGTGCTGCTCTTTAATTCTGGCAGGGGGATATTTTTGCACAGTGTGATCTTTTATGGTTATTGGCCTTAATATTTTTTTTTCTGTGTTCATTAAAGGACCCAATCTATGACCTTCAATGTTGGGCTTTAAAGGAGGTAATGTTGAAAGAGCAATTATACTTTAACCTTTTTCGCTGCCAGAGCCGTTTTTTGCACACGTTGAAAAAATAATTTTAGGCCTGAAGATAACACAAAATCCCCAAACATTATATATTTTCTGAAAGCAGATAGCCCTAGAGAATAAAAAAGTGGTAGTTCCAATTCTTTATGTCATATGATATTACCGCAAAGGTCTAGGAATGTCCCCGTTGCAGATCTGATGGTCTTCACCAGCAGTCGGAGCTCATTAATTGTATCCAATAGAGTATAGTAATAGAGTGGTAGTATATTTTGTGGTGACTGTAGCTAAAGAAAATGATGTATAGTGTTCAAATAAAGGTGTTGTGAAGTGTTCCCAAGGTAAAGCTGTCTGTACACAGTGTCCCAATGACACAAAGGAAAGGTTTGCAAAGATGGGCCATGGCCTTCTCACCAACGACCAGAGCGATTCAACGCCTTCCAGCTAGCGACTCCTGAATGGACGGTCTGATGGCAGATCCGCTTGTGTTGATCCCCCATTACAGAGCAGGAAGCGTGAGTAGCTGCACTGTAGAGATGGTGGTGATCAGATGTCTGATAAACAGCAGGCATCGCTGGCTCCCTTCTCGGTCAGGTAGGAATGCTGTGGACCATGTGGTAGACCTTACTCTCTCTGCGTGGAGAGGTCCTTCACTCACGAGGCCCCGGAGGAAGAGAGCGCAAGGCGGGTCTCTGGTTTCTTTTATAGTTCAGCTTTCAAGATTAAGACTCCATTCACACCTGAACATATCGATTACTGGTGTTTTTTGGGGTTTTTTTTAAGCTTTTTTTGCAGCTTTTTAAAAACTTTTTTAAAAGCGTTTTAGAAGTGTATTACAAGTGTTTAAAAGCTTCAGGCATTTTTGTTTAGCCAATAGAAATCACTAGGGGGAGGAGAAGGAAAGGAAGGAGAAGGAGAGGAAAATAGAGGCGGAGAGCTGTTATTTGAGAATTTTACAAGCGTTTTGTGAGCGTTTCTCTGCTCAAATCAGGCGCTTCTATTGAAGTCTATGGATCCAAAAAACGCTTGTAATCTGCCAAAAGAAGCTCATGTACTTTTTTGAGCTTCAGGCATTTCACTTCAGGTGACAAAACGCTGATATGTGAACAGGGCTCATTGAAATTAATGGGATTTTGCTTGTTGGGCGTTGTGAAGCTTCAGAGCTGAGCGTTTTACAAGCTAAAAAATGCTCAGGTGTGAACAGGGCCTTAAAAAAAAAACAAATGAAAAGTCTACATAGGCACTTGGTCTTCCCATGTATTATTATTTTATTTAAGCAGAACTAAAGGTAAAAAATAAAACATTGCTAGCAGGAAGATATTTAGTGATGGAAGAGACTGTCTAATAAATGCACATGTGCAGGAGTTACATTAGCAGCGACCGCCAAATGTCCAAAGAAGGAATACAGCGGGTCTGGAAGAACAAAGGTGGTGGTAATGTACCAATGGCAGTGGGCACAGACCTTGCATCACTAGGAGGGGGGGAGGCCAATACTGAAGTAAGTCAACTATAATGTGCAAACACTACAGCAAATGCTGCTCCACACCCTACTAAAAAAATGGATAATAGTAGTTTCTTATGTATTCATACCAGCCCCAGCAGAAAGAGTTTTAACTTTCTAATAACTATTTCATTGTAAGAAAGAATACCTCCAGGACTTTACCAGTTTCTAAGGATCAGCGCACCTCCACTTTGCGCTATTTGCATTTAAACTGTCTATATAATCATAGGTGTAGCTAAGAACCATAGATACAAACTGTGAAATCATTATTTTAACAAACATCTCACAATCCAGCTTTCATTTTAAGTAAACTCAGTGAGGCTATTGCAAAGCTCAAACAGCAGGCAATGAATTGATAAGAAGATATTAAGGAAGGAGGAATACTGGTCTGTGCTCAGGCTCTTAGATCTCATGGGCCTTCAAGCAGCTTTCATTTCCATGTACTTAGTTGTATTCTAGCACAGAACATTGCCCCAGTGTGATGTCAGATCTAATATTAACCCTCTCCAACCTCAGCTTTATCTATGCAGGACTCAAAAATGAGTTCACTTATCTGCCCTCCACATTCTGAATTGTGGGTGGTAGGTATAGCTCCCAACTGTCCCTGAATTCAAGGGACTGTCCCTGATTTGGAACAAAGCCCTTACTGTCCCTCTTTCCTCCTCAATTGTCCTTTATTTTGGTCTGATCTACAGTGGATATAAAAAGTCTACACACCCCTGTTAAAATGTCAGGTTTGTGTGATGTAAAAAAAATGAGACAAAGATAAATCATTTCAGAATTTTTTCCACCTTTTAATGTGATCTATAAACTGTACAATTCAATTGAAAAACAAACTTAAATCTTTTAGGGGCGGGAAATAAAAAAAAAAAAATAATGTGGTTGCATAAGTGTGCACACCCTCTTATAACTGGGGTTGTAGCTGTGTTCAGCATTAAGCAATCACATTCAAACTCATGTTAAATAGGAGTCAGTACACACTTGCCATCATTTAAAGTGCCTCTGACTGACCCCAAATAAAGTTCAGCTGCTCTAGTAGGTCTTTCCTGACATTTTCTTAGTCGCATCCTACAGCAAAAGCCATGGTCCCCAGACAGCTTCCAAAGCATCAAAGGAATCTCATTGTTAAAAGGTATAAGTCAGGAGAATGGTACAAAAGAATTTCCAAGGCATTAGATATACCATGGAACACAGTGAAGACAGTCATCTTCAAGTGGAGAAAATATGTCACAACAGTGACATTACCAAGAACTGGACGTCCCTCCAAAATTGATGAAAAGACGAGAAGAAAACTGGTCAGGGAGGCTGCCAAGAGGCCTACAGCAACATTAAAGGGGCTGCAGGAATATCTGGCTGTGTGGTACATGTGACAACAATCTCCTGTATTCTTCATATGTCTGGGCTATGGGGTAGAGTGGCAAGATGGAAGCCTTTTCTTACCAAGAAAAACATCCAAGCCCGGCTAAATTTTGCAATAACACATCTGAAGTCTCCCAAAATCATGTGGGAAAATGTGTTATGGTCTGATAAAACCAAGGTTGAACTTTTTGGCCGTAATTCCAAAAGATATTTTTGTTGCAAAAACAACACTGCACATCACCAAAAGAACACCATACACACAGCGAAGCATGGTGGTGGCAGCATCATGCTTTGGGGCTGTTTTTATTCAGCTGGAACAGGGGCCTTAGTCCAGGTAGAGGGAATTCTGAACAGTTCCAAATACTAGTCAATATTGGCACAAAAACCTCCAGGCTTCTGCTAGAAAGCTGAACATGAAGAGGAACTTCATCTTTCAGCATGACAACGACCCAAAGCATTCATCCAAATCAAAAAAGGTATGGCTTCACCAGAAGAAGATTAAAGTTTTGGAATGGCCCAGCCAGAGCCCAGACCTGAATCCAATCGAAAATCTGTGGGGTAATCTGAAGAGCGCTGTGCACAGGAGATGCCCTTACAATCTGACAGATTTGGAGTGTTTTTGCAAAGAAGAGTGGGCAAACATTGCCACGTCAAGATGTGCCATGCTGATAGACTCATACCCAAAAAGACTGAGTGCGGTAATAAAATCAAAAGGTGCTTCAATAAAGTATTAGTTCAAGGGTGTGCACACTAATGCAACCATATTATTATAGTTTTTATTTTTACTTCCCTCCACCTAAAAGATTTCAGTTTGTTGAACTGAGTTGTACAGTTTATAGGCCACATTGAAGGTGGAAAAAGTTATGAAATGATTTATCTTTGTCTCATTCTTTTACATCACAGAAACCTGACATTTTAACAGGGGTGTGTAGACTTTTTATATCCACTGCATATAGTTGTATATAAAATGCACTTTTTATCTTTCAAAAAGTATTTCCTGGTGCTAAACTTTTCATCCAGTTTCTGAATGGCTGCATTTGTAAATTTCAAAAGCCAGTATAAGGAAATAATAGTGGTAAAAAGAAAGCACTTGTTAGCACTTCTGAATTGGTGAAGGTGATTCAACACAAAAAGTCAGTCAGTTGGTTAAAACAGGGAACAGGCTGATAGGGGGGAGAGAGCAGAGAGCATCAGTCAGCTGTTTCTCCATTCACTGTCTAATCACAGGCTGGGGGAGGACAACATCTATAAGACCTAATTTACACATTTGAAGCACTTCAACATCAAGATTTCCATTATATTCACACCTGAGTGTCAAGTAGTTTGAAGCTTGTCACTCAAGGCTTGTACAAGAGTGTACAAGAGTTTCTTTAGAGGCAGAGACGTGCATTTCTGGCCCACATAGAATTCAGTGGGTATGCCTGAAAAACACCTGAAACATGTAAGTATTGCAAATTTTTTGCACGTTTTGTACCCCTCCTCCTCCTTGTAACTAGCTTTCCATTGGCTAAAACAAAAATGGGTGGGGATTTAATGTACTTGGTTGTAAGTTCATTTTTTTTGCAAAAAAAAAATGTTTTTTACTTAACTTTATTTTTTATTACATAAGGGACAAAAAGTCCCCTATGATGTTTTTTTTTGGTGACAGGTTCTCTAAAAGACCCTGCATGTCTCCCCTGTGCGCCACTAAATGTTTTGCAATGCAGATCGCATTGCAAAACATTATTTACTGGCTGAGCCAGCCGGGGACACCGAGAGCTTGACCTGGAAGTGACATCAGAGACAACGCTTTTCAGGACACAAGAAGAAGGGGAGGAGAGCGGACGTGTGTCCACTCTTCTCCTTTCCCTCCATCCACCGACACTCGCCATGGAGTGTGGCGGCGGGGGATGGTGCCAGTACTGGGGGTGTGTACCACCACACGAATGCTCTCACGTCAGTTTCACACACAGTCCCGGTGGCTGCAGCCACCGGATTGTGTGTAATACCCCCCTCTGTCAGCTGGTAGTGAAAGGGTTAAAGAGGAGCTTCAGGCGCCTGCAGAAAAAGTTAAGTCAGCCGCTACAAATACTGTAGCAGCTGACTTTTAATATTAGGATATTTACCTGTCCAGGGATCAAGCAGTGTCTTCACCAATTTTTCAATCGGCTATTGGGTGCTGCTGCCACCATTTCCACTAAGGGAAACCGGTTTCTTATTGCGCATGCAAAAAGCGTGCTGTGCTCTCTAATTGGGTCGGCTGTGGTGGAAGATGGAGGTTGGCCGAACTTCCGGCTGAGTTCGCCGTGACTCAGACGGGAGTGGGAGCGGCTACCTGTCAAAACCAGGTACCCGCTGCTTGCTTTGTGCAAGCTGTGAATTTAATCAGCTTAAAGAAGTCAGTGGACATCACAGACATTTTACTAAGAATCAATTGGCCACCAAATTCAACAGAATGCGGTAACATTGCTAGTAGGTAATTTACACTTTATTAGGTACACCTGTTCAATTGCTTGGTAACATAAATTGCTAAGCAGCCAATCACATGGTACCAACTCAATACATTTAGGCATCTAGACGTGGTGAAGATGACTGAAGTTCAAACTGAGCATCAGAATGGGGAAGAAAGGGGATTTAAGTGACTTTGAATGTGGCATGGTTGTTGGTGCCAAACGGGTTGGTCTGAGTATTTCAAAAACTGATGATTTACTGGAATTTTCACACACAACCATCTCTAGGGTTTACAGAGAATGGTTCAAAAAAGACAAAAATTTTCAGAGCGGCAGTTGTGTGGACGAAAATGCCTTGTTGATGTTAGAGGTCAGAAGAGAATGGGCAGACGATTCGAGGTGATAGAAAGTCAACAGTAACTCAAATAACCACTCGTTACAACCAATTTATGCAGAATACCATCTCTGATGGCTGATGGGTTTCAGCAGCAGAAGACCACACCAGATGCCACCTCCTGTCAGCTAGGAACAGGAAACTGAGGCTACAATTTACACATGCTCACCAAAATTGGATAATAGAAGATTGGAAAAAAACGTTGCCTAGTCTGATGAGTCTCGCTTTTAGCTGTGACATTCAGATGGTAGGGTAAACAACAAGAAAGCATGGATCTATTCTGCCTTGTACCAATGGTTCAGGCTGGTGGTGATGGTGTAATGGTGTGGGGGATATTTTCTTGGCACACTTTGGGCCCCTTAGTACCCACAGCCACAGCCTACCCGAGTATTGTTGCTGACCATGTCCATCCCTTTATATCTACAGTGTACCAATCTTCTGATGGCTACTTCCAGCAGGATAATGCACCATGTCACAAAGCTCAAATTATTTCACCACTGTTTTTTTTGAACATGACAATGAGGTCACTGTACTCAAATGGCCTTCACAGTCGCCAGATCTCAATCCAATACAGCACCTTTGGGAAGTGATGGAACAGGAGATTTGCATTATGGATGTGCAGCCGAAACTTCTGCAGCAAATGCGTAATGTTATGATATCAATATGGACCAAAATCGCTAAGGAATGTTTCCAACATCTTGTTGAATATATGCCACACTGAAATAAGGCAGTTCTGAAGGCAAAAGGGGGTCCAACCTGGAAGGTGTAGCTAATAAAGTTGCTGGTGAGTGTATACTGTATATTCTGCAGCTCTTTCCTGCTTTTACATAAGACTAATGTACTTCTTTATTTAAAAATGTATTATTAGTGCACTGGATAGATCATGGTAAAAAAAATTTAAGAAACTGTAAAAAACACAAATTTTATTTTGATTAAGTAAACCTACCACCAAGTCCCACAATGCTTCACTGCAGTTTGGGCAGGAGATAAATAGCTTGCAAACCACAACCATCTGTCAGCACATGTCCTAGTTTCCCTATAAATGCAAAATCTGCTCAGCTTAAGTTTTTTTCCCTGTGATGCCCTCTGTAAAAACCCAGCGCTTCAGCCAGCGAAGATAAAATGGCAATGACTGTTCCATATCCAAATTTTAGAATGTAATGTGAGTGTTAATACACAGATTAATGTGTACAGATCAGCTGAGATGATGGATAAAATGGAAGCGTGTCGTGACCATTTCTGCTTTATGGTTTACAAGTACCTAGGAATAAGATACATGAATAGATATTTGGCCAAACAATACTTTGTCCTAAAACACTACTAATGCAGCTGTGAGTAGAGGTTAAATCAAAACTTTAGCAAACCTATTGTATTAATAAGCAGATCATAAGAAAAACTACTTCCTGTGATGTTTGGTAGAATAGGTGCTCAATCCCATCTAGGTTCAGCTTACAAGAACCCAGAAAGTCCATCCCCAATACTAAAGCTTCATTGAGGACAACATTAAAAAATGACAGACCATAACAATTTATACAGTGATATTCCACTGTATAGTGGAACATGTGAGACACTTTAACGCTGTTGATCATATTGCTACACTTGGAAAGCTTTCATGCTGTTTGTTTTCTTATCCTCTTCCCCCAAGGGGGTCAGGGCTTTTTTTTTTGGTTTTGCCTTCCTTTTTTTTTCTCCCACCTTCTTGCTTCGCTTCTACCCTTTCCTACTCCCCTGGACTCTTTCTCTAGCTCTACTTGGCTCCTTGGAATCTGAATGGCCCCAGTATAGGGCCCTAGTCTGGGCTTTCATTAATCACAGTCACTGGATTGTCCCATAGATTTATGTGTTATGGTGATCTTTGCAATGTATTAATGAGTTCCCAAGGAGAGATGTGCTACTGTTGAGGCAAAGGGTTTTTGATAATTGTTCTATATTTGGATACTGGCAGTCTATTATAAAAAAAAATGACAGACCATAATGGAAATTTCACTAAGAATGTTGAATTATTTTTAAGTCACATTTTTTTTATCTCATGAAAATTTTCTTCTAAAAATATTCAATGCAAAAACATAAATATGATTTAGGACAGCAAATATAGTTACACAGCAAGTCAGGTTAAAACAGATACATGTCTATCAAGTTCAAGCAATGGGTAATATAAATAAATTAAAAACTTGCTTCCTTCCCTCTCCTCTGGAATGTTTTGTTCTTTTTCCTATGCCTTCCCATACCTCCCTTCTTGTATTCATCTTACATCAACTTACAATTTACTAAGATTACAGATTACAGATACACATTTCTCCTTGAATTTGTAATTTATCCTATAAGTTTATCCTATAAGTTATGGCTCACTAATGTGGATTTGACCACTAATTCTGTTTACACCTCCTTACAGTTCTATAACAATAAGTTTATGAATTTTTGTGTGGATGGTTTCACAAGAGGTAGAGGAATGATGAATTCAGGACCTGAATTTAAGAACTCCAAATCTTTTTGTATTTCCTCTATTTGTTATATATGTTCTGTGGAACATGATGATGTTCGTATGTACTTTGTCTAACATATAAAATTATTTAAAAAAATACC
The DNA here is from genome assembly GCA_037952925.1 of Lithobates clamitans. Classification (NCBI taxonomy): domain Eukaryota; kingdom Metazoa; phylum Chordata; class Amphibia; order Anura; family Ranidae; genus Lithobates; species Lithobates clamitans. The sequence continues at coordinate 2,671,770 of JBBGZY010001335.1, read as the reverse complement.
TGTACCCACAGAACCCTAAACCCACAGGTCATCCAAAGGATGGCAAAAAAACCTTGTATAGCATGATCCAATTTGATACAACTAGCTCCTGTGTAACAAATTCAACCAGCTCACCCTAAATAAGGTTGTAGGCAGGTACAGTCTGCTTTCCTCACTGCAGGTGGTCCTGAAACCGCAGCGGCATTGCAGAGCAAGAGGAAGTCAAGAGGAACATGGTTCCTTTATGGTTTTCTGGGTCACTGAGGCAGCTATCTGATTAGATGCTGGCACCCCATGTGACTCTGGAAGCTATCTTGGGTCAGGCAGAGTCTATTTAGGACCCTGGCTCCCAGGCTTGATGTGCATTTCACATGTGGGTAATAAAGGGACAGGTCACCCGCCTGTCAGGGACAGTAATTAGTAGCAGGGAGAGGATCCAGATGAGTAGGGAAGGAGGAGTAGGGAAGGAGCAGGGACACGTCATCCTTCCTGGAAGCCTCCCCCTTTGGGTGCGGACCGTCCAGGCTTCATTCTGCCCCTTGTGACAGATGCTGTCGTGCACCTAAGACCTACTGTTATACTCTTTGCTGCAGCATTTTGTGAGTGTGCCTGGTCGGCTTGTATTCACGCTGAGTAGTTGTTTTTTTTTTTTAACTTGTAATACAGTTCTGTTACCACAACTGGACTTTAAGTGCTTACTGCCAGGGCACCACGCTGCACCTTCCTACAATCTCACTGCTTTCTCTTTAGTACAGTGCTTGATCAGTGTGCTCCAATGCTGAATACAATTGTCCAAAGGATGATCAGCACTCCCACTTAAAGATAAAATCACTGTTTTATTTCTTCAAATAAAAAAAAGTGGTTATGTTCCACTAATTCCCTTTCTTATTTCTAGTGGCTTTATTCTTAAGGGAAACCTTTACTGAGAGAAAAGCAGGGCCTGCAATTGCTGACCTTCTTAAAAGCTAGATGTCTGGCTTATCCTTCAATACTTTCAGAATCATTGACCTGGAAGCAAATAAAATGCATTTGAAGTCAAAGTGAAATTAAATCTCCCAATATGCATACTTTTTTCCGGGTCAGTGACTCAGGAAGCATTTAATAATTTAGGACGGAATATTCAAATTCTTGCTTAAACTTGCATAAACCCAAACGTGACTGGTTCTCTTTCATGTCACAGTAGGGATGAAGAGCAGATTAAAGGTCTCAAGAATGCTTTGTCAATGCTTGCTGTACAGGATGATCTTTAGGCTAATGCTTTGTGTTAAAGCCTGTGCGAACAAGCCCTTAATCAGAACAATTCAATAAAATGTTCTAGAGAGAATAGAGAGTTGAAAATATAATATATACATATCCAGTACAGTATATAATATATATTCACTAAGCACTCCTGCCCCTTGTATATTACATTTCATTCTTATAGATTGGACATTAGAACATCACAGAATTTGCATTTCTTTTTTCACATATACAGTACTTCAAATACTATTTTCCATTATTGAGTGAAGAGAGGAAAAGAAGAATTACCCCCCTAGGGAGATTTTTAGCAGAATTCATTTACAGCATACAATATACTGTAATATGTATTCCCTAGGCACTCATGTCATTATGTGTCATATACCATTATTATAATTAATACATTATAAAATCACAGAATGTGTATTTATCTTTTCACATATACTTCAAACGCTATTTTCATTTATTATGTGGAGAGGAAATACTCCCTAGGAATATTTTTAGCAGAGGAGCCTGCTAAGTGTGTATTTCTGAAAGAAAGGAGCTAAATAAGAGGGTAAGCTGGAAAACTTCTACCTTTCAAGAACACACATCCAGTGCAAGCCTCTGCTAAAATACCCCTAAGATGTATTTCCTTAGCTTATACTACACCATCCCACATCACCTAGCAAGGCATAAGGTCCTGGAGATCCAACACAAGCATCAATAGCAACCGTACATAACAAACAGGTCAATATGGTAACAAACCCATTCTCTACAAACTTCACATCACAGATTGTGGATACCTTTTTGGTCTCCAACAACCTCCCAATGTGAGTGAAAACTGCCTCTATGCTGTATTCCATAAAACCAAACAAAACTTCTGTGCTATAAATGTCTCTCTATGGTTCCCGTTTCTTATCCTTTTTGCCCAACATCTCCTATTTTGGAGAAAATTCAAAATAGTTCCATAGTACCCTAGTGCTAGTGGTTCCTTTACCTCCCATCTGATGGTGCCAGTGTGGTTCCTTGAATGCTACTTTGACAGAGCCAATGGCATGACACCAGTTATCTTTTTTAAGCTGTTAGGAAGGGTGGCATCCTCACCATACCTGTAAGTGGGCATTCTTCTTACTGGCCACCAATATAAGGGCCATTCTTCCCATTATCCCCTGAAGAACTGATTATAGCAGGGATTCCCTGAGGATTTAAAATAGTTTCAAGGTCAGATTCCCTGACAAAGCAACTTGACTCTGTGATGTAATGAATAGGAAGGAGCCAAAGATGTCACATCGCACAGACTGGAATTCAGCGGGCTCCCATTTTGTGTGAGACCATTACTATACAATACATGTAAACTGCAGTGCACTAAAAACAGTGTATTTTTTAAGTTGAGTATTTTACATGTTGGTGACTTTTTTAATACAAATAGTGGTGTGTGTGTGTGTATGTGTGTGTGTGTGTTTGATATATATACAGTTCTGCTCATAAGTTTACATATACCCTGGCAAAATTTATGATTTCTTGGCCATTTTTCAGAGACTATGGGGGCTATTTACGAAAGGCAAATCCACTTTGCACTGCAAGTGCACTTGGAAGTGCAGTCGCTCTAAATCTAAGGGGTAGATCTGAAATGAGGGGAAGCTCTGCTGATTTTATCATTCAATCATGTGCAAGCTAAAATGCTTTATTTTCCTTGCATGTCCCCCTCGGATCTGCAGCGACTTTACTTCCAAGTGCACTTTCAGTGTAAAGTGGATTTGCCTTTAGTAAATAACCCCCTATGAATGATAACACAAAAACTTTTCTTTCACTCATGGTTAGTGTTTCGCTAAAGCCATATATTGTCAATCAACTGTGTTTACTCTTTTTAAATCATAATCACAACAGAAACTATCCAAATGACCCTGATCAAAAGTTTACATACCCCAGTTCTTAATACCGTGTAGTGCTCTCTTTAACATCAATGACAGCTTGAAATGTTTTGTGGTATTTGTGGTTGAGGCTCTTTATCTTTTCAGATGGTAAAGCTGCCCATTACTCTTGGCAAAAAGCCTCCAGTTCCTGTAAATTCTTGGGCTGTTTTGCATGAACTGCACGATTGAGATCTCCCCAGAGTGGCTCAATGATATTGAGGTCAGTAGACTGAGATGAGCACTCCAGAACCTTCACTTTATTCTGCTGTAGCCAATGACAGGTTGACTTGGCCTTGTGTTTTGGATCATTGTCATGTTGGAATGTCCAAGTATGTCCCATGCGCAGCTTCCTGGCTGATGAATGCAAAAGTTCCTTCAGTATTTTTTTTATAACATACTGCATTCATCTTGCCATCAATTTTGACCAAATTTCCAGTGACTTTGTTGCTCACACATCCCCAAAACATCAGCGATCAACCTTCGTGTTTCACAGTAGGAATGGTGTACCTTTCATCATAGGCCTTGTTGACTACTCTCCAAATGTAGTGTTGATGGTTGTGGCCAAAAAGCTAAATTTTGGTCTCATCACTTTGTGACAGAAGGTTTGAGGCTTGTCTCTGTGCTGTTTGGGGTATTGTATACTTTTTGGCATTTGCGTAGTAATGACTTTCTTCTGGCGACTTAACCATGCAGCCCATCTTTCTTCAAGTGCCTCCTTATTGTGCATCTTGAAACAGCCACACCACATGTTTTCAGAGAGTTTCTGTATTTCACCTGAAGTTATTTGTGGGTTATCCTTTGCATCCCGAACAATTTTCCTGGCAGTTGTGGTTGAATTTTTTTTTTTTTTGCCTACCCGACCGTGGTTTGGTTTGAACAGAACCCCTCATTTTCCACTTCTTGATTAGAGTTTGAACACTGCTGGCATTCTCAATTCCTTGGATATCTTTTTATAACCCTTTCCTGTTTTATACAGTTCAACTACCTTTTCCTACAGATCCTTTGACAATTCTTTTGCTTTCCCCATGACTCAGAATGCAGAAACGTCAGTGCAGCACTGGATGCAAGGGTCTATCATGAGTCCAGAAACGCACTGACCTTTTTATACACGCACACTAATTACAACAGATCACAGGTGAGGATGGTCACCTTTAATAGCCATTCAAACCCCTTTGTGTCAACTTGTGTGCATGTCTTACAGCAATAGCCAGCTATAAGTGATGGTGGTGGCAAGTTTTTTGCAATCACGTGGGTGTGTGTATTGGTCCAGCAACGCACCAGCACCTTTGCAGCCATTGTGCTACCTGCTGGGTGTTTGGTGTGCCCTGTACCTTTAAGAAGGGGTGGGCTCCCTTCAGTCCACCTGCCCTCACTTATCCATTAGAATGCATGTGCCTCCACTGTGGGGACACCCAAATTTTAGTGTTAGGACCACAGATTACAGGGTGCCGTGACGTGGCTCTGTGGCTTACGCATGCGTTTGCAAATGCGTGCGGACTGAACCCCTGTTTTTAACGCACTGTTAGACAGGTCAATTGGTTGTCTGCGAGCTGGTGGTAAGTAGGCTTGGAATTTTTTCCTGGGCATTCCCCAGGTTTTGTTGTTATCTGTTTGTGGCCTTCCAATGCCTCTTACTGCAATAGCCAGCTATAAGTGATGGTGGTGGCAAGTTTTTTGCAATCACGTGGGTGTGTGTATTGGTCCAGCAACGCACCAGCACCTTTGCAGCCATTGTGCTACCTGCTGGGTGTTTGGTGTGCCCTGTACCTTTAAGAAGGGGTGGGCTCCCTTCAGTCCACCTGCCCTCACTTATCCATTAGAATGCATGTGCCTCCACTGTGGGGACACCCAAATTTTAGTGTTAGGACCACAGATTACAGGGTGCCGTGACGTGGCTCTGTGGCTTACGCATGCGTTTGCAAATGCGTGCGGACTGAACCCCTGTTTTTAACGCACTGTTAGACAGGTCAATTGGTTGTCTGCGAGCTGGTGGTAAGTAGGCTTGGAATTTTTTCCTGGGCATTCCCCAGGTTTTGTTGTTATCTGTTTGTGGCCTTCCAATGCCTCTTACTGCAATAGCCAGCTATAAGTGATGGTGGTGGCAAGTTTTTTGCAATCACGTGGGTGTGTGTATTGGTCCAGCAACGCACCAGCACCTTTGCAGCCATTGTGCTACCTGCTGGGTGTTTGGTGTGCCCTGTACCTTTAAGAAGGGGTGGGCTCCCTTCAGTCCACCTGCCCTCACTTATCCATTAGAATGCATGTGCCTCCACTGTGGGGACACCCAAATTTTAGTGTTAGGACCACAGATTACAGGGTGCCGTGACGTGGCTCTGTGGCTTACGCATGCGTTTGCAAATGCGTGCGGACTGAACCCCTGTTTTTAACGCACTGTTAGACAGGTCAATTGGTTGTCTGCGAGCTGGTGGTAAGTAGGCTTGGAATTTTTTCCTGGGCATTCCCCAGGTTTTGTTGTTATCTGTTTGTGGCCTTCCAATGCCTCTTACTGCAATAGCCAGCTATAAGTGATGGTGGTGGCAAGTTTTTTGCAATCACGTGGGTGTGTGTATTGGTCCAGCAACGCACCAGCACCTTTGCAGCCATTGTGCTACCTGCTGGGTGTTTGGTGTGCCCTGTACCTTTAAGAAGGGGTGGGCTCCCTTCAGTCCACCTGCCCTCACTTATCCATTAGAATGCATGTGCCTCCACTGTGGGGACACCCAAATTTTAGTGTTAGGACCACAGATTACAGGGTGCCGTGACGTGGCTCTGTGGCTTACGCATGCGTTTGCAAATGCGTGCGGACTGAACCCCTGTTTTTAACGCACTGTTAGACAGGTCAATTGGTTGTCTGCGAGCTGGTGGTAAGTAGGCTTGGAATTTTTTCCTGGGCATTCCCCAGGTTTTGTTGTTATCTGTTTGTGGCCTTCCAATGCCTCTTACTGCAATAGCCAGCTATAAGTGATGGTGGTGGCAAGTTTTTTGCAATCACGTGGGTGTGTGTATTGGTCCAGCAACGCACCAGCACCTTTGCAGCCATTGTGCTACCTGCTGGGTGTTTGGTGTGCCCTGTACCTTTAAGAAGGGGTGGGCTCCCTTCAGTCCACCTGCCCTCACTTATCCATTAGAATGCATGTGCCTCCACTGTGGGGACACCCAAATTTTAGTGTTAGGACCACAGATTACAGGGTGCCGTGACGTGGCTCTGTGGCTTACGCATGCGTTTGCAAATGCGTGCGGACTGAACCCCTGTTTTTAACGCACTGTTAGACAGGTCAATTGGTTGTCTGCGAGCTGGTGGTAAGTAGGCTTGGAATTTTTTCCTGGGCATTCCCCAGGTTTTGTTGTTATCTGTTTGTGGCCTTCCAATGCCTCTTACTGCAATAGCCAGCTATAAGTGATGGTGGTGGCAAGTTTTTTGCAATCACGTGGGTGTGTGTATTGGTCCAGCAACGCACCAGCACCTTTGCAGCCATTGTGCTACCTGCTGGGTGTTTGGTGTGCCCTGTACCTTTAAGAAGGGGTGGGCTCCCTTCAGTCCACCTGCCCTCACTTATCCATTAGAATGCATGTGCCTCCACTGTGGGGACACCCAAATTTTAGTGTTAGGACCACAGATTACAGGGTGCCGTGACGTGGCTCTGTGGCTTACGCATGCGTTTGCAAATGCGTGCGGACTGAACCCCTGTTTTTAACGCACTGTTAGACAGGTCAATTGGTTGTCTGCGAGCTGGTGGTAAGTAGGCTTGGAATTTTTTCCTGGGCATTCCCCAGGTTTTGTTGTTATCTGTTTGTGGCCTTCCAATGCCTCTTACTGCAATAGCCAGCTATAAGTGATGGTGGTGGCAAGTTTTTTGCAATCACGTGGGTGTGTGTATTGGTCCAGCAACGCACCAGCACCTTTGCAGCCATTGTGCTACCTGCTGGGTGTTTGGTGTGCCCTGTACCTTTAAGAAGGGGTGGGCTCCCTTCAGTCCACCTGCCCTCACTTATCCATTAGAATGCATGTGCCTCCACTGTGGGGACACCCAAATTTTAGTGTTAGGACCACAGATTACAGGGTGCCGTGACGTGGCTCTGTGGCTTACGCATGCGTTTGCAAATGCGTGCGGACTGAACCCCTGTTTTTAACGCACTGTTAGACAGGTCAATTGGTTGTCTGCGAGCTGGTGGTAAGTAGGCTTGGAATTTTTTCCTGGGCATTCCCCAGGTTTTGTTGTTATCTGTTTGTGGCCTTCCAATGCCTCTTACTGCAATAGCCAGCTATAAGTGATGGTGGTGGCAAGTTTTTTGCAATCACGTGGGTGTGTGTATTGGTCCAGCAACGCACCAGCACCTTTGCAGCCATTGTGCTACCTGCTGGGTGTTTGGTGTGCCCTGTACCTTTAAGAAGGGGTGGGCTCCCTTCAGTCCACCTGCCCTCACTTATCCATTAGAATGCATGTGCCTCCACTGTGGGGACACCCAAATTTTAGTGTTAGGACCACAGATTACAGGGTGCCGTGACGTGGCTCTGTGGCTTACGCATGCGTTTGCAAATGCGTGCGGACTGAACCCCTGTTTTTAACGCACTGTTAGACAGGTCAATTGGTTGTCTGCGAGCTGGTGGTAAGTAGGCTTGGAATTTTTTCCTGGGCATTCCCCAGGTTTTGTTGTTATCTGTTTGTGGCCTTCCAATGCCTCTTACTGCAATAGCCAGCTATAAGTGATGGTGGTGGCAAGTTTTTTGCAATCACGTGGGTGTGTGTATTGGTCCAGCAACGCACCAGCACCTTTGCAGCCATTGTGCTACCTGCTGGGTGTTTGGTGTGCCCTGTACCTTTAAGAAGGGGTGGGCTCCCTTCAGTCCACCTGCCCTCACTTATCCATTAGAATGCATGTGCCTCCACTGTGGGGACACCCAAATTTTAGTGTTAGGACCACAGATTACAGGGTGCCGTGACGTGGCTCTGTGGCTTACGCATGCGTTTGCAAATGCGTGCGGACTGAACCCCTGTTTTTAACGCACTGTTAGACAGGTCAATTGGTTGTCTGCGAGCTGGTGGTAAGTAGGCTTGGAATTTTTTCCTGGGCATTCCCCAGGTTTTGTTGTTATCTGTTTGTGGCCTTCCAATGCCTCTTACTGCAATAGCCAGCTATAAGTGATGGTGGTGGCAAGTTTTTTGCAATCACGTGGGTGTGTGTATTGGTCCAGCAACGCACCAGCACCTTTGCAGCCATTGTGCTACCTGCTGGGTGTTTGGTGTGCCCTGTACCTTTAAGAAGGGGTGGGCTCCCTTCAGTCCACCTGCCCTCACTTATCCATTAGAATGCATGTGCCTCCACTGTGGGGACACCCAAATTTTAGTGTTAGGACCACAGATTACAGGGTGCCGTGACGTGGCTCTGTGGCTTACGCATGCGTTTGCAAATGCGTGCGGACTGAACCCCTGTTTTTAACGCACTGTTAGACAGGTCAATTGGTTGTCTGCGAGCTGGTGGTAAGTAGGCTTGGAATTTTTTCCTGGGCATTCCCCAGGTTTTGTTGTTATCTGTTTGTGGCCTTCCAATGCCTCTTACTGCAATAGCCAGCTATAAGTGATGGTGGTGGCAAGTTTTTTGCAATCACGTGGGTGTGTGTATTGGTCCAGCAACGCACCAGCACCTTTGCAGCCATTGTGCTACCTGCTGGGTGTTTGGTGTGCCCTGTACCTTTAAGAAGGGGTGGGCTCCCTTCAGTCCACCTGCCCTCACTTATCCATTAGAATGCATGTGCCTCCACTGTGGGGACACCCAAATTTTAGTGTTAGGACCACAGATTACAGGGTGCCGTGACGTGGCTCTGTGGCTTACGCATGCGTTTGCAAATGCGTGCGGACTGAACCCCTGTTTTTAACGCACTGTTAGACAGGTCAATTGGTTGTCTGCGAGCTGGTGGTAAGTAGGCTTGGAATTTTTTCCTGGGCATTCCCCAGGTTTTGTTGTTATCTGTTTGTGGCCTTCCAATGCCTCTTACTGCAATAGCCAGCTATAAGTGATGGTGGTGGCAAGTTTTTTGCAATCACGTGGGTGTGTGTATTGGTCCAGCAACGCACCAGCACCTTTGCAGCCATTGTGCTACCTGCTGGGTGTTTGGTGTGCCCTGTACCTTTAAGAAGGGGTGGGCTCCCTTCAGTCCACCTGCCCTCACTTATCCATTAGAATGCATGTGCCTCCACTGTGGGGACACCCAAATTTTAGTGTTAGGACCACAGATTACAGGGTGCCGTGACGTGGCTCTGTGGCTTACGCATGCGTTTGCAAATGCGTGCGGACTGAACCCCTGTTTTTAACGCACTGTTAGACAGGTCAATTGGTTGTCTGCGAGCTGGTGGTAAGTAGGCTTGGAATTTTTTCCTGGGCATTCCCCAGGTTTTGTTGTTATCTGTTTGTGGCCTTCCAATGCCTCTTACTGCAATAGCCAGCTATAAGTGATGGTGGTGGCAAGTTTTTTGCAATCACGTGGGTGTGTGTATTGGTCCAGCAACGCACCAGCACCTTTGCAGCCATTGTGCTACCTGCTGGGTGTTTGGTGTGCCCTGTACCTTTAAGAAGGGGTGGGCTCCCTTCAGTCCACCTGCCCTCACTTATCCATTAGAATGCATGTGCCTCCACTGTGGGGACACCCAAATTTTAGTGTTAGGACCACAGATTACAGGGTGCCGTGACGTGGCTCTGTGGCTTACGCATGCGTTTGCAAATGCGTGCGGACTGAACCCCTGTTTTTAACGCACTGTTAGACAGGTCAATTGGTTGTCTGCGAGCTGGTGGTAAGTAGGCTTGGAATTTTTTCCTGGGCATTCCCCAGGTTTTGTTGTTATCTGTTTGTGGCCTTCCAATGCCTCTTACTGCAATAGCCAGCTATAAGTGATGGTGGTGGCAAGTTTTTTGCAATCACGTGGGTGTGTGTATTGGTCCAGCAACGCACCAGCACCTTTGCAGCCATTGTGCTACCTGCTGGGTGTTTGGTGTGCCCTGTACCTTTAAGAAGGGGTGGGCTCCCTTCAGTCCACCTGCCCTCACTTATCCATTAGAATGCATGTGCCTCCACTGTGGGGACACCCAAATTTTAGTGTTAGGACCACAGATTACAGGGTGCCGTGACGTGGCTCTGTGGCTTACGCATGCGTTTGCAAATGCGTGCGGACTGAACCCCTGTTTTTAACGCACTGTTAGACAGGTCAATTGGTTGTCTGCGAGCTGGTGGTAAGTAGGCTTGGAATTTTTTCCTGGGCATTCCCCAGGTTTTGTTGTTATCTGTTTGTGGCCTTCCAATGCCTCTTACTGCAATAGCCAGCTATAAGTGATGGTGGTGGCAAGTTTTTTGCAATCACGTGGGTGTGTGTATTGGTCCAGCAACGCACCAGCACCTTTGCAGCCATTGTGCTACCTGCTGGGTGTTTGGTGTGCCCTGTACCTTTAAGAAGGGGTGGGCTCCCTTCAGTCCACCTGCCCTCACTTATCCATTAGAATGCATGTGCCTCCACTGTGGGGACACCCAAATTTTAGTGTTAGGACCACAGATTACAGGGTGCCGTGACGTGGCTCTGTGGCTTACGCATGCGTTTGCAAATGCGTGCGGACTGAACCCCTGTTTTTAACGCACTGTTAGACAGGTCAATTGGTTGTCTGCGAGCTGGTGGTAAGTAGGCTTGGAATTTTTTCCTGGGCATTCCCCAGGTTTTGTTGTTATCTGTTTGTGGCCTTCCAATGCCTCTTACTGCAATAGCCAGCTATAAGTGATGGTGGTGGCAAGTTTTTTGCAATCACGTGGGTGTGTGTATTGGTCCAGCAACGCACCAGCACCTTTGCAGCCATTGTGCTACCTGCTGGGTGTTTGGTGTGCCCTGTACCTTTAAGAAGGGGTGGGCTCCCTTCAGTCCACCTGCCCTCACTTATCCATTAGAATGCATGTGCCTCCACTGTGGGGACACCCAAATTTTAGTGTTAGGACCACAGATTACAGGGTGCCGTGACGTGGCTCTGTGGCTTACGCATGCGTTTGCAAATGCGTGCGGACTGAACCCCTGTTTTTAACGCACTGTTAGACAGGTCAATTGGTTGTCTGCGAGCTGGTGGTAAGTAGGCTTGGAATTTTTTCCTGGGCATTCCCCAGGTTTTGTTGTTATCTGTTTGTGGCCTTCCAATGCCTCTTACTGCAATAGCCAGCTATAAGTGATGGTGGTGGCAAGTTTTTTGCAATCACGTGGGTGTGTGTATTGGTCCAGCAACGCACCAGCACCTTTGCAGCCATTGTGCTACCTGCTGGGTGTTTGGTGTGCCCTGTACCTTTAAGAAGGGGTGGGCTCCCTTCAGTCCACCTGCCCTCACTTATCCATTAGAATGCATGTGCCTCCACTGTGGGGACACCCAAATTTTAGTGTTAGGACCACAGATTACAGGGTGCCGTGACGTGGCTCTGTGGCTTACGCATGCGTTTGCAAATGCGTGCGGACTGAACCCCTGTTTTTAACGCACTGTTAGACAGGTCAATTGGTTGTCTGCGAGCTGGTGGTAAGTAGGCTTGGAATTTTTTCCTGGGCATTCCCCAGGTTTTGTTGTTATTTGTGTGCATGTTATCAGGCCAAAATCACCAGTTTATGTAAACTTTTGATCAGGGTCATTTTGTTAGTTTCTGTTGTGATTATGATTTAAAAGGAGTAAACATAGTTGATTGATAATAAATGGCTTCAGCCAAACACTAACCTCGAGTGAAAGAAAAGTTTTTGTGTTATCTTTCATATTCTCTGAAAAATGGCCAATAAATCATAAATTCTGCCAGGGTATGTAAACTTATAAGCACAACTATATATATATATATATATATATATATATATATATATATATATATATATATATATATATATATATATATATATATATATAGGAAAGCACTATGTATCAGGTGAGAGTATTGGTGTGATGGTAGCGGGATTGTATGGGTTTATGGTGGATTAAATATCAGGAAGAAATATTTTCACTACGCAAATACATACTGTATAATAAGGATACAGACACAGGCATCTGATGGACAGTATATGAAGTTTATAGAAGCAATTTTTATATATTTTAGGGCATTTATTTATTAAAGCACATGGTGTGGAAAAGTGATATGTATACATTTTTTTTTATTTTCTCATATAATTTTTTTTCTTTTGTTATAACTGTAGAGTGAAATATCACCATTATAATTATTTGCATTATTACTGTGCAGCACTATTTAAATATATTCTATTTTTATCCTATACCCATAGCTGATCCAGAGACAGCAAAGAAAAAAAAGGTCAAATTTGCTCCAGTGGGGGAAAAAAATTCCTTCCTGATCCCCCAGGAGGCAATTGGATATTCCCTGGATCAACTACCTCTGGCGTTATTCCTCTAAAAATGACTATCCAGCTATATTTTGTGCATTTAGGAATTCATCCACCTCTTGTTTTAAAACAATCTACTGAGCTGGCCAGAACTTGTTTTTGAGGGAGTCTATTTCAGATTTTCACAGCTCTTTCCGTATGTGAAGGTTAAATCTCTTTTTCTCCACTTACTCCAGATTTGAAGAGTGCACCCTTGTCCTCTGTAATGACCTGAAAGTGAATAACTCCAAACCCTTTTCACTATATGCACTTTTGCATTTATACTGTACATGTTGAACATATCCTCCTTTAATCTCATCTTTTTCAAGAGAGAATAAATTGAGTTAGCTAATATTTCCCTATAGCTGAGTGCCTTCATGCCTCTTATCAGTTTGGTTGCCCTTCTCTGCACTTTCTCCAGTTCCCGGATATCCTTTTTCTGAACTGGTCCCCAAAACCTGAACTGCATATTTCAAATAAGGACTTACTAATCATTTGTGCAGGGGCAAAATTATGTATTTTTCTCTGGAGTCGATACTTCTTTTAATACAATAAATTAGAAAGTTTATAGAAGCTTTAAAAACCGCAGCCTGGCATTGCATGCTACTATTAGGTCTATGATCTACCAGAACACCCAGATCCTTCTCCACCATTGTCTCCCCCACCTGTACTCCCCCTAGTATATATGACGCATTCATGTTTTTAGACCCCAAGTGCATAACTTTACATTTATCAGCATTATACTTTATTTGTCACATAGTTACCCAAATAAATAGTGCATTGAAGTTGGCTTGTAAATTGGAGACATCATGTAAGGACATATTTTCATTGCATAGCTTGGTGTCATCTGCAAACACTGAAATGGGACTTTAAATCCCAGATCATATATCATTTAGAAACATTTTAAAAAGTAAGGGTCCCAAATTGGAACCTTGGGGTATACCACTAATAACCTTAGACTATTCAAAGTATGAATCACTAATCGCTACTCTCTGAATATGGTCTTTTAGACAGTTTCCTATTCATAGAGAATTTGCATGTGCTTTCTTTAAACACACTTTATGCACTGTACACCCCTGATGAAGCCTTGCTTTTATGCGAGACATGTTTGGTTAAGGGATTTTTGTGGTTTTTAATTATTTTTCTTTATTTTTCATTATTGGCACTTAGATTTATTTTGGTAATGTGGATTTAGTTGTAAGGGGAAAAGGGAGATTTTTGTGAACTGGTGGGGATAGTCAATTGATAAGAGTGCACTATTTTCCCAGACTGGAAGGGTACTGTGGAATATTTTATTTTGATGGGCACCTGAGACTTTTAGTAACCACAGTAACCCTCAGTATCAATCCATGCCCTTGGGTTGTGGTATGTGGCCAGGATATTGACCCTACTGTATACACATCTCCACTCAGACAGAAAGATTGATCAGTGGCAGCTAAAGACATACTTGCTGTCTCATCATTATCTAACTATTATGAAGGCAGTTGTATATCTGTTCCATCATTTTGTATTTTTGCATTAATTCTGCATTGCCCTATAAGGTTAGGCACCTGGCGTTCTGATGACTTCCTTTCATTTTCTACATTATGGATTTTTTTTTTTTTTTACAAACAAAAGTTGTTGTTTATTTTTCGAAGAAGACATATTTACAGAATAAAGAACATACTGATATAAGAGGGGATACATAGCATTATTTAAAATACAGAACATATCTATCACGACCTACACGGTCGCTGTTAATAAAACATAGGCAGGTAGTTATTTGTAGTTACTTAACACATGTATACCGTTTGCGTCGAGAGGTGGTTTATCGCCACATCGGTGCATATATTACAGGGATATCCTACTGGAGTCTATTCAATGATTGTGTTGCATGTGGCTGCATTGTTTAACCATGAATCCCATATTTTCCCATATTTAGATGGGCAACCCCTATGGGCATATATTTCTTTCTTATATGGTAAAATAGTATTAATGGTAACTATCCATTCCTGGAGCGTCGGTGGTTCCATCCTCATCCACTTTCTAGCTATGAGTAGTCTAGCCATAAATAATGCCTCTCTGAGAAAGGTGATATGGAACTTGTCTGAGTCTGGATCTGGGAAAATTCCCAATATGCATTGCTTGGGGCATAGTTTAAGAGGAGACCCCATTTCATCATGTATGAATCGCACTATGTGGGACCAGTAATCATGTATAACCGGGCATACCCAGAGGAGATGAAAAAAGGAGCTAGATGGGCTGCCGCATCTAGGGCAAAGAGGACTGTGGTTAGGTTTGAATCTAATCATTCTGGCTGGGGTCAAGTATGACCGGTGTAGAATGTAAAGTTGGGTGAGGCGATCAGAGAGCCTGGTGGACACAGTTTTGCAATTGTCCAACGCATCTTCCCACTCATCATCCTCCAGCTCCCCCACCTCCCCAGCCCATCTGTCCCTCAGACTATAAGCAATTTTCACAGCCGTAGGCCGGAGCAGAGAAATGTAGAATATTGAGATGAGTTTAGAGGAATCTTGTCCCTTAATGATATTTAGAATATCCAATTGTTCTACATTGGGAGTAACATTGTGGAATTGGGTCTGTAGAGCGTGGCGGAGCTGGAGGTATCTGAAATGCATGGAGTTAGGTAGACTAAATTCATCCTTAAGTTGTTGGAATGATTTCAACACGCTGTCCCTGTATACATCTGAGAGAATAGTCACCCCCCTAGCGACCCATAATCCATGTTCTGGCAAAGATAAAAGTTCTTTCAATCCTGGGTTGCCCCAAAGCGGTGTGTGTGAGTGCGTATGAAGAGCATGTATTCTGCGTCTTATTACTGCCCATATTTTGCAATGGGTGGATATTAGGCCAGGACAGCCTCCTCCCAACACCCGAGGATCTGCAGGGTACATTATGGATTTTTAGGTCATAGTGTGTTTGGTAAGTGGGTATTGGGCACCTCTGCTGAAATTTCTCTATTTATATTCCCCACGTAAAGACTAATCTTACAGTATAAGTATACTGTACATCAGGTTGTTTGTTTTCAGTTTTCTATTATTTTACAAATAGAATTTTCTAAGCCTATAGACCTTAATGTACACATTAGCTGTGTGTGGGAAACTGTGTTAAACACCTTGGCAAAATGCAAGTATACTATGTCCCCAGCCACTCCTTTGTCCAAGGTTTTGCTTGCTTCCTCAAAAAAAGAAATCAGATTTGTTTGACATCTTCAGTCCTTCGTAAATCCATGTTGACTATTGCCTAAAATATTATTTTCTAGAAAAAACTCTTCTATGTGTTTTTTTCTTAAACTTTCCAGTTTCTTCCCAACTATTGAAGTTAAACTAACTGGTCTGTAGTTACTTGGTAAAGATCTTAATTCCTTTTTAAATATGGTGCACCATAGGCACCACATTGCCCTTACACCAATCCAGTGGCACTATGCCAGTCATTAAAGAGTCTCTAAAAAAACAGAAACAAGGGCTTAGATATAACAGAGCTCAGCTCTTTGAGGACTCTTGGATGTAAATTATCTGGTCCAAGTGCTTTATTCACCTAAATTATGTCTAAATGTTTCTGGATCATGTCAAATTTGAGCCATTGTGGATCATCTGGGGCTGTGTCAAGATTATCTGCATTAAGGAAGTGAGCCTCACCATTTTCCTTTGTATACACAGAGCCGAAGAAGGTATTTAATAAATTTGCCTTTTGTATGTCCCCAGTAACTAACTCAAAATCTTGTAAGGGTCTACATACTCAGACCTGACCTTTTTACTGTTAATATCTTTGAAGAATTTTGGGGGGTTTATCCTACCCTGTTTTTGAAACTTGCCATTCATTTTTTTATTATTGCAGCCTTGTTTTTTTTTACATATTCTGTTATATTGTCTGTACCTTTTAAATGATGATGGCGTTCCTTCATTTTTATATTTTTTAAAAACTCTTTTCTTATTATTTATAGCTATTTTAACTTTGGACCACATAGGTTTTATTTTTAGCATTTTAAACTTATTGCCAATGGGAATATATTTTGCAGTGTGTTTGCATACAGTCGATTTGAAGCATTCCCATTTGTAGTCTTGGAGAGCAGCTATGGAAAATTTGCTCTTGCAAAGTTAAGTGTTTTTATCTTTCCAGTATGTGCTTGTTGTTTATAGCTAACATTAAATGAAATCAAATTATAGTCACTGCTACCCAGAAGTTCCTTTATATCAACATTAGTAATTGTTTGAGATTACCAGGTACAGCATGTCATCATTTCTAGTTGAGGCCTCTATGAACGGTACTATAAAATTGTCTTGTAATAGGTTTATAAATCTCCACCCTTTCACAATACAAATGTGTTACATTAAATATGAACAAATCATATCCATCTATAGTGTGTACTTGTCTCAGTCCAGAGCACTATGTGACTTTTGTCTCTACTCCCTCCTTCTTCTGCTATCTGCATGAGTCACTTCTTTCCTGGCACCAAGTGGTAAAAAGGTGACAGGAGAGGGATCTTCAGCACACAGCCTGTGATTGACAGCCTTAGCTCGGTTCATGTGTGCTGTCTGGGGAGGGTGGGCTGCCTTTTCCCTGTAGTCAGCTCTCACTGAGCTCTGCAGAGTGTAACTTCAGCTTTCTGTCCCCTGTTTTCTGAGGCTCGGAAATGCTGTGTAAATTCTGGACTTGAAATGGCTATACTGAAAAAATGGCTGCAGATAAACAGGTAAAGCTTGTGTAGGAGGATTTGTTTACTTCACTTTACTTGGCATAAGTAATGGTTTACAACCACTTTAAAGTGATATTAAATAGATTTAAAAAAAATAAAAAACATGCCATACTTACCTGCTTTGTGCAGTGGTTTTGCACAGAGCAGCCCAGATCCTCCTCTTCTTGGGTCCCCTGCCAGCGCTCCTGGCCCCTTCGTCCTGCCAAGTGATGGCGCTCAGGTAAGTATTAGGGGGAAGGCTGGGGGGGGGGGCTGCTGCACACAGAAGATGTTTTACCTTCATCCATAGAATGCATGAAGTTAAAAACCTTGAGCCTTTACAACAACTTTAATTGTCAAAGCTGCTAATTTAATTGGCAGAATGTATACAAAAATGTAATCCATTCTTAACCACTTCCCACCCAGCCACTGCATATGTACGGCCGGGTGGGCGCTCTGTCCTTCTGAGTGGACGTTCAGGAACGTCCCTCAGAAGGAGGGGAGAAAAATGGAGTTCCCCTGAGTGGATTTTCCTGGCACTTGCACATAAATTGTATGTAGTAGCAGAGTACAGACTCATATAGAGAGTAAAAAAGTATTTTTATTTAATGAGGAAATTCATTTTCTAAAAACAATGTGGACGTCATGATGAGGAGGAGCTTAGGACGTTTAGTGCTGCAATACCACTGAAGGTTAACAGCAGCTGTTTCTCTATGGGAAACCTCGTCCACAGCGGCTGACTGCAATCTGCATATTTGAATGCTTCTAATAGACCGGGAGTTTGTGAGTGTATCTCTTGTCCCTGTTTTGCTTATGCACTATCTAGTAAGTTCACTGCACAATGATCTATTTTTTTTTTGCTTGCTTTGCATAAAACCTTTATCTTGAGAGTCGAATCACCAGCAGTATTATGGCTAAAGTGGGATGCAAGAAAAACTAAATATCCTGATACAAACGATCTAACCCAGTGAGTCAATCAATCTGGATTAAGGGAAGGAACTGTTTAATTATTTTTACTTTCCCCAACTATTTATCTCTGCCTGGACATTGTACTCAGAGTGTCATTATTATTTTATTTATATTCACTGTCACATCACCAATTTGTAGATTTATTTTGGCAATTTTAACACATGTATTAGCACCATAATTATTTATTTATTTTATTCACATGTATGCATTTTTTTCCTGGATTTAAGCTTAGTCGCAGCAGCATATTGTGCACTATTTATTTAAAGCGCATCAATTTTATACTTAGTACTATTTGTTTGGTTATCTGATCACCCTATATTGATAGCAGCTTTAATTTACTGATTTTTTCATAGCACTAACTATATTGGTATATGTATATTTTTAAGCACAATTTATTTAAATCACACATATCTATCCACATCAGCGCTTGGTTTTTATTCATTTTTTTAAAAAGAAGTTTATGAATGTCCCCAAATTTGTGTTATGGACAATACACTGTTGTAGGTTATCTTCAGAAGAAATCAGTAGTGGAGGTTCAGTGAGATCCAAGACTGACAAGTAGTTCCTCCTGCAGTCAACCTATGTGAGATAAGTGGCTGCAGAAGACTGGACCATGGAGGACAGAACATTGTAAAAGTAATGACTCTAAGAGCGCAAACAAAACAGCAAATACCAAGTCTCATCAGCCCTATTAGCTCAGTATTTGTAAGCAAATTAAGCAAAATATCATGGTAACATTTAAAAATGGCTCTAGGCAAATCTAAAATATCTTACTACTGTTCTCTGTTAAAACGAATTACATCTTAATTAGTCAGCTAATATACTTACCCAAGTTCTTATACCGAGTTGCTACATGTTAGCCGAAAGATGTCATATAAAGAGAACCAGTCACCAATAGACATTGGTATAAATCAGAATCTCCAGTCTTGAACTGTTATAACAGCACAGCCTTACCTCTTATGGATTTCTTGATGTTTTTATTATTTACTTGTATTCTCTCCTTGTCAGGACAGAAATGTCAAACAGCATGGCTGTCCTTAATCAGAAGACAAGTTCGTACATTTCGTACAGTGTCCGGCTTTAGTAACTGATGGGTGCTGGTAGTGACATAGTAGATGATGCTGTGCAAACCACAGTAAAATGATGAGACACCACTAGAAATCTGTTGCTAACATATACACTCTTTTATCAGTGAAATGTGACAGCAGTCAAATAAGCCAATGTTTCGGGGGCACGCGGGGGAGTCATTATGTCGCCTAAAGGTGGAGACCCTGCGTGACCCAGAAATGTTGGTTTACTTGACTGCTGTGATGTTGCATTAAAGTGTTACTAAACCCAGGACCCTGTATTCATTATATCTGGTCTCCCACAGTACACAGAACATGGAAATGCAATTATTTTAGTAAATATAAACTGCTAAATACCTTTTCTCATCAGCAGTACATCGCAGTCTTGTGACTTCTATCAGTGTCTGGTTAAAGTTTGTAGGAGGAGTTTTCATTCTACTGTCCTATGAAGCTGCAGGACCCCTGATCCTCTGTCTGGAAAGTGCTGATTGGCCCTGTGCTGATCACATGCACCCTTCCAAGAAAAATAAACTCTCTAGCATAGCACACCAAACTGAGCCTGTGCAGAAAGACACCAAAGCTCTGCCTTATCAGGAGATGGATTGGGGCAGTGGAAGAAGGGGAGGATCAGAGAAGACAGGATCAAACAGCCTTTTTACACAATGCACATGATTAATCCCTTAGGTTCCACAGTGAGTATAACAAGCATGCATATACAGACTGATTTTACTGTTGTGGGTTTAGTAATACTTTAATTAAAGAGAGTATATGTTTGCAATAGAGCGCTGGCTGGTGTTGTCTGTCCTCTCTCCTACCAGAGCTCAGTACTGCTGACAGATAAGCAAAAAACTGCCATAGAAAAAAGATTATTTCAGGATTACATGAAAGAAAATTAAAGAGTTTGTTAAGGCTAAAGTTTAATCTGCTTATATTTTACTTTCTCTGGTCCCTCCTCCCCTCCTTCATCAACATGCTAATAACATCTTTATATAAAACCTTTCCGATTTTGTTATATACCTTATTTTAACCCAGCGACATCATCATTGGATCTTTGTGTTTCTCTATACAACACAGGAAGAATATGGCTTGTGGGGGACAGTGGCAGGGTGCTGTGCAGTACTGCTCTCAAGAGCACTCAATCCAGATGCAAGAAGTGGGCTGGCTCTTCGGAAGAGCAATGCAAATATCAAAATGTTTGGGTGGGTGTCAGTCTGAAGAAGTGGGTGTACCTAGGCAGGCTACAATTGCTTACACACTCCCCTAGGAAATGCCCTTGTGGGATAGTAAGGCCAGGAATAGTAAGGCTTTGGGGGGAAGAGCGAGATAATGCTGGATGTTATCCAGCCAGGAAATAGGGCAGGATGCATCTGACTTGCTGCAGATTTTTATGCACACTGTGAGAAGCTCACATTGGGAGGAGGAGAGGAGTACAATTGTGCAAGAGCGAAGCTAATGCCGCGTACACACGAGCGGACTTTCCGGCATACTTGGTCCGGCTTTTTTTCCCCAAAAGTCCGCCGAACCTAGATTTAAAACATGTTTTAAATCTTTCCGTCGGACTCAGTTTCTGACAGAAAGTCCGCTCGTCTGTGTGCTGGTCCGACGGAAAGCCCGCTCATCTGTATGCTGGTCCGACGGACCAGATACGACGCAAGGGCCCTTAGGTCTGGTATGGATTTTAGAGGGAACCCCCTACGCCAAGAAAACAGCGTCGGGTCCCCCTTAAAATCCACACCAGACCCGATCCAAGCACGCAACCTGGCTGGTCAGGAAAGGGGGTGGGGACGAGTGAGCGCCCCCCCCCCCTCCTGAACCGTACCAGGCCATACCCCCGCCCTGCGGGGCCCCCCCACCCCAAAGCACCTTGTCCCCATGTTGATGAGGACAAGGGCCTCTTCCGGACAACCCTGGCCATTGGTTGTCGGGGTCTGCGGGCGGGGGGATTATCGGAATCCGGGAGCCCCCTATAATAAGAGGACACCCAGACGTTTTAGGGGGCATGGTCAACATCACCCAGTGACCACGCCCCTTAAAACGTCACAGTCCCAGCCTGCCCAGGGACTGTGATGGCATAAGGGGGCGGGGTCTCCGCCTATATAACTCACATCGGCAGTCCAGCTGGAGAGACCATCGTGTCAACATCTGGAGAAGAGAAGAGGGAAGAAGACAAGAAGACAAGAAGCCCAGAAGTCCGGACCTCCGCTGGCAAGAGAGTGGCATGAAGAACTGGAACACCGGGAGAAGAGGCCAGAGAGAGCGGAGAAGAACCAACTGGACGCCGGGAGAAGAGGAACCGGAGGGACCCCCGAAGCCAGAGGAAGACCCCCCCGGAGCTGTTTAATAAATTATTTTAAAAACCTGTGTAGTGTTTTATTATTGACACTTTTTCCCTAGGTGAATGGGTAGGGGTACCATGTACCCCATACTCATTCACATAGGGTGGGGGGGCCGGGATCTGGGGGCCCTCTTATTATAGGGGGCTCCCAGATTCCGATAAGCCCCCCGCCCGTAGACCCCGACAACCAACGGCCAGGGTTGTCAGGAAGAGGCCCTTGTCCTTATCAACATGGGGACAAGGTGCTTTGGGGTGGGATTCTAGGGGGGACCCCACGCCATTTTTTCAGCGTAGGGGCTTGCCTTTATAATCTATACCAGACCTAAGGGCCTGGTATGACCCGCGACGGGGCTCGCAAGGTGTCAATCTCGCCGATAAAAGCGGCAAGATTGACTTCCTTTTCTAGTCTCGTCGTACCCGAGTCACGTTCATAAAGGACGGACTTGTCCGTGTGTGGGCAAGTCCGTTCATTCTGAAAGTCTGCTGTAACTCCGGCGAAAGTCCGTTGGAAAGACGGGCGGACCTAGCCCGCCGGAAAGTCCGGTCGTGCGTGGGCAAGTCCGTTCGTTTTTAAGTCCGGCGCACCTGGCGGACAAAGTCCGTCTGAAAAGTCTGCTGGACCAAGTATGCCAGAAAGTCCACTCGTGTGTACGCGGCATAAGTGTAAATGTTGGCTACAACTGATAGGTTTAGAGAAAACAAGTTAACAAAAGAATACACTTCTATCCCTGAGGCTCGGTTCACATTGCCGCGACTTCACGTGACTTTCCGTTCGTGGCAGTGTGAACCCAGCCTAAGAGGTGAAGCTGCACAGTGCATGTCTCTTCTGCAATAAAAAGCATTTCTACTTGCTCTTTCTCACAGCGGAACTTCAGTGGATATAAAATCTTATATAAGCTTTAACCAACCACATTTTGTCATGTTATAACCAAAAACATAAATGTATAATATTGGGATTTTATGTCATAGACCAACACAAAGTGGCACATAATTGTGAAGTGTAAGGAAACTGATAAATGGTTTTCAAAATGTTTTACAAACAAATATCTGAAAAGTGTGGCATGCATTTGTATTCAGCCCCCTTTACTCTTTAGATAACTAAAATCTAGTGGAACCAAATGCCTTCAGAAGCCACCTTATTAGTAATCAGATTCCATCTGTGTGTAATTTAATCTCAGTATAAATACAGCTGTTCTGTGAAGCCCTCAGAGGTTTGTTAGAGAACCTTAGTGAACAAACAGCATCATGAAGGCCAAGGAACACACCAGACAGGTCAGGGATAAAGTTGTGGAGAAGAACATCTCAAAGAGCCTTGTTCAATCCATCATCCGAAAATGGAAAGAGTATGGCACAACTGAAAACCTACCAAGACATGGCTGTCCACCTAAACTGACAGGCGGGGCAAGGAGAACATTAATCAGAGAAGCAGCCAAGAGGCCCATGATAACTCTGGAGAAGCTGCAAAGATCCACAGTGCAGGTGGGAGAATCTGTCCACAGGACAACTATTAGTTGTTCACTCCACAAATCTGGCCTTTATGGAAGAGTGGCAAGAAGAAAGCCATTGTTGAAAGAAAGCCATAAGAAGTCCTGTTTGCAATTTGCGAGAAGCCATGTGAGGGACACAGCAAAGATGTGGAAGAAGGTGCTCTGGTCAGATGAGACCAAATTTGAACTTTTTGGCCTAAAAGCAAAATGCTATGTGTGATGAAAAACTAACACTGCACCTGTCCATAAGGGGCGCAGGGGCGCCGCCCCCCCTAATCTCTATACACCGACCCCTAATATCCATGCGGGGTTCTGGACGCATAGAGTTCTACAAGATTTCATTTTTTGTGAAACACATGAATAGAGCCAGTGGCTAATTGGCTTCAAAAAGGTTGGGCTCACCCACTTGTGACATTAGCAAATCAACATTCACTATTGTCTTCCTGCTTCTCCCCCCAGCCAATCAGTACAGGAAGTGGGTCCTATTGGCCGGGAGGAGATGTGACCGGATTTACCAGAAGGAGAAGCCGGGGAAGCCACTGAAGCCGCCTTGATGGGGTAAGTGCGCAGCTGGTGGGCTTGCGAGCGGAGCCGGCGAGCCAGCAGGGGGGTGGGTGGCTTGGTTTGTTTGCCACCCCCCCAAAAAATTAAGCACCAGCCACCACTGCACTGCACATCACCCTGAACACACCATCCGTACCGTGAAACATGGTGATGGCAGCATCATGTTGTAGGGGTGCTTTTCTTCAGAAGGGACAGGGAAGCTGGTCAGAGTTGATGGAAAGATGGATGGAGCCAAATACAGGGCAATTTTTTGTTTGAATGGCCCAGTCAAAGTCCAGACCTAAATCCAATTGAGAATCTGTGGCATGGCTTGAAAATTGCTGTTTACAGACGCTCTCCATCCAATCTGACAGAGCTTGAGCTATTTTTCAAAGAAGAATGGGCAAAAATTTCACTCTTTAGATGTGCAAAGCTCGTAGAGACATCCCCAAGAAGACTTGCAGCTGTAATTGCAGCAAAGGATGGTTCTACAAAGTATTGACTAAATACAAATGCACACCACACATTTCACATATTTGAAAAACATTTTGAAAACCATTTATCATTTTCCTTCCACTTCACAAATTTGTGCCACTTTGTGTTGGTCTATCACATAAAATCCCAATAAAATACATTTAAGTTTTGGTTGTAACATGACAAAATGTGGACAATTTCCAGGGGTATGAATACTTTTTCAAGACACCGTATAAATGAAAATATACTTAAAATAATACTTAGTGCTAGTACAATGGAGATCTTTGTTCAGCCATTTTCTGTTATGGGATGACAACTGTCTTTCAGCTATGCTCCTGCATTGTCACCTAGTCCCAGGCTGAGACTACAGGCCGCTGTGATGTCGCACATTCTGCAGTCACGGTCCACCATTGTTAAAGCAATGATATGCAGCTGATGCTAGAGAGAGCGCAGGTGGACTGAATGTACCTGAATAAATCCCAGTACACACTATGCAATCGTTCGGTTTTCCTTGATGTTTTGCAACAGGTCAAAGCCAAGGATTGTACTAATTGTACAAAACTTCTCGTACAACAAGGCCTTTTTCTTTGTTTATTGTTTCTGATCAAGTGCAGTCTTTCGAATGTGATTTTTCTTGTAAGATAACCGTATGAAAACAGTACACAATAAAACAAAAAACATTCTTCTGTTCATGTAGTTTGTCCCATCAGAAATTTTCGTTTGGAAAGTCTAAATCAGATGTCGAAATGAGCCATTCGCAGTTTCACTGTACCGGCCGTGCCTCCTGGAGCCGGTTTGACGCCAGGGACCATGTGCCTCGTATGCAATTTTTCTCCTGGTTTTCTCATAGTGTGCACCCTACTTAAAGTGTTACTAAACCCACAACAGTAAAATCAGTCTGTATATGCAGTAAAGCATACTTGTTATACTCACTGTGGATCCTAAGGGGTTAATCCTCTGCATTGTGTAAAAATGCTGTTTGATCCTATATGCACAGATCCCCCCCTCCTTCCACTGTCCCCTGATAATTTCCTGATAACATAGAGCCTATGGAGTCAGGCTGCACATGCTCAGTTTGGTGTGTATTGCTAGAGAGGTTTTTTTTTCTTGGGAGAGTGCATGTGATCAGCACAGGGCCAATCAGCACTGTCCAGAGAGTCAGAAGTCCTGGATCCTGATAGGACAGCTCAGTACAGTATAAAATCATCTCTTACCAGCTTTAGCTAGTGCTTGGCTGCACACTGCTAGAAGTCACAAGACTGCTATATACTGCTGATGAGAAAAGATATTTAGCAGTTTATATTTACGAAAATAATTGCATTTCCATGTACTGTGTACTGTGGCAGACCAGATATAGTGAATGCAGGGTCCTGGGTTTAGTAAAACTTTAAGCCTGGAGGAGATCAGCAGCACTAAGATGCAAAAAGGATGGAAAAAGTGCACCAGTATTTTATTTAAAAAGAAGAAAAAAAAGCAGTTTTAAAGTGGGCGTAAACTCCCATGGTTGATATCTACCTAATAAGGTAATCTAATAAGGCTTGCCTACAGGTACAGATAATATCTCCTATACATGCACGATTTAGGAGATATTTACTTGTGAATGGGCCAGTGACGTCACCATCACATGCGATCTGAAGAAAGGCCGTGAACAGGTGAGTGATGCCATCGCGGCATGGCCAATCAGACAGCCAGAGGACACGAACCCGTAAGGAAGACCGGATGAAGATGGAAGCCCAGTCAGTGCTGACAGCTCGTCGCTGGAGGGCTTAGTTTTAAGGTAAGTTTCACATAATGAGCTAGTATGCGATGCATACTAGCACATTATAAATTTACCTTGTAGGTTTAAACTACTGCTTTAAAGTGGTTGTAAAGGCTCAAGATTTATTACCTTCATGATAGAATGAATAGAAAAACCTTCCCCCCCCTTAATACTTACCTGAGTCCGATCTTTCTCCAGCGCTGTGCACAAGAGCTTTCGCTCTTCCTTCTCATTGGCTGAGACAGCAGTGGGAACCATTGGCTTCCACTGCTGTCAATCACAGCCAGTGAGCCAATGAGCAGAGAGAGGGGAGGGGCCGATCCACTGTTCTGTGTGTGAATGGACACGCAGAGCAGGGGCTTGGGAGCTGGACTGCCTGGGTGCCCCTATAGCCCCCTCTTTGTATTATATAGCAACAGAGCACAGCATAGTTATAAACTTGAGAATTGCGATATAATATAAAAAAAAAAAAAGAAGAGCAAGATAGAATATAGGAAAAGATTTCCTCACCTCTGCGGGTAAGGAGGAGATTAGAATAATTCCCTTTAGCATACAATTGTTCCAGCATGCTGAAATTTCCTTTAATTGCATAATCTTAGGCTCTTTTAATAACCAGTCATTTACATATGACATTTCAGGCTGATTGCGTCTGTCAGTGCAAACCGTTGTGCAGGGTAGGCTATTTGTATAGGGTTTGACAGGCTCATTGTTTCTGTTCATCTACAGTATGGAGGTGTCAGAAATAATATGCAATGAATGCAATTTACTCTAATGGAACTGTGCATTGAAAAATAATCAAAAACATTGATTTGGAAATGTATTACAAACAAAAATAGCTATGAAGCTGATGTGTGTTCATGTAAAGGGGTTCTCAAGCACTGTTTTGAAAAATATTGTATTCTGATAAGTATGTGTTTTTTTTTTAAATGTAATGACACTAATTAGTATATTAATTCCAGTTTTATTTCCTGAGCCTTTATTTATGTTTTTCTTCACATTTTATATGAAGATCAAGTTGTTCAACAACTGTGACAGAGAACTAGAACACTGCCGGGACTGATTCTCCTTATAAGTATCATATTTTTATATCACCATCTTTACGATGGCGACACCCAAATTTATCTCTCTACCCCACAGCTTTCTCCCTCAGTCTCCTCAGGCCTCACTAATTTACTAATGGACATATCAGTCTGGATGTCACACCACTTGCTCAAACGTAATATATTCAAAACCGAGCTTATAATATTTCCTCCCACACGTGCCCCTTCCCCTGATCTCTCTGTCAAGATCAATGGCACAACTATCAGCCCATCCCTGCATGCCAAGATTCTAGGTGTAATCCTGGACTCTGAACTATCCTTAGGCCCCACGTTCAACCACTGTCCAAATCTTGCCACCTCAACCTCCGAAACATCTCCAAAATACATCCCTTTCTAACCAATGACACCACAAAGCTCCTAGTCCACTCCCTGGTCATCTCTCGCCCCGACTACTGAAACTCCCTCCTCATTGGCGTAACTTTACCTAGGCTATCCCCCCTTCATTCCATCATGCTGCTGACAGGCTCATCCACCTTACCAACCGCACCGTGTCTGCTACTTCTCTCTGTGAATCCCTCCACTGGCTTCCGTTCACCCAACGAATTACATTCAAAATACTAACAACAACTTACAAAGCTATCCACAACTCAGACCCCAGTTACATCACTAGCCTAGTCTCAAAATACCAACCAAATCGTGCTCTTCCTTCCTCCAAAGACCTGCTCTCTAGCTCCCTTGTCACCTCCTCCCATGCTCACCTCCAGAGCCTCTCTCATGCTATGGTACTCCCTATCCCAATCTGTCTGATTATCAACTACTATTGCTTTTAGATGATCCCTGAAAACCCTCAGGACAAAGAAACTGGTTTTATTTAATGCTTTCCTCCTATGCAGCTCTTTCTTTGCTCCCCCGCTGCTTTGTTCAGCTACTGGGAGAAAATTATATATTTGGTACTTCTGGATGCTGAGGAGAATGTGGCTCACTCCATGTACAAGCACTGGGGTGATATTATACAAGGGGTGCAGCTATTTCACGGGGGAGAAGACAGTCCTCAGCCCTGTGTTAGTTCAGTCTTGAGAGACTCAAGAAATGCAGTCCTACCCACAAAATACGATTTAACAGCTGTCACTAACAGACAGGTACAAACCTCAGCACTCTCATTTAAAAAAAAATGTAACTCTTTAATTACATATGCCTTTCTACACACAACCTACAGTACCTTAAGGAAGAACTACAGGAGTATATGATGTAGTAGAGATCAGTGGTCTAGAGCATGAGATCCCAACCCCTGGGCCGCAGACTTAAACTGGTCCGTGGCCTTTTGATAGCTGGGCAACACAGCAGGAGGTGAGCAGCGACTGTAGTCAGGACAGGTCTATCACCTTCTGCTGTACAGCCGTGCCACTTAGTCTGTGTGTCCTCTCCTGGGCCTCCTGTCCTGCTGACAATGTCATTCTATCAGCAGGGCAGGGTGCGGGAGGAGCTAGAGATTAGGACAGTGTTCACCTGCTTGTTAACACGATAAGTTTGTCAGCTCTCACCCGTGTATTATATATATATATCTGCATCCAGTTTAGCCTATATCTACAGTGCATTCTGTGGTGTACTGTTTCTAATACACTTCAGGAGGTGTACACAGTATCTAATACAGTGTGTACAGTTTCTACTACACTTCTGGTGGTGTACACAGTACACAATACAGTGCAGCCATAGTACAGTTTCTATTAATTTTCTGGTGTACACACTGTATTAGATACTGTGTACAGTTTCTACTACACTTCTAGTGGTGTACACAATACAGCACAGCTGTAGTACAGTTTCTAATACAGTGTAGGCGGTGTACACAGTATCTAATACAGTGTGTAAAGTTTCTACTACACTTCTGGTGATGTACACAGTTCACAAAACAGTGCAGCCGTAGTACCGTTTCTACTATTTTTCTAGTGTGCACACTGTATTAGATACTGTGTACACAGTATCTAATAAAGTGTGTACAGTTTCTAATACACTTCTGGTAGTGTACACAGTACACAATACAGTGCAGCTGTAGTATAGTTTCTAATACAGTGCAGGCGGTGTACACAGTATCTAATACAGTGTGTACAGTTTCTACTACACTTCTGGTGGTGTACACAATACAGTGCAGCCGTAGTACAGTTTCTAATACAGTGCAGGCGGTGTGCACAGTATCTAATATAGTGTGTACAGTTTCTACTACACTTCTGGTGGTGTACAAAGTACACAATACAGTGTAGCCATAGCACAGTTTCTACTACTTTTCTGGTGATGTACACAGTATCTAATACAATGTGTACAGTTTCTACTACACTTCTGGTGGTGTACACAGTATCTAATACAGTGTGTACAGTTTCTACTACACTTCTGGTGGTGTACACAGTACACAATACAGTGCAGCCATAGTACAGTTTCTATTAATTTTCTGGTGTACACACTGTATTAGATACTGTGTACAGTTTCTACTACACTTCTAGTGGTGTACACAATACAGCACAGCTGTAGTACAGTTTCTAATACAGTGTAGGCGGTGTACACAGTATCTAATACAGTGTGTAAAGTTTCTACTACACTTCTGGTGATGTACACAGTTCACAAAACAGTGCAGCCGTAGTACCGTTTCTACTATTTTTCTAGTGTGCACACTGTATTAGATACTGTGTACACAGTATCTAATACAGTGTGTACAGTTTCTAATACACTTCTGGTAGTGTACACAGTACACAATACAGTGCAGCTGTAGTATAGTTTCTAATACAGTGCAGGCGGTGTACACAGTATCTAATACAGTGTGTACAGTTTCTACTACACTTCTGGTGGTGTACACAATACAGTGCAGCCGTAGTACAGTTTCTAATACAGTGCAGGCGGTGTGCACAGTATCTAATATAGTGTGTACAGTTTCTACTACACTTCTGGTGGTGTACAAAGTACACAATACAGTGTAGCCATAGCACAGTTTCTACTACTTTTCTGGTGATGTACACAGTATCTAATACAATGTGTACAGTTTCTACTACACTTCTGGTGGTGTACACAGTATCTAATACAGTGTGTACAGTTTCTACTACACTTCTGGTGGTGTACACAGTACACAATACAGTGCAGCCATAGTACAGTTTCTATTACTTTTCTGGTGGTGTATACAGTATCTAATACAGTGTGTACAGTTTCTACTACACTTCTGGTGGTTTACACAGTATACAATACAGTGCAGCCGTTGTACAGTTACCGTCCTCATCTTCTGTCACCCAAGCTCAGAGTAGATTGCCTTCCAACGCAGCTGCCAAAGCGGCCTATTCCACAGGCTCCTTGTCCACAGTCACTCTTCTGTAGCCCCACCATGTTTAACAGGGGCATGTAATTACAAGTTTTGATATATTTCACAGCAGGGCCTGTTCTTGCGCCCAACAAGAGTATCTGTGAGGGCTTACAGTGTTGTTGCACCACCACCACCAAAGGCCCAATTTTTCTGCCCCTGTTTAACAGGGGCATGTAATTACAATTTTTGATATAATATTTCAACACAGGGCCCGTTCCTGCACCCAACAAGAGTAACTGTGAGGGCTTACAGTGTTGTGGCACCACCATCACCAAAGGCCCACTTTTTCTGCCCCTGTTTAACAGGGGCATGTAATTACAATTTTTGATATATTTATTGCAGGACCTGTTCCTACACCCAACAAGAGTATCTGTGAGGGCTTACAGTGTTGTGGCACCACCACCACCACCGCCCAAGGCCCAATTTTTCTGCCCCTGTTTAACAGAGACATGTAATTACAATTCGTGATATAATATTTCACAGCAATGCCCGTTTCTGCGCCCAACAAGAGTAACTGTTTACAGTGTTCTGGTACCACCAACAACTAAGGCCCAGAGTATATAGGGCAGGCCGTATAGTGTATATATACTGCTGTTCAGACTATATAGTGCCTGGGGGGCCCCCATGCCATTTTTTTAAAAATGTGGGTGCGGGGGTTCCCCTTAATATCCATGCCAGATCTGAAGGGCCTGGTACGGATTTTGGGGGTGACATCTCCACCATTTTTTTTTTTGGTATTTTTGGTATTTTCATCTATATTGATGGGATTTGACAATACATTACAGCCGCAAGCAGTTTTAGATGACATTTTTTCCTTTAGAATTGTCATTTTGCTGTGGCACTGTTATAAACATGGGAGAGATGCGCTATTTTACAGGCATACTAAGGCCCCCCCCCAGGCACAATATTTAAAGGAATATTTCATTTTTATTGTTTCACTTTAAGCATTATTAAAATCACTGCTCCCGAAAAAATGGCCATTTTTATAACTTTTTTTTGCATTGATACATGTCCCCTGGGGCAGGACCCGGGTCCCCAAACATTTTTTATGGCAATAACTTACATATAAGCCTTTAAAATTAGCACTTTTGATTTTTCACATTCATGTCCCATAAACTTTAACGGTGTTCGCGTGTTCAAACACATTTTTTGCCTGTTCGCATGTTCTGCTGTGAACCGAACCGGGGGGGGGGTGTTCGGCTCCTCCCTACTGAGGACACTGTGGGATGGATTTAAATGGGGTAATATATATCGGGATGATATAAAGGGGAGACTGTGCTGTGAAGGGGGTTATGATGTGAAGGGGGGCTGAGGACCAACTCCGTGAATATATCCTCTCCCGGTCCCTGGAAAAATTGGCTGCCACGAAATCGTCCCTTGTGCCAAAAAGGATGGAGCCTGCTGGTCAAGAGTATGCCATATAAATCCCAGAGTACAGAGTGCAGTGGTCAGGGGTATGAAATGAAGGTGATGGGGTGGGTTTACTAAAGGCAAATAGACTGTACACTCTGCAAGTGCAGTTGTACTTTGCAAGTGCATTTGTTTCAGAGCTTAGTAAATGAGGGGAAGCTGACTTCTATCATCTAGTCATGTCCAGGCGAAAAAGTTTTTTTTTTTTTTTCTTGCATGTGATTGGGTATTCTTTGTAATGTGAAGCTTTATCTCATTTACTAAGCTATGAAGCAAAAACACTTTCAATGTGCACAATCT
This sequence comes from Lithobates clamitans, assembly GCA_037952925.1. Taxonomy (NCBI): domain Eukaryota; kingdom Metazoa; phylum Chordata; class Amphibia; order Anura; family Ranidae; genus Lithobates; species Lithobates clamitans. Next base: position 2,639,896 of record JBBGZY010001335.1, on the reverse strand, counting down.
ATTTGCATTTAGTAAATCAAACCCAGTGTCTATCATCAGGGCCACTGATAGGGGGGACCACCGGTCCTCTTGTAGGGGGACCTGAGCACACAGGAGGGCCCACACAGTGAGGGGGATTAGTGATAGATGATAATTGTGTCTCACTTCTTTCAGCAGCTGAAAGCTGGTCTCTGCCCCTCTCCCTGGTGTCAGCTTTTATCTGCTGAGAAAGAGACAGTCGTCCCTCACTAATCCCCCTTCCTGTGCAAGCCCCCCCTCTCAGCGCTGGCTCTGGTGTTAACCGTGCTCCTGAGTTTGTAATGTCTGGACCTTGGTTCCCTCCCTCATCTTTCCTGTATCTCTGCGCTCCAACTGCCCAATCTGTATTTTTTTTTTCATCTCACCTTCATTTCTGTTTATTAATTCAGTTTTATTTTTTAGATTTAGCAGGAATTATGTGATTTATGTTGTATTTGTGTCTGCTAATAAATTTATAGTATTTTTAGCGAAATATAGCTTTGATATTTTTTGGGGGATCCTGTCAGGTAGTCTGTACGGGGCCCTGGCGGTTTCTATTAGCAGCCCTGTCTATCATGCAAGGCTCCGGAGAGTGTAACACACAGAGTTCAGGTGTCGAGAACGTGTAACGCAGGGAGGTCAGGGGTCTAGAGTGCATAATGCTTAGACTGCAGGAGTGCAAACTGCTCAAAGAGAAGGCATCTGGTGTGCATAAAGCACAGACTGCAGAGCATAGGGGTCAGGAGTGCAGGGGGGTGTATAACACGCAGAGTGCAGGGGTTAGTATGCACAGAGTGCAGGGGTTGGTAGTACGTAATGCACAGTCTATGAAGCAGAGTACAACCAAAAATTACCTTTTTCCAGTATAAACCCCCCACAAGCTCACAGTATAGATCTCCTTGAACGTCCCCAATTCCCCACCCAGTACAGATATCCCCCCACAGCCCACAACTCCCCTAGCGCAAACTCTCTTTTCAGTCCACCCCCTCAGTACAGATCTCCCTTCCAGGCAACCCCCTCAGTACAGATCCATCCTCCCATACAGACCCTCCCTCTTACCTCACTCCCTCAGTACAGATCCCCTTTCAGCCCATCCCCTCAGTACAGATCCCCTTGCCCCCTCTCAGTAAAGACCCCAATACAGACCACCCCCTCAGTAGAAAAAAAAAACCAGTACAGACCACCCCCTCAGTGCAGACCCCCAGTATAGACCACCACCTCAGTATAGACCCCTAGCCCACCCCACCGCACAGTACAGACCCCTTCCCCCTTAAACTCACTCACCAGTTGGAGGAGATTTAATGTCTAGTGGAAATGGAAAGTCTTCCCCTCAACTGTGTATGTGACAGGTGTGGAAGGTAGCTTCCCTCAGCTTTGCCAGGGAATTAATAAGCCAGAGATGCATTTGCATATGAAAGTGGTACAATAGCTTATTCATATACAGACTCCATCAGGTCTTTTAAATGCAAATTACATGTTAACTGAATTTATATTCAAATCATACTGTCATGTACATATGAATGCATTGTCACTGTGCGCACAATGTACAGGGACAGAGCCTTTGCTGGACTCTGTCCCATTTACACAGGATAATGTGACTTAGCTAAAAAGGTAAGACAATCCCGCACATATCAGGACTGTTGAGATGTATGACTTTCAGCTGTCACATACATGTTACAGTCTGACTGCAATTTGTATGGTCTGCCTACAAATTCATTCAATTTGTACCAGGGAAAATTGAGCATAGGCAAATATTTTAATATTCAATGTTATATATATATATATATATATATATATATATATATATATATATATATATATATATATTCAAATTAACATGCAAACTGAGCCCCATGGCTATATACACTCGTCTTAACTATGACCCTCTGCTATATATGCTAGGAGGACAGATTCCACATCTTCTGTCATTATTGACGGCTGTCCATTTGTACCCAAGCCTACCTTAAAGTGGTTGTAAACCCTTACATATACCCAGTGAAGTGATGATACACAGATATGAAACAAGTCTCCCTACATAAGTTTTACTTGTTCACCTGCAGCCCTCTCTTCCCTACACCCCTTCAAAAGGGCAGAAACGTGTTAAAATCCTTCTTCATTTGTTAGTATCACAGAGGAGGGGATGGAAAGGCTGCAGTTACAGTGGAGGAAAGAAACACCCCCCCCTTCCGACAGCAGAGGAACTGGGATCTGAATAGACAAGCTGCTTGGTGAGTTCCCTCCCAGACACAAATTGTATCTTGTGTTGGGAAAACTTCTCAGACGTGACACATGCTGATAACAGAGGAACAAAGCACCAGAGAGAAACAACACTTAAAGCTTTGGGGAGAGTTAAATAAACACTACAGATATATGTGCTTTGCTCAGATTTCATGACTGAAGTTTACAACCACTTTAAAGGCCAATTTTAGGCAACAATCCAAATGAATCAGATGCTAAAGTCACAATAATAACTCAAGTTACCTTAATCTGTGTTTGGTACGTTGTACACTCCGCCACATCCAGGCTCTACAAAGCTGCTCACATGTGGAGTGGAAAGGTCTGCCTCCTGGACCTGTGCTATGTAATCGTATCTAGCTCTGTAATTTCCTCCCTCTCTGCTTCATGTACCATCAATCAGCCTTACAGGGCAAATTTCAGTCAAACTGGTGAGATTCTAATACATTAAAACCTTGTATTGAGAGTAACTTGGTCTGAGAGTGTTTTGCAAGACAAGCATTTTTTTTTAATAAATCTTGACTTGATAAACAAGCGTTGTCTTGATATACAAGTAGCGTCATGTCACAACTGAGTATAAAAGAGAAGAGAGGCGCCTCTAAGTGTAGCAATATGGTTACATTTAATGAAGGTACAACATTTAGCAACTCACATGGTTAATTAAAACAGGCACATCTAAGTATGTAGGCATCTGGAGTAAAGCTATCCACATAAGCCGTCCTCCACACCACCATCAAAGTTATCTCTTCCACGCTGTGCTCCACAATCGCTTCAAGCCTTGCTTTCAGATCGCTCTACTGCATGGTAGTCTTCCCGGTCACGATTGCAGATGGACAGCGGTGAGAGCCGGCGGTGTAGAGGATGGTCTATGTGGACAGCTTTACCCCGGATGCCTGCATACTTAGATGTGTCTGCTTTAATCAACAACCATGTGAGTTGCTAAAAGTTGTACCTTCATTAAAGCGGAAGTAAACCCATCCATAAAACAGTTTCATGTGCCGGAAATGTAACACTCCTATTGGTTGTGCTCTCAACAGAACTGTCAAACCATCCAATGGCTGGAGTCATAACTGATCACATGTGCAGCATCATGGCAGTTGTAGATAAAACAGAGACAAAGATGGCAGATTCCTTGGCTGAAAACGATAGGGGGGTTTACTTACACTTTAAATGTAACCATATTGCTACACTTAGAGGCACCTCTCTTCTCTTTTATACTCTGTAGCTCCTGCTGAATTTTGCTTCTAATCCCCTTGTGGATGCTGCTATTTGTGGATGGACATTTTATGGTTACACAACCTATCACATTGCTGTAATCTTTTTATATGGACTATAAACTGAAGGACTGAAAAAAAAGGTTGTGGAACGAATCATCTGAGTTTCCAAAATTTCTTATGGGGAAATTTGCTATGATATTCGAGTGCTTTGGAGTACAAGCATGTTTCGGAACAAATTATGCTCACAATCCAAGGTTTTACTGTATATTAAATTTTGTGTAGGCAAAGCATTGAGCCTACAGTTATTCTGTTGGAGAATACCTCTTCAGCATTACAAACAGGTAAACAAAAGGGGTTCCCAAGTCATTAAATTACTGAAAAGGGGATAGACTGGTGCACAACAGCTATATCTAAGTGGAAAAAAAAGAAGACAAGAGCTGAGGTCGTTTACAGCTATTGTCACACTTTCTAGACTTAAATTATGGTCTTGACACTTTAGAATGGTTTTGGAACATAAAAAAGCAAATGTTGCACCTTGGAATTACTAATACAACACAATAAATAAATCAAGTTTAGTGGAGACATAGATAATTTTACATAAATACATGTACTGTATATATTAGCTATTTAACATAAATATAGCTTCATGTTATCAAGCTTAAAAAAAACTCAGATTAGGTGTAGTGAGCTCGCACATTGGGTACAGTGCACATCATCACATCCTACCCAACAGACGCCTTTGCTTCACCTTATCCAAAGGTTTTTCTTTTATTATTTTATCAAGCAAACCCCAACTAAAATATGCACGGAGAAAGACATATTCTTCACAGGAGAATTTCAGGTTGCAGGTTCCCTCAGGCACTTGGCAGCCTCCTCCAATGTGAGGCTAGTCCAGACCCAGTCTTATTCCAACCATATCTCTTCTACTGATTTATATACTTCACTATAGGAGTCTCTTCTGTACTCTTCCTCCAATTTTTCTTCTTTGTTCTTCCATTTTTTTAAACTGTATTACATCTATTCTAAGAGCTAGTTGCTAATAGAGTGCTTATTATTAAGAAATGCCAGGACTGATGTGTATTTGTAAGCAACCCTTGTTATCAGCCATAGAATACAAAGCCTAAATCTGAGTACCTACCTTCCAAATCTTCTTTTTCAAATTGTGTGTTCAGAAGGGAACGTGTTCCTCCTCTGTCAACTACTGCTTCTTCATCATTTCTCTGCAAGATAAAAAGAAAGCCACAGCTCATATATAATAGGCTTGAATGAAAGGTCTTACAAGTATCTCACTTAATTTGGCTAACCTTTTACAGCAATCTGAGCACAACAAATGAGGATGAAGACAAATGAGATTTTGCTGAAAATGGGACTGCAGCAAATCACAGGCTTTGGGACAGAGAGAAAAAGATCAATTTAATCTACAATATATTTATGCCACGTACTTCCAATGTCTCTAGTCATATAGCCATCATTTTAGATAGAAATTGACTGACTAGCATTAGTACTTCAATCACTTGCCATCTGGGCCAATTCTGACACTTTGTGCCTACATGTGGAAATCTACTTTTTTTTTTTGCTAGAAAATTACTTAGAACCCCTAAGCATTATATATATATATTTTTTAGCAGAGGCCTTTTAGAATAAAATGATGAGTGTTGCAATTTTTTATGTCACACGATATTTGTGCAGCGATTTTTCAAACACAATTTTTTTGGGAAAAAATACATGTTAATGAATTGTATTGCATTTTATTATTTGTAAAATATAAAAGATGATGTTATGCCGAGTAAATAGATACCTAACATGTCATGCTTTAAAATTGCGTGGAATGGTGGCAAACTACGGTGCTTAAAATTCTCCATAGGCAACGCTTTAAACGCCTTTACAGGTTACCAGTTTATAGATATACAAGAGGTCTGGTGTTGAATTATTGCTCTCACTCTGACCTTCGCGACGATACCTCACATGTGTGGTACGATTTATTATTATTACTTATTTTCCACAAAACTTTTTTTTTTTCACACTTTTTTTACTTTTTTTGGATTAACTTTATTGCTATCACAAGGGATGAACAATATCTCTTGTGACAGCACAGTGCCATGACAGGTCCTCTTTATGGAGAGATCTGGGGTCTATTAGACCCCAAATCTCTCCTCTGGCCTCCAATGCAGCCGATCAGACACAGATCGGTCTGATCGACTTCTTTTTTGGCCACTAACGGCCAGGTAAACAGAGAGGCAGAACGGGAAGTGACAACATACTTCCTGTTTCCCGTTTTGCAGGGTCACAGGGAGAGAGAAACAGCGCCAGTTCCTCGCTCTCTGTTCTGTGCAGCCGCCCATGCCGGTTGCATCACTCCCAGGCTCCGTGATCGGACAGAGCCCAGGAAAGGTGATGGCGGGAGGGGGGCGGTGGAACCCCCTTCCGCCACCCGCAGAAGTGATCGGGCGGCTGTTCAGCCACTCAAATCACTTCTTTTGGAAAGAGAATCACCGGCTGAAAATTTTCATACCGGGATGAAGCCTGCAGGTAAAGGCCTCCTCCCGGTATAACTACTGCAACCCGAGGACATCCGTGGATGTCCTCCTAGCAGCAAGTGGTTAAAAGGTACTAAACTCGAAAAGCTCTTCTCAAAAAATGCAGGCAGAGGGCAAAGAACTAGTCACCAGCATTGCCTGTGGTCCCTCTGAGCTGAACTTTCCCCAGTACTAATTTACCATGCCTTGTTCTACACTGTGTTTCCGTGTGAAGGCAGCCATCTTGGAAGAGGCAAGACTTTCCTTCTCTATGTCAGAGCCTCCAATAAGGAAAACAGTGTGAATCACAGTAGTGACATTAGCAAATCTCACTTTATATCGCCTGATACTAGCAGTCACAGGCAGCGGTGCCTTTGGTTTCATACTTAAAATATAAATCTATGAGGCTGTAGGCACAGGAGTGCCTGGGCACCCTCACATACAAGGAAGTGCACTACGATTTTCTAGATAAAACATATATTTTCTTCAGGGTACTATAAATGCACAATTAACATTTTTAAATGTTCCTTATAACGTAGCATACCTTGTCTTTTAGAGTTCAGTTTAATAGCCAAAATACACATTTTTCATGCATTTATTGACACAATCAATAGGGACACTTTGGAGCTATCGTACAGTGACACACCTTTTTTATTTAAACAGAATAATTTGACAGAATAAGATGCTTACTTGTACGGTAGTTGTTGACTCTGGACATATTCAATGCAGATCTCTTGCGCAAATCCAACAACTTGAAAGGATAGTTCACCTTTACATAAAACCTGCCTATGCAGGTATAGGGATGTTTGTAGATTAAAACAAATTGTGCAGCTCTGACTAAAGATACATAATACCCTTGCTATATGTGTAGGCCATTTACATATCCTATTAAGCCTGACTGGAATACTCTCAGGACGTTGCTAAGTACTATTAGGACGTTGCTTAGTAAGGCCTTGTCGTCACTACTCACTTCCACCATCACAGGAGTGAGGTCTTTCTCTGATTAAAACTCCCTCACATTCTCTCTCTCTCCCCTGATGAAGTAGCTCTGAGCTCAGCATTTGAGAGCTCACTCCTGTGATGGAGATGAGCAGTAATGACTAGGCCTCACTTAGCAACATTCTGAGAGTATTCTAGTCAGGGTCTCATAAGGCGCCAAGGGGTTAAACAACAAAAGTGAATCAAAAACTGATCAGTGTTAAAGGGCCCTAAGTGTATGAAAACCCAAAATCAATTATTGAGTATATTTGGCATCATATATCATTGTATATAGGTTTATAAAAAAACGAATTGAATTTTACAAAGTTTCTTACCTGGAGGCCCTGCCAGTACCAGCAGCACTTCCTGTTGCAGGATGACAACCCTAAGCCACAATTTTCATCACCGTTGTCACCCTGCCATGCAAGCTACTTCAGTTGGCTGTTGGGTTGTATACTGTATAGATAGCCCAATGGCCAAATGGCAGAGTGCACACAGCAGGCCAACAACTCTGCTGCTAATTGCAAAGCAGGGACTTTGCATTGTAAATCCCCATCAGGAAGTGCTGTTACTGGCAGGATCTCCAGGTAAGAAACTCGGCAAAAGATTCACACAAAAGGATTTGCTTACAGTGGCCTAAACCCATCAATTTAACGGATTCCCAACAGTTACATTCAAAGCGTTTCAGTAATGCTAACTGACACAGTTGCTTGTGCTCTCAACCAAACTGTCAAGCCATAACTGATCACATGTGCAGCATCATGGCAGCTGCAGATCAAACAGAGGTTAAGATGGCAGCTCCCCTGGTTGTAAGGGAGAGTAAGGTTTAGTTCCACTTTAAGAAAACTATATACAGAGAGACTTGATGCCAGACATAATAAATATAGATTTGGAGATTACATAAACATTCAAGGAACTAGGATCACCATCAGGCCACCACTGCTAACCTCTCCTCCTAGAAAAGCGAGCTGCCTGGCTGTCATGCTGATCCTCTGGCTCTGAGCCTTTCTCTTGCACTGACCCACAACTAGTACACAGATTAGGAGATCTTCTTTCAATGGCTCCATGCTTGTTCTGGGTCACAGCCAGGTAATCAGCATTTTCAGAAGCTGGTGAGCAATGACAAGCTATGCATTTCTCTCATATTAAGTTTTAACCTGTCAGGATGGAAATATTGGATCCGCCATTGCTGACTTGCTAAATGTACAAACACTGTCATTGTGATGTGAGAGAAGATGTCCCTCCACCACACTGTCTCTGCTGCCCAGACTTACTGTACACAAAGAGGAACCATTCTTCTCTATCTTCGGAGATCCCATGTTCATAGAGACCAGCTATAAGTCTAATTCAGGGAGGGTGGTCGAGGTTTCCATGGAGACCATGTATGGCGCCCTATTTGTCCAATCCAGGGAGAGTGGTCAGGGTTTCCATAGAGACACACTATGGTGGCTTGAGAATCCAACCCAGGGAGAGTGAGCAGTGTTTCCAGCTATGGTGGCCTGTGAGGATAATCCAAAAAAAAGGTTTCCATAGAGACCAGCCATGGCAGCCTGTGAGTCCAAGCCAGGGAGGGGTGCGGGTTTCCATTGAGACCAGCTATGGCGGCCTGTGAGGATAATTCAGGGAGAGGGGGCAGTGTTACCATGGAGACTAGCTATGGTGACTAGTGAGGCCAATCCAGGGTAAGCAAGCAAGGTTTCCATGGAGACCAGCTACAGTGGCCTGTGAGTCCAGTCCAAAAAGAATAGTCAGGGTTTCTATGGAGACCAGCTATGGTGCCTGTGAGTCCAATCCAGTGAGAGTGGGCAGTGTTTCTATAGAGACCAGCTATGGAGGCTTGTGAATCCAGTCCAAGGAGGATTGTCAGGGTTTCCATGGAGACCAGCTATGGTGACCTGTGGGGCCAATCAAGGGAAGGTGAGCAGGTTTCCATAGAGACTGTCAGGTTCCCTCCCAGAGCTGATTGTGATGTTTGTGCGTCTCTCCACAACTTTTGGAAGGCATCGCTTATCCTAAGTTGCATGCTGGCTGTCGGTACACTTTATGCTGTGCCTCCTCCATCTATTGCTTGTGAGTTGTTTCATTTTACCTTTTTATATTAAATAATTTTAAAAAAGTTAATGCACAAGGCTGGTGCGCCCTTGTTTTTCTTTTATTTCGGTTTGCACTAGGATTTCCCATCCTTGAGGGCAGCAAGGTCTGTGTTGACGCATTTTTTATATGGTGATCCACCTGTGCGCAGGAGTCGTTGTTTCTTGTTTGCTAATGTCCCTCCCAGAGGCTCAGACAATTGTTATAAGGAAGAAAGTAAGCGGAGCTAAGACGAGTGCCACGTGAAAATGAAATAATAAAAACCTTTTATAAACACAATGGCGGACAATGGGGGACACAACAAGTCCATTTTATACAGAAAAAGTAGACAAATTCCAGCCCGTCATTTATTCCTCTCTCACTGCATATCATTGTGGCAAAATTAAACCTGACTCCGCCCACTTCTTAGTTATGCGTCGGTTTAGGCTGCGTTCATATCTGTGCGGTTTGAAGCACTTCAGCCATCATACGGCAATGCATAGCAACAGGAATCCCATTATTTCCTATGGGGTCCGATTACAACTATGCTTTGTGATGCAACTTAAAAAAGGTGGTGCAGGCGCCTCGTTATAGGAGTGAAAACCAACATTTTTTACATCCTAGCAACATAGCAGGACATGGGGTTTGCCATCTGCCAGTTTTTCAGCCAGGCTTCCAGGAGGCACTCACATGGCCAACACGTATGATAATAAATCTAATGAACATTTTACAAAGCTATGAAGTTTGTTTTATATTTTCTGGGGCCCCATGACTACATAGGAAATTTTCTGAAAAATGGAGACTTTAACCCTTCCGCTGCCAGAGCTAATTTTTGCAGGTTTTTGCACAATGTTTAATGCCACATAATATTAGAACAGCAGTTTATCAAGTGTAATATATCAGTAAAAATACACTAGAGTTAAAGTATAACTAAAGGCAAAACTTTTTTTTTTAGTTTTGGATAGAGTGGAGAGGGATTAGAACCCCTGACCATTTTTTATTTCTGTCTGTCCCCCCGTTAGTGAGATTTATCTTCTCTATTTGTCCTGTTTACCATTATCATTGACAGTGAAAGTAAAAGAAAATCCTAAATTTTGGGTTGTCCCCAGAAAAGTAATAGAGGAGAAATCCTCTAATGGGGACACTAGTTCTGGTGATCTGGAGGACCCCAAGGAATCCCCTTATTTTGCAAGGATTTTCTCTCACTTCCTGTTTGGCTATGGGACAGGAAGTGAAGGGAAATCTCCCCAATGGGACAAAGATGGCAAAAGTAAAGCTCACAGAGGTTATAACCCTCCCTTACTCTATCCAAAATAAAATTAAAAAGTTTTGCCTATAGTTCTATTTTAAATTTAGGACACACAAACACAATATATGACTAATTTGTTTTTAGAAAAATCTAAAGAATGGGGTTGTGCTGATTAGATTGATTGCCCACATGTCAAGCCCTAAAACTGGGTGCTCCATGAAATGGCGACAAACTTTGGTACCCTATATTTTCCATAGGCAACACTTTAATGTGTATCAATGCTTTCATGCGCATGTGCCTCTGACATGTGTTTACGTTTGTATGTGCATGTATGTGGAGTTGGGGGGTGTCAAACATTTTTGGAGGGCATATTTTAAGTGCTTTAAGTAACTTTATTTTTAAAATCTTTTTTTTCACCAAACTCTATTTTTATCAAAGAGGACAAAAAAGTCTCATATGTGTTATTTTTGTGACTGGTCCCTTGTAATGAGACATCAGGGTCTTGTATCCAAACTCCATGATTTAACCGCTTGCCGACCAGCCGCCACAGTCGTACTGCAGCAGAATGGCATGGGCAGGCGAATCGCCGTTATGTTATTTCGCTCCTTCTGATGGCCACAGCTCGCCCTCTGGAGCCGATATGAGTGCAATCGCAGGTAACACGGTGAGAACCGGGATCTCTGTGGGGAGAATTGACAGATCGTCTGTTCATACAAAGTATGAACAGCGATCTGTCATCTCCCCTAGTCAGTCCCATCCTCCCTTCAGTTAGAACACACACTAGGGAACACAATTAACTCCTTGATCGCCCCATAGTGTTAACCCCTTAACAGCCAGTGAAATGTTTACAGTAATCAGTACATTTGTATAGCACTGATGGCTGTATTAATGCCAATGGTCCCAAAAATGTGTCAAAATTGTCCGATGTGTCCTCCATAATGCCGCAGTCACGATAAAAATCGCAGATCGTCACCATTACTAGTAAATAAATAAATAAATAAAAATGCTATAAATCTATCCCCTATTTTGTAGACGCTATAACTTTTGCGCAAACCAATCAATATACGCTTATTGCGATTTGTTTTTACCAAAAATATGTAGAAGAATACATATCGGCCTAAACTGAGAAAAAAATAATTTTTTTTTTTTTTTTTTTAAATGTGGATATTTATTAGAGCAAAAAGTACAAAATAGTGTTTTTTTCAAAATTGTCACTATTTTTTTGTTTATAGCGCAAAAAATAAAAACCGCAGAGGCGATCAAATACCACCAAAAGGAAGCTCTATTTGTGGGAAAAAAAGGACATCAATTTTGTTTGGGTGCAACGTCGCACGACCGCGCAATTGTCAGTTAAAGCGATGCAATGCTGATTCGCAAAAAGTGCTCTGGTCAGGAAGGGGGTAAATCCTTCCGGGGCTGAAGTGGTTAAGCCTGAAGTGGCTAAATTTGGGGTGCTAGAGGTAATCCCTCAAGATCTGCGGGGAGGCTACAGGGTTCGCTCAATTCTTCATCGAGAAACAATATGGATCGAGCGACTTATATATAGCGCCAATATACACCCTGGCTTAAATGAAGCACATACAGTATCTCACGAAGTGAGTACACCCCTCACATTTTTGTAAATATTTCATTATATCTTTTCATGTGACAACACTGAAGAAATGACACTGCTACAATGTAAAGTAGTGAGTGTACAGCTTGTATAACAGTGTAAATTTGCTGTCCCCTCAAAATACCTCAACACACAGCCATTACACGGCTGTCACATGACATAAGCCCCGCCTCCTCTCCCGGCAGTTCAAACCCTTTAAAGGACCGGCGGGAGTTGGCGCCAAGGGGTTAAACAACAAAAGTGCATCAAAAACTGATCAGTGTTATTCTTTTATTTTTCTACACATTATGTTTGCATATAGCAATGAATTTTGTTACTATAAGCAAGCATTTTTCTGAATGAAATGGATTCATTTAGCTTATTTTGTTGTGATTAGCTGTGATTGGCCCAACTATAACTTTTGCGCAAACCAATCAATATACGCTTATTGGGATTTTTTTTTAACCAAAAATATGTAACAGAATACATATTGGCCTAAATTGATGAAGAAATTTGATTTTTTAAATAATTTTATTGGATATGTTTTATAAACGAAAATAAAAAAATATTGTTTTTCAAATTTTTTGTCTTTTTTCATAATTTTTTTTTTTACCAAAAATATATAGCAGAATACATATTGGCCTAAATTAATGAAGCAATTTGTTATTGTCAAATTGTTTTGTATATTGTTTATTGTGACCTGTATATTATGTAAATGTGATTATATATTGTGACCAAAATTATCATTCTTTTTACGTTTATAGTCCAAAAAATAAAAACCGCAGATGTGATCAACTACCACCAAAAGAAAGCTGTATTTTTGGGGAAAAAAAGACATCAATTTTATTTGGGTACAGCGTCGCACGACCAATTGTCAATTAAAGTAACACAGTGCCGTATCGCAAAAAAGGCCTGGTCATGAAGGGGGTTAAATCTTCCGGAGGTCAAGTGGTTAAGGGCCTCAAAAAATAAAATAGGCTGTCGGTACTGATCAATTTTTAAATATATACAGTATATACCATAGATTGCAGACGCTATAACTAAGAAACCAATTAATATACTTTTTTTTATTTACCAAAGACATGTAGCAGAATACATTTTGGCCCAAATTAATTTGAAGAAATTAAATTGTTTCAATTATCAATTAATATATGCTTATTGGGATTATTACCAAAAATATGTAGCAGAATACATATTGACCTAAATCGATTTTTTAAATTATTTTATTGGATGTGTTTTATAACTGAAAATAAAAAAAATATTCCTTTTTTTTAAATTTTCGGTGTTTTTTCATAATTTTTTTTTTTTTTTTAGCAAAAAGATTGTAGACGCTATAACAAAGAAACCAATTAATGTAAACTTTTTTTTTTTTTTTTTTTTTTACCAAAGCCATGTACCAGAATACATTTTGGCCTAAATTTATTTAGAAATTAGATTTTTTAAAATTATTTTATTGGATTTGTTTTATAACTGAAAATAAAAAATATTGTTTTATTTTCATTTTTGGTCTTTTTTCATTTATTTTATTTTATTTTTTAACCAAAAGACTGTAAACGCTATAAGAAAACAATTAATATACACTTTTTTTTATCGAAGAGATGTAGCAGAATACATTTTGGTCTAAATTTATGAAGATTTTTTTTTTAACTATTTTATTAGATATGTTTTATAACTTGTTGTTTTATAATGTTTTTTTTTTGGTCTTTTTTACATTTATTTGAATCTTCTGTTTTTTTATTTATATAATAAAAAATCCCAGTGGATATCAAATACCACCAAAAGAAAGCTCTATTTGTGGGGAAAAAAATTGCAAATTTCATTTGTATACAGTGTTGCACAATGATGCAATTCAACTGTCAAATAAAGTAGCACAGTGCTAAATAGCAAAAATGTCCTGGTCATGAAAAGGTGGAGCTGACATGGTAAGAAAAGAAAAAAAAAGGATCCTTATCCTGGTGTGTTATCTTTGTGAATTTTGCCAATATGAGGACGGCACATTTCATGGATGGGGTCGTGTTTCTTGTAATTTGCCACACATCTGACATTTATCAATGGGAAGTAAAACAGAAATAAACTTGTTTTTTCCAGAAATTTAAATCTCAACAGTCATCTCATTCTCCCCTCCCCCAAAGAATAGAGACAATTTGAAATTTGACAGTTGAAATCCACAAATGTACTGGCTGAGGTCATGTGACCCAGCTGCCTCACATCTCTGACATGAGAATATACAGCCCGACTTGTTTACAACTTAGGGGAGACTTGGGGGAGGAGATAATGTTACGCCGAGTAAATTGATACCCAACATGTCACGCTTCAAAATTGCACCCGCTCGTGGAATGGTGTCAAACTTTTACCCTCAAAAATCTCCATAGGCGATGTTTAAAACATTCTATAGGTTGCATGTTTTGCGTTACAGAGGAGGTCTAGGGCTAGAATTATTGCTCTCGCTCTAACGATCACGGCGATATCTCACATGTGTGGTTTGACCCCATTTTCATATGCGGGTGCTACTCACATATGCGTTTACTTCTGAACGCGAGCTCGTCAAGACGGGGCGTTTAAAAAAAAAAAAAAAAAAAAATTTGTATTTATTTTATTTGATTTTATTTATTTTCACTTTCTTCTTTTTTTTTTTTTTTTTATATATTTGGGTCACTTTTATTCCTATTACAAGGAATGTAAACATCCCTTGTAATAGAAAAAAGCATGACAGTGTCAGAGAACTCACACAGCAAGCACCCGTCTCCATGCAGCAGCTGCCAATCCTCATTCTGCTAATGCAAAAGGTGCATGCACGGAACCATAGCCAGAGGCAAATGAGATCCAGGGTGGGCATGCACAATGGCACCTCTATGCGAATGCGCACACACGCTAACGCGCGTCCGCGAGTGCCAAAGCGCTAATATGCTAACGCACATGCGCCAATGTGCCAAAGTGCTAATGTGCTAACGCGCATGTGCCAATGTACTAAGTTGCTAATGCGCGTACGCACGTACGCTGGCGCCAATCCTGGCATACTGCACCCTATATAAACAGAGAGTCTGCCTAGCATCAGTGCTGGATTGTCTTCAGCTTGTTCCTGTGTTCCTGTGTTCCTGTTGTTACTCTGCCTGATTGACCTTGTTCCTGAAAACCCGGCTATCTTCTGACCATTCTCTTGGATCTCCCCTGCCTGCCGAACCTGCCTCTACTTGCAATACTGACCTTGGCTTGAACTTATGATTACGGCTCTGCTTCCTGATTCTGTACCCTGCTGCCCGTCTGTTGCCAACCCCTGCCTGTTCCTGACTACGGTTTTGCCTTCTGACTTGGTACCCCGCTGCCAGCCTGTTGCCGACTCCTGCCTGTTCCTGATTCTGCAGTTGATCCTGATCTGGCTCCCGCTGAACAAGTTTGGTGATCAGTTTCCACATCTCCTCAGCAGAGGTTCCTATATCTCCAAGTTCCAGCCTCCTGCCTGCAGGCACCTGCACCCTTTCGTTGCCCTCGCACTCCCTGTACCCACCACCAGGGGTGCTTGGACCGGAACCGTGCAAAAGGCCACCCTCATCATTTCGGGCTCCGCTGTAAGGTACGTGACAGACAGGTCCTCTTAAATATGAGATCTGGGGTCAAAAAGTCCTCAGATCTCATATATGAATTTAAATGCAATAAAAAATAAAGAAAGAAATAAATTATTGTCATTTGAAAAAAATGACATTGAAAAAATGTGGCTTTAAGAGGTATGGGTGGAAGTGAAGTTTTGACGTTGCTTCCGCCCTGCAGTATCATGGAGACAGGTGGGGGCCATCTTCCCCTCACTCGTCTCCATGTCAGCCCAGGGGACAGATGCGATCACCTCTGCTGCTTCCAACGGCTCCGGTAAGCGGCGGAGGTCACCGGATTGTGGCGGGAGGGGGCCCCTCTCCCACCACCGATAAAAGTGATCTTGCGGCGAATTCGCCGCAAAGACAACTTTTATCTTGTAGCCAGCCGAACACAGAGATACTGGGGTTATGGCAGCTAGCTGCTACCATAACAACGATATCCGCCCCCAAAAAAGGGACTTATATGTACATGCGGCGGTCGGCAAGTGGTTAAGAAAGCTCTCCCTGTCATAGATATCAGAAGACAGTATGTCATCGAGCCTCGCAGCCTTCATCAATAACTACTTCTGATTCCTCCCCAATGCTAGTTACATCCTTTCCCAATAATGAAGAACCGTTCTTTCCTATAACACAAATGATTTTTGTCTTTTCTATCATTCAGGTCTTTCTGGCAACTCATTGTGCAACCAAGAAGATCATGGACATCAAGTCAGTCGTGAAGACTTCAGATCAACGTGGAGCCATTGAAACAGAGCTAAAGGTCATGCAGATGGCGGCAGGGTGTCCATTCCTCACCCAGCTTTACACCACTTTTCAGACCCGCCATTCTGCCTGTTTCGCTATGGAATACATCTCTGGAGGGGATCTGTTTGATTTCACCGTAAACCATTTCCCTCTTCACATTTCCGTCATAAGGTAAGTCTCATCACCACAATGAGAATAGAAAGCAATCTTTATAAGATATGTCATTTTACAATCTAGGCTTTTAGGGGTTTGAAATTACATTGGACTCCATTCCAATGCGTAGCTACATCAGTCCACCCAGATCTGACGTAGATACTTTAGAGTAATGTCACTCCATCCCCCATAAATTGGGGACAACGCACCTCTCCCAAGCTTAGATACTCTATATTATGATAGTAGGGTTGGGGTTCAAAGTAGACTGTTCATACACATGCCATTCTGCAATCCCAGTTTCCCCAAAGCAGGCAGTGATTGCACCATGTGGGGAAGGAGATGGAGACAGTCCAGAGTCACCTAGTAATGTTCTTTAAGAGGTTTCTGATGCCGGGAGGCAGAGCGGGGTTTCTGATCATGTGACCGCCATGATTGGCTGTCACAGTGGTCACATAATCAGAGAGCTCCCAATTGCATGTAGAGTTTGGGAGCTTTCCTTTGCGGTAACTGTGCCGGGAGTGCATTCTCAGGACAGCTCTGTTTACATTCTGGTACCCATATATGCGGTCTCTCAGCGTTAAGACCCACCCACCTCGAGGCCACACACACAGGCAGCTGAACAAAGCCATGATCAGCTTTGATCGGCTCTCCGCTATAGTAACCCGGATGTGATGACATTGTGACCTGACATTTTTAAGAAATCAAAGTCATTCAAAAACACAGTTGTGAATGCTTTTAAGGGCAGAGGAGAGACTTGGGGTCTTACAGTACAGGTCACATGCCTATTGCTGTGACAAGCATGTTTACAGCCTGGGTCCTACCAATGGGTTCTCCCAGATGACTCCAGAATATGGGATCTGGTAAAACCAGAAATGGTGAGCAGGTGCCATACCCAGAACTCCGACCGTACGGTCACCTAACTAACCTCAAAGGTGTGACCAGTAATGGGATAGAGCCAGGTACTCCCTCCCCCTGCCCATGGATAATGTTTCTACTGAAGTCTAATGACTGTAAAATGTAATTACTTCAGAATCTTATTTTTTTCTCTTTTATAGATTTATTGCGGCGGAAATATTCTGCGGATTGGAGTTCCTCCACATGCGTGGCATCGTTCATAGAGACATCAAGTTAAACAACAACCTACTGGACAACAAAGGATATGTCCGTATTGCAGACTATGGACTGGCAGTAATGGATGTGTTCGGTGATACGAAGGTGACGGGTGTAGCCAGAACAATTGGATACATGGCGCCAGAAGTAAGTCACGCTCTATTTACCCATCACTAGGCCTCATCTATTCAGTATATCACAATCCAATCACTATCCCTCTGATACTTGTAATATGAACATTTTAGACTGTATACAGAACACTGCAATGTAAATCACCTGATTGGCAATCATTAAGCTCTTAAAATCTTTTTAATAATTTGTTAACCACTTGCCGACGAACATATACGTCGACACAATGGTACGGACAGGCAAATGGGCGTACAGGTACCTGTGCTCTGGAAAGCCAGCCAAATGGTCCGGGGCTGAAGTGGTTAATATTTGTCCATGGGGGGCAGCCATTGCGTATGCCGCCTCTGCCTCCATGTAAAAAACTACATCAAGGTTAATGTTGCAATGATTTCTACTGGAGAGCAGATATCACTACCTGCTCTGTTACACTCTGCAGAATTACGGCCCATTCATTAAACGCATGCCACTGTGTAGAGCCTCTGGTATCCTATGAAGTTCTATATACTTAGCATAATAAAAAGAACTCTGATTTGATTAGGGTGAGTCACATGACTAGGCTCTCGCTCAAGTTTTTTTTTTTTTTTTGTTTACACCCATTCCATGTAATAGCACAAGTCCCAATTCCACCGCTGTGCTTTATGAATGTAATTTTTATTAAAGTAGCGCTATTGCCACAGTAAGGACATACTGATGCTTTGTAAATGCCTCCCTTAGAATACATGTTCAACGAATATATATTATTATTTCCCCTATAAAAGGATGGTAAGTTTGTAGGAACTAAGTAACTGATTTCTCTTCTCTGATTGGCAGGTTATAAACGGCAACTTCTACCAGTTTAAACCTGACTGGTTTTCAATGGGGGTTGTCATATACATAATGGCTACAGGCACTGTGCAGTTCCTGTTTACCCTCCCGGACATGGACCCACACCTGAAGGCCTTCATAGAAGGAGTAAGTATAAGACATTTTCTAATTTTGAAGAGGCACAGGGAAGGTTTCTAGGTCTACTGCTGCTGCTTTAGTGGTATAATGTAGGGGTGTTGCCAATTGTGGTTGTCAGCTGGATTGTTGGATAGTTTGGCTTCTTCATCCCATAGTGAAGATCCAATGGGAATACTTCATCATGGGGCTGAGGGTTCAAAAGATGATGCCACATGGGGTCAATCACTGATGTTCACATTGTATGAGGTTATTAAAGCAGAACTCCTCCTCATGTATTATTGTTTTGAATATAGCGGGGAGGATTAGATCAACTGCTGTCATTTTAATCTTGTCTGTGTCCCTGTTGTGGACCTTTTGTTTCATATCCTGTCCTGGGGACACAGAAATCTCACCAAGGAGGGACACAGAAAGCAACCACAACCTAACAGAGAGGTTCTAACCCTTTCCAACTCTATTCATCAAACTGCTTTTATCGCCCTGTGCTGATAAATTATGTTAATGAGAAGAAAAAAAGATCTTTAAAAATATCCAATCTCCTCCCTTTTCTTGTGGCTGTAATTCTACTTTAAGTGTTACCGCCAATCTAAAGAGCTCAGGGAGTTAGAAGCGATCTAATGGCGGCACATCATAATGTGTACTCATTTGTTGTGCTGGAATATAATATGAATTCCATCCATGTCGGTAGACATCCAGCACCTGTATTTGGCTATATGTGTGTCTTCACATGCTCTTTTATAGCTGCTATGCAAATGTCTGGACAAGAGGCTTGGAGTCGGCAGAGACACAAGACAGCATTCATTCATGAAGCTCATCAATTGGAAGTCGCTGGAACAAGGGAAAGCACAACCCCCTTTCTCAGTAGGCCCGGTAAGTACACAAATCTTTATAGGATGAGGACTAAAAAAGAAGCTTGTTACACACTGTAAAGAGCATTGCTGTGTCCTTACGGCTAATGTAGGGGGTACAGACATATCCCAGCTTGCAGGAAAACCTCACAGACTAATCAGTCAATATTTCATTATCTACGGGAGAAGTAAATAAGAATGAAACTTTCTATGCATCAGACACAATGGGGATGATTTACTAAAACTGGAGAGTGAAAAATCTGATGCAGCTGTGTATGGTAGCCAATTAGCTTCTTGTTCAATAAAGCTTTGACTAAAAAAATGTCAGCTGATTGGTTACTATGCAGAGCTGCACCAGGCTTTGCACTCTCCAGTTTTAGTGAATAAATCCCATTGGTGCACAGCTGGGAGTGATAGTTGAAGTGAGAAGGTGCAATGGTTAATAATACAATGTCTATGGTGTCTAGGACATATGACTTCAGCCATCATGATGTGGTGGAAGGCATGGGACCAGACATGTAGTTTGCTTCTAGATTTGTATCCTATCTGCTCTCCCACTGTATGGAAAGAGGAAAAAGGTTCTAGGTTGTATTCAAGATGTTGTTCGATGTTAAAGCCCAACTCAAAAAAAAAAAAAAAATCTTGCAGTAGGCAACCACCACCCCCACTCCACCCTGCACTCTAATGGTTTATTGCTTGTTAACTCTAGGGGCAGAGAAAAAGGGACCTAGCCCTAACCTCTCTGCATCATCATGTACATTACAGGCCTATCAGTCCTACATTGCATGTGAGGGGGTAAGCATGTGACCGTGGCTGGGAAAGTTTTAGAGAGAGGCTGTGAGGAATAAATTATTACACCTTATTCCTTTACCCCTAGGCAAAACATGACCCCCTCCTTCAAATACTGCAAGAGGAGATTTTAATTGCTTCTGGAATTGGGCTTTAAGCAATATACTAATATGTACTCAGGTCAGACATCTATGAATACAGAGTCTCACATTTGTTTTTTCTTTTTGCAACCCTTGGATATGGACTTGGAAATGCACTTTCGACTTCCTCCATCAGCGATAGATGTACAGGCATTGGACATTCCAGGAAGGAAAATATACATGCCTGGATTCATACATGTTGACAGGTTGTGAGCATGCCTGTCAACTTTCCAAAGACATTGATGTCATCTTCAGAGGACCAGATGATGAAGAAAACAAGCAGTTTTAAACTGAAAACCATCTAAAGATATTGTGATGTCCACCCAGCCTGTGCAGTCAGCCTATGTTACGCTATGGGACGGAGCAGCCGGACAGTCGGGAAACACAGCCACAGGTCCTATTTTGTGTGCATTCAGGGCCACCTGTCCACACCTGCACACCTGTCAAATTAGGACCCGGGCTGTGTTTGTCCAGCTGCTGCTTCCCCTTACAGGGGTGGACGAACATGATGATGAAGAATCCTCATATTTGGACAATACTTCTTGATGTGACATAATACCCAGATTGGACCTATATACCGATATATTCATGAGAAATTTGAAAAGGACAGTTCATCTTTAAAGACATTGATATTATCTGCAGAAGATCCAGATGAACAAAGATTCCTCATATTTGGACATTGCTTCTTGATATTCATCAAACAAGCAGTTTTTAACTGAAAACCATCTAAAGACTTTGTGATGTTCAACCAGCCTGCAGCTGTGTGCAGTCAGCCTATGTTACGCTATGGGACGGAGCAGCCGGGCAGTCGGGGAACACAGTCACAGGTCCTATTTTGTGAGCATTCAGGGCCACTCATCCACGCCTGCGCACCTGTCAAATTAGGACCCGGACTGTGTTTGTCCAGCTGCTGGGAACCCTTACAGGGGTGGACGGACCTGATGATGAAGATTCCTCATATTTGGACAATGCTTCTTGATATTCATCTGAACTGAAAACCATCAAAAGATACTGTGATGTCCACCCACAGATGTATAATCCATGGAGTAATCCGATCGCCTTCAGGGGTCAGGAAGGAATTTTTTCCCTGTTGGAGCAAATTACACCATGCTTCATTAGGGTTTTTTTTGCCTTCCTCTACATCAACTGTGTGGTCTGGATAATCATACAAAAAAACAAAAAAACTGCACTGTACAGTGGAGCCTTGACGAGGCAGTGCAGCTTCCACATACATTTGCTAATGTCTGCAATGTGACTGCCTGCACGGGGATGCACGGAGCACCTCTACCCACGGTCCTCACATGGGGTACGGATTCATACGTCTTGTGTGAATGAGGCCTTAGGACCTCACTTTACAGAGGAGCCTTGGGGAAGAAGTGCGGCTTCCCCATTTGCAAATGTGTGCAACTAAGACCTCTGTTTTTAATGTAAATTATTAGATTGTGTCATTTTGTTTTATTTGCAGGCTAGCTGGTGAACTTTAATAAAAACTACAATTATGAAAAAAACTGGGGTAGTTCTGTTTTGTATACTGTTTTTAGATAACACTTTAATAAAAACTACAATCATAAAAAAATAACTGGGGTAGTTGTCCTGTTTTGTATACTGTTTTTAGATAAAACATTAATAAAAACTACAAATTATAAAAAATAAAACTTGGGCAGTTGTCCTGTTTTGTATACTGTTTTTACACAAAACTTTAACAAACTGCAAATTATAAATTGACACATCCTCAATACCAAAAAATGTGCCTAGTTGTTTTACAAATGTCCACCTGGTATAAACCTATTAACGATGCATTAATACAGCAATACATTGAAGAATTCTGGAACCTTTGCATTGGAGCATTCTGGTAGGGCTTGATTGATAGGGACACCTTAGACCCACGAATGCCTACCGTCTATACACTCCCAAAACCCATAAAAACATTTGCTCTCCACTGGGGAGACCGACAGTTTCGGGAATTAGCTCCCTAACAGAAAATGCCAGCAAATTCCTGATGCCCCTATGTCCTTATGCCGCGTACACACGGTCTGACTTTACGGCTACAAAAGTCCAACAGCCCGTTCGACAGACTTTCGACGGACTTTTGGCTGACTTGCGGCGGACTTGCGGCAGACTTGCGGCAGACTTTCTAATGAACGAACTTGCCTACATAGATCACACAAGTCCGACGGATTCGTACGTGATGACGTACACCGGACTAAAATAAGGAAGTTGATAGCCAGTAGCCAATAGCTGCCCTAGCGTCGTTTTTTGTTCGTCGGACTAGCATACAGACGAGCAGATTTCTGGGTCCGACGTAGTTACGACGTAAAGATTTGAAGCATGTTTCAAATCTAAAGTCCGTCAGATTTGCGGCTGAAAAAGTCAGCTGAAAGTCCAGAGAAGCCCACACACGATCGGATTGTCAGCCAGCTTTGGTCCGTCGGCGTCTGTCGGACTTTTGTAGACAAAGTCCGAATGTGTGTACGCGGCATTAGCCTACCCTCATACATCTGTGACACAACAGATCTGCTCAAGCACATCGAGGGGGTCCAGATCCCTCCGGGCTATTAGATCGTGGCTATTGACATCGAGGCATTGTACTCTAGCATTCCCAACAAGCAGAGTGTCTGAATGGCTGGTACCTTCTTGATGGAGCAAGACCAGAAAACACTTGGCCTCTAAACATCTTCATTTTGAAATTATTGGAATAAATTTTGACTAAAAACTACTTTATCTATATGGATCAAATTTATCTACAAAACACAGGGCGTGGCTATGGGCACAGCCTGTGCACCCTCCTATGCCAACCTCTTCTTAGGGAGATGAGAGAGAACAGTGTTTGTAAATGAATCGCTCCAACCCTTCTTGAACCAGGTCCTTTTCTGGCACAGATTCATTGATGACCTGTTCCTAATCTGGACAGGATCAGAAACATCTCTGATTGAATTTATTGAGTTACTGAATATAAATGATTTTAACCTTCGCTTTACCCTCAGTTATGATCCCAGCAGTGTCCCATTCCTTGATTTGATAATTATTAATGGTCAGATTCAAACAGATTTATATCGTAAGCCCACAGCCGGGAACACTCTGCTCCACACCTCCAGCGCACATCCTCGCCTTCTGGTTCGCAGTATACCCTACGCCCAATACCTTAGGTTGCGTCATAACTGCACAGAGGTTGAGGAGTTCTATACTCAGGCCTCTGCCTTACGTGAACGACTGCTAGTAAGTGGTTATAACCAAACTAATCTCAGAAAAGCTTATAACAAAACTCTAGCATGGACCAGATCCTAGCTCTTATATGGCCCTCACTGCACTAAACAACCGGAAACAGTGTCATTACTATATTTTTTGCTCATCACAATCAACTTCAAACTCCATTGTCTGATCACTGCCATTTACTAACTGATCATCATGTCCTCAAGAAATATGTCAGACCCCCTCCGGAGTTGGTATTTCATAGGGCGACCTCATTAGGAGATAAACTTCTGAGTAGCCATTATCAGGAGGGACCACCCAGCCCTAGGAATCCTTGTGGTATATTCCGCTGTGGTCAATGTACACAATGTCCTTGGATACAAGAGGGCACAAAATTTATACTCCCAAATGAAGAATTATTTATACCCTCTTTCTATGCTAACTGTAGTACAGAAGGAGTTATATACCTTATTATCTGCACATGTAACACCTTATACGTGGGCAAGACCATCAGAGAACTCCGACAGAGAATAGGAGACCATTTATACTATTCCTCTAATAGGAAACTCAAAACAGTAGGCCGTCACATAGGCTTGCACTACAGATTTAACCGCTTCCGGACCAGCTGCCACAGTTATACTGCGGCAGGTTGGCTCCCCTGCGTGAAACCACGTAACTATAGGTCGGCTCACGGGGCTCGGATAGCAGGCGCGTGCGCGCTTGCTGCACAGCGGGGGTGCCGATGCTTGTGGCCGACGGTCACGATGACCGTCGGCCACGAGTGATCGTGAGCAGGAGACACAGAACAGGGACGAGTGTGTGTAAACACACACTTCCCTGTTCTGTTCTGACAGGAGTGACAGATCGTGTGTTCCTATTAGCTAGGAACCACGATCCATCATTTCCTCTAGTTAGTGTCCCCCCCCTTCAGTTAGAATCACCTTCCAGGGAACACAGTTAACCACTTCACCGCCCCCTAGTGTTAACCCCTTCACTGTCAGTGACATTTTTGCAGTAATCAATGCATTTTTTATCGCACTGATCACTGTATTATTGCCAATGGTTCCAAAAATGTGTCAAAATTGCCCGATGTGTCCGCTAAAAATATCGCAGTCACGATAAAAATCGCAGATCGCCACCATTCCTAGTAAAAAAAAATAAAAAAATAAAAATGCTTTAAATCTATCCCCTATTTTGTCGATGCTACAAACCAATCAATATACGCTTATTGCGATTTTTTTTACCAAAAATATGTAGAAAAATACACAATGGCCTAAACTGACAAAAAATGTGCTTTTTTTTTAAAAAAAAATCTGGGTATTTATTATAACAAAAAGTACAAAATATTGTGTTTTTTTCAAAATTGTCACTATTTTTTTGTTTATAGCGCAAAAAATAAAAACTGCAGAGACGATCAAATACCACCAAAAGAAAGCTCTATTTGTGAGGAAAAAAGGACGTCAATTTTGTTTGGGTGCAACGTTGCATGACCACGCAGTTATCAGTTAAAGCGACGCAGTGCCGAATCGCAAAAAGTGCTCTGGTCAGGAAGGGGGTAAATCCTTCCAGGGCTGAAATGGTTAAGCCTGAAGTGGCTAAATTTGGGGTGCTAGAGGTAATCCCTCAAGATCTGCGGGGAGGCGGCAGGGATCGCTCGATCCTTCAATGAGAAACGATATGGATCGAGCGACTTAACGCCAATATACACTCAGGCTTAAATGAGGCACATACAGTATCTCACAAAAGTGAGTACACCCCTCACATTTTTGTAAATATTTTATTATATCTTTTCAAGTGATAACACTGAAGAAATGACACTTTGCTACAATGTAAAGTAGTGAGTGTATAGCTTGTATAATAGTGTAAATTTGCACAAAATACCTCAACACACAGCCATTACACGGCTGTCACATGACCATAAGCCCCACCTCATCTTTCGGCAGTTCAAACCCTTTAAAGGACCGGCAGGAGTTGGCGAAGGTATGTAAATTGCCTACACCTATAGCAAGTGCTTTCTTCAACTTTAGTCAGCTGCACAATATGTTTTTTATCTGCAGATGCCCCTTATCTGCATAGGCAGTTTTGTGGTGTGGTGAAGGTGAACTATTCCTTTTAAAAGTGTAACTCAAATAAACATTTTTTTTTTTCATTTTGGATACAGTATTGGAGGGTTATAAACTCAGTTGTTTTTTTTTTTTTTGTCACCTGTGTCCCATTGAAGAGATTTCCCTTCACTTTCTGTCCCATAGCCAAAACAGGAAGTAAGAGATCAAAAATGAAGCAGCGCTAAACCCCCAAATATTAGAATTATACAGTGAAAACCAATGGAAGTGATAAGAAAACAAATGGAAGTGATAAGAAAACAATCAATAAATCAATTAAATCATATTGATCAAAAATAGAACTAAAAAGTCCATCTTCTTAACTCCACAGTTAGAATACCAAGTGACATACACCAATGACACAAAATGATGACAAAAAGTCCATATAAGTGAATGAAGAAATAAATTAATAAAGTCCAAATTATATATATTCTTCCTCCACCGCACCACCAGTGATAAGAGAAATGCTTGCTTACCAGATGGCAAGCAAATTAAGCTTGCGGCCTATACCCGGCCAGGGAGTTTATCCAATATAGGAACACAGGAAATATCCAGGGGAACCCTTCTAAGGGGTCAGCAAGGGATCGCCAAATTCATCAGCCAAGGACCATAGTCAGATGGGATACGGTGATATTCAGATGTTCCCAGAATAAAAAAGGATCACCATAGCGTAACACCAGAGGAGACAACTTAACTACTGAGTGACATTTATACTGATCTTAGCTTTCACCATGTGCGGCTGTCCTCCCTGTTCAAAAATTGCCTATGGTATCTTTATCTCCTGTAGTAGGAAGTAAGAGATAATCCCTCCAAAGTGAGGGAATCCTGGGATGTCAAGAGAACTAGTGTCCCCATTGGAAGATTTCCCCTTTATTACCCTTCTGATTTCAACACAAAATTTAGGAATTTCCCTTACTTTCATTTTTTATGATAATGGTAAATAGGACAAATAGAGAGGGAGACTCTCTCTAATGGAGACACAGACAGCAACAAAAACTGGCAGGTGTTTTAATCCTTCTCCCCTCTATCTAATAAACGTTTTGTTTTTAGCTACATTTAAACTGTTCCTATCTTATGATGTGTGCCTAAAACTGGCAATACGTTGACCAAAATTCTGCCAGTTCAGCAGGGAGTAGAGGAACTTCGATCAATGCGTCGCCATCCCTGCTTAACTGTTGATGGTACAGGCTGAAAAATGTTTCACGATTTATTGGGTCCTGCTGTCGGGATACAATACCCCAGCGGTGGTTGTTGATTATGCGGGGGTTGATTCCTCCATTCACCTTTGCCGTGTGAATGGAGGAACCTGGTTTTTTTCTACTTTTTTTTGTCTATGGCCAGCTTAACATAGAAGCCCACCAAGCACTTAACCCGCCACCTGCCTGAACCCTAAAATAGATAATAAAAGGTTCTATGAAATAAGCTTTGTAAAATACAAGTATAATACTAACCGTTAACACCTCAATTGCAGGGCTAGAAGCATCTTTGGAATCTTCAGCATCCAACACGTGCAGTGTGTTTGTTCCTGGCCGGTACGTTATTACCATGTGCCTCCAGCTCTGAACCAACACACTAGTGATGTAGCAACCAGATGGGAGGGGAGGTAGGGCATGTTTGGAGCCATATGGGGGATTTATCATAACTGTAGCAGACAGAATATGGAGCACTTGTGCATGCGTACCACTAAGCTTCTGTCTTCAGCTTTTTTTTATTTAACCACTTCTGGACCGCCCGCCGTCATTAATCGTTGATACTTTGACGTTAAATACAATTATTATGGCAGCAGATAGCTGCCATAATCCCGGTATTTTTAAAAACTGCAGTTGGTCCGCTTTCAGATAAAAGTGGTCTCTGCGGCGGATAGTAATAGAAATAAAAGTGATCCAATTTTTTTTTTTAAAGGGACAGTATAAAAAAAAAATAAAAAGTAAAATAAATAAGAAATAAACATAAAAAAACCTGCCCCGTCCCGCCGTGCTCGCGCGCAGAAGCGAACGCATGCGTAAGTCGCGCCTGCATATGTAAACGGTGTTCAAACCACACATGTGAGGTATCACCGCGATTGTTAGAGAAAGAGCAACTAGAAAAGCTACAATTTCTGGGGAAATTGTGTGAAGTGTTCTTGCCTCCACCAGTAGTCTACAACTGGAGTGGGCGGAGTAACTGGGAGGAGTGGCTTGAGTAACCGTTGTGTGGTTAGAGTGGCTGGAGTAACTGTGAAAAGGTTGGACTGGGCAGAGTAACTTAATGGAGTGGGCAGAGTAACTGTGTGGAATGTTTGGAATGAGTAAAGATAGTAAACATTACACTAACCAATTGATTAATCAAATTTAAAAAGCGCACGACAAGCTTGATAGAGTGAGAAATGCATTTCAACTTTTATTTATTTATATAGCACATTTAATTGCAATGTTGTTGCCCAAAGTGCTTCACAGTTACATTAAAACATACATTTATAAAAACATTAGCAGCATTATCAAGCCTAGCAGATGAAGGTATGACCACATGCATTTGAGGGGTCTCAGCATCTTGACGTAGAATGGAGGTGAAGGTGTGCTATCTGTTTGATGATAATCAGTGTTTACAAACACTGTTTCCTGGCAACGCTCATGCCCTGTTTATGCTTCACAACCACTGCTCAAAACACAATACACAGGATCATGATAGCTGTAATAACTGTGCAGTACTTCAAACAGTTGTATTTTAAAAACTATAAATCCTACAGTGAAGAGCTTTATATTGTGAGAATCACAAGACCCAGACCTAGATTTTGATGCATATGTCTCTGAAATATTAAAAATGAAGGCACAGTCGCAGTTTAGATATTGCCCTTCAAATCTGAAGTGGCTAGAGTGGAGTTTCAATGAATGTCAATGGACGGCGTGAGTTACAAACAAATGGTCATATTGTGAAAACTATCAGGACTATGGCTTAGCTGTGGACATGTTTAGTGGCAGCAGGGATAGCTGAACGTTTTGATATAAGATTTGTGTAGGTGGGCTTGAAATGAGGGAGTGGTAGCAGTTTAGAAATCATGTCCTGATTTTTCAGCTTTTGTCACCTCCCACTCTAGTTTTGAACATTTCGCCGTTCATTCCTATGGGACCAATTTTGCCACAAAAATGACGATATTTCGTGAACCATTCAGCAAAACGTTCCACAAAGTAGTAGCACACCAATCGGGTACAATCTGCACGTTTCGGTATATTACTGTCTATGTAGAGTAAAAGCTGTGGATAGTAAATTTGGCTATAATAAGAATAATAATATATATGTGAGATAACAGTAAGTGGTCTTGCTATGCAAGAACACTTAATAATTCTAGCAAAAGACCTCCTCTGTATCTCAAAACTGGTAACCCATAGAAATTTTTCAACCTCGCCTTGGGAGATTTTTAAGTGTCAAAGTTTGTCACCATTCCACGAGCGGGTGCATTTTAAAGCACAACTTGTACACAATATAAAGAAAAATTGGGCTAACTTTACTGTTTTCTTATTTTTTTATTCAAAAAAGTGTATTCTACCACGGTGTGACATAAAGGGGGTTATTTACGAAAGGCAAATCCACTTTGCACTGCAAGTGCACTTGGAAGTGCAGTTGCTCTAAATCTAAGGGGTAGATCTGAAATGAGTGGAAGCTCTGCTGATTTTATCATCCAAACATGTGCAAGCTAAAATGCTGTTTTTTATTTTCCTTGCATGTCCCCTCGGATCTACAGCGACTTTATTTCCAAGTGCACTGTCAGTGCACTTTCAAGTGCACTTGCAGTGCAAAATGGATTTTTCTTTAGTAAATAACTTACAAAGTATTGCAATGACCGCCATTTTATTCTCTAGAGCAAGGGTCTTCAAACTATGGCCCTCCAGTTGTTCAGGAACTACAATTCCCATCATGCCTAGCCATATCTGTGAATGTCAGAGTTTTACAATGCCTCATGGGATGTGTAGTTCCGCAACAGCTGGAGGGCCGTAGTTTGAGGATCCCTGTTCTAGAGCCTAGGGTGTCTGAAAATATGTATATATATATATATATATAATGTTTGGGGGTTCTAAGTAATTTTCAAGAAAAAAAAAATAATTTTAACTTGTAAACACCAAGTGTAAAAAAATAGGCCCGGTCCTTAAGTGGTTAGGCTTTGAAAATTAAAGCTAGAAGCTGCTTGGTTGCCATGCACATCTCCTCCAGATTCTGGCTGTTCCAGTTTTGATAAATTTGCTCCATAGCTGGAAACAGGGACATGAAATATACAACACACCCAGAAGTGGCTTTCGTTGCACCACTGCGGGGGAGGAATTTTGGAAAATATGCCCAACCCACAAAGTAATACACACTACAGGCTCCATTAATGTAATCAGAGATGGGGGTGTGCCAGTGACGTGTTCTGTCACACAAGGGCTTCTGCAGACAGTGGCCACAGACGTTCCTTTGTTGGTCTGTACTGACTGCCAGTAGGGAAACCAGCTAATAATTTCAAACACAAATCCTTCAATATCACAGATAAGAAATACATTTTATAACTTTAAAGTGGATGTAAACCCAATTCATGAAATTTGAGCTGGACACATATATTTGTTGCGTTTTCTCTCTCTTTCTTTCTCTCTTCAAAGCACTAAGTCCCATGGCTTTCTCCTGCTCTGTTCTTGTTATCAGCATGATAACTTCTGACAAGTTCTCTGACACAGGAGATAAAAGCAGCCTGAAATTTGCTGTCTCCCAATGTAATCCAAGACTTTTCTCTCAGTGCAAAATGAGGAAGTGAAAATTCTAACATGATCTGCACTTTCTAAAAGTATATAAAGCTGAAGACAGCAGATATACATGTAAAACTTATGTAGGGAGATTTGTTTCATCTCTGTGTATCATCTGAGGCTGTTCACTTCACTGCGTATATGTAAGGGTTTACATCCACTTTAAGTGGTAGTAAAGTCAGCTTCATGATTTTTACTTACAGGTAAGGCATACATGTAGGTAAAATGAATATTCCCTAAACAGACACCATTTAAGAGTTTTTCACACTGGATGCAGCTGGTGATGTCACCAGCACATGTACTCTGAATATCTGGCATACCGTGCCGGACCTTCAGAGCATCGTGCCGGAACCGAGGGCTCCCATGGGAGTGATGTCATTGTGGCTCCAGCCACTCACACAGCTGGAGTCCGCAAAGCCGGAAGGAAGATCGGGAGAAGATGGAAGCCCTGTCTGGGGTGACAGAGCACCGCTGGAGGGCTTCGTTCTACGGTAAGTATTTCATAATGTGCTAATATGAGACACATACTAGCACATTATGCAATTGTCTTACAGGGGTTTACAACCGATTTAACTGTTCATTCAAAAATATAAGTATAACTTTTTTTTTTTGCTCTGCTTGCAATAAAAGCTATCTTACAACATCTGACTTGACTTAAAAAATAGTATAAAAATTTGTGTCCATGCTTGCCCAGATCATTATATCAGTCTGACTAACTGTACAGTTTAAGCATGGCAAAACCATGAAGGCTTGCATTGCATTATGGGATATGACCTTCTAACACTAGTTCAGATCTGCCCTTCTTTGGTCAAATGCTGGGTACTGGTCATCCATTGTAATTTAGGTTTTTCTCCACATTTCCTCACACTAATGCGAAGAAAATCAGACGAAAAATACCGCTTTTGGAGCGATCATCCGATAATCCGATCATTAGTGCCCAGCTTTCGAGAGCCAATCATGACAGTTCATGCAAAATTATTCGAGGGGACAAGCACGAAACATTTTTTTGTACGATAACAGAATAAACTATTTCCGTGTAATAGGTATAGTATTTGTATAAAAAAAAAATTACGTGACCAAGACCACACATGCTTGGAAATGAAAGCATAAACTACAATACAATACAATACAATACAACGCATTACATCACTTCCAAAGTTGTATTCTGTCCTACAAGAATTTTCGTAACTTTAGTATTCTATTAGTTTTCAATATGAGACTAGCATGCAAAAAAAATTTAAAAAATAAAAAAACGCAGATTATTGGTCCGATATTCTTATCGTATGTACTAGGCATAAGTGTTGAAACATGAAGATATAATGTATCTTTCACGGGAAAGATTTTAGCGTCCCTAGAATTATAATATGGTTTAAGTTAAAAAGTGATTGCCAGAACTCTGTAAATCGAAAACATAGGCTTTAAAATAAATCACATGACATACTGTACTTGCACTATCATTTTTCCAAGGGAGCAAATTAGACAAGCCAGGCAAATAAGGAAGGTGTCCAAGCTGTTTTCCGGGCAATCATAATATTCAGGATAAATGTCACAACCCATTATTTCTACATCAGTGCTACACATTCATACTGTGGAGAACGGTCACAAGCCAAGCATGTCAGTATGTCAAGGTCACATGACGTCAGGCCATGCTGAACTGTTTCTCAAAGCTAACAGTCTTTGGCTGACAATGTGTGTACATTTTTACATCACATTTTGTTTGATCAACATGTACCTAAAGTCTAAACTTTTTTTTTAAGTTTTGCATAGCGTCAGGGATAGGTAAAATCTCAGCATTTTTAAATTATTATTATAATACAGGATTAATATAGCGCCAACAGTTTACGCAGCACTTTACAATATAAAAAGGAGACAAAACATTTACAATACAATAAAATTCAATAGGGTTAAGAGGGCCCTGCTCTGAAGAGGTTACAATCTACTAGAATGGGGCAAGTGGTACAAAAGGTTGTAACTGTGGGGAAGGAGCTGATGGAATTGGTAGGAGATTAGTTGGAGGCGTGATAGGCTTCCCTGAAGAGATGAGGGAAGCCCACTGGGTGCGCATAGGTGAACTCATTCTGTGTGCGACACTGTGGAAGAGCAGACCTCTGTAGCAGCTCTCTGTAGCAGCTCCGGCCATCCGGCCACCCAGCTCCGGCCATCCATCTTGGACCCTTGGATCCATCCTGATCCCCTTGCAGCTGCAGCGGCACTGCCCCCCCCTCCCCCCCTCACTGACCTACATCCGAGGGCCACATCCAGCCAGCCGGCCGCTTAGGACATCCGCGACCCCGGCCAGCTCCTCTGCTAACCGGCATCTCATCACCGCCTCTCCTCTACATTCCCCGATCATCCGTCCACCAGCTCCGGCATCCGACCACCCATCCGTGAATCCTCGGACCCATCGCTGACCCCCCCTGCAGCATCACTCCGGTCGCCCCCCCCCCACTGCCCATCGGGGCCGCACTTGGCCAGCAGGCCGGCCGCTCAGGATCCCCTGCGGCCCGGCCTAGCTCCAGCTGTCAGCGCGGCAGGACATCACTGCCACCCCACACTTCAGCCTCGGTCACCCGGCCTCTCAGCTCCGGCATCCAGCCACCCATCCTCAGATCCTGACTCAGCCCGCCCTCCCCTCCAGCGGCACGCCAGGACCCCCCCCCTCACTGACCCACCTCCGGGCGCCGCACCCAGCCAGCCGGCCGGCCGCTCAGGACACCCCGCGGCTCCAGCCTAGTTCCGGCTGACCGCCCGGCAGCACATACTGCCGCTCCTCACACCTACCACCAGGTAGCTCGTCGGCGGACCCGTGCCACCCCTCCTGCCAGCCTATTCACACCGTATCTACCTCTCGAGCAGAAGGGCCTGGGTAACAACGCTAGGACAGCTCCCGGCTCGGGCCTAGCCGGCGGCCATCTTAGTACTCCTATTGCCGGCCAGTCCACCGCTCGGGCCTAGTCGGCGGCCATCTTGCTACACCCAGGCTGAACGGTACAGCTTCTGGGCCTCCCTCCTGAGGCCGCAAGCACTCCGGCCGCATCACCCCTGACTGGACCCTCCCTCCCACAGCCCCCAGTTCCACCCCACCTCCCCCGGACCCCTCCGCAGCCGCGGTCTAGCCACCCCGCTCCAGCCGCTTGGTTAGTGGGGCAGACCACGGATGCGGCCCAGCTCCGGCAGCCACACACCCCGCCTCCCACTCTCGTCTACAGAGCCCGTGCCCCTTTACACCTGGAACACCCCCCCCGCTACTGGACCTCAACACAGAGGGCACTGTGACTGTGATACACCTGAGGCCAATTCACCGCAGATCGCCCTAGACGCAGCCACCACACCACCCACCATCCTACAGGTAAGCACCGAGGTCACTAGCAGTTGATCCAGGGGCTGCGCCCGATCGCCCCTCGGGGGGGTCAGGAAGGAATTTTTCCTCTGCTGCGCAATTGGCTATCGCAGCGGAGGTTTTTTCGCCTTCCTCTGGATCAATAAGAGGGTGGTAGGCACACCACCTCCACCAAGACCTCAGCACCACATTTACCCACACCACACCAACAACTTTTCCTCCTCATCATGTGCAACTTCAAATACACAGCAGACGCTCTTCACAGGCTAAGAAATGCTGCCTCAATTTTGCCAACCGCCACGCAAAAAAGACTGAAAAAAGAACAATTACTAAGGACCAAGCCACAATCAACCATCAGAAACAGCGAGACGTCGATTCAACCACAACAACTAGCATGCGCCATGATCAACACCAGATCTGCAGTCAAGCACAGGCTGGAAATTTACGACTTTATCATCGAAAAACAACATTGACTGCCTCTTCATTACAGAAAGCTGGCTAACACCTGACTGCAACACCATCCTAACTGAATTGGTGCCCGAAAACGACAGTATCCTAACTGAGCATAGAATAGGAAAAAAAGGGTTTACCAAACCAACTTTACAGAACTCAGTGCCTTTCATGGAAACTCTCTCTCTGCATCTTCAAACAACACCTCAAGACACCATTCACATACTACTATGCTACAGACCACCACGACCAAAGACCAATCTCCTTACTCCACTCACCGAATTTTTCTCAACACACACCCTGAAAACCAAAAATCTGCTGGTACTTGGGGATTTTAACCTCTGGGCAAACTCTGCCCAAGACTGTATCGCAACCGCCTGCGTCAACCAAATGGAAGAACTGGGCCTGCAACAACTGATAAATGCTCCCACACATGGTTCAGGACACACTCTAGACCTCATCTTCAAACAGAATATGGACATCAACATACTCGACAACACTCCACTACCGTGGACTGACCACCACGCTATCAAATTCAAAATCACCATCAACACCACCTCCCAAAAACAGAAACGGGCAACAACAACAAACTGGGATAGATCCCAGAAGAAACTACACTCCAAACTCTTCAAAACCACACTATCAAACAAAATACTTCTGCTAAACGCAAACCTCTCAACGGAACAAACACTCAACTCCCTAAACAAGGTATTATTACAAACAGCAGACTCAGTGGCGCCAAAATGCAGAACACCTACACGCAATAAAAAAATCAAGATGGTTTGATGGTTTAATGCCACGCTCACCCTACTCAAGCAGGAACGTAGAAGAGCTGAAAGAGCATGGAGAAGAATACCCACCAAGGAAAACTGTACCAACTACAAAGAACTTACTGTGAAATACCACAAGGCAATCTTCAAAGCCAAAAAAGAACATTACTCGGACACCATCTCAACTGCCCTAAACCATCCGCGAGAACTTTTCAAATTAGTCACTCAGTCAATGAACCCGACTTGCTTAGAGCCACCCGGAAACAATACTCAAGAATTCTGCAATGAATTATCAGATTACTTCATCGACAAAATCGAAAACATCCGGAAATCAATTCATCAGAAAAGAACAACCAACCTCATTCAACAAAAGCAAGAAGAGGATATTAACACGAACATCACACAACCACCGAATTTTTCTTTGTCTCCTATTACAACTGACACGACTATAAACATCATCAGAAGCCTTCGCGACAGCACATCCCCAAACGACATCATTCCCACAAAACTCCTTAAAGAATGTTCCGACATCCTGGCCCCTGCTCTTACACACCTCATAAATCAATCATTCAAAGAAGGGACTGTACCAACCTCCCTCAAGCAAGGCATCGTCAAACCTCTGCTGAAGAAACCCAATCTCGACCCTAAGGACCCTAACTGCCGCAGACCGATAACAAGCCTCAACACCATCTCCAAGATTATGGAGAAAGCAGTAGTACTGCAGCTACAACTCCACCTGAACACACACCAACTCCTGGACCCGCTGCAATCAGGCTTCCGCCCGGGCCATGGCACAGAAACAGCACTCCTCAAAATATGGGACAACGCCCTTGAAGCAGCAGATGACAGAGAATCCAGTCTCCTGGTACTGTTGGACCTCAGCGCAGCATTTGATACATTGAACCACAATACTTTACTTGTCCGCCTCTCAGAAGTGGCAGGAGCCACAGGTCCGGCTCTAAAATGGTTTGCATCCATCCTAGAGAATCGCTCTCAGATAGTGAAACTAGGAACATTTACCTCGGAAACCCGGGCAATCTCCTGCGGAGTTCCTCAGGGCTCACCCCTGTCACCAGTACTATTCAACATATACATCCGCCCACTTCTCAATATCATCAGGAAAACCGATCTCTGCTTCCACTCATACGCTGACGACACCCAACTCTACTTTCGCATCACCGGACAAAAAAAACATCATCAACAATTAGAAGAATGCCTCAGTTCAATTGATGACTGGATGACCATCAGCTCCCTCAAACTTAACGGCGCAAAAACAGAACTTCTTCTCCTACATGCCAACAAAAATTCCAAAATTAAGACCCCGTGGACACCTCCCACCATCCTAGGACAGACCATCGCTCCAAGCAACAAAGCCAAGAGTCTCGGAGTCATCTTTGACTCAGGAATGACAATGGATGCACAAACAGGATCAGTGGTGAGCGGTTCCCACCATCTCCTCCGCCTCCTACGCAGACTCATTCCCTTCATCCCAGAAGAAGACAAAGCGGCAGTTGTGGGAACAATCATCAATTCCCGACTCGACTACGCAAATTCGCTCACCATAGGACTACCCCAATATCAGCTTGCGCGCTTACAAATCATTCAAAACACGGCGGCAAGACTGTTAACAGGAAAAAAACCCTGGGAATCTATTTCACCATCCCTAAAGTGCCTACACTGGCTAACCGTAAAGAATCGGATCAAATTCAAGACCCTCTGCCTCACCCACAAATGCATACAAGGAAACGCTCCGCTATATCTTCAGGAGAAAATAAAACACTATACACCCAATCGCAGCCTTTCGATCAGCTAACCAAAACCTCCTCATCACGCCCAAATATCGCTACAAAGCAAAGGGAGAACGAAGATTCGCAGTCCAAGGACCTCGACTATGGAACGCTCTTCCGACCCACATCCGCATAGAAGAAAACCATCAGGCCTTCAGGAAAAAACTAAAGACCTTCCTTTTCTAAGGGCTGGCAACAGAGAACGCATTCTAGCACCTTGAGGCGATTCAGTTCGCATTTGCAGCGCTCTACAAATCCTTCATTCATTCATTCAGGGATTGCCTGAAGGCAGCCAGAGTAGGAGATAGCCGGACAGGTTGAGGTAGAAAGTTCCAGAGGATGGGAGAGGCTCTTGAGAAGTCCTGGAGATGAGCACCCACAAATGCATACAAGGAAACGCTCCGCTATATCTTCAGGAGAAAATAAAACACTATACACCCAATCGCAGCCTTTCGATCAGCTAACCAAAACCTCCTCATCACGCCCAAATATCGCTACAAAGCAAAGGGAGAACGAAGATTCGCAGTCCAAGGACCTCGACTATGGAACGCTCTTCCGACCCACATCCGCATGGAAGAAAACCATCAGGCCTTCAGGAAAAAACTAAAGACCTTACTTTTCTAAGGGCTGGCAACAGAGAACGCATTCTAGCGCCTTGAGGCGATTCAGTTCGCATTTGCAGCACTCTACAAATCCTTCATTCATTCATTCATTCAGGGATTGCCTGAAGGCAGCCAGAGTAGGAGATAGCCGGACAGGTTGAGGTAGAAAGTTCCAGGATGGGAGAGGCTCTTGAGAAGTCCTGGAGATGAGCATGGGAGGAAAAGACAAGGGAGCTTGAGAGTAGGAGGTCTTGAGAGGAGCAGAGAGGGTGGTTTGGGTGATATTTGGAAAAAGATTGGTGATGTAGCTCGGGGCAGAGTTGTGAATGGCTTTGTAAGTAGTAGTTAGTAATTTGAATTTATTTTGCTGGGAGATCAGAAGCCAGTGTAGGGATTGGTGGAGAGGGGTGGCAGACACTGAGTGACTGGTAAGATAGATGAGTCCAGAAGCAGCATTCATGAGAGGAGATAGCCTATGGAGAGGTAGGCCTATGAGAGGGAGTTGCAATAGTCAAGGCGAGAGAAAACAAGGGAGTAAATGAGTAGCTTGATGGTTTCATTAGTAAAAAGGGGCGAATTTTTTAAATTTAGAATTTTAGATGTTACAGAGGTGAAGTCTACAAGCTTTTGACAGCGATTGGATTTGGGCCTGAAAGGACAGGTCAGAGTCTAGGATTATACCTAGTACCCTGGTGTAAGGTTAGGGATTTATGGTTGCATTATTGCTTTTGATGGTAAAGTCCTGGCAGCGGCAGTGGGGAATATTATCAGCTCAGTTATAGAGAGATTTAGTTTACGGAAGTGATGTTTAGATTTTTCTTTACTTCCTATCTCAATGCAACCACAGGAAGTAGGAGGCAATCTCTCTAAAACTAGGGAAAATCCTTGTAGACAGTTGTCTCTGGAACAGGTGCCCCCTTCATGTTAGATTTCTCCTCTATTTGTGAAGGCATCATCAGCGTGCTGATTTTTTTTTGGATTATACTGAGCCATGTGGGAGTCACAGACTCCAAGTCTGCATGTGATTCCTGCATATTAGGGGAAAGCTTAGAAGATTGGAATAGTACACTTTTTTTGACACCACAAAAACATATTTTGATAATGAATACATTTTTACAGGCTTTTTCAATATATTTGTAAACTGTTTTAGGCACTTTAAAATTTTAGACGTGGGAGATATGACCTAAAATAAACTTTTTTTAAGGGCGTATATCCTACATTCTGTTCCTCTGCTATTTCTGGTTATTCCCAACTGTCAAAATTCAGCTGCTCCTGTGTAAAATGACACATAAAGATAGTATTACTGAGTAAGTAAAACAGTGTAACAATGTATTGTTACATTGTATTGACTAATTAATTTATGTTTTCATTTATCTGCATATGACATCAGCAAAAGAAACCTTACAAGTACAAGAAAAACAAAAGATTTTGTGAAAAATGGTATTCCTATTAAAAGAAGAAGTAAACTTCCTTTACTGACCTTTACCTATAGGTATAATAAGGCTTACCTATAGGTAGTGTAAAAATCTCCTAAACGTTTACTGCGACATCATCACAGCTCCAGCCAGTCACAGAGCCGGAGCCCGCAAACCCGGAAGCAAGACAGGTGAAGATGGGATCCCCTGCAACGCTGACATCGGCACGTTGGAACAGCTTCATTTTAAGGTAAGTTTCCCATAATGTGTTAGTATGCGATGCATACTAACACATTATGACTTTACCTTGCAAAAAAGTCTAGCGATATACAACCGCTTTGAACCCCATGTTGATTAAACTTAATTAAACCCTAATTAACATTTCTGCTACTCCCCCTTGGCTAAAATATTTCTAATATTTTTTTTATTTATATTTCTTTTACTATTAATGTGTATACTTTTTTTTTTGTTTTGTTTTGTTTTCAGTTTTTTTCTTCATTCATTTTGTGGCATTTAAGAATTTTTTTTTTTTAAAAAGCCTTTTTTATCAGGAAAAAAATTGTTATGCTTTGTATCACAAACACCATTTTAGTGTCATTTTTAAATGCGACAAATTTTAGAATTACTAAAATTACTTTAAAAAAAACACACTGCTAAAAATACAACTTTTTTTTACATATTTTGATCTATAGATTACATAGGAAATAAAATCATTTTTGTAAGACAATATTGACAAAAGAAAGTCTTGTCTGTCTCCAAATAAGCAAGGTATGTAATATACCCAAAAACAGGTGCACTCTCACTTTAAATGTGAAAATACTAATATAAAGTACTCAAATATATCAAATTACAAAATATGTTTGAATACGTCAACCAAAGCAGGTGCGCTATTTCTTTAAATATTCAAATGCTGCTGTAGAGTGCACAAACACAATAAAAACTTAAAAATTCATACTTGGTGAAATTCAATAGCAGTAATAAAAAGTGCTCATGCCCATGCCATTATATGTGCTATTATCAATATAAGTGAAAAGTTAATTTAAAGTCCATAAACCACAAGACAGACTGGTGCCGTGAAACTTCAACGTAATTCTTGCACCTCCAACATGTGACAACCTCCACCAGTGCAAGCAGCTTACCAGAGGAAGTTAACCTCTAAATGACAAGACGTTAACACAGAACAAAAAACCTCCTATGGTCTCAGCTGCAACAGTCTGATTTTCGCAGAATAGCTCTTAGTGAGGCCTCATGGCTCCAATGTACATGCATCACTCAGAGAAGAACAAACAAGAACAAAGTAAAAAACCATGGCCCAATATCTTCCAGACAAGTTTTATTAAAATAGAAGATACTCATAGACATGCAAATGCATTCAGACAGACATAAAACAGCATTAGTGTCGGCCCAGTGGCGTGACGTCGTGAATTGGCTCTGCCCAGCGCGTTTTTGTGGCAACTCACGTTTTTATTCAGAGGTATGTAATACTTTGCCATCTTAAATCAGTGGTTTTCAACCTTCCTAGTGCCGTGACCCCTTGATAAAATTTCCCAAGTTGTGGGGACACCTAACAGTAAAATAATTTTCGTAGCTTGGATTGTCAGCACTCAAGGCAAAACAAGTAATTTGCGCCCCTAACCCATGGATATTTAGCGCTCCCTGAGTCTCTTCCACTCGTACAGTTTTAAAACCCTTTATGGTACATTATGGATGTACCACTCTTTCTCTTTGTTCTCCTTTCTTTACCTTTTATCTCTCTCTATCCTAATTTCTTGTTTTTTTTCCCCCATCCCTCTCTCTAGCCGTCTTTCTTGTTCTTTCTCTTATTCGTTCTCTCCCTTTTTCTTTGTTCCTCCCCCTCTTTTCCTCTCCCTTCCATGTATTCTCTGTTTTTATTCCTTCTCTTACTCCTTGATGGGGTGGGGGTGGGGGGGGGGGACAATGGGATGAGTGGCAGTGCTGGCGGGGACTTGGGATGATTATCAGTTCTGGTAGGGGGTGGGATGAGTGGCAGTGTTGGGGAAGTTCTGATCAGCCAACTTAGGTGCTCTTGATCAAGGTCATCTGCTGATCTAAGAACTGTAGTGAGGACTTTAATGGCAACTATAATCACAGGTAGTGTTACTCACTGTGTCTCCAGCTTCACTGTGTCACCAGCTTTGTGGTGTCCTGCCGCAGTAACACCTATGCCGAAATCAGGAGATAGGGTCTCCTTCAGCCCCTCCCTCTTCACATTCCTCACCAGTCAGCTGACCTCTAGTCTCTGCCCCCCCAGCCATACCATGAACTGAATGGGTGGCGGCGAAGAGATTGAGTGGGTGGCCAAAGGCACCAGGGTCAACCCTGCTGGGCGGCCACGAAAAGGCTGGGAAAGTGGTGAGGGCTTCAGGAACAGCCCAGGATTCGTGACCCCTGGCAAATCATCATTCGACCCCCAGGTTGAGAACCACTGTCTTAAATAATGACAACATTATCACCAAACAGGTTAAATGAAGAGAAATGTAAATACGTCATTAGATGGGTACCCTCTCTCTGGCTCAGAAGAATTCTGTCTCTCTTGATTCAAAGTTAACTGACTAATATGCTTGTATTGTGATTTGTAGCAGTTAAGCACTAGAGTTTTGTAGCACTGCAATACTCAGAGCCTGACTATGTGTTAGGCAAATATGGCTGTCCTCATATACATATATAATTACAAATTAATTTGAAGATTTAGATGCTTTATGATGTATCAATATACTCTCTGTTATACTATTATTTAAAAAAAGACTAAACATTCTCTCTCTAATGTTATTTATGCCTCATTCCTCCAAAGGAAAACAGAACACTCTAGGTAAAATAAAGAATGTTGGTGAATCTGACTGCACAAGCCTAGAGCTCCTGAGCAATAATCCAGCACTTTAGGCCTGTACGAGTTGCTGTCATCACACTCACTTCTACTTCAATACACACTCATTATTACTCTATGCAGAGAATACCTGCAAGCAATATTTCTGAACATCCACCAATTACTGATCACTGGACCAGAAGGAAAGCAGCATCAAATTATTTGCAGAAAACTCTTAAAGGACCATTAGTTCTAAAACAAAAACAACTCAGTATGTGAAAGAGCTACCAATAGTCCCAACTAATTATATATATGAAACCACAGATTAGAAACTAGAATACTTAAAGTGAACTGTCGCCAGACCATTTCAATAGCAATCTACTTATAATGATCATATGTGCATTTAGCATAATTTATGAATGTTATTCACTTGTAAAAGCCTACATTGTATAAATATTTAACGTATAAACGCCTGAGACTGCTGCTGGGCGCCCTTGACGTGATGTTCCAGCAGACTCAAAGTGGTCATTTAAGTGACACTCTATTTATAATTCTCCTATATATACACATGGCTGAGCCTCTTCCGGATTTGGAATGTACAGTGCACCCGCTCAGGGGCATGGCACGCTCCTCCTGTGACCGCTGTGTCCGATGGACACAGCAAATCACTGTTACCAGTATCCAGTAACCAGGTATCATGTGATCGCTATGATTGCTCAATGTAAGCAACTTGTCATGAATGGCTTTCCATTCATGAACAGGTTGCTTACTGTTATGATCTGTGATTGGCCCACAGCAATCACCTGGTACCTGGCTACCTGTACCATGTGATTAGCTTAGCCAATCACAAGTCACAACAATAAGCAAGCTGTTCATGAATGGTTAACCCATTCATGACAGTGAAAACTATTGCTTATTCAATGATCATCACTGTATAAGCAATAACAGTGTAACAAAAAAAATCCCCGATAAGCCCGCCCCCAGAATAGTACAGTGTTACTATGGTGATGAAGCATGAAAAAAGAAAAAATGGTAAAAAAAGAAAAAAAATTAAAAAACTGAATAGAAATATTTATTTTACATAGAGTCACCAGTCAGTATCCCTAATCACTGCCACAGTAGTTACAGTGCCTTGCAAAAGTATTCACCCCCCCCCCCCCTCCCCTGGCTATTTACCTATATTATTACATTACAGCCTTTGGTTCAATTTTTTTTATCTGAATTATATGGGATGGATCAGAACACAATAGTCTAAGTTGGTTAAGTAAATATAGAAATATATATATATACATAAAACTATTTTTCAGAAATAAAAAAAAATGATAATTGGCATGTGCGTATGTATTCACCCCCTTTGTTATGAAGCCCATAAAAAGCTCTGGTGCAACCAATTACCTTCAGAAGTCACATAATTAGTGAAAGGATGTCCACCTGTGTGCAATCTAAGTGTCACATGATCTGTCATTCAATGAATAGGGAGGGGGGAGTTTTGGAGGCGCCATCCCTAGTAACACTGTCACATGATGTTAGTGTAAAGCATACACTTACTGGTTCGTAGGTTCAGATGGGGTGGCGATGTCCTGGGGTGTGCTGGTGTTCAGGTGCAGGCTCCAGTGATGATCCTTCGGCTTGGGAGATGTAAAATCCTGGTTGGAGGAAAGGTAGTACAGCGGTGTCCAGTGGAAGCTCCACGCTAACCACCCTGGAACACGGAAGCGGAAGTGATGTCAGCGGTTCACGGAGAGCATCCAGACACAGATGGGGGATAGTACAGGCTACGCGCTCAGGGCTCACAGCTCCTTAGCTCTGCCGAAGGATCATCACCGGAGCCTGCACCTGAACACCAGCACACCCCAGGACATCGCCACCCCATCTGAACCTACGGACCATTAAGTGTATGCTTTACACTAACATCATGTGACAGTGTTACTAGAGGAGTTGGCGTCTCCAAAAACCCCCTACCTATTCATTGTGTGCTCACAGAGGCTATGGACACCCTCTGAGGATGGCTGCCTCCTCTCTCCTCCCCCGCTATTTTTAAATGTGCCTTTTTTTTGTGCTATTTTTAATGTGCTGTTTATATTATTACTGCACCATTCTATTTAAGGCATCATAATAATAGGAGCGCCGGAACCCCACCTCTTTCTTGAACATGATCTGTCATTACATATACACACCTTTTTGAAAGGCCCCAGAGGCTGCAACACCTAAGCAAGAGGCACCACTAACCAAACACTGCTATGAAGACAAAGGAACTCTCCAAACAAGTAAGGGACAATGTTGTTGAGAATTACAAGACAGGGTTAGGTTATAAAAAAATATCCAAATCTTTGATGATCCCTAGGAGCACCATCAAATCTATAATAACCAAATGGAAAGAACATGGCACAACAGCAAACCTGCCAAGAGACGGCCGCACACCAAAACTCCTGGACCGGGCAAGGAGGGCATTAATCAGAGGGGCAGCACAGAGACCTAAGGTAAGCTTCAGAGTTCCACCGCTGAGACTGGAGTATCTGTACATAGGACAACAATAAGCCGTACGCTCCATAGAGTTGGGCTTTATGGCAAAGTGGCCAGAAGAAACCTAATACTTTCAGCAAAAAAACAAAATGGCACATTTTGAGTTTGTGAAAAGGCATGTGGGAGACTCCCAAAATGTATGGAGGACGGTGCTCTCGTCTGATAAGACTGAAATTGAACTTTTTGGCCATCAAAGAAAATGCTATGTCTGGCGCAAACCCAACACATCACATCTCCCAAAGAACACCATCTGATGTTTTTCAGCAGTCGGGACTGGGAAACTGGTCAGAGTTGAGGGAAAGGTGGATGGTGCTAAATACAGGGATACTGTTGAGCAAAACCTGTACCACTCTGTGTGTGATTTGAGGCTAGGACGGAGGTTCACCTTTAAGCAGGACAATGACCCCAAACACACTGCTAAAGCAACACTTGAGTGGTTTAAGGGAAAACATGTAAATGTGTTGGAATGGCCTAGTCAAAGCCCAGACCTCAATCCAATAGAAAATCTGTGGTAAGACTTATAGATTGCTGTTCACAAGTGCAAACCATCCAACTTGAAGGATCTGGAGCAGTTTTGCAAAGAGGAATTGGCAAAAAGCCCAG
This sequence comes from Lithobates clamitans, assembly GCA_037952925.1. NCBI lineage: Eukaryota > Metazoa > Chordata > Amphibia > Anura > Ranidae > Lithobates > Lithobates clamitans. Next base: position 2,595,251 of record JBBGZY010001335.1, on the reverse strand, counting down.
TGTTAAGATGTGGCAAGCTCATAGAGACTTATCCAAAGCGACTTGGAGCTGTGATAGCTGCAAAAGGTGGCTCTACAAAGTATTGTCTTAAGGGGGGTGAATAGCTATGCACATTGACTTTTTCTGTTATTTTGTCCTATTTGTTGTTTGCTTCACAATAAAAAAAATCTTGTGGGCATGTTCTGTAAATTAAATTATACAAATCCTCAAATAATCCATATTATTTCCAGGTTGTGAGGCAACAAAACACAAAAAATGCCAAGGGGGGTGAATACTTTTGCAAGGCATTGTATAGGATGACACTGTACTGCGCTGGTGACAGTATGTAAAAAAAATGTAAAAAAACACAAATTTTATTTAATTTCTAAATCTTCCCCAAAAAATTCACAAAAAATTACAACTTTAAAAAACTCACCATTCCTCTTTCTAAATACCTTAGACTGTCTACTTTCCAAAAAGGGGTTATTTGGGGGGGGGTTGTACCGTCCTGGCATTTTGTGGACTCAAGAAATTACATAGGGCCCAAAAAATGCTCTGGTCATGAAGTGGGGAAAACCTTCCAGAGCACAAGTGGTTTAGATATATTTGCATGTCTGTCATTTCAGTCCTGAGATTTACACAGTGCCATGGCACATCACTGCAAAGCAGTTGACATCACTTTCTCTGCTACAGTGATGTCATCCCCTCCCTCCCAACCTGCTGATTGGAAAGTAAAAAGACAGCAGCATGATATATCTAGAATCCTGGAATCCTAGCTATATTTATCAGAGAATGCTATTTTAATATTGATCATGGATAACTGAGCGTATGGCTATAGAAATCACAGACTCTACTGCTTTTAACCTAGTAAAATACCATCACGATGAATTATACTAACAGAATGCTGCAGGAGTAAATAAAAGCATTGTTTAACATGTGCAATTAAAGGGGTTGTAAAGGTTCGTGTTTTTTTCACCTTAATGCATCCTGATGTGTGTTGCCACAATTGCAGTGTGATTTATCACACGACAATCGAAATGCGAGTCCCGCGATTTGTCATTCACACATCAGCGCTTTCAAATTGCAGGAAGATTCGCGGCAAATCTGCCCACGATTCAAAACCTGAAGTGTGAATGCAGCCTTAATGCATCGAATGCATTAGGATAAGAAAACCTTCTGCCTTTACAACCCCTTTAAGTGACATGGCTAAGTGGTTAGCACTTCTGCCTAGCAGCATGAGGGTTGTCAGTTCAAACCCCAACCATAGCACTACCTGCCTGGAGTTTGTATGTTCTCCTTGTGTCTGAGTGGATTTCCTCCCACACTCCAAAGACATACTGGTAGGTTAAAGTGATTGTAAAGCAACCCATTCAATTTAAAATATACACTAAAGGCAAAACATTTTTGTATAGATATAAAAAAACATTATAACTACTTTTTTTTTTACTTTTTTATAAGTCATTACATTCCCTCTGTTCTCAGCTACATAAGAGCTGGGGGGAGGAGAAGCAGCAGCACTTTGAGCTTCCCAGTGAATGGCTGTGCGGCGGGGGGGTGTCAGGACAAGTCTGATCAATGGAGGAGAGTACACTGAGTTCCAAACATAGCTGGAGAACTTACCATGGTGTGCTCCCCTGCTTAGTGTGGTCAGTTTTTACTAGGAAAGCGGGGGACTGGCAGGATCACCAGGAATGTCACTTAAAGGCAGCAATACAAAGAGAAGAAGATACTCTCTCATACAAGTACATGCTACAAAAAGCACATATCAGGAATATTATGTATTTTGGGTAACAAACACTTTAACTGGCTCCTGTCTAAATTGGCCCTAGTATGTGTTATGTGTATGTATTATTGTGAGTTAGGGGACCTTAGATTATAATCTCTTTGAGGGCAGGGACTAATGTGAATGTACAATATATATGTGATGAGTTGTGTAAATTGATGGCGCTATATAAGTACTGTACCAGTAATACATACAAAATATTACTCCTGTGCTGCTCACTGATATCCATGCTGAAGGTAGGACTGGTGGGGGAGTTAAAGGGGTATGTGCCTCCGACACACTGCTTTACTGCGGAGGGTGGTGCCAGTGGAGTTGCTGGCACCAGATGCCAAGAGTACAAATAGGAGGATTTGTGCTAGAAGGTTTGATTGGAGTGGGGTAGGCTTTGTTCTGGGGGTATTCAGAGGAGAAGTCTGCATTCAGGGCATACGTTCATGCGAGTGTTTTTTTTGCAACCCTGGCATAACTGTATACAGCCATATCTCATTTTTACCGCCTGTACAGCATGTGTATGAAGCCATAAGCTCCCAGCTGTAACATCATACTTTGTGACTTACTATAGAGTAATAACTTCTGGGAGAGGGACACTGAGGAAATGCTTAATTCTGCATACAGCAGACTGTACAGCCGTGTGCATAAAGCCTAAATGTGTCAGATATTTGTCTGGAATTTACATGATTATGTAATCTATTAGCCAGATTATCAGCCTGGTTCTCATGCCTTAACAAAGACGGCACCATCCTTCTAGAAAGAAAATCAGAAGGCATTTTCAGGTACTAAGAGTACTGTAAATATTGTCTGAGGTAATAAATACCTGTGTTACGCTTACACATGTAGCACCCTCCTAGTTAGGTTGCTAGGTAAATTTAGTTTTTGGCTTCATTTGTAATTCCTTGGTCTGGTCTGTTCAGGGCTTCACAAGCTGGGAGTTTGATTGCTTTCCCCTGTCTCTGCAAGACGTTTCTGGAGCTTAGAGAGGGAGAATCCAAATGACCAACCTGAATATTGAGTGGGGTGTAACCAATCCTTGGGAGGGTGTGCCCAGAAGGTGACTGGGAATGCTGTTAAATAGTCTGGAGCCCCAAGGAGATTGTCTTTTTTGCCCTCTGAGGGAATGGATTGGTAAGTTGGGAGGAGGGGAGCTGCTTGTTTTACAGGCCCCTTTGGACTGGATGCAAGACTATTCCACAAGAGGCTGCCCCTATGGACTGATTTATTCCAGGATCCTGTGAGTACAGTTTCCTTTACCTGTGCTGAAGCTAGTTCATGGTCCCCAGCTGTGAACCTGTAGACTGTTCCAGTCTGCCTTTATAAGTGCTAAAGCTACTTCATGATCCCCAACTGTGAACCTGTAGACCAGGGGTGTCCAACCTGAGGCCCACAATGGCTATTAATGCGACCCAACACAAACATGTAAACTTACTTAAAAATGTTGATTTTTTTTTTTTCACTCAGCAAACACATGCAGCCGAAGAAGACTTTTAAAGGTTTTTTCTTCCCAAAGAAAAATATATCACACTCTTCACAATCACGCCTTATTTATGTCGTCACCTATACTGTATTTGTGAGCAACTATTCTTAAGGATGAAGCACATGAAGGGCAAAATTAGAACCAAAATATCTGACGAGCACCTTGAGAATTCATTGAGAATTGCTACTACATCCATCCAACCAGATATTGATGCATTGGTTTTTTAAAATCAGTGTCAAATACAGCACTAAATTTATGTTGCCCTCTATTATAATGATAATAAAAAATCTTTTTAAAAACATGAAATTTTATTACTCAGATTGGAACATTATCTATATCAGTTATCATTAACTTGTGATCTGCCCAACTTTATCTGCTCTTCAGCTATCCCTATTGTTAGTGCATTTTATGTGTGGTCCTAGACAATTCCTCTTCTTCCAATGTGGCCCAGGAAGGTCAAAAGGTTGGGCACCCCTGCTGTAGACTGTTCCAGTCTACCTTCACTTGTGCTAAAGTAACTTCAAGGCCCCAGCCGTTAACCTGTAGACTGTTCCAGTCTGCCTTTACCTGTCCTAAAGCTACTTCATGGTCACCAGTCATAAACCTGTAGACTGTGCCAATTTACCTGCACTTGCACTACTGTTACTGAATAAGAAGTGTTCTCTCCTAACAATATCTTCTGTTTTGGAGTATCCCACATCACCCCAAACTCCCTCCTGTTACCAGTTCTACAAGTAAAAAAAATTCAAAAAGACATCCCCTAGACCAGTGATGGCGAACCTTGGCACCCCAGATGTTTTGGAACTAAATTTCCAATGATGCTCACCTACACTGCAGAGTCCATAAGCATCATGGGAAATGTAGTTCCACAACATCTGGGGTGCCAAGGTTCGCCATCACTGCCCTAGACTGTTCAATGAACCAGAATGAATGGACTGTTGCTGTGTGCCTAGCTGCCTCTGCACTGTGTTGGGAAAGAGCCTGTTGAACCTACAGTGGCTACATTCATAATGTAGAATGCATGCACCTAAAGTATGTCAAACCAAAAACTTTTCTTATAGCTTTGGATGGAGTGAAGAAGGATTGGAACCCCTATTTCATTTTCACTGTTTTCTGGGTCTCTGTTAGAGAGATGTTTCCTACTTGCTGACAACTGTTTTAGAAAGTGAAGGAAAATATGTAACAGGGACACAGTCTAAAACAAGAATCAATCAGGCAAGGGGAAAAAAGGAGAGCCACCCCCTAAGTGTAGACATTTATTAAAACTAGGTATAAAAGAATAAAATGCATCCACATAGAGAAAAAGTTAAAAGCATATGACATCTTCCAATCCTGACTGCAGAGTTCAGCAGGGTAGCTGCTGGGAATAGCAGGTAGCGGCTGGAAATGTGTCACCGATCCTAGCAGAATCACCGGGAGAGCATGATGAAGGAAGCCTAAGTGGTGCTGGAGGCAGCAGTGATGGAGAGTGTCATTGGGCTCCTTCCATCGTGCTTTGAACTTTTTCATGATGTGAGTGCATTTTATTCTTTTAAACCCAGTTTTAATAAATGTCTACACTTAGAAGGTGGTGCTCCTTTCTTCCTCTAGTCTTATAGATTCAGAGTGTTTATGTTCGACTTTCCATTGAAGCTGCAGCCTCCACAGTGACAATTATTGGATTTTTATTTTAATTACATAGGACCTTATTGTTTCCCAATAGACCTCTCCTGATAAGACATTTAGACACCTACCTGTCCACTAACCCTAGACTCCCATTGTGCCGTATGTACAGAATAGTATTTTTATTTCTGTGTTGCTGTTGGGAGTTATACTCACTTCCTGTCTAATAGAACAATATCAGCAGTACAGGAAATGAGGGGAAATCTCTCTTATGCCACGTACACACCAGCGGACTTGCCAACGGGCTAAACCCCGTCGGCATTTCCGACAGAAAGATTTAGAACATGTTCTATATCTGAGTCCGTCGGAAATGCCGACAGAAAAAGTCCGATGGGGCATACACATGGTCAGAATGTCCGACCAAAAGCTCCCATCGGAATTTTTCTGTCGGGAAGTCCGGCCATGTGTACGCGGCATAACAAAGTCTTGGATAACATTGATAATTGGATGTGTTCTAATTCTTCCCCCTCACTCTAATATCTCTCTCTCTCTCTCTCTCTCTCTCTCTCTCTCTCTCTCTCTCTCTCTCTCTCTCCAGTATACCTAAAAGCAAGAGAAAATTGTTGGCTGGATATACACATATCGTATACTAGGTCCACTTCAAATGAAGTACAGGTTCACACTAAAACTGAACTCAGAATGTAAAAATGTACATACACTGTGGGACTTTTAAAGTTGATTTCCACTCAAAAGGGGAAGTTCCGTTGTTAGGCAACCTCCCTCGCTCCTGTTTGTGAAATGGAGCTTTTGGGGAGGAACGGGGGAGCTGGTACCCAATTTTGACAGGTACCTGCTCAAACTTTTGGTCCAACTACCTAGGTGAAGTTCTACTTCCCGCTTTCCCTCCCGCAGACTTCTGGGACACATCACAGGTCCCAGAAGACTGCTAAAGCATTCACAGTGCGCAGCGTGGCTTACACATGTGCAGTGGGCACCGGGCTGAGAAAGCCACAAGTTGTCACAATTGGGTGCTCATTGTAAAGGCGCCAGAAAGAGAAACACAAAGGGTAAAAACGGCTGGACTGAGCACAGCGCTGGATCGTGGGACATGTGAGTGACTGTTTATTAAAAGTCAACAGTTACAGTTTATGTAGCTGCTGACTTTTCATTTTTACATAGGAGACTGGAGCTCATCTTTAACCACTTCACCTCCAGAATATTTACCCCCTTCCTGACCATGCGTTTCTTTCACTGACAATTGCACAGTCATGCGATGCTGTACCCAAATAACATTTATTTAGTTTTTTCCCCACAAATAGAGCTTTCTTTTGGTGGTATTTGATCACCTCTGCATTTTTTATTTTTTGTACTATAAACAAAAAAAGAGAAACAATTTTGAAAAACAAAAAAACTATATTTTTTTTACTTTTTGCTATAAAATATATCCCAAAAAAATGTAAAACATCAAATTTCTTCATCAATTTAGGCCAATATGTATTCTGCTACATATTTTTGGTAAACAAAATTCCAATAAGCGTATATTGATTGGTTTGTGCAAAAGTAATAGCATTTACAAATGGGATGGGATATTTTGTTGGACTTTTTTTTCCTTTTTAATGGTGGTGATCAGCAACTTATAGCGGGACTGCGATATTGCGGCAGACAGTTGGGACACAAACTCACACCTTTTGTAGACCAGTGACACTAATACAGTAATCAGTGCTAAAAAATTTGCACTGTCACTGCACTAATGACACTGGCTGGGAAACGGTTAACAGCAGGGGCGATCAAAGGTTTAAATGTGTTTCTAGCCAGTGTTTTACCAAACTGTGGGAGGTGCTTGTACTAGTGGAAGGCATAGATCCGTGTTCCTGCTTTGCAGGATCAATGCCTTCCCCGCTGACAGAGCGGCAATCTGCCTTGTGTACATAGGCAGACTGCCTTTCTGCCTGTGTAACGAACAATAGGTGGGTGACGGCGGACATTAAGTCCACTGTGCCTGCTGATTGGCTATGAATAATCACAGTGGGAGTGGCCCGCTGGCGGCGCACCTGTGCACCCCCAATCCAGAAGCATACTAGGTACATGATCCAGCGCAGGAGAGCCGCATTGCCACCGCACATATACAGTATGCAGTCAGCATGTGTTTAAGGTGCAAAAAAATAAAATTCAAAATTTATTTAAAAAAAACTTTATTCCAACAATTTTTTTTCTGGACGAAACACATCATACTGTATACGATAAGAAAACCCAGGAACAGTATTATACAGACACATCCAATTTATAAATATTCCGTGCCATAAAGTCAATTTCTGATATAAATACATTTTGTGATAAACATAGGTTGCCAGAGACCTTTAGCAAAACCAAGTATACCTGACTACCCTGGCACGATATCTTTCTAAATTGGATGTGCCTCTATGATACTACTTCTGGGTTTTCTGATAATATATGATGCGTCTTATCTGTAAAAAAAATGTTGCAATAAAGTATTTTTTATTATATTTTGGATTTTATTTATTAGCACCTTAAAGGTCCCACTGTGTATGTAAATTTCTCTCTGTAGCTCTATTTTCAGAATGAAGTGTCACCCATCAATCCCAGTTCTGAATTATGATAAAACTAAACTCAATGTAAACAGCTAAATACACAAATCCTACCAAAGAATATGTATTTCTGTTCATCTAGTCCAGATTTACACAACACTGCCACAACACATAGCCCTGTTTGGCAGAACAATAGACCAGATTTTTCTTCGATAAAATCCAGTAACACTTGTCTGGTCCCTCCCCCAGCCTGTGAATGGGTAGTAAACCACCAGCCTGATGACGTCATCAAGCTATTACTCTTCTTTCTCCTCCAATCAACATGCTCCATGAACTACAGTGCAATATTTATATACATTGCATGGATTTTAGCAAGTTTCACTGTAGGGTTTTGAATGTGGCTGCTCTTTTCTCAGCATACAAATCCCAGTTATTCTCTACTTCCTAGGCACTAACTGGGATGGTCTGCTACAGTCACAAAATCATAGCTGGCTGAAGGCTGCAATGTTAAAGGAGTTGTAAGGGCAGAAGCCTTCTGTGTGCAGCAGCCCCTCTAATACTTACCTGAGCCCCATCTCTGTCCAGTGATGTCCACGAGTCCCTCGGCCGTCTGGGACTCTCCTCCTGATTGGCTGAGACACAGCAGTGGCGCTATTGGCTCCCATGGCTGGCAATCAAAGTCAGAAAGAGGGGGCGGGGCCGGATGGCAGCTCAGTGTCTGAATGGACACACAAAGCTGTAGCTCGGCTCGTGTGCCCCCATAGCAAGCTTCTTGCTGAGGGGGCACTCCACAGGAGTGAGGGGTCAGGAGCAGCGAAGAGGGACCAGAAAAGAGGAAAAATCCACTGCACAGAACAGGTAAGAATAACATGTTTGTTATTTAAAAAAGAAAAAAAAAAGAAAAAAAAGAGACTTTACAATCACTTTAAGAAATTTATAGCTCAACTGTTATTTTTTTCCCCCCTGAGGGAGGAGGGTTAAAACCTCTGTCATGTTTTTATTTCTGCTTGTGTCACCGATAGGGAGATTTACTCTCACCTTCTATTCTATCCCATTCATATGAATGCTGACCATCACATGACTGGATTGTTTCCAATCCAATCATGCGGGGTCTGGTTCAGGGCAAAGTGGATGGAAACATCAGCTTGTTTAATTAAAGCGGGGGTCCACCCACACCGCCAAAAAAAAAAATATTAAAAGCCAGCAGCTACAAATACTGCAGCTGCTGACTTTTAATACATGGCCACTTACCTGTCCCAGGGTCCAGCGATGTCGGCAGGGGACGCCGAGAACCCGCTCGGTTCTCGGCAGCTGCCGCCGCCATCCTAGGTGAGGGAATCAGGAAGTGAAGCGTTGCGGCTTCACTTCCCGGCTCCCTACTGCGCATGCGCGAGTCGCGCTACGCATCCCAAGTGGTCCCCGCTCTCTCCTGGGAGCTGTGTGTTCCCAGCAGACAGCGCGGTGGGGACGGGAAGAGGTGTAGACTCCCATGGGAGTCTATGCCGGAAGTGGGTGCAAATACCTGTCTTAGACAGGTATCTGCCCCCCTCCCCCCTGAAAGGTGCCAAATGTGACACTGGAGGGGGGGAGGGTTCCGAAAAGCGGAAGTTCCATTTTTGTGTGGAACTCCGCTTTAAGCTTTGACAATAAAACCTAAATCCCCCACTGTCTCTTAAACTACTAGTAAATGAGCTTTAAAACAAGTGTAACACTGTGCATTGTTCCTGTAATGCAGATCTTTATTTTGACCACAAAATAGCACAATTTCCAATCAAACTACACAGACCAGGAGCACTTGTCAGGGGGCAGGAGCATGTAAGGCCTCATGCACATTGGACAATATAAAAAAAAAGACAGTAGAGTTAGCTGTGGAAAGCTGTAGCTGAAAAAATGAGTTTTTCAGCGTTTTTTCAATAGCGTTTTTTAACAAAACTATACTCCCACAAAATCTATGGCTCAAAAAAGTCTAGCACACTTAATCGCTTCTACCAATACTATTAGCAGGTTATCTGACTGAGTTAACCCCGCTATCCCCTGCTAGCCGCTCAACTTCAACTTCTCCATTAAAAAGGGACATACATCTTACAATGTTTCTACCCCTTCCCTTTTTTAAAGTGACTGTTACAAGCAATTTAACCACCAGAGTGCATGCCCACATATCAACATTCTTAAAGTGACCTTTCCTACCAGTTCTGCAAATTAAGCAGAACTCTGCAAATTGCTTTATCACTAAAAGGGATTAATTTGTTTCTGTAACACCTTAAATTGACTGCACCCTTCAACGTATGCCAACTAAGGGCCCCAACAAAGCCGGCAGAAAACCCAATATATAGTTTTAGTTGTGGGTGATACACCTGATAAACTGCCTGAAGTTTAAACGTAATCTCTTCTGTCTGAGGGCCTACAAGTGAGGTAGTCTTGCATTTTGTTACCTTCTTTTGCCCACTTGGAGAAAATCTCTTGGCCCAAGAGTTATCGTTTACCTCTTCATTCCTGTAGGATGGGTGGATGTGTCTCAAAGTGATACTGCACAGTGCTGTTTTGTCCCTTTACTGTATTAACTTGTTTAGTGATAACTTTGCTTAAATTTATTTGCCTTCCATACTATTCTTACCCTAATACAAGCTAATCTTTATTTTACCAGTGTGTGCATATTCTTCCTTTGTGAGACAGCCAGGGAACTACCTGGCCAATGTACTTTAGTGGTGTCAGCAAGGGCGGTGTTCTGCCTAGCGCTCAGAGATGAACAGAGAACCCCAAAATATGCAGCAACTTCTGTGGGGGTAGCGCTACCTAAGCCCTTATTGGCCTCTGTAGCTGCTGGCACTAAGGAGCAATTAATTCTAAACATTTACAGCACAAGTACTGAAGCTATTCCAGACTTTTAGACTGCTTAGCTATTCCTATCCACCCTCCCAGAAATCCTGCTTTGTGTTAAAGTTTAGAAGAAGGGAAGGCTGTTGAGACAGAGGTTGTCCATCAGTGCCCATCAGTGCCGCAAAACAATGCCACCTATCATTGCCCATAAGTGCTGCCTATCAGTGCCCATCAGTGCCACCTATCAAGGCCCATCAGTGCTGCCTATCAGTGCCCATCAGTGCACATCAGTGAAGGAGGAAAATTACTTATTTACAAACTTTTCTGACAGAAACTAAGAAAAACTTTTTTTTTTTCACAATTTTCGGTCTTTATTAATTTTTATAGCAAACAATCAAAAACCCAGCAGTGATTAAATACCACCAAAAGAAAGCTCTATTTGTGTTTTTTTTTTAAATTATAAAAATTTAATTTGGGTACAGCGTTGCATGACCGCACAATTGTCATTCAAAGTGTGACAGCGCTGAAAGCTGAAAATTGGCCAGGAAGTGGGTAAAAGTGCACTATACTGAAGCAGTTAATATCACTTTAATTCCATTTATTGCTTGTTAAAGGGTAAGTTCACCTTTACAGAAAAATCTGTAAGGTGAACTTACACTGGTCCCTCTCCTCATCCCCCTGGTCCCGCTGACCTGGAGTCCGGTGATCACCCACACTGACACATCAGGTCGCCGCTTCACCTGTCCAGGGCTTAGAAATCTCCTGCGGCTCAAATTCCTAAACAGGGTACGTATAGGAGCATTCTAATTGGTTGGCGCCGTCACATGGGCGGCGCTGACCAATCAGAACCCACATAAATGTCCTGTCACTGCAGGCGAAGAGGAGAGAAAGCCGTGGGGATTTCCAATCCCCAGACTGGTAAAGCGACGATACGATGTGTCAGAGCGGGGAATCGCCGGACTCCAGGTTAACGGGACCAGGTGCGATGGGAAGGGGCTCCAGTGTAGGTTCACCTTACAGATTTTCTGTAAAGGTGAACTTACACTTTAATGCGAAAACTGAAACAAATTAGCAGCCTATTAAAAGTTCAAATAAAAACAACTGTGTATGCATTAATACTCACTTTCAATCCAGAGCTGTCCTCGCAATGCTACAGTTTCAACACAAGATGTCCTTGAGCTTAAAAATGGCCACCATCATCCAACGCATTTCATCTGAGCTCATGTTGTCATGTACCTTTCCCCAGCCTGTTCTGCTCTGCTGCTCTGCTTTTTACTTCTATCAGTATGCTCCATGACAACAGTCAAAACTGACATGGCTCCTTGTGCTACTTCTTCATTTTCCATTCTGAGCTCTGCTGTACAGGGATTACAAGAGGCTTATACCAATTGAAATTCAGGTACCTACACTGCATTTTTAAAAATGCATTTAATGGGGTATTAACTAATACAGAGCCGCATTAAATTTAAGTCTTTCATATCTACCTAGAGTTCACCTTTCAGAATATGTTATGTACCATTAAAATAAGAACTGGATATATGTACTGACTACATATGTAGAGTATGCCATAGCACACAACCAAAAATCCTCCTCCTTTTGACCATAAGTTCTATGAAAGTGTTTTAGTCCCACTAACTACCAAGCTTGAGACAATGTTTACTTCCACTGATGCCTGGATGTTTTCCATTCCCACTTGCAACAGTCTCCCCCCCACCCTTAAAGTCTAGGGTGGGTTACATATAGAGTGCAGGGTTCAGGACTGTTATGTACAGAGTGCACAGTCAAGGGGTGTGCTGTGTACAGTGTGCAGGGTTTGGGGGTGTGCTATGCCCAGTGTGCAACTCCCATCCCCCCTAAGCTTCCTCGCATCTCTCTCTCCTACTCTGCCTGACTCTAGTGCCACCCTGTGTAGATGGCACTGCCTTGCAGGGAGATTGTTCACGCTCTCGGATTCTGTAGATCTGTCCCCGCCATGACCCACCATGAGTGCATGGGATCGGTTAGTTCTGGGAGCTACTGAGTCCAAAGGCTTCTGTGTTTACAAGTGACAGCGAGGAGGGGGACCGGAGGGTGAGAGCCATGTTTCGGCTACAAAACTGGGTGCAAGGGCAGCATGACAAGGCCTGGCAGGCCGGATTCAGCCCACGGGCCTTTTGTTTGACATACAGTAAAACCTTGGATTGTGAGCATAATCCGTTCCAGAAACATGCTTGTAATCCAAAGCACTTGTATATCAAAGCAAATATCCCCATAAGAAATAATGGAAACTCAAATGATTCGTTCCACTTATTCATAGGTCCTTTAGTGTATAGTCCATATAAAAAGATTATAGCAATGCGACCAGCTTGTGTAACCATAAAATGTCCATCCACAAATGGCAGCCTCCACAAGGGGATTAGAAGCAAAATCCAGCAGGAGCTACAGAGTATAAAACAGAAGTGAGGCGCCTCTAAGTGTAGCAATATGTTGCTAAATGTTGTACCTTCATTAAATGTAACCATATTGCTACACTTAGAGGTGCCTCTCTTCTCTTTTATACACAGTTGTGACATGATGCTACGTGTATCAAGACATTGCTTATATATCAAGTCAAAATTTATTTAAAAGTGTCGTTTGTGTTGCAAAACGCTCTCAAACCAAGTTACTCTTAAACCAAGGTTTTACTGTATGTGGTTTAGAAGGTTTGGAGACCGTGTTCTAGATAGTTAAATGGCTAACAGCGCTCCCCAAGCCCCATTTCACTAATTCCCTGTTTTCTACATCCTGCACTGATGAGAGATAACAAGCACTACACACTCTACTCATGCTCACACTTAAGCATGCACACGCATAATGCACCACAACAAATAAAAAAAATGCATAATCCTTTTTTAACAATGCAGTGCAACACAACACACAGTTTACTGTATGCATTGTAGTGTGCTTTGTGCTCTACTGTACAGTGTGTTGGGGTAGAGCAGGTGCATTTCTATGTGTTGTGGTAATGCACATTTTAGTGCTTTGCCACAAATCACAGGAGTATGAGTGGGGCCTCAACATTTTGGGGGTATCTGTTCAATAGACCAGTTATGGTACAGAATAAATGTTTGTTTTTTTAAGGTGAAAAATATGTGAATATTTCCAGTTATAAGAAGCTGTATTTTACATCTAGGCAGACCAATAAAAGATTGATTCTTGGTTGTCATGAGCTCAGACATATATGTAATATTTGTGTTCTATATTTTAATTAGGTTATCCAATTTACGGTTTAATATATTCTGTTATAACTAAATAAGACATTCATATTTTCCTTAGTGACTAGCCACTTCGTTCACATGTAAATGAGAAATGTAATATTTTTCCAAGCCGCAAATGTTTTAGTCATGTTGAATTTTCAGCTCTTTATGTGACTGACCTTTTGCTTTTATTTCCATAGATATAACACATGAGAATATAACTGCTTCAAAGACACTCTTCGATCCTGGCTGGGTGCTGTTTCCATGACCTAAATTCCGTTCCTGAATTGTGACCTCATGATAGTTGATCTCCTACACAAGAGCTGCATGAATTCTGTTTTACATTCTTATTGTTTTATCAATTTAGACCTTTCAGCTGCCTATAAACAACAAATTCCAACATGGTCTGGTGGCTCTGGCCCTAGCTGTGGTCATTATAACTAGTGCTTATAACCTCTCTAGCTGAGGAAGAAATGCAAGTCCCATGACATCCTGCCAGAAGCTTGTTATCCATCTTTGGAAGAATTGCAAGCCCCAATATGCTCTGGTGGCTCCTGTCTCTTCAGACAAGGAAGACCTTTAAGTGCCACCATGCTCTGCATACTCTGGAGGAACTAGAGGTCTGAGCATGCCATGCCAATTTGAGAAATAACTGTACATCCCAGCATGTCTGGCATACTATAAGAGCATTTGGCTCTCCAGTTAAGGAGGAAGAAGAAGATCCAGCATTTTTGCTCAATATAACCTCCATCTGACAAGCAACCTAAACTCTCAGCATCTCCTCCAACTAGTCATACAAGGAGAACATGTTCCAGCATTCCCTACCAAATTCCAATCTGTTAACTTCAAACATTAACATAATGTGCTTTCCTTGAACCCACACCTCTTGAATAACTACAAGTCCAAGAATACCCTTCCAGCCTTTGACCTTGAAGGTCAAAAGAAATGAAAGTGTACACCCTCAGAAGTCAAAGATCATAGCTTTTCCCAAGGCGGTAGGCCTTATCTGCTCGAGATAAGGGGGGTCAAACCATAACCAAAGGCCACAAACCAAGTATACAACAAAAAAGATATAAGCGGAGAGGAACTGTTAGGCCTTACCTGGTGACAGAGTGCCTGGAATAGCTCACTGCTTGCAGACAGCATGACTCCACCACTCACAGAAGCCACCACAAATTCTATTTATTATCTCCGACCAGAATCCAAGACCCATTTATTTCCCCATTGTTATGTGAAATCATAAATGAAAATAAATAAATAAAATAAAAAATGTAGTCGTTGTGTGATTTTCCTCTAGCAGCTCTCTGCTGTGCAGCCCCCCATATCTGCGCTGTTATCACACTAATGCTATCTGAACAAGCTCAGCTTAGTGCCCAAAGCTATTCAGCTTCGGCCAACGAGAGAGCATGTCGCATCTTTCAAGCTCATCACTGTCACGGGAAAATCCATCTTGCTGCCATGGATTTATTTCTGTTCTGTCTCTGTAGCCAACCAAAGGAAGTCCACATTGACTGCAAAATGTGCACACAAAATGTTACCCTTTCCCTTAGAATGTATAGATTATTACAGTGGGGGGGGGGGGGGGAGCCTGACTCAGAATATATCATCATTTTAAAAGTAAAAACTATAGATTCCCCTCCCCCTCTCTGCCTTTGTATGTGGTGTTCTGTCACAGGCGAGCTGAATGGTGAATCTCTGTGTGTGTGACAGATGCTTGCTCCTGTCACATGGACCCTCCTCCTCTCTGCATCCCATACCGCTCTCAATTGACAATGACTAACAGCATGTGTCACTAGATCTGAAAGAACTCCACTGACAGCCTACAGATATATGCAGGCTTATTCTAGAATGCAAAGAGCAATGCGTAGGGGGGCTTATTCACATGCACAGTGCTCTCTGAAGAGCGATCTGCCTGATTTAACCCTGTAAACACCGCACCACAATTGTGCGCATTGCATGCAATTGCAGGGCAGTTGCAGTGTGACCCCACAGACTTAAATTGGTTGCATTCAGCAGCTGTTACGCCTGCCAAATGCAACACGTTGTTGAATTTTTCCCGCTGCTGCGAAGCACAGCATTGCGGCCAAAATATGTGTACAGCCCTGAGTAGCTACATGCCTTGGTTCAGGTGAGCAAAAAAGAAAAATGTAGCTCAATCGTCAATTTTTACTTCAAATTTCAATTTAGTTTTAGTCATAGTCTTTTGACCAAAATGCTGTTTTAGTCATGTAGCAATAACTCTCTGCGGAGCTGCTGGTTTAAAGCGGGCTTGTTACCTTCTCTCTCCTTCCCTCTGTTTAGGTCTAGGGTTCCGTTGAGTTTACCTCCGGACGATACACGCACCTTGAGTACGTTTTCAATGCTTTATTGAACAATTAACGAAGGAAGTAGCAGGAAAGAGGCAGAAGGGAAACTGCAGGGAAAGCTCAAATACCTTTCTGTAGGATTCTTGACAAATGTCCTTTAGAGTTGAATATTACAGTAGAATGCGCTCCCCTCGTGGGACACACTCTTTGCTCGCCTGGATAGGCCTCTCTCACTAGCCTAGCAGCCAGTACGTAGCACGAACAAAAGTCTCTGCCACAGACTTGTTTGGGATGAACCCGTATGATCCTCTGCCACAGGATGAATTGGTTTTGTGGTGAATGTCAGTCACAGTGCTTGAACCTTTAAGCCAAACCCGGCAACACTATGCTGTGAAGTTATTTTAGGATACGTCCTCCAACACCAGGCCCCTCTCCAGACCAGCACTCTGCGTGATCCTTCCATGACGGGTCCTCCCCTGGAATCTCCTCGGTTGTCCAGCTTCTTCACTCTGGATAGACAGCTCAGGACCATTCCTCGGCTGCTGTGGTAGGCCCCAGACAAGCTTCTGGGCCCACCCATGCGCCGCAGCGACGAGGACCACTAGATAGCACTCTAACGCATACCTGTCGGCCAGGAGGGCCAGCAGGTGGCTGTAAACGAACCCCAAAATATGGCGTCTGTCCCATTAATAACCTTGCCCAGAATGCAACTCGGAGGACCACCTCCACCGAGTCGTCTCCGGGACAGAGGAGCACCCATACGCTTTGACACGTTGCCTTTCCAACACTAGCCAGTGGTAACAGCGACACCCACCGGCTCAGTATGGAAATACACGCAACGTCAGCCAAGCTGGAACAGAGGCAAATCTAACTTCCCTAACGAACAAGTTACTAAATTTACCTATCAGATGGTAGATTGCAAATCTACCAGTGCTACAGTCATCTTAAAGCGGTTGTATACCCGCGTTTTTTTTTTTTTCCTATACCTGCAAGGGAAAAGGCATAATGAGCTAGTACCTTTCTAAGGTAAGTATGAGATACTTACCTTAGAAAGAGGCGCCGGCATCTCATCCTGTGCACGCCGAGGGAGCTGACATCTCCCCTCGGCGTGTCTTCCGGGTATCATGGCTCCGGCGCTGTGAGGGGCCGGAGCCGCGATGACGTCACTCCCGCGCGTGCGCGCGGGAGACTTCAGTGTGGCAAGCTCCGGAGTTTGCCGGCCTGTCAGCCGAGAATCCCCTGTGCGCATGCGCCGCTGCATTCAGTGGCTCATTGCGAATGGAATATCTCCTAAACCGTACAGGTTTAGGAGATTTTTTTTTACCTACAGGTAAGCCTTATTATAGGCTTACCTGTAGGTAAAAGTTAACAAAAAAGGTATACAACCGCTTTAATTGTTTTAGTTTTAGTCCTATTTTAGTCAAATAAAATAGTGTTAAGTTAGTTGAAGAAAATATTTCTAACACCTCCTAACAGCACGTGTGAATGAAGCATAAAGGCTCATACACACTATAATATATATATAATAATATATTACTATATGTATAATATATACATTTTCGTCCAAAGAATTTTTGTACAATTTTCGTATAGTGTGTGCACAACTTTCAGCAACCGATTTCAAATTTTCGTCTGAAAATTCCCGAAGGGACAAACTCCAACATTTTTCTCATCTGGGAACAGAACGAACAATTTTCGCTTCATGTGTACAGTTTTCGTAAGATTTTGGCTCAAGCAAAATCAGAAAAGAAAGACTGCACATGATCAGAAACAATAAACAACAAAAAAAAGCCTTTGTCGTACAAGAATTTTGGTGAGAATTTTCGTTCATCGTTTCCGATTTGCTGTGAGGCATCAAGAAAAAAATCGGACCCAAACATATCTCCAAAATGACTACTGCCTTGCTAAAGAAGCTGAGGGTAAAGGTGATGGACTGGCCAAGCATGTCTCCAGACCTAAACCCTATTGAGCATCTGTGGGGTATCCTTAAATGAAAGGTGGAGGAGCGCAAGATCTCTAACATCCACCAGCTCTGTGATGTCATCATTGAGGACTGGAAGAGGACTCCAGTAACAACCTGTGAAGCTCTGGTGAACGCCATGCCCAAGAGGGTTAAGACAGTACTGGAAAATAATGGTGGCCACACAACATATTGGCACTTTGGGCCTAATTTAGATATTTTCACTTAGGGGTGTACTCACTTTTGTTGTCAGCGGTTTAGACATTAATGGCTGTGCGTTGAGTTACTTTGAGGGGACATCAAATTTACACTGTTATACAAGCTGTACATTCACTACTTTACATTGTAGCAAAGTTTCATTTCTTCAGTGTTGTCACATGAAAAGATATGATAAACTATTTACAAAAATGTTAGGGGTATACACACTTTCGTGAGATAATAATAATAATAATAATAATAATAATAATAATAATAATAATAATATGGTCTACATACTAGCTAACAACTTTTCAGGGCCTATTTAATAAATAAATAAATAAAAAGAGGAGTTTAATTCCACTTAAAATGCCCCCAAAGTGAATAACTGTACTATATAATCGACCCCTATAGTTGAGGTCTTCCACCCCCCTTATTAATTTTGTTGCCCTTGGCTGCATTATTACTATATCAGCAACATCTTTCCAGAGTACTGGTGACCAAAACTAAACTGCATATTTAGGATGAGGCCACACTAGTGTTGTGAAGGGGTAGAATTATTGATTTATCTCTGGAATGTATTCCTGTTTTAATAGATGAGAATATTTTGTAGACATGTGCATTCGTTTTCGTCCGAATGCATTTTCGTTCGAATTTTGGGTATTTTCGTTATCGTTTTAACAAACGATAACAAATGTGCAAAGTCCGAAAACCGAAAGATCCGACATAAACAAATGCTTTATTTTCGTTTTCGTTGTGACAACAGTTCGATATAAATAGGAGATTTGACATGACGCTGACAATAGCAATCTGTGTCCATCGAACATGTGGTCGAATGTGCCTAACCTTAGCTCTATTAGTCCAAGATTATTCTACATGGAGAGAAAAGATTCAACATAGAGAGAAAAGATTCGACATTATAGAGACAATAGCAAAAAAGGTTGAATGTGCCTAACCTAACTCTATTAGTCCAAGATTATTCGACATAGAGAAAAAACATTCAACATGAAGATTTGACGAAGCAGTCGCCGCGAGCGGACATTTATGGTCAAATGCTCCGCCCATAGGCTATAGAAGAATTCTAATGTTGGTTGACTAGTAATAGTAATTAATAAATATAATTATTGCTAGTGTCATATAACATTAGAATTCTACTATAGCTTGTAGGCGGAACATTCGACCGGAAATGTACGATTGCGGCGTCGTACAGTTTAGCTGCTCTGTTGAATCTTCTTAGAACATTCGACAGATACCATAAGCCTTCAATGACAGATTCGACCTTAATTATTTCGGATTTTCGGACGAATGCATTTTTTAACGAAACAAAATAAATTAAAACGAATTTTGGGAGTAATTAACTAAATTTATTTTTCAGATGAAAACGAAATTCCAAAACGAAATATTTCAGTGTGCACTAGTATTTTGCTAGTATTGTTAGCTATGGCTTGGCATTGCATGCTATTGTTAAATCTGTTGTACTGAAAGAGAATTTAATTATGTAAATCACTACAAAAAATTAATGAACCTTTACATGTACTGACACATATATGTGATTTTTTTTTAACTGTTATGTTAAATAAAAACTATATATTTATTCTATATTGGCTGTACTCAATGGTATCTTAAAAGTCCCATATACTTTTTTTATGGTGTTTGTGTATAGTAATTATAATTGGGGGATGTGGTGTTTAGACCTGTCAACCAACTGCTTCAATTTGGGAATTATTAAAGTTTCATTTAATTAACAAAGAGAAATCCAGTAACCCATGACAGCCCAACAACAATCATGTAGCAGTAATTCAAGGGTGCTAGATTGATACAAACTGAAAGTTAATTGCTTGCTTAGGATTACTGCATTTTGAACATTTTGTGCTGATTTACTAAATATGATACCAGTTTTTTTCTCTATCAAAAGATCTCAGTTTTGTACCAATCCTGGCTTTAACATCAGAGATACATGATTCATCACACATAAGGCCCATCTTTCACTATGCAGGCCGCAATTCTGTAAAGAATTTGCAACACTTTTCTGGTGGTATGGGTGAATTAGAAAGTCCTGTGCCTGGGGGCGTGGTCTGGAGCTGCATGGAGTAAGACGTGTGCTGTGAGAGCTCCGCTCGAGACCCATTCTTTATACTGATCCTTGGGTATACATTTTCCACAGATGCCTAAATACCCTGCCTCACCTGCCTACCTACACACCGGCATGTCTCCTCCTAAAAGAACTGGAGCTGCGGCTAAACTGGCTCAATACTGCCATGACGAGCGGGACCCGGGAGAGGAAGATGGCGCTGCACAACCTCCCGCACATGATGACATGATTCATCACACATAAGGCCCATCTGTCACTATGCAGGCCGCAATTCTGTAAAGAATTTGCAACACTTTTCTGGTGGTATGGGTGAATTAGAAAGTCCTGTGCCTGGGAGCGTGGTCTGGAGCTGCATGAAGTAAGACGTGTGCTGTGAGAGCTCCGCTCGAGACCCATCCTTTATACCGATCCTTGGGAATACATTTTCCACAAACAGACGCCTAAATACCCTGCCTCGCCTGCCTACCTACACACCGGCATGTCTCCTCCTAAAAGAACCGGAGCTGCGGCTAAACTGGCTCAATACTGCCATGACGAGCGGGACCCGGGAGAGGAAGATGGCGCTGCACAACCTCCCGCACATGAAGACCAGGCTTTGGGAGACACGGCCAAAGTGCTGGAAGCCATCGCCCTCTGTCAGTCCACTCTCACCTCCAGGATTGAAGAGGTGAAGATCGACATCTCCCTGATCCGGCAAGATGTCCAAAAACACCGTGAAAGGGTGACTGAGACGGAGCGCCGTGTCGGCCACGTGGAGGAGGACCTGCATCCACTTCAGATCTCCACCGAGCAGCTGCAGCATCAATTAAACATGGTTCTCTCCAAACAAGACGACATGGAAAACCGCCTTAGAAGATGCAACCTCCTCTTTGTGGGGCTCCCAGAGAAGTCTGAAGGTGCTGACCCCCCCCACCTACTCATCCAGAATTTTGGTTGAGAGGCCTTCTCCACATTCGTTGACTCACGAATGAGCCCCCACCTGCAGGAGCCCCGCGAGAACCTTCATAGCCAAATTCTTGAACTATCGTGACCGGGACCCAATACTCTGGCTCCCCTGTGAAAGAGGCAACATCCCCATGGGCAACCTGAGTGTAGCGGTAAATACGGACTTCTCCGCTGAGGTACAAAAGAAAAGAGCACACTTTACCGAAGCGAAACGGCAACTCTGCATACACCATCTCAAGTATGCAATGCTTTTCCCTGCACGCCTCCGCGTGGTGAGCGACGGCAAAGTGCAGTTCTTTGAACATCTGTAGGCAGTCCTCTCCTGGCTGGAGCGATGCGGCGAGCCCGGCTTGGGCCCGGCTTAAAATCCTACCTCGTATGCATTGCAACCATCGAACATTTGAGCCTGGGAAGTGTGCCATATTCATTTCAACTGCCACATCCTGCCACCTCCAGGAACCGTGAGTTTTACCTCGCCATACCTTTTCCCCTTGGCTAGTGCTTAAGTCTTCCCCCTGCCTCCTTCACAATCACGATGCCAGACATTGCCTAACTCCCACCAATATGTCTGACCTATTGGTCTCGGGCGGTGCAATCGTGCCCGCCATCCAAGAGATTGATTGCATCTCCCGCACAACCGTGCGCTCTTCAGTTTGTTAACCCCCACCGACCTTGCTGGTCACCTCAAGACTGTGGCACACATGCCACCTGTGACTACCACCCACCTACAAAGGTTTCCCTGTCCAGCCTCTGCCCCCTCAATTCTGAGGGACGGCAGTGAGTTAAATCTGCCTTGCTGGCACAGAGCATATGCAGACAGTTCAGGTTCAGTTTTTTATATATGTTTTTTTTCCTTTAAATGTCCACATTGATGAATCATTTATATAACTTTAAACTGATAGTACAGCTGGTATTACCGGGTACGACCCTCTCCCCATGCCCTGGAGCAGGGTACGGTGGTCCTCCACTTACTGCCACCTTCTGCCCCAGGGTTGGAACCCCCCTGATGACCCTCATGACTTATGGGTACCCAGCATTCATGTATATACGCTTAGTTATTGTCTTACGATGTATGCACTACTATGTACACTTTGTCACCCTCTGGGGTTCCAACTGCACCCTCCAGCCCCTTCCCACGCGTCATGGCTTCCCTTAAAATTTTGACTTGAAATGTCCATGGCCTTGGTGAGAGGGCTAAACGAACGGCGGTCCTCTCACACCTTAAATCCCAACGAGCAGATATTTCTATCCTTGTCGAAACCCATCTTGTAGGCCAGAAACAGATGTGTCTCTAAAAAACGTGGGTGGGCTGGCTGTATCAGGCCCCACACACCTCTAACTCTCGTGGGATTGCAGTCCTTGTCGCCACGACAGTACAATTCCAACTTCATACCTTGCAGTCAGACCCCCCAGGGCCGGTCATTGTTTTTGCATGTCACCATAGGGGGACTGGAGGTCCTCCTCATGGCCTTTTACATCCCTCCCCCATTTCAGTTTGCCATGCTACAGACGGGTGTTGCTTTTATGTCCCAGCATCCTTCAGTACCAGCAATCTGGGCAGGGGATTTTAACACAGTTGTAGCCCCACATTTGGACAGATTAAGTCCTGCTAACCCTGCACCTCTATCAATCCACACCACCAGGTTTGGTAAATTCCTTAGAAAATTTGCCCTCACGGACACTTGGAGACATCTACATCTGACACAAACACGCTTTTCCTGCTTTACTCCTTCACGCTCATCTATGTCCCGCATAGATTTTATCTTTCTTGCTTCCTCTCTTCTCCCTCATCTCATTGACGTAGGATTCGATGCTAGAGTGCTATCCGATCATTCTCCCTACTGGATCAGGCTACGACTGCCATCTCCCCCCACTGCCCGAATCTGGAGGTTGAACCCATTTTGGCTCACTATCCTCCCAGACTTGGATGGCATCCAACGCGAGTGGGGTCATTACTTCCGCACGAATGATGGTACGGCCCTGGCAGGATCCATTTGGGAGGCCTTTAAAATGCACGCTCGCATGGTCCTCTCCATGCGCATTAATCAACATAAGGCCACCTCCAAGCAACTGCTCCGCCAGGCGGAGGATCACCTCAACACCCTAGAGCAAGCCTTCCAGAACAACCCAACAGCCGCAAATGCCTCTCTCGTACATATTCAATCCAGACTCATAAACCAGCTACACTTTGAAAAGGCTAAACAAGGTATCTTCTTTAGTAAACAACGCACTTTCGAACATGGTGAAAGAGCAGGCAAGCTCCTTGCCTACATGGCTCCTCTGAACCACAAACCGCCGGTAGTGGTCTCTCTACAGACGACCTCTGGGGTCAAGATAACAAATCCTGACCAGGTGGCTGAGGAGTTCAGGTCCTTCTACTCGGCACTTTACTCTTCCACTTCCCAAAACTCCCAAGCTGAACTCTCAGAATTTCTACAAGATATAGACTTCCCCACACTTTCACCACTGCAAACTGCCCAACTGGAAGCACCCATTACTGCAGAATGCATCACAGAGGCTCTGGCCCTACTCCCCACATCTAAAGCTCCTGGCTCAGATGGACTCCCCCTCGAGTTCTACAAGCAGTTCAGTGAGACTCTAACCCCCAAGCTATGTAAACTATATACACATATTTTACACTAACACTCTTCCGAATTCCATGAATAAAGCCCTCATTGTCCTCATACCTAAACCAGGCAAAGACCCACTCCTTCCTGAATCGTATAGGCCTATAGTCCTCCTTCAACTCGATGTCAAAATACTAGCCAAAATCCTGGCCCTGCGCCTCAGTAAAGTGATTTCCAGTCTAATACACCCCGACCAGACCGGTCTCATGCCGGAAAAAAACACGGCCTTCAATCTTAGGTGGGTTCACATGAATCTCCAATCCCAGCATACAGATATAGGCACCAGAGTAGTGGTTAGCTTGGATGCTGCCAAAGCGTTCGACTCTGTGGAGTGGAGCTATTTATGGGAATGTCTCAGAAGATTTGGCTTTGGCCCAAAATTTATAAAATGGCTCCGGCTACTCTATCAGGCCCCCACAGCGTGTATTCAAGTGAATGGTAGAGTCTCTCCCTCCTTTCCACTATTGCGCGGTACGCGCCAGGGTTGCCCCATCTCACCTATGCTCTATGCCCTTGCAGTTGAGCCCCTTGCAATAGCACTTCGGTGCCATCCTGACATCAAGGGCCTTTGCAGTGGTCAATTGACAGAGGTTATAAGCCTTTACGTTGACGATATGCTCCTCTACCTTGCAGACGCAGGTCCCTCACTTCAGACAGCTTTTCGTATAATCACCGCCTTCGGGGCGTTTTCTGGGCTACTGATAAACTGGACTAAGTCTCAAATCCTCCCATTAGATTTAGAAGCCCCTACGGCCGAACAAGCCCATGGGATGGTCAAGTAATTTCAAACACTCAAAGATAACTTTGCCCTACCAAACCATATGTTCTTCCGATATCTCCAACTTTGGCACGCACTCAACACACAGCTTGGCAGCCCCATCCCAGCCATCGAGGTCCCACTGTTAGTGGATATAGTTATGGGTAAGGACCCAAAAAAACTGATTTCCCAAATTAATACATACCTTATGCGGCCCGCAGCTGACACCATTGCCCATCAGCTGAAGTCACGATGGGAGTCGGACCTGGGCATCCTGACTGATAAGGACTGGGAGGAGGCCCTTGCAAACTGCAAAATAGTCTCCCCTAAACTTTCTGATCGCCTATTCCATATATATACCCTTCACAAATCGTACCTAACCCCATAATGCATATCTAAATACAGACATGGACATAACCCGAGCTGCCCTAACTGCGGTTACCACATGGCTTCCTTTTTTCATCTGCTATGGGCTTGCCCCTCCATACAGGGGTTCTGGACCCAGGTGGTAAGATTCCTGCATGACCACATTGGCTCCCCATTGTCTTTGTGCCCCCGTCAATGTGTACTAGGGTTCCTTTCGCTCTCTGAAGGCGACAAATACTTGAACACATTTTTGCAAGAAACACTATTCCTTGCCAGGCTACAGATTGCTAGAACATGGATGAGGGGAACCCCCCCCCCCCCCCACGCTACAACAATGGATTAGAACAGTTAACACTACTCTCCCATATAATAAAATACTATATATACACAGGGGCTGCTCTGATAAATTTTACAAAATCTGGGATAGATGGCTTGAGGATAGTGATGCACTAGTGATGCAAGGAATTAAATCTATTAAATCTTTAGCGGTGACTCTATAAATTCCCCCTTCATCCCTCCCTTCCCTTGGCTACATACCACCTTATTACCTCTTAGACCCTAATATGTTAGCTTGATCCTCCACTTCCCAAACCACTGTATTATATGTGTCAGCTGTACGATGATGCCTCAAATGCAATGCATGATATGTATGTCAATTGGACTAATGCGTAAATGTAGTGCATGTTGCACTATCTCCCCCGTGTGTTGATATACTTTTTTTTTATGCTCAATAAAAGTTACTCTTGAATTTAAAAAAAAAAAAAAGAAAGTCCTGTGCCTAACTAATGAAAGTCTTGTGACATTACCGTTAATTGTTGCGACATATTCAGGTAGTTCTTATGCATGCCACTATCACAATGTGTCACTATGGCTGTGACAAATTCAAAAACAATTACTGCCATTTTGGAGATAAGGAAAATCAGAAGTAAGTAGGACCAAGACTTTTCTGGCTTGCAGAGACAGTCCGGGGTACCAAGAGTGAGACCCCTGTGTGTATAATATACAATATATTGTTAAAAGTATTGGGATGCCTGCCTTTACATGCACATGGAATTTAATGCCATCCCAGTCTTATGCCCTGTACACACAGTCGGACTTTGTTCGGACATTCCGACAACAAAATCCTAGGATTTTTTCCGACGGATGTTGGCTCAAACTTGTCTTGCATACACACGGTCACACAAACTTGTCAGAAAATCCGATCATTCTAAACGCGGTGACGTAAAACACATACATCGGGGCTATAAATGGGGCAGTGGCCAATAGCTTACATCTCTTTATTTATTCTGAGCATGCGTGGCACTTTGTCCGTCGGATTTGTGTACACACGGTCGGAATTTCCGACAACGGATTTTGTTGTCGGAAAATTTTATAGCCTGCTCTCAAACTTTGTGTGTCGGAAAATCCGATGGAAAATGTGTGATGGAACCCACACACAGTCGGAATTTCCGACAACAAGGTCCTATCACACATTTTCCGTCGGAAAATCCGACCGTGTGTACGGGGCATTAGTCCGTAGGATTCAATGTTGAGTTGGCCCACCCTTTGCAGCTTAACTCTTCTGGGAAGGCTGTCCACAAGGTTTAGGAGTGTGTCTATGGGAATGTTTGACGATTCTTCCAGAAGTGCACTTGTGAGGTCAGGCACTGATGTTGGATGAGAAGGCCTGGGTTGCAGTCTCCACTCTAATTCATCCCAAAGATGTTCTATCGGGTTGAGGTGAATCAAGTTCCTCCACCCCAAACTCGCTTCTTCATGTCTTTATGGACCTTGCTTTGTGTACTGGTGCACAGTCAAGTTGGAACAGGAAGGGGCCATCCCCAAACTGTTCCCACAAAGTTGGGAGCATGAAATTGTCCAAAATGTCTTGGTATGCTGATGCCTTAAGAGTTCCCTTCACTGGAACTAAGGGGCCAAGCCCGACACCTGAAAAACAACCCCACACGATAATTTCCCCTCCACCACATGATTTGGACCAGTGCACAAAGCAAGGTCCATAAAGACATGGATGAGTGAGTTTGGGGTGGAGGAACTTGACTGGCCTGCACAGAGTCCTGACCTCAACTCGATAGAAAACCTTTTGGATGAATTAGAGTGGAGACTGGGAGCCAGGCCTTTTCTCCAACATCAGTGCCTGACCTCACAAATGCACTTCTGGAAGAATGGTCAAACATTCCCATAGACATACTCCTAAACCTTGTGGATAGCCTTCCCAGAAGAGTTGAAGGGATTTTCTCTCACTTCCTTTTTTGGCTATGGGACAGGAAGTGAAAGGAAAAAAAACAGACATTATAAATTATTAAAGTTTTGCCTATAGTTCTACTTTAAATATGAGAAGTACTGAATTTGATTTGATATTAGCCCCTTACAGTTTGTAAAGTAGAATTCAAAGAGGAAGAGGGATAAGCAGCACAAACAGCCAGTCAGGGATGTTTCAATGCAAGGAAACATGCTGATAGGAAGAGAGACCAGAGAGGCAGAGAGATGAGCTCATCAAAGTGCTACTTCTCCTTTCACTGTATGATCGCATGGTGGGGATGGGGAGGAGACCTGTAAGCGAAAGTAAATCCAAAGCAGAGAAGGATCAGGTCCCCTTACCTTCTAGACAGGGTTGGGTTGTGCAGCAGAGCTGTGTAAACCTCAGGAGTGGGTGGACAAAAATAAAAGTCCTTAGGCAAGCAAAACAGTTCACTGATATGTATTTTACCTGTGTAACTGTTTGCTGGAATTCAGCTTCAAGAATACTTATCGAGAGGGCTGGACACTGATACATGGGCTGTAAGAAGGAAGGAGGTGGCCTAAATTAGCGGCACAGGAATTTTAGGGGCACCCACGGTACGCTGGGAGGGCCATCTATTACTCACCTTATGGTTCCTGCACTTGTATGCCAATGTTGCTTCATACTTTTGAAATGACAGGTTCACTTTAAGCTGTCATTTCTTAGTCACACACCCATTAAGTACAACATTTGGACAATACAGATGACAAATATGTCTCATCACTCACAGACAATTTACTGCAGTTTGCAATTGAAATCTATGGCGAATGCATTGACAGCTATGTAGGTGGATTTCAGCACCATGGACAGCAGCAGCATTAATGTAAGTGGTCAATTCCATAATAAAAAACTAAAAAAACGAGGGTTATCATAGGCCACACAAGAAAAAAATCTGAACTCACTCCCAAAGAACTATATTTAAAAAAGCATGGACAGTGAGAAATGGAGCATGTGGCAAGCCAATAAGATTCCAGCAGCTGCTTCCCTAGCACAGCCATAATAATCACTAC
Source organism: Lithobates clamitans (assembly GCA_037952925.1). NCBI lineage: Eukaryota > Metazoa > Chordata > Amphibia > Anura > Ranidae > Lithobates > Lithobates clamitans. Next base: position 2,567,302 of record JBBGZY010001335.1, on the reverse strand, counting down.
ATGAGAAATGGCCTTTTGGGTATTAAGCCAGTAGGAGAATGGAAAACCAAGACATCTCACTATGATTGATAACAGTGGACCTCTGCATAAAGTATGGCTCTCTGTGATCTTTGCAAAATGTAATATGAAAAAGAAAATGTATAAAAAATTATTTCAGCAGCAGAGCTCTTTTTTATAAATGTGACCTATCAGTATAGGCATACCTTGTTCACTCTTGCTTTTTGATTACTGGATTAAATTGATGGTGCCATCAGGGCTGGGATAGATAGGGGGACAGAAGGGGCACCTGCCCTGGGCACAATGTATGAAATGTGGAGGGGAACGAAAAGGAAGATTTGGCCACTCTGTTCCCTGACACCTCACTAAAAGCACTGACTGCAACATCACCTTCATAGTTGCTGGACTGCTCTCTTTTCACTCCCTGTCTACCACTGTGAGGAGAGAGTGGGGCACGCTGAGAACACACCTCTACCCAGTCACTGTGTCAGAAACCATGAATCAGAGGGAGACAGAAGTACAGTTAAATCACACTTGTTTATTATTAAAAGTAAATAGAACAAATGTAGTCAAAACATAGCCAAAGTTCAGCTTCCAGAACAAATAGTCAGACAAGCCAGAAAGTCAGGCAGCCAGGAATCAGCATAGTGGAACAGCAAGCAGGATCTGGAGCCAGAAGTAATGTCAGCCAAGCAAGTATTTAACAGGAGCGCAGGAGACTCTCTGGGATGTTGACCAAGGCGAGACCAGATATCATCTGGGCTGGACGGCTTAAGTAAGCAGGACTGGCGAGCAGGATATTATCAACAGGTCACTGTGGAGAGAAAGGAGCTGGCAATTAGCCAACAGCTGAGCAACCAGCTCAGAGAAGGAAGGGCTCAGCCCAGCCCTGACACACTGCCTAATTAAAAGTCTCACCTACCCCCTCTTCTCAACTAGTATACAGGGATTGAGGCACATGGCTATTTATTTCATGGTTTACCTAGTTCATGCACAGTCTCATGCATGAGCAGGTCCCCCCCCACACCCCTCCCTTTGGCAAAGGGGTGGCCACTTGGTAGGTTGTGGGGGTTTGTGGGCTCGGGGATCTATCCAATACATGTTTTCAAAATAATTTGCAAATGCCACTTTAGGTGACCTTTAATGACTGTCCTTTCCACAAGGGACTGGATGCTGGAGACATTGGGGTTTCCATACATTTCCTGGAGCTGCGATGCCCACCTGGGGCCTTCCTCTCACCCTCCATTTTGTCCTTGCGCAGGGGGACTGGTGGGCACTCGATGTGCATCAATGCCACGCCTTCTGCACTGTGCGCATGGCATCACTTGTGGCTCCGGAACGTGGTTTGTCATCTTCGTACCATATCGGTTGCTGCTCAGGCGCTGACGCCGCCCCCCCTTGCTGAGTATGCCAGTGTGGCGTTAGGGAGTGGCTTAGAGGTGTGACCCCACTATAAATATCACTTCCAGGTTGAGCACTCACTTCCTGTTTCTTGCTCTGATGGTTGTACAACACACCTGTTTGGATCATGCTCTCTCATCTAGGATTCAGGTATCACTTGGCTACATTGTTCATTTTGGCTGTTTTGTTTCACTGGTTTTTCTTGGTGCTTTTTTCCCATCACTTACTCCTTTGGTGTAAGCTACATGTTTTCATTTTATATGTTATTATCTACTTTGATTCCTCACCTGGGTTTACTTTTACTGACACCATGCTTTGGGCTTTAGTCCTCACTATATCATTAGATATGCACTATCTACATTGACATATATTTTATTACTCTCCACAGAGTGTCCTTTGGGACAAACATTGCATCACTTTTGATTTCTAATGGGGACCCCACTTCCATGGTAGTCTATTTACCATTACTTGAGTTGTCTTTGTGCCGCTGGCCACTGCCACAGCTCCCGGAGATGAATCCCCCATCATGTCTTTGGCTCTCAGCACCCCATTTGGAACCTATTGCTGACTTGTGAGTAACCAGGGGGACCCCCCCTTCCTTTTTCCTTCCCCTCTCTTTCTTTTTATCAAACACAAGATATATATGCACTTTATTGGAGATCCAAGTATATGTACCCTGCATCAGCTCCTGATGAGTGAAAAGAGCCCACGAAACGCGTAGAGCCCTTTTTCGATGCTATGCTATTAATACCATCTGAACATACTTGCTTTCACAATCAGGATTTATCAACGTATTTTTTTAATATTATTTAGAGATGTCTAGGTCACAAACCAACGCCACCCACAACACGCTGGTGTGGCGATATGTATGTATATATATATGTACCATGTGTTACTAATAAGCAATACTATTTATGTATTTTGTTATGACTCAACATGTGTATATGTACCAATAAACATGATATTATATATAGATCTTTTTCACCACCTCATAGCCGCAGTGCTGTATCTTGACCTAGGCCGACAAGGCCCAGGCCTAGGGCGGCACTTTGCAGAGGGGCGTCAAAAAAGCTGCCCCCCTGCACGAAAAAAACAGCTTCCTCCTGGCTCTTGAATGAAAAAAATCCCTTAAGTCTTACGGGGCAGACTGGGCCGGGGGGCAAGGTCCAGGAGGCAAATCAGCACTGCTGCCTGCCAGTATGATAATACCAGCCAGTGATTGGCCTGGTGTTTGGACAGACAAGCAGCCGCACTTAGTACAACTGACGGCCCCCAATACTAGTTAGCGCGTGGCACTGGCAGGTCTTAGCCACCTATTGCTCCACCTACCCTCCTCCGTGGCATCCTTGGGAGGTCTGTGTCAATAGCACAGAGAAGAGAGGAGGGAAGCGGCAGCCCCCAAATATGGCGATGGCACTGGCAAGCATCATGACCAATTTCAAACTATTTAATTTCTTTAAACATCCTGCCCTGGACCTGCAATAATGAATAGTCAATGTCAAGGGGCTCAGGTAAGTAACACGGGGAGGGGGGGGCTGGGGGGCCGGTCACTGCCAGAAGTTTTTTTTTTACCTTAATGCATAGGATGTATTAAGGTGAAAAAACACGAGGGTTTACAACCCCTTTAATCCAGTGACATATTGTGATAGCACATATAGGCGAACAGGTCCTAGTTTAACTAAAACAAAGTCCCAGATAATATCACTCGGCTGTTATCATAAGCAGCAGGAGGGTACATCCTCCCCCCTCCTGCTGCCTTCCATTCCTTCTCTTTTATCTGTACTGGGGATGGAGGCATATGATTCTATAAAAACCAAAACGTGTAGCGCTAAATGGAAGAGGCACCTTCAAACTAATGAGGTGAAGAGCCAATGCTCTACATACAGTTTAACTAAAAGGAAGAACACAGATAAATGTCTAACATTAGAAAAAACTTAAATAGATATAAATTTGATTTATATAAAAAAGTCAGTGAATAAGAGACTGAATTGGTCACCACTTGTGAGTGATGTATAAAGCACCTTCACCAGCATAAGGCCATAAAGTCTTTAAAAGGATGATGTGCAGCTGGTTCTTAAAGGTCCCACATATCTATGTTGGATAGTGCATGGATGGACCAGCTCTTAAACATAACACCACAGTGTCTTGACAAACATGAAGGGATCACAGGGTGTTCCTGAAAGCGTATCTTCTCCAAATGTGACAATGGATCTCCCCGCATATGGACTCCACTGCCGCCTTCTTTTATGTACAAGCGCTTTTTATCATCATAATCATGTAAGTGTATTTCTGCTTTTTTAATAAAATACGGTTTCTACGGTATCACACTATGTGGCCCTTTTTATACCTTTTATGAGCCATATGCGGGGAGATCCATTGTCACATTTGAAGAAGATATGCTTTCAGGAACCCCCTGTGATCCCTTCAGGCTGTCAAGGTCTTCCCACTATTGCCAGTGAGCAATAAAAGCCGGTTTGACCCTCACAGTATACACTGTCTTGGGTTCAAACCCTCCGGTAAGCCTCCATCTTTACTGGCTGAGGGAATTGCATGTTTGTCAAGACACTGTGGTGTGATGTTTAAGAGCTGGTCCATCCATGCACTATCCAACATAGATATGTGGGACCTTTAAGAACCAGCTGCACATCATCCTTTTAAAGACTTTATGGCCTTATGCTGGTGAAGGTGCTTTATACATCACTCACAAGTGGTGACCAATTCAGTCTCTTATTCACGGACTTTTTTATATAAATCAAATTTATATCTATTTAAGTTTTTTCTAATGTTAGACATTTATCTGTGTTCTTCCTTTTAGTTAAACTGTATGTAGAGCATTGGCTCTTCACCTCATTAGTTTGAAGGTGCCTCTTCCATTTAGCGCTACACGTTTTGGTTTTTATTGATTTGTTTGGCAATTATTCTGTTTGCGGTGTTAGCGGCTTACCATTTTGAGCAAGCGCAAATTTACTATTGGTGTGGTTTAGGCATATGATTCTACCCAGTCACTGCCTCATTAAAAGTCCCACCTACAACCCCTTCTCAACCAGTGCGGGGAGAGAGAGCAGACTGCCCTTCTTCCTGTCTCCCCTTGTCATGTGACATTTCACATAACCATAGACGGGAAGAAGTAGAAGCTTCCTTCATTCCCAGCTGGAGCTGTGCTAAGAAGGAGGTCTGTATAGAGAAAATACACAGAGGATGGGAGACAACTCAGCACTAGATCTCTCCTCAGAAACCCCCTTTACCTCCTCCCTCTATTAGAGCCCTTCGCCCCCCCCCCTCTCTTCCTCAGAGCCCTCCCAGATTCCTTTAGTTCCATGCACCTCACAGAGCCTACCTCCCAGCTGTTCTCCCCTCCTCCATACCACTGACATAGATGCCAACAGGGCTGCTGTTAGACATTAGGGTGCCCTGTACAGCCTAGCTGACAGGAACAGTGAACCATGCCTAACAGATGGCTTCAGCTGCATGAACAAACTGCTCATTCATGCAACAACAATACCTGTGAGAAAGAGCCCTTATTTATGTTTGTTTCAATACTTTTTTACAACTTTTAATACATTTGTATCTCATTACATGTTTGGAACAGCCCTGTAGGGGTTGGGGTATAAACAGATACCCAAAAGAAGGAGAAAGAGATTGATGACAGATTCCTTCACCTTTCTCTGCTTCAGAGTGAATGAACAGGAAGTTCTCTGTACAGAGGTTCCCTGTTCATTAACAAATGGAAGCATTGTAAACACAGGGGGACTGGTTACAGTAATTGTGCCCACTTCTGTTGCTCTTGGCCTCCCGCTGAACTTATGGGGCCTCAGGAGGGCAGGTGCTACCCCCTTATCAACTGCCCTGGATGCCAAAGCAGTCCTCCTCATACTGATACCACAGCTGCAGGGGATTTTTTTCTGTAGCGCCATTTTTACATTTTTAATAACACCACAAAAGCAGAGGCATTTTGTTCCTTCTGGTGACACTACAAATGCAGGGACAGTTTTTCCTTACAGTTACACCACCGATGCAGAAGCATTTTTTCTTTCTAGTGACCCCACCGACATAGGGACATTTTTCCTTTGCCACTGTTAACCCCATATTTGTGTGTGTCGGTATTAAACTCTTCAGCTTGCTGCACTGTACCACAACCCTTGGTGCTATTTCAGAATATCTATACATTTTAATTGTACCTAAGCAGTACCCTTGAAATTGCGCCATAACTGTATATCTGCAGTATAAGATAATCTAGGACATTAATACCCGACTGCTAGTCTCATGAGAATTGAAGTGACATTTGGTGATGTAATTCCTTTGCTGCTCACTGTTCATCTTGAAAAGAAAGCTGAACCTGTTGATCCGCATTGCAAATGTAGCCACCCTGCCATGGGATGGCTATGTTTAGTATCTTACAACAGAACCATAGCCAGCTGAGCTGAAATCTATTCATGAAGATTCTGCAGGTTCTCCATAAAACCGGTGGTTGATTCCTCCTATCTGCTGGTGGAAAAATGTTCCAGCAAATAGTGTGGGAGGATTGACCTCTGGAGTTATTATTATTTATTCAACCCAGGCAATCCCTGGGAGGTTAGCTCATAAGGTATGGCTGGGAAAGTCATGCCTATTTGAGAGGCGCTGATCAGACTCTCTCTTCCCTGGGGTTTTGCCTAGAAGAAGACCTGTGTGTTAGGGAAGCTTCCAGCTATGCTAGACTTTAGTAGGTTCTATGGGCTGGAGAGACCTATTGATGCACGTCTAGAGAAGAAATCCCTCACTGAAGAGTGTTGCAGGGGAGCCGAGCAGAAGCTGCAGCTTGGATATTGTGAAAGGACCTATCACCTATAGCTTCAGGTATTGTGGAACTTCCCTACTGAGGGCCAGACGCCATATGGAGCTACAGAGAGACTGTGAGTACTCTTGCAGAGTCACAGATTTAATTGGCTATTACTGCTACTTTATGGCTGCAGCCAAAGGGCCTGCAGTTTCTGGGATTTTCAGTGAGCTGTCCTCAGTGTATTATGCCTCAGGTATCCTGCACCCTAAATACTCCTCTGTGCATTTGTCTTTGCTGTGCAATAAACAGTAAAAAGACCCCTGGACTGGAGCCTGAGTTTGTCAGTGAGCTACTGGGACTGCTAAAGGATATTCAACCTCGGGACAGGTAGAGGGACCCAGTTATTTCCAGCGGCTCCAGCTTCGGGAGTAATTATTTAACAAGGATCTCGCTGCTTCTGCTTCATTTATTCTAGTCATCTGTGTTTTCCAAACCTCCCCTGCTGCTTTTTTGTTCATAGTTATATAATTAGTCAGGTTGAAAAAAGACACAAGTATATCTAGTATAACCAAAAAATATTCCTCCAACAGTCATCACATCACCATTTACCAAGGCGGCAGCTTTGACATGAGGAAGTAAACCTGCTAGCCATGGATGACTCGGTCAGTGCCCTACTTGACATCCTTCATTTTGAAAATCAAAGGAGTTGGGTGGAAAATTATCAGACATACCGCAGCTGCGTCCAATCAGATTCAGCTGTTTTTCAGTATTCTGATAGCCATCTGACAGTTGTCAAAATACAATAGCTGGCAAGTGAGATTCCTCCATCCACGCTGTTTAATCAAGATGGGGGAATCAAGTGAAATCTTATACTGTAAGGCCAGCTTGGCCACCAAGATGGCTGCCTCCACACAAGAAACACAGGGGTTGATTTACTAAAACTGGAGAGTGCAAAATCTGGTGCAGCTCTGCATGGTAGCCAATCAGCTTCTAACTTAAGCTTGTTGAACTAAGCTTTGACAAAAAAGAACTGGAAGCTGATTGGTTTCTATTCAGAGCTGCATCAGATATTGCACTCCAGTTTTAGTAAATCAACCCCAAAGTGTAGAAAAAAGAATGGTAAGCCAAAAATGGAGAAAAGATTAGCCTCATGGACATCACAGAAAATATTGGTGCTTAGTCCTTTACACTGTGCTTGCCTTTTTAGGACACAGCTTCCACAGTTCAGGTCCTCTTTAACCTCCCTGGCGGTATTTCCGAGTGTGGCTCGGGGTGGATTTTCAGTCTCAAAAGCGGTAACCCAGAGCCACACTCGGGATCGCATCACAGGATCCAGGTACAGCTTACTTACCTTGTCCCCTGGATTCTGCGATGTCTCCCCGCTGTGTGTGCCAGCTCGATCTATCACAGCGCCGGGCTCCGTTCCTTGCGAGCGTTGCGACGTACGGGGACGGAGAACGGCGCCAAATTCAAGAAGTCAAACACACACAATACATACAGTATACTGTAATCTTACAGATTACATTACTGTATTAAATAATTTCACATTCCTTTAGTCCCTAGTGGTTTGTCCAGTGCCCTGCATGCAGTTTTATATTATAAATACTGTTCTTTCTACCTGGAAACTGGAGATTGTCCATAGCAACCAAAACCATCCCTTTACATCAAAAGTGGTTTTAGACCAATTAGAAAACAGCGATAATAAATTAGAATCACTTGCAGAATTGAGCGATAGTGATTCGTGGGGAAATCCATCATCAAACACTGAAAGTAATGACAGCGACAATTCTGCAACTGAGCAAATTTCAGTGTTTTTGACTTGACTACAGTATTTAATAATTTTTATTATTATTATATTATTATTTGTTATAATTATTTATAGTTATTTATTATAATATAATTTATGATTTTGTGTTTCAAACTTTATCTTACCCGGGCTGTCTACTAGACTCTTGTTTGGACAGATTTAAGTGTGTTATTCCTAAGAATTACAGGCCTACAACATAAAACGCCAAATTTCCATGCAAAACTTTGTACCGCTTTGAGCATCACAAATCTGAAATAATCATACGGCCAGGAAGGTTAAAGTGTTTGTTAACCCAAAAAAAAATTGATTTCCTGGTCCCTTAAAGCAGAATAAACAGCACAGTACTTTGTGCTGTGTAATCTTCCCCCCTCTAAACTGTAAAAAAAACCTCCCTGAACCTGCCACTTCCTGTATCCCCCACTCAATACTGACCACTAATATCAGGGCTACTTAACCCTGACCACCGTGGTCAGCGTATGTCCCTCTGTCATACGCAGCTGTCCTCTCGGCTCTCCTCTCTCCCCCTCACCCCCTCCTTCCTGCCTGTCAGCTCATGCCTGTGTGTCAACGCCCCCCCTCCCATCCACTATTAGCAAAACTAAAAATGTTATATGCTCACTGCCAGCCCCTCTATGCTATCCTGGCATAGCACACTGCATTAGGCTTTTATAAAAATGAGTGTTGTAAATACTGATTTAGCTCTGTCTTCAGCCGTTCATGTGACTTTTGGCCGGTTTCCAGGGCTACTGCAGGAGGGGCTGAGCGGCCATGTGATCTCCCCGGCTGGCGTCAAAGGGAGATCACGGGCTCCTCCTTCAGAAGCCATCCATTGGAGCTGTACAGCGGCCGCGAGTGAAGACAGCTCTAAATAGGTATTTACAATGCTCTTTTTCCTAAAAGACTAATGCAGTGAGCTACGCCAGGCTCTAATAGAGAGTCTGGCAGTGTTTGAGTTATATAGGTTAACAAACCCTTTAAATTAAATTCTCTCTAAATTAAATTCTCCCTTTAAATAAAAATTTCACTCCTTTACACAGAATTGTTAAACACCTTTAAAATATATAACATTATGATTTTCAACAGATTATAGTCAGCACTACTTCATGTATTTCAAGCCATTATGTAACATCGGGCTGGAGAAAAAAAATGCACAGCTACAAATGTTCATGGTCCCACTGGACAGCTAGAGATTAATGAAGTGGCTTTTAAACAAGTCCCAGTGGAACACCTATACTTTGAGGAATCCCTGGCTTGGGCAGGCGTATTGACGGATGCATTTGTGCTTCAGCACCGACGCTGATGCTTTTTTTTGTCTCTGCTCACCTTTGGGTCTTTGCAAGAATTTGAACTACACTGTTATGTGAGTAATAAAGGATATGGTATTTTTTTATTTAGGTGATAGTGTCACTTTAACAGGATTTGAAAAACAAAATTTAGCCAGCTAGAATTTCTGCTGACTAGTGATAATTATTTGGGTGTTAAAATAATTCATTAAAGTAGTGATTAGTGGCATGGAATGAATTGAGCTTTGCTTTCTGCATTTACATAAGCCACAAATGAAGCTAGCAATAGCTGGCATCAAACCCTAAGCTGTGAAATACCCACATTCGGATCTGCTTGCTGCAAGGGTGTTTATACAGTTTCAGGTGAGCTTGTCATTTTGTAATCTGTTTTTGGAAATGCCAAGGTGACCTCTATTCAGATGGGTTCTAAAAGGCAGCATATGTAAAGCAAAGGAAACGGCGGACTTTACACATCATTTTTACAAATAAAAAGGGGGTTAAAACAACAGTGTGCCAAAGACACAGTAGGCTACTATAGGCTTAGAAGTAACTGAACTACCTATGGATATCCAGAACAGCTCCAAATGTCTTGCCTTGAAAAAAGAGGGCACAGGGGTGCTGCTAGGACATGCATATTCCCTGGGTCTGCTACTGATTGTCCCAAGTCTCCATTGCAGGAAGGGTTTATCTTTGCGGTGTGTGACCATACACACATTATACCATAATGCAATGCATAGGTGTGCGCAGCCTATTGCATTAGGGTGTGCACCCCAAAGCTCAAACACACACGAATGCCACCTGCTGTCACAGGGAGGAGGCTCTGATGGTGGGAGACAGTTGATTGGGAGCATATTACCTTACATCCTAAGTATAGGTGTAATGTGTTCCTAGTTGAACCTAGCCTTTAATATAATGGGGGCATTTACACTGGCCACCGGCACCCCAGCCACCCACCTGGTGCCACCCCTGGATAATGCTAATGCACATGGGGTGATTAGGGTGTGCCCAGGCACACCCGGCACACCCTGTGCGCACGCCTATGATGCAATGCTTTAACATGCATTGAGTTAAGGCAGCATATTTAAATGGACTTCCTAACACACTAAAAAAAAGGTGTATGCACTATAGTTTTTAACAGAGCACACCACAACACACTAATTGTATTCTTTTTTGAGAAGAGGAGATTAAGGGGGGATATGATCAACATGCATAAATACATAAGAATTCCATATAGTGAACTCGATGTAGAGGCATTCACCTTAAGGTCATCACAGAGAACAAGGGATACTTTATATGTCTGGTGGAAAAGAGATTTAAGGTAGAACTATAGGCAAACTTTTTTCATTCTGGATAGAATATCGGACGGTTATAACCCGTCAGATTTTTCTTCTGCCACCTGTGTCCCATTGCAGAGCTTTCCCTTCTGCCCTATAGCCAAACAGGAAGTGATAGGAAATCCCTGGAATTCAAGGGAATTCCAGATCACCAAAACTAATGTTGGAAGATATCCCTCTTCGCCTAACATCAGTGCCTGACTTCACAAATGTGCTTCTGGAAGAATGGTCAAACATTCCCATAGATACACTCCTAAACCTTGTGGACAGCCTTCCCAGAAGAGTTAAAGCTGTTATAGCTGCAAAGGGTGGGCCAACTCAATATTGAACCCTATGGACTAAGACTGGGATGCCATTAAAGTTCATTTGCATGTAAAGGCAGGTGTCCCAATACTTTTGGTAATATAGTGTAGGTTATTGCCTGTTGATTAGCAATAGCAATGTCCTTTTTGTCAACCTGTTAATAGAATTACAATGCTTACTGCAAAACTTTTCAGAAATAAAATATTATATTCGTCTTAAGCCGGCCACACATGGAACGAAGTCCTGCTGGTTCAGCAGGGACAAGCTGAATCTCAATCCATGCATGGGCAGGGAGGTTGTACAGAAGTCGATCTACCAATTGATTTCTGTACTACTGCCCTGTTGGAAAACTTGTTCGTATCTCTGGCCTGTGGATGTCACTATTTACAATTGTTACATGTATAATACTTTCTATACTCTGTACAAGCTTGTTCCAGTTGATGTTGCAACATACTTAGAAGCTTGCACATGTTTTATCTATGCCTGAACTTGTTAAAGCAAAATGAAAGGCAATTGGGGGGGGGGGGGGTAATAACCCCTGTCAGTTCTTTTGTCATCTGTGTCCCATTGAGGGGATTTCTTTTCACTTCCTGTCCCACAGTCAAAGCAGGAAGGGAAAGGAAATCCTTCCAAGGTGAGGGAATCACTAATTGTTACTAGGGTCACCAGAAGTAGTGCCTTCCTTGGAAGATTTCCCTCTATTCCTGTACTGGGAAAAAGACAAAATTTGCAATTTTTTTTCACTTTCGCTTTTGGAGATAATGGTTAATATGACAATCTACCCAACAGGGACACAGACAGCAATAAAAACCTGACAAGTGTCCTATTTCCTCTCCACTCTACCTATAAATAAAAAAAAAACTGCCCTTAATTATACTTTAACCTATTCACGCCATTTAGGACACACCCATAGGTCCTCGGGTTGAAGTGGTTATACCAGGATCATGGCTGTAGTTGCAGCCATGATCCCAGTATCAAAATTTGCAGCCGGCAATGGACTTTAGAAGAGATTCTACTGGGTGTGGAAGCTGACGTTACTACCACTTTAATAAAATAAATAAATAAAATAAAAAACTTAAAATGCACCATTCAGCAACAAAAGTGAGTACACCCCTAAGTTAAAGTGTTCAAATTGGGCCCAAAGTTTCAATATTTTGTGTGGCCACCATTATTTTCCAGCACTGCCTTCTTGGGCATGGAGTTCACCAGAGCTTCACAGGTTGCCACTGGAGTCCTCTTCCACTCCTCCATGATGACATTACTGAGCTGGTGGATGTTAGAGACCTTGTGCTCCACCACCTTCCGTTTGAGGATGCCCCACAGATGCTCAATAAAAAATAAACAAGGGGGGAGGGGAAGGCGCCTCTCTAAGTGTAGTATTAAAACAGTATCATTTATTGCACAAGATTAAAAACACTTACAAGATATAAGTGGGAGTCATGCTCATCATAAGTATGTAGTCCTTGCAGTTCTACTGGGTCCCACAGGCTCCTCTGGGTAGCTGGGAAAGGTTCTGGTGTGATATCGTGCTGAATAGCTGTACATTCAGGAAAACCAGGAAGTAGTAAGCTCTATGCTGTCCAGCTTGAACCAGAAGAGGAAATTATGTCATCAGCAGGGGGCGGGAGGAAGGGGCCAGGACTGTCTCTGTGGAATGAAAGGCTACGCACTCTGAGCTCACAGCTCCTTCTACTGGCTAGCATGACTCCCACTTATATCTTGTAAGTGTTTTTAATCTTGTGCAATAAATGATACTGTTTTAATAGTACACTTAGAAAGGCGCCTCTCCCCCCCCTTGTTTCTTTTATATGTTTTGCAAAGTTGCTGGACACACTCTGAGGATGGCTGCCTCTTTTTAAATCACCCCCTTACCGTGGTTCAACTTTGCTTTTACCTAAAGACTGACTAATCAAATGTACATTATTACAAACTAAGGGCATTGCCTCCTAGAGCACCAGATACCCAATTTACCTTCACAGATGCTCAATAGGCTTTAGAACTGGAAACATGCTTGGCCAGTCCATCACCTTTAACCTCTTTAGCTTCTTTAGCAAGGCAGTGGTCGTCTAAGAGGTGTGTTTGGGGTCGTTATGTTGTAATTCTGTCCTGTTGCCCAGTCGCCGAAGGGAGGGGATCATGCTCTGCTTCAGTGTGTCACAGTACATGTTGGCATTCATGGTTCCCTCAATGAACTGTAGCTCCCCAGTTCCGGCAGCACTCATACAGCCCCAGACCATGACACTCCCACCACCATGCTTGACTGTAGGCAAGACACGCTTGTCTTTGTACTCTTCATCTGGGTGCTGCCACACACGCTTGACACCATCTGAACCAAATAAGCTTATCTTGGTTTCATCAGACCACAGGACATGGTTCCAGTAATCCATGTCCTTAGTCTGCTTGTCTTCAGCAAACTGTTTGTGGACTTTCTTGTGCATCATCTTTACTGACAGGCTGACCCCCCACCCCTTCAACCTCTGCAGAAATGCTGGTAGCACTCATACATCTATTTCCCAAAGACAACCTCTGGATATGACGCTGAGCACGTGTACTCAACCTTTTTGGCTGTCCATGGCGAGGCCTGTTCTGAGTGGAACCTGTCCTGTTAAACCGCTGTATGGTCTTGGCCACCGTGCTGCAGCTCAGTTTCAGGGTCTTGGCAATCTTCTTAAAGCCTAGGCCATCTTTATGTAGAGCAACAATTCTTTTTTTCAGATCCTTAGAGAGTTCTTTGCCATGAGGTGCCATGTTGAACTTCCAGTGACCAGTATAAGAGAGGGAGAGCGATGACACCAAATTTAACACACCTGCTCCTCATTCACACATGAGACCTTGTAACACTAATGAGTCACATGACACCGGGAGAGAAAATGGCTAATTGGGCATTTTCACTTAGGGGTGTACTCACTCTCGTTGCCAGCGGTTTAGACATTAATGGCTGTGTGTTGAGTTATTTTGAGGGGACAGCAAATTTACACTGTTATACAAGCTGTACACTCACTACTTTACATTATAGCAACGTGTCATTTCATCAGTATTGTCACATGAAAAGATATAATAAAATATTTACAAAAATGTGAGGGGTGTACTTACTTTTGTGAGATACTGTATATTTCAGGGCCTCTGCTTTCGAAAAACATATAATGTTTGGGGTTCTAACTCTTTTTCTAGCAAAAATGCAGATTTTAACATGTAAGAAATGTCAGAATTGGCCTGGGTGGCAAGCGGTTAAGCATTCTATAACTACTCTGTCTCCCAGATTACAGGGCACCACAGGATTGGTGATAAGCATGTCTTTTCTATCTCAACAGCAGCCTGCATCTTTTTCCCGCCTCCTGGTGAGCCTGCAATGCCTTTTACTGCTTGGATTTGTATCAAGTTTTGCTAGATAAGGTTGTGGGTACTTCATTGCATTAAACTGTTGCTTTTGCATACTAAACCCTTACAAAAGTAAAGCAAAAATATTATATTGTAGGAAAAAGAAGCCCTGGCATGTATTGGGAAAAAAAATGGTAAAAATACCTGTGGAGTGCCCTCCTGCATTGTAAACACAGGCGATTGGCAGCTGGGCACAGGCAACATTCAGAGAATGCTTTTTTCTGAATAAATGCAAAGTGTTTTCTGATTGTTTGAGGTGGACGCCACATGACATCACCGCCCCTCATCTCCACCTCATCCCATCAGGGAACAGTTTGCATTCATCCAGAAAATGCAAAGCATTCTATGAATGATGCTCATGCTGAACGGCTAACCTCCTGTGTTCACAAGCAGCAGGGCAGCCACTCGGCACAGGACTCAGGAAGTTAGTGGAGATCATTGGAGTTTCGGTGTCTACTTGGAGTATCGGTGCCTATCAGTGTCTGCTTCCAGGGCCATCAGCCAGGTATGGTATATGCATAGTCACATTGGTCCAGGCTGGACCAATGTATCCATGTATGAAATATCCATACCTGGAACTCTTCTTTACCTATACTGCATACCACAAAGGGTTAGGGTAAGCAGGAATGTGTACAGCCAGATGGTCAGCAAGGCTAGTGAATTTTAACTACACAATAAAATACAAAACAGGTTTGAACAATGTTACTGCTAAATGTTTGTCATATGGTTACTCCTACCCACAACTTCTAGAACACTGGATTATTATGTTGAAGTTGTTGCAGTTACTGATAAAAGATGCAGGTACAGCCATTTGAGTTCAAGAAAACTTGTCTTATGTACTGAGTATACTAATGAGACATTCTACAAAGCAAATGGCCAAACTCAGAATAAAACTGACCAGGATTGGACATGACCTGTCCATAGTTGATGACTACATTGTCCTTAAAGGAGAAGTCCAGCCTGAGCTTTTTAGGCTAAGCTTCTCCTCTGGGTCTGAGATGGCATCTCCCCGCCCCTCCACAGCTCATCGCTCCAATGAGCGTGGAGGATCAGAGCAGAAAAGATGCTGACTGAGAGGCAGTATCTCGCCGCTCGACGAGGTGAGAAAACCGAGCCACTGGCGATGTTTGGTGGCTTGGTTCTCAGTGCAGAGACGCCGGGGGGGACAGCTGCAGCATCGGTCTGATGCTCCATCCACCTAGGTAAGTATAAATCTAAAAAAAAAAAAACACAAAACCCAAACTTCTCTTTTAAATCTCATCATCGCTAGACCTTTAGAGATCTTTAGGATACCTTGAGAGAGTGTGTTATACAACTTGCACATGAGTCCCCAAGGACATTTAAGAACAATGCAAAGACTATGTGAACTAATCCCTTTTCTGCATAGCAAGTACCTTTTCTAACACATACTTGCTCCTACTTCCTTTTTCCTCATCTAGGCAACGATGAGGTCTGCTCGCTCCTCCCCTTCCCCCTCCATGCCACACATCCCAGGAGGCTACAGGTCCAGTCTCCCTGCTGTACCTGTCTCGTGTCATCAAGAAGTCACAGCCATTTTATGTATGTATGTATGTATGTTTGTTTTTTATGTATGTATGTATGTATGTATGTATGTATGTATGTTTGTTTAAAAATGCAGTTAAAAATATCTTTAAAAAAAAGAAGTCACAGCCAGCTCCCCAATACAAGATGGCAGTGTGGGATCCAATGGACCTATGAAGAATTCAGGTTGTAGGATTTTTACACATTTTTACACAATTCGATTTTTTGGCAAAATAGGTTATGTACCTCTTTAAGAAAGATGTTTAGAGCAAACCTTACAGAGAAATCTTAGCAAATTTTTACAACAGAGTACTTATATGTATACAGAGTGACTAAACATCTATACCAGTAAGCATCACCAGATAAATTACTACATGGAAGACAAATGCTCACTGAACTACATGTTACAGACATACGCCTCCCAGATTACAAGACACATTAGGGATTGGCAATATAACGTGTAGTGGAAGTAGTGGTGTACTTGTGCATGGCCTGATTCTATGGTCTGTTCAGTAAGGCGCTAAAGCACGAATGGCTTTGTTTTCAGGAAGGGCAACAAGAAAGGGGGAAGAGATCAAACAGAGGGAAGACAACAAAAAGGATAAAAAGAATGCATAAGGAAGAGGGCAGAAATTACATGGGGGTGAGTAAGTAAGCTCACACACATTTTTGTTACCGTATGCTACAAACACCACAATATTTCAGTGGCCAATGTTGTCCCAGATCTTTTAGGAGCCTAACAACTCCCATTGATAGTCACATTGCCTGTACATCCTGTGCTTTTGGAAAATAACCTAGGCTCCAGCAGGCCCAATGAAGGTGAAGATCCACATACAGGCTGTGGTATGATGATGGGGGTGTGTTAATCACATGGGCCTCTATAGACAAGATCAGGACAGATAGCAATATGTAATTAAAACTCCTCTCTAGTCTGGGACCCTCTCCCCACTAAATATAACCCATCCCCACCCCCAAAAACGAATCATCCAATAATATATTAATAAAGCAAAGTTAAATGCCGGGAAATGCTTTTCTGCAGTCCTATGACACGCCAGGTCCCACGTCTTCCATTTTCCTAGCTACAGGATGGGCCTACATTGCTACCTAGTAATATGGGAACTCCCCAATTAGATGTCAATGGGGGTCCTTCAGTTTCCTGAATGGGTGGGGGGTTCTTGGTTTACAAACTATTCTTTACTTGACTTTTTAATTGTAAGGACTCCTCAACATGCTAGCTATGGCACCCTTAAGTGCCTGCACTCTCCCTCAGTGGCCTTTCAGAGCACCTCAAGAGCACCATAATCCACGGGTAAAGTAATGAACTCAGGTAAAGTGGTAGCTGTGATTGTAAACACCACAAAGGTGCTTTATAAATTAATGTTGGAGACTTTAATCAGCTGATACTATGCTAAGAAGACATACATATATACTGTATATGTTTAGAAATTATATGAGTATCTAAGAGGGCACAAAACTGTTTCCTGGCCATTAAGGCCTCCATTGTTATGTTTATGACACTGGCCTGGCTATTCAGATCAGTTATCTCTTCTTCATGTTCATATGTTCTATTGTTTAATATAAAAGTTTCAAATATTTATAAAGTGCTTAAGTCCCCTCTTTTTTCTACACAATTGCTGTTCTGTTCTACTAATGTATAATTTCAGCCATAGCACACCATGGCAATAGGTTTGTACCGGCCAGGTTGCAGACAACATGGGATGATGCCATCACAGGAGCAGGTAGGTAATAGGAACCTGTGGGTTCAGCTTAGTGTGTTTAGGGGATTAGGTGGAGGGCTTGGGGGCTTACATAATTACTTAACTTGTCCTTTAAGATGTAAGTTCAAAAGCCATGAGCATTAAATTATTTTTTTCTTTGATACATTCACACACAAGATCATTTAGGTCGACAAACAATTAGTTCTTGATTATTTCTAAAAATAAAATTGAAACGTGAAAAGTTTTGATTGCTATGCCACATGCTCGCCATTTTTTTTTTCTTGAGAATATAAAAGTGATCAGTATGCTTATTGCTATTAAAAGAAGTCTTTAAATGACCCCGTCACTATATCAACCACTTGCCTTCCAAAAGAATTACCCCCCTTCATGACCAGGCCATTATTTACAATACAGCACTGCATTGCTTTAACTGACAATTGCGCAGTCGTGCCACGCTGTACCTAAATAAAATTTATGTCCTTTTTTCCCACAAATAGAGCTTTCTTTTGGTGGTATTTGACCACCTCTCCGGTTTTAATTTTTTGCACTATAAACCAAAAAAGTACAACAATTTAAAAAAAAAAAAAAAAAAATAACAATATTTTTTACTTTTTGCTATAAAATCTATCCAATTAAATTTTTAAAAAAAATCTAATTTTCTCATAAATTT
Source organism: Lithobates clamitans (assembly GCA_037952925.1). Classification (NCBI taxonomy): domain Eukaryota; kingdom Metazoa; phylum Chordata; class Amphibia; order Anura; family Ranidae; genus Lithobates; species Lithobates clamitans. The sequence goes on along the minus strand of JBBGZY010001335.1, from coordinate 2,549,110 downwards.
AGGCCAATATGCACTATGCTACATATTTTTTGGTAAACAATCCCAATAAGCGTATATTGATTGGTTTGCGGAAAAGTTATAGCATCCGCAAACTATGGGCTATTTTTATTTATTTATTTTTTACTTTTTTATTAGAAATGGCAGCGACTTATAGCGGGACTGCGATATTGCCTCGGACAAATCAGACACTAAATTAGACTTTTGACACTTTTTGACACTAATACAGTGATTAATGTTAAAAATATGCACGGTCACTGCACTAATGACACTGGCTAGGAAGGGGCTAACATCCGGGGCAATCAAAGGGTTAAATGTGTTCCTAGTCAGTCCTTGTGTACTAAGGGGGAAGTGCTTTTACTAAGGGAAGGCAAAGATCCATGTCCCTGCTTTGCAGGAACACAGGATCAATGCCTTCCCTACTGACAGAACGGCAATCTGTCTTGCTTACATAGGCAGATCGCCGTTCTGCCTGTGTACTTAACAATCGACTGGTGCCAGCGGACATGGAGTCCGTCGTACCTGCCGCTGGGCTCCTGCTGTGTGTGATCACAGTGGAAGCGGCCTGGTGGCGAGCATGCATGCCCCAGACTCGGAAGTGTCAGATCACGTACCTGGTACGTGATCTGGCGCAGAGCGGTCGCCCTGCCGCAGTATATCTATGGTGGGCAGTCCACAAGTGGTTAAAGCTCCCCTCCTGCTGACCTCCAAACATTAGAGAAAGCAGTAGTGACATGGAGGTACTCCCAAAAAGTGACAGTTTTGGATTTCAAGGGACTGTTTTTAATAAATGGGGCATTTGAATGAGTGTTTAGCAGCTTGGGCAGTTACAGTTAAGACCATAAAGGAAAGGGTTCTGCATGGCTTTTCAAAATGAACTAGAAAACTTATTACCATAAAAGTAGGTCTGAAAAAAGACCAAAGATTATCATGCTCAGTTTAATCTAATTTACTTTTAATTTTGATGCAGAAGAGGGAAAAACAAAATCCTCTATGCAAACCTGTCATCATCATCTATAGGAAATGTGTAAAAGGCTTTAAGTACTTAAAGTAGACCTTCACTCAATAAATGCACTTAGGGGGTTATTTAGTAAAGGAAAATCCACTTTGCAATTAAAGTGCACTTGGAAGTAAAGTCGCTGTAGATCCGAAAGGGACATGCAAGGGAGATAAAAAACAGCATTTTAGCTTGCACATGATTGGATGATAAAATCAGCAGAGCTTCCACTCATTTCAGATCTACCCCTTAGATTTAGAGCGACTACACTTCCAAGTGCACTTGCAGTGCAAAGTGGATTTGCCTTTCATAAATAACCCTCTTTGTCTCCTTGCAACTCACCCCCCCCCCCCCCCCCACCTCTTCACAATCGCAACAGCCATCTTTTTTTTTTTTTTTTTTTATTTAACTTTTTTTTCTTACTTTAGCCCAGCCCCTGGCTCTATTTTTGCAAAAGCAAATGACATATCTCTACATATCCCAGGAGGCATCGGCTTTCAAAGAGTATGGAATTCTTCAATTTTGTTATTAAAAAAAAATAAAAAATCAGCACAAGGGATGATGCTTACATTCAGTGTAATGTGTCCCTTGTGTTGCTGGCTCCTGGATTCTTGAAATCTTTGTCCTCCGATGCCCCCCACCCCGGCTAGTGTGACGGCATGTAACAGAACTGAGGGAGCTGAGACAGGCGCTCATCAAGAGCCCGACTATGCCCACCCTTTCCCCATTCCTTTAAAATTAATTCATAGAAGCTGTAGTACCGGCTTCTATGAATGGAAGAGCAGAAAAAGGATGGGCATAGTCGGGCACTCTTGATGAATGCCTGTGACAGCTCCCTCAATTTTATAAACCCCCAGCACACTAGAAGTGGTGGGGTGCATCGGAGTACCAAGACCTCAAGGAACCCAGGAGCCAGCAGCACAAGGGACACATCACACCGATGATAAGTAATATGTTTTGATTTAGATTTTTTTACTAAATTTAGTTTTTAAACTTTTATGAGTTTCTGATTACCTAGTGACATTCATAATCCAAACCTTTTAGTTGAAGCTGAACTCCAGGAAGATATTAAAAATAATTTAATCCAGTTATTAAAGCAGAACTGGAGTTCCACTGTAAGAAACAGGCGGCAGGCTATTATTGCAGAAGAGACATGCCCTGCCTGCTCTCTGACTTCTCTGGTGCTGTAGACTGGGCTGTGAAAGCACGCTCAGCTTACAGTGCTAGGCCAGTCTCTGAGTGCTGGGATGACTAGCTCCTGTGCATGTGCAGGAGTGGTATTACCCCCCCACTGGCCAATAAAGAGGCCTGAAGACCAGCACTCAGAAGAGGATGCCAGCACTGGCGAGGGAACATTGAACAGGTAAGTATTCACCCTTTAATTTAAGTCATTAAAAACTTGGACATGAACTTTAATGGCATCCCAGTCTTAGTCAGTAGGGTTCAATATTGAGTTGGCCCACCCCTTGCAGCTATAACAGCTTCAACTCTTCTAGGAAGTCTGTCCACAAGGTTTAGGGGTGTCTATGGGAATGTTTGACCATTCTTCCAGAAGCGCATTTGTGAGGTCAGGCACTGATGTGGACAAAAGGTGTTCTATTAGGACTCTGTGCAGGCCAATCAAGTTCCTCCACCCCATACTCACTCATCCATGTCTTTATGAACCTGGCTTTGTGCACTGGTCTAAATAATTTGGTGGAGGGGGGATTATGGTGCAGGGTTCTTTTTAAGGGTTTGGGCTGGGCTCCTCTTAAGGCGTTAGTATACCAAGACATTTTGGACAATTTCATGCTCCCAACTTTGTGGGAACAATTCCTGTTCCAACATGAATGCGCACCATTGCGCAAAGCAAGGTCCATAAAAGACATGGATGATATGCCTGGCCTATAGAGTGGACACTGTGAGCCAGGCCTTCTCTTCCACATGGCAGAATGGTCAAACATTCCCATAGACACACTCATAAACCTTGTGGATATCCTTCCCAGAAGAGTTGAAACTGTTATAGCTGCAAAGGGTGGGTCAACTCAATATTGAACTCTACAGACTTATGCCCTGTACACACGGTCGGATTTTCTGACGGAAAATGTGTGATAGGACCCTGTTGTCGGAAATTCCGACCGTGTGTGGGCTCCATCACACATTTTCCATCGGATTTTCCGACACACAGTTTGAGAGCAGGCTATATAATTTTCCGACAACAAAATCCGTTGTCAAACATTCCCATAGACACACTCATAAACCTTGTGGATATCCTTCCCAGAAGAGTTGAAACTGTTATAGCTGCAAAGGGTGGGTCAACTCAATATTGAACTCTACAGACTTATGCCCTGTACACACGGTCGGATTTTCTGACGGAAAATGTGTGATAGGACCCTGTTGTCGGAAATTCCGACCGTGTGTGGGCTCCATCACACATTTTCCATCGGATTTTCCGACACACAGTTTGAGAGCAGGCTATATAATTTTCCGACAACAAAATCCGTTGTCGGAAATTCCGATCGTGTGTACACAAATCCGACGCACAAAGTGCCACGCATGCTCAGAATAAATAAAGAGATGAAAGCTATTGGCTACTGCCCTGTTTATAGTCCCGACGTACGTGTTTTACGTCACCGCGTTCAGAATGATTGGATTTTCCGGCAACTTTGTGTGACCGTGTGTAGGCAAGACAAGTTTGAGCCAACATCCGTCGGAAAAAATCCTAGGATTTTGTTGTCGGAATGTCCGATCAATGTCCGACCGTGTGTACGGGGCATAAGACTGGGATGCCAATAAAGTTCATGTGCGTGTAAAGACAGGCTTCCCAATACTTTTGGTAATATAGTGTATGTAGCGGTTTATACTGTATGAAGTTCAGCTTTAGAAACTGGCACAGAAACTGAAGTCGGGCTTGGGCTCAAAGTGCTTCTGAATAAATAGTGGCTAGTGCTCACCTGTCACTACATGGACACTGGACTTTCATTTTAATACAAAGACGTGCAGGTGTAAATGTTACTGAGTGGTTTGAATTTGACTGGTTGTCCTGTAACTGTACAGACAGTTTATATTTCAGACACTGCAGTAAATGGGTCCCTGTGTCTGCAGGCATCGTTGGGTTTACTTTTAGAAATGTTTTCCTAGATTTTCTTGGTACTGGTAAGATGCCAGTTTTCCTGCACAAGGAATTTTAATTCTCTCGCACTGGTACATGATACTCATTAAACACTAAGCAAGATCTTTGCGGGTTTCTTCAAGACAAATCGGCTTTAAATATTAAGTTATGTTCATGGCCCGGGAAATCCAGCAGAAATTGCTTAGAACTGTACTGCTGCAAGAAATATAATGAAAAAAGAAAAATATCCTTCATTCTGTATGTCTAAACTAAAATATTACTTTTTTTTTTGTATTTCCAATGTAACATCTGATGACATTTTGTTCTGCTGTAAGTTTGATGTAGAGTATATTTTACTTGACATCGGAGCCATAATTTAATTTAACATATAGATTTGCAGCCACTAGAGGGCACACCTGTCAGCTTGTCAGCAGATCAATAGCATTGACCCCCGGCATTTATGTTTTAGCACAAGACTGTAGAGATCCAGTGAGAAAATGCCGCAGAATGGGTTAATAGTAGGTGATACCTGTTAATCCTGCGGGAAATCTTGTAAGATGATCATTTTTTTCTGCCTCTGCTGGCCAATATTAGTTAGAACTCTGCACATAGCTCTCCCCTGAACTCTGCCCATAGCGCTCCCCTGAACTCTGTCCATAGGGCTCCCCTGAACTCTGCACGTAGCGTTCCCCCAAACTCTGCACATAGCGTTCCCCCAAACTCTGCACATAGCGCTCCCCCGAACTCTGCACATAGCGCTCCCCCGAACTCTGCACATAGCGCTCCCCCGAACTTTGCACATAGCGCTCCCCCGAACCCTGCACATAGCGCTCCCCTGAACTCTGCACATAGCATTCCCCTAAACTCTGCACATAGCGCTCCCCTGAACTCTGCACATAGCGCTCCCCCGAACTCTGCACATAGTGCTCCCCTGAACTCTGCCCATAGCGCTCCCCTGAACTCTGCCCATAGCGCTCCCCTGAACTCTGCACATAGCGCTCCCCTGAACTCTGCACATAGCGTTCCCCCAAACTCTGCACATAGCGTTCCCCCAAACTCTGCACATAGCGTTCCCCCGAACTCTGCACATAGCGCTCCCCCGAACTCTGCACATAGCGCTCCCCCGAACTTTGCACATAGCGAACTCCTCCGAACCCTGCACATAGCGCTCCCCTGAACTCTGCACATAGCGTTCCCCTGAACTCTGCACATAGCGCTCCCCTGAACTCTGCACATAGCGCTCCCCCGAACTCTGCACATAGTGCTCCCCTGAACTCTGCACACAGCGCTCCCTGAAATCTGCACATAGCGTTCCCCCGAAATCTGGACATAGTACTCCCCTGGAATCTGCACATAGTGCTCCCCCGGACTCTGCACATAGCTCTCCCCAGAACTCTGCACATAGCGCTCCCCTGAACTCTGCACATAGCGCTCCCCTGAACTCTGCACATAGCACTCCCCTGAACTCTGCACATAGCGCTCCCCTGAACTCTGGACATAGCGCTCCCCTGAACTCTGCACATAGCTCTCCCCTGAACTCTGCACATAGCTCTCCCCTGAACTCTGCACATAGCTCTTCCCTGAACTCTACACATAGAGCTCCCCCGGACTCCGCACATAGCGCTCCCCTGAACTCTGCACATAGCGCTCCCCGAACTCTGCACATAGTGCTCCCCCTAACTCTGCACATAGCGCTCCCCTGAACTCTGCACATAGCGCTTCCCTGAACTCTGCACATAGTGCTCCCCTGAACTGTGCACATAGAGCTTCCCTGAACTCTGCACATATCGCTCCCCTGTACTCTGCACATAGCGCTCCCCTGAACTCTGGACATAGCGCTCCCCTAAACTCTGCACATAGCGCTCCCCTGAACTCTGGACATAGCGCTCCCCTAAACTCTGCACATAGCGCTCCCCTGAACTCTGCACATAGAGCTCCCCTGAACTCTGCACATATCGCTCTCCTGTACTATGCACATAGCGCTCCCCTGAACTCTGCACATAGCGCTTCCCTGAACTCTGCACATAGCGCTCCCCTGAACTCTGCACATAGCGCTCTCCTGAACTCTGCACATAGTGCTCCCCTGAACTCTGCACATAGCGCTCCCCTGAACTCTGCACATAGCGCTCTCCTGAACTTTGCACATAACGCTCCCCCGAACTCTGCACATAGTGCTCCCCTGAAATCTGCACATAGCACTCCCTGAACTCTGCACATAGTGTTCCCCCGAAATTTGCTCATAGCATTCCCCCAATATCTGCACATAGCACTCTCCCAAACTCTGCACATAGCGCTCCCCTGAACTCTGCACATAGCACTCCCCTGAACTCTGCACATAGCTCTCCCCGAACTCTGCACATAGCTCTCCCCTGAACTCTGCACATAGCTCTCCCCGAACTCTGCACATAGCGCTCTCCTGAATTCTGCACATAGCACTCCCCTGAACTCTGCACATAGCGCTCCCCTGAACTCTGCACATAGTGCTCCCTGAACTCTGCACATAGCGCTTCCCTGAACTGTGCACATAGCACTCCCCCGAACTCTGCACATAGCGCTCCCCTGAACTGTGCACATAGTGCTCCCGGAACCCTGCACATAGCGTTCCCCCGAAATCTGCACATAGCACTCTCCCAAACTCTGCACATAGCGCTCCCCTGAACTCTGCACATAGCGCTCCCCTGAACTCTGCACATAGCGCTCCCCTGAACTCTGCACATAGCGCCCCCCTGAACTCTGCACTCTGTGTGTAAACCACCCCCAAACTCTGCGCTTGGTAACCAATACTCTTCTGGTACTTAGTGCCCCTTTAAGATCCTGTCACTGTTAGGGCTCTTTCACACTGGGGCGGTTTGCAGGCACTATTGCGCTAATAATAGCACCTGCAAACCGACCCGAAACAGCCGCTGCTGTCTCTCCAGCGGTGCGCTAGCAGGACAGGAAAAAAGTCCTGCTAGCAGCATCTTCGGAGCGTTGAAGGAGCGGAGTGTATACCGCTCCTTCACCGCTCCTGCCCATTGAAATCAATGGGACAGCGCGGCTATACCGCCGGCAAAGCGCCTCTGCAGAGGTGCTTTGCGGTGGTTTTAACCCTTTCTCGGCCACTAGCGGGGGTAAAACCGCTCCGCTAGCGGCCGAATACCGACGGTAAAGCACCGCTTACAATAGCTACGTTTTACCGCCGACGCCGCCCCAGTGTGAAAGGGCCCTTAGTGAAATTTGACCACCCTACAATTTGATGCAGTTTGGGGGGGGGGGGGTATTGTGGGGTCGTGGTTAAGTTCCTGCACCTATTTTCTGAGAAAAAAAGCCCTTATACATATATATACGTGATCGCCCTGTAGCAGTAAATCTGCTATGGGGCTGTCGGCAGGTGGTTAAGCTAAAAGAATACTAGGGGATTAATACTACTTTAAACTTCAGTAGGACTCCCAAATTACATTTGCAGCAGGTTAGGCTGGCCATATATTATACAACCTTGTACAATTTCCCTTTAGATTTGCCCAAACCATAAAATATGAGGTCAATCCCAAACACTTTCACTTTGGATGCAATCAGGCAGGCCCTTGTACTACATAGCTGAAGGTAAATCTAAAGGAAATTGAATAAGAAAATTGTATAATGTATGGGCAGCCATTAGTTGTGTTCCCTGAGGAGGTTCGAGGGCAAAATGCTCATGTTTGACTGTACTGCATCTTTAAATATAAATGGACGTGTGATCATCTTTCTGCTGACGTCCCTTATCCAACGTCACTCCTTAAACCCATCTCCGAACAACGGGAAGATCTGCACATGTAACTGCTAATGACCTTGATATGCTTTTAGCCTACGTGTTTCGCCGTTCATTCAACATTCTGTAGTGCATGGAGCGGATATTTCTTCCAAAGACAGATTGTATACACGGAAGCACAACATCCCCAGCACACCCGGAATAGCTGTATACCATGGTAACAGCAGACGTGGCTTTTGTACCATTGCAAGATGCTTGTAGGTGTCTTGGCTATTCAATAGAGAATGATTGATGCAGCTAAACATAACATTACATATCACAATACAACAAAGCAGACCTATACTCAAATGCTAGCATGAAGCTATGTTAGCGTGAAATTCAATTATGCACAAACAAGAAAAAAAAAAGAAATGTCGAGAGCCATCCCTTCCCCCCACAGACGTCTCTAATGTATAAAAGCATTGACCTTAGATCAGCAACATCTAGCAGACCAAATAGAAATGCAGGCTGAGGCAAAGCTGAAATCTAAAGCTGAACTGTAGGGAAAAGGGTAAAGACATTGTTGAAATACAAATAACAGAGCTGTTTTATCTACAAAAGCATTTGTATTTCTGTCAATCCAGTCCTGAGATTTACACGGCACCGCCAGCCTGATGTCCTAGCCTGGTGGGAGCCCTGTGGGAGGCTGTCACCTGTACGAGCCAATCATCTGTGACTGCCCCACCGCTGCACGTATACAAGGGGTGCGCATAGCTCCCAAGTGTCCCTGATTTCGAGGGACTGTCCCTGATTTGGAGTAATGTCCCTCTGTCCCTCATTCCTCCTCATTTGTCCCTCATTTTGGTCTGATCTATATAGATGTATTTAAAATGCCCTTTTTATCTATCAAAAAGTGTTTTCCAGCACTAAACCTTTCATCTGATTTCTAAATTGCTGCATTTGTAAATTCCAAAAGCCAATATAAAGGAATAGTAGTGGTAAAAAAGCAATTGTGGGTTTAACCAATTTAGTTTTTTTGTACAATTCTCCTTTAGGGGGCGTGGCAAGGGGTGTGTCCTATGCCTGTATACTTTTGCTGATAGGTGTCCCTCATTCCCATCTCAGAAAGTTGGGAGGTATGGGTGTGTATAGGTGTGCAGTGGGGGGGGGGGGAGTGGCCCAGCCGCAGATGATTGGCTCGTGCAGGTGACAGCCTCCTGGCCGACTAGAACACGTGGGTTTGAATCTTAAAGTGGACCTTCAGTCATTTTTTCATCTTTCCATCTATTAAATCTTCTGCCCTTGTTGTTTTTACTTTGGATATTAAAACATTTTTTTTCTGCCAATAAATACCTTATAAAGCCCACTTCTTGTTTCTTGTCTGGTAAAAATCCTAGGCTTATGACATCATGCACAGCTCTCTTTTTTTCACTCTCGTGAGAGTTTGCAAGGAAGGGAGGGGGGAGTCATAAGAGGGCCAATAAGAGCTGCAGGGCTACAGAGCTGGAGGTGTACTTCTGTGTGTCTTTGTAAATCCAGGAAGCTTCAGTTGCTCACAGTTAAAATGGATGCAGCCAGACTAAGGCCCCATGTACACTGATGCTGGTAAACGGACGTTCAGAGGCAGTTGGATGCTTTTTTCAGCTGCCCCTGAACTCATCCAATGTTATCTTATCAGTACATGTACAGAGGTTCATTTAATGTATTTTTTAGGCAGTTGCGTTTAGTGACTTTTCTTTGAAGGCAAAAAAATGAGTTTAGACGTCGAAGTTTCAGAAAGAAAATATATATATATTTTTTTTCAAATGCTTCTAAACGCAAACGCGGCTAAACGTGGCAAAATGGAAATTTTAAACGTTGGTTACTATCTGTCAAGTTAAATCGTTCAGGATAGGTTGTAAAAACGTCCCGTGTATATTAAGCCTCAGTGGAGGGAGATTTCTGCAGCATATTTGGCAAATACAGAGTCACAGTATATATAAAATAATATGCAAAATGGTTGGAGGGAAGCTTCAGAATGGTAAAGATGTTTTTATTACAAATTATGTGAGCAGACTGCAGTTACCCTTTAATCTGTAGTATTAATTTTGAAGTAAAATTTTGATTCAATTTTAGTTTTAGTCGTATTTAAGTAATCTGAATTGTTTTAGTTTTAGTCATATTTTAGTTTACTAAAATGAAATGGGTTTAGTTAAATTGTAATGCATTATTTAAGGTGTTACTTAACCCAGGACCCTGCATTCACTATATCTGCTCTCCCACAGTACACACAACATGGAAATACAATTATTTTATTAAATATAACCTGCTAAATACCTTTTCTCATCAGCAGTATATAGCAGTCTTGTGTCTTCTGTCAGGGTCTGGTTAAAGCTTGTAGGAGGAGATTTCATTATACTCTAACTGTCCTATGAGGTTGCAGGACTCCTGACCCTCTGCCTGGACAGTGCTGATTGGCCCTGTGCTGATCACATGCCCCCCCCCCCCCAAAAAAAAACTCTCTGGAAATACACAGCAAACTGAGCATGTGCAGAATGCCTCCAAGGCTCTGTACTATCGGTGGATGGGTTCAGTAAAAGAAGGGGAGGATCAGAGAAGACAGGAGCAAACAGCTTTTTTTACACCATGCAGAGCATTAACCCCTTTGGTTCAACAGTGAGTATAACAAGCATGCTTTACTGCATATACAGACTGATTTTACTGTTGTGGGTTTGGTAACACTTTAAGCATTTGTCTAGAATTGCCAAACTGGTTATATACTCCTGGAGTAAAAATGGAATAACATGTTATTATTTATGGTATTACACTCCATGCACACTAGTGTTTTTTAAGCTCCAAGAAGCTGTTATTAGCATTTTGTTTCTGCTCCTATGTATCCATACACACTACATTAGGCTATTAGCGTTTTTTGAGCTACAGCATCTAGGTGGAAAAAAGAAATTATTTTTGCAGAGTTTTTTTGGAGCATTTTTCTAGCAGAAAAAAACGCTGAATGCTCCTAAACGCATCTAAACACTATACCGGGCACTTTCACTCCCTTCCCACCCAAGTTAACTTTCAGCTTTCAGCACTGTCGCACTTTGAATGACAACTGCGCGGTCATGCAATGCTGTACCCAAACTAAATTTGTATCATTTTTTTAGACAGATAGAGCTTTCTTTTAGTGGTATTTAATCACCACTGAGTTTTTTATTTTTTGTTAAACAAATAAAAAAGCCTGAAAATTTTGATGAGGCTGCACTGACAGACAGTGATGAGTTGGCACTGATGGGCACTGATGAGGAGGCACTAATATGCAGCACTGATGTTCAGCACTGATGAGCACTGTTAAGCGGCACTGATAGGCGACACTGATAGGTAGCTTTTATGGCCACTTATAGGCAGCACTGATGGGTACTGATCAGTGGCGGCTGATGTTTTTTTTTTTGAGGGGGGGCGGCAAACAACCACCCATCCCCCCGAGCGGCACCCAACCCCCCGCTGTTTGCCAGTCGGTCCGGCACTTATCCCTTCGTGGCAGGTGAATGGCGGCATGGTACAGCTGCTCGACTCCTAGTCCTCTTCTCCACGGCGGCTAACAGCTCCTCCCCTCCTCCTCCTAGGCATCCAATCGGGTGACCGGTTTCAAAACTCACTTCTTGATCGTCTGGGAGGAGGATCAGTGTTACAACAGTGAATATTGATTCGCTGTGGTAACACACTTGGGTGGGCTCGGAGCGCACTCTCTGCGACCCGTGCCCACCCTATATTGAGGCCTATTAGAGCCTCTGGGAGCATTTATTGAGCTTATAGAAAAACGCTAGTGTGTATGGAGCCTTATGCCGCGTACACACGATCGCACATTCCGACAACAAAATCCATGTTTTTTTCCGACCGATTTTGGCTCAAACTTGTTTTGCATACACGCGGTCACACAAATCTTGTCGGAAATTCCGATCGTCAAGAACGCAGTGACGTACAACACGTATGACAAACCGAGGAAAATGAAGTTCAATAGCCAGTGCGGCTCTTCTGCTTGATTCCGAGCATGCGTGAACTTTGTGCGTCGGAATTGTGTACACGCGATCGGAATTTACGACAGCGGATTTTGTTGTTGGAAAATTTGAAAACCAGCTCTCAAATTTTGTTTGTCGGAAATCCCGACAGAAAATGTCCGATGGAGCCTACACACGGTCGGAATTTCCGACAACAAGCTCACATCGAACATTTCCCGTCGGAAAATCCGACCGTGTGTACGGGGCATTACAGTTTGAACATAAACTACAGACACAGTTTTAGCCGTCGTCATATATAACATATTTATAAATAAAACCAAGTTTCATAAACAAACAAAAATATTGCTTTTTGACAAACAGAAATTCAACTTAAAACAAACAAACTGTAAACTCTATTGGCTGTAATGCACATATAATTATCTGACTATATTAAGAACATTAAATACTAAGAAAAAAATAAGAAAAGCCCTTTTCTTATTTTTTTTTCTTTCAGTAGCTTAGTAAATGCGTCCTACTTATTCTTATGTGGTAGTGAGTGCAGTGTTCGTTTTAAAGTCAAATTTCGATTTAGTTTTAGTCGTATTTAGTCATCTAAATTGTTTTAGTTTTAGTCATATTTTATTAGACTACAATAGTGTTCATTTCGTAGACGAAAATATTTTCATCGACAAAATTAACACTGCTAATCTGAACACGCCCAAGCTTATCACTGACCCTGACCCTCGGAATTTGACACACTTTAAAACATTTCTTTATCCAAACACAGATCTATAAAGAAGAGGCTGAATACTTACCTTTCCTGCTTACCATGCTGCTCAACGTTATGCCGTTACAAAGGTCTGGTCCCCTGAAAACCAACGCTTAAAATAGTGACCCACAGTAAGAACATATGATTCAGGATGAGCCTTTTCCCAGATTTTCTCTGCACTTTATTTGATCCAGGCTTTGTGCGCAGGATATCCATTCATAAACCACGTACACACGATCGGATTTTCTGACGGGAATTGTGTGATGACAGGCTGTTGGCGGAAAATCCGACCGTTTGTACGCTCCATCAGACAATTGTTGTCGGGTTTTCCGCAGACAAATGGATGGCAGGTTTTAAAATTTTCCGCGGATAAATGGCTGTTGTCGGATTTTCCGAGCGTGTGTACACAAGTCCGTTGGACAAAAGTCCAAAGTACAAACACACATGCTCGGAAGTAAGGACGAGCCAGAAGTGGTCAGTCTTGTAAACTAGCATTCGTAATGCAGAATTAACATTCGTGACGTGGCAAATTATGAAATCTCCAAATGCCGCGCACATTCTCTTCTTCTTTAATAATAATGAAGCTGCTTTGCTGCTGATACTGATGGAGTTATTGCAAACTATTGCGACTTTTCAAAGGCTTTTTTTTCTAGTGATATCAAGAAAAATATTATTATGCTTTTTTTTTTTTTTTTTTCATTTGGGCAAGTTACCACAACACCATTAGCCCCGGTTCACACTGGGACGACTTGTCAGGCGACCTAGTCACCTGACAAGTAGCGTCCCGTTCTGTGCAATGAAACTGTTCTAATCGGAGTGAAGCAAGTCGCTCCGACTTAGAAAAAGGTTCCTGTACGACTTTCGGGGCGACTTGCATTGACTTCTATACAAAAGTCGTCTTGCAAGTCGCCGCTGAGTCATGTCCTGGGTCACCTGAGGCAGTCGCGCTGTGAGTCGTGCTGCCTCAGTGTGAACCGACCCTTATCCTGTAGTTTTTAAGATAAAAGATACAACTATATTGGTGTCCCTTGTCAATTTTACATTGTAATTTTTTTTAATGTAACTGCCTACTCCCAAAATGTCATTTGAAGTAAAACACATAGCCAAGTATTATTCTCCACAATTTTTTTATTGTGCATTAAAAAAATAAATAAATAAAATTAGACATGCTATCTGCCAATAGAACTTAACCAAAAAGTGCATTCTATGCATCCAAAAATATGGAAAATATAACAAATCAAATCATTATTATTCAACCAAAAAATAAAATAAAAGCCTCATGCATGTGTCCTGCTTCTTAATATAGGGGGGTCAACAATGCCAAGAGTTGGTGAAAGCAGGGGTCCGTCATCCGGAGATAATTCCAAAAATCATCCAGATTATTCTCCTGGAGCTCCCGCAGCAAAGGCATATGACATAATTGGTCTCGATTAATAAAGCAACCAATTTTTGGTCCAAGAACTCCTCCTCCTCCTGTTCCTGGACTGGACTTGGGTCAAAGCAATGCACCCAAGGCCAATAATAAATAACACGTTATCTCCTCTGATTCCGCAACATGTCTGGTTGACGAACGGCCGTTCAGAAACGGACTGAAAAGCACAAAATGAAAAGCGCAAAATGAAAAGCACGAATCAACACTCACCAAACTTCTACTAACACGAAATTAGCACAGGGAGCCCAAAGGGTGGCGCTAAAGAACTGAAAAACCATGTAGTACGTTACTACGTTTGTGTTTGTTGGCTGAAAATTCCTTGCCATTTGTTAGCAAGACAAAATCCAGGCACACGGCTTTGGACAAAAGTCTGAGGTTTTGTCTGCGGAAAATCCGATCGTGTGTACGAGGCTTTATACACATATTGGGTTTGATTTATTAAAACTGGAGACTGCAAAATCTGGTGCAGCTCTACATAGAAAGCAATCAGTTGTCAGTTTTTTTGTCAAAGCTTAAATTGAACAAGCTGAAGTTAAAAGCTGATTGGCTACCATGCACAGCTGCATCAGATTTTGTACACCCCATTGCTCTCTAGTTTAGCAAGTCCAATGTGCTAGTTTGTGGGGTTGGTCTTCTAAAACTGGAGATTGCAAAATCTGGTGCAGCTGTGCATTGTAGCCAATCATCTTTTAACTTCGGCTTGTTCAATTAACTGATTGCCGCCCGCCAAACATCATATGACGTCTCGGACTTTGAGCGGTGATATCTGAATGATGCCTGCAGCTACAGGCATCATTCAGATATCTTTAGAGCCGGCGATTCCCTATACTATAAGAATGATCATAGTGGCTGTTCAGCCACTTGATCGTTCTTACAGGCAGCCTAGAGGGGAGATGTGGGGACTTATTGACCCCAGATCTTACTGTAAAGAGGATTTGTCATGTCATATTCCTATTACAAATGATGTTAACATTCCTTGTAATAGGAATAAAAGTGATTAAAAAAAAGAAAGCCTCAAACTAGAAAAATGTAAGTATAATTAACAAAAAAGAACAATACATTTAAAGTGCCCCTGTCCTTGCGTGCTCGCAGAAGCAAACGCATATATAAGTCGCACCAGCACATGAAAACGATTTTTAAACATGTGAGGTATTGCCGCAAACGTTGGAACGAGAGCAATAATTCTAGCACTAGACCACCTCTGTAACTCAAAACATGTAACCTGTAAAAAAAATGAAAGCTTCGTCTATGGGGAGTTTCAAGTATCAAAGTTTGGCATCATTCCAAGAGCGAAGCATGACATGTTAGGTATCAATTTACTCGGAGAAACATCATCTTTCACATTATACAAAAAAAATGGGTTAACTTTGCTGTCTTTTTTTTAATGCATGAAACAGTGATGTGAGATAAAAAGTTGCAACGACCGCCATTTTATTCTCTAGGGTCTCTGCTAAAAAAACATATATAATGTTTGAGGGTTCTGTGTAATTTTCTAGCAAAAAAAATTATGATTTTTACATGTAGGGGAGAAATGTCAGAATTGGCCTGGGTAGCAAGTGGTTAAGCTTTGACAAAAAAACTGGAAGCTGATTGGTTTCTATGCAGGGCTGCACCAGATTTTGCCCTCTCTAGTTTTGGTATATCAACTCCAATTTCTTTGACTTTTGATGTTTTGCTCTCCACAGAGAATGGCACTTTCATTCTGTAATGGAGCTCCCCGTTAGGTATTATCTGGAGTGAATGTCAGGAAAATCCATTGCAGCTATTATCCCTCAATACAGCCAGCAATGTGATTTGAATTAAAGTCTGCAATACTTACCTCTGCTTCGACAGTCCGATGCCCGGGAGGTCCCTCTCTTGTGCTGGCATCTTTTCTCTGGCTTCTTCTGGGTAAAGACATTCAGTCCATTTCAGTCCAATGGAAAAGGAGTGTACACGGACCTGTCATCCACCTGCTCAGCGAGGAGATCACATGCTGAGCAGGCAGATTCTGATCAGACAGATCCGCCCTGTGTGACAGGGGCCTTAACTGAATGACTCTAAGGCCTGATTCACACCTATGCATTTTTTGTGCTTTTTGCATTTTTGCAGATTTGCACTACAGAACGTGTTCCATAGGAAACCATGTTAAATGGATTGTAGGGCAAATCTGCAAAATGCAAAAAGCACTAAAAATGCAAAGGTGTGAATCAGGCCTTAGGTGTTGATTTACAAAAACTGGAGAGTGCAAAATCTGGTACAGCTGAGCATGGTAGCCAATCAGATTCTAACTTCAGCTTGTTAAAATAAGCTTCGACAATAAAAACTGGAAGCTGATTGGTTTCTATGCAGGGCTGCACCAGATTTTGCCCTCTCTTTTGGTATATCAACTCCAATTTCTTTGACTTTTGATGTTTTGCTCTCCACAGAGAATGGCACTTTCATTCTGTAATGGAGCTCCCCGTTAGGTATTATCTGGAGTGAATGTCAGGAAAGTCCATTGCAGCTATTATCCCTCAATACAGCCAGCACTGTGATTTGAATTAAAGTCTGCAATACTTACCTCTGCTTCAACAGTCCGATGCCCGGGAGGTCCCTCTCTTGTGCTGGCATCTTTTCTCTGGCTTCTTCTGGGTAAGGACATTCAGTCCATTTCAGTCCAATGGAAAAGGACATTCAGTCCATTTCCATCTGACCGCCCCTTAGAGTAGAGCAGGCTCTGTCCTTGTCCGCTCTGCAAAGCGGAGCATACACGGACCTGTCATCCACCTGCTCAGCGAGGAGATCCCCCGCTGAGCAGGCAGATTGTGATCAGACGGATCTGCCCTGTGTGACAGGGGCCTTAACTGAATGACTCTAAGGCCTGATTCACACCTATGCATTTTTTGTGCTTTTTGCATTTTTGCAGATTTGCACTACAGAACGTGTTCCATAGGAAACCATGTTAAATGGATTGTAGGGCAAATCTGCAAAATGCAAAAAGCACTAAAAATGCAAAGGTGTGAATCAGGCCTTAGGTGTTGATTTACAAAAACTGGAGAGTGCAAAATCTGGTGCAGCTGAGCATGGTAGCCAATCAGATTCTAACTTCAGCTTGTTCAAATAAGCTTCGACAATAAAAACTGGAAGCTGATTGGTTTCTATGCAGAGCTGCACCATGATTTTGCACTCTCCAATTTTAGTAAATTATACCCTTCGTTTGGTAAAGTGCTCTTTGTTTTAACAAATGCCAATTTGTATAATAAAATATATTTTTACCTTGTTTTCAACCTTTGTTGCATCTCAGTGAAGCTGATTCTAATTGGTCTCTTTACAACCACTTCCTACCTACTGTACTCCAGCAATGACTTTGTGGCATTTCTCAGGGAGGATTTCCTAAAGTTGACAACAGTGAACCATGGTAAAAGGGATGAGGTCACATATTGGTACCATTTTTGTAGCCTCACCCCCTTTATAATTGTTCACCAGCTGCAGCCTAGCATACTGCAGGAATCTCTGGAAAACCCAAACATTGGGTGTGACCACCTATACTCTGTGTGAAGACAGCTATATTCTCCACATGTGCTAAAATAGGTTGCTTGAGCCTGGGATGGGTATTAAGCAACTTTTTGAATGTTAGCATATGCTTACTTAACTTTTTGCTATACTTTCTATATTTACTATATTGTCAAAAGTATTGTGACCCCTGCCTTTACACACACATGAACTTTAATGGCATCCCAGTGCCATCGTGGAGAAAAGTTCCACTGTTAAGTCAATGGTGCTCCAGGTGACTGTAGTCAAGGAGGAAAGAGGGGTAAAAAGCCATAAGTGAGATCCTTCTAAGAATAGTATTCAGTTGTGTGTACACTATATTGTCAAAAGCATTGGGACCCCTGCCTTTACACACACATGAACTTTATTGGCATCCCAGTTTTAGTCTTTAGGGTTCAACATTGAGTTGTCCCTCCCTTTACAGCTATAACAGCTTCAACTCTTCTGGGAAGGCTGTCCACAAGTTTTAAGAGTGTGTCTATGGGAATGTTTGACGATTCTTCCAGAAGCGCATTTATGAGGTCAGGCACTGATGTTGAATGAAAAGGCCTAGCTCGCAGTCTCTTCTCCAATTCATCCCAAAGGTGTTCTATTGTGTTGAGGTCAGTCAAGTTCCTCCACCCCAAACTCGCTCATTCATGTCTTTATGGACCTTGCTTTGTGCACTGGTCCAAATCATTTGGTGGAGGGGGATCATGGTCTGGGGTTGTTGTTCAGGGATTGGGCTTGGCCCCTTAGTTCCAGTGTAGGGAACTCTTAAGGTGTCAGCATACCAAGACATTTTGGACAATTTCATGCTCCCAACTTTGTGGGAACAGCTTGGGGATGGCCCCTTACTGTTCCAACATGACTGCACACCAGTGCACAAAGCAAGGTCCATAAAGACATGGATGAGCGAGTTTGGGGTGGAGGAACTTGACTGACCTGAGTCCTGACCTCAACCCAATAGAGCACCTTTGGGATGAATTAGAGCGGAGACTGCGAGCCAGGCCTTTTCATCCAACATCAGTGCCTGACCTCACAAATGTGCTTCTGGAAGAATGGTCACACATTCCCAGTTAAAGCTGTTATAGCTACAAAGGGTAGGCCAACTCAATATTTAACCCTATGGACTAAGACTGGGATGCCATTAAAGTTCATGTGTGAGTAAAGATAAGGGTCCCAATACTTTTGACAATATAGTGTACATACAACTGAATACTATTTTTTAGAAGGCTCTCTCTTATGGTTTTATCCCTCTTTCCTCCTTGACTACAGTCACCTGGCGCACCATTGACTTAACAGTAGACCTTGTCTTCACACACAGAATCTCAAAGAGAAGAAGGAAGAACCGCTCACCGTTTAAAAGCCATAAATTTGGTTTATTAATCTCTCCACATATAAACTGCTTCCACCTGGTATATGTGAGCTTTACCGTGTTTTAACCCATTGGGAACCTACTTATAAGGTTTTGAGTAAGCTCCCAATAGAGTGAAATGTGTTAGGGCTCACATATACTCTCTTTGAGAGTCTGTGTGCAGAGTTTATGAGTTAGCAAACGTTGAGAAGTGGCTCCCTGGATTGGATAACAATGACGAGTGGGAGCCTGTAGTGGAATATTGTACTTGGTCCTTGTCTGTGTAGAGTCAATTGGAGTCTCCATCCAAAGCTTGTGTAACAGGGTGACAAAACAAGAGTTCATTAGGAGACAGGGAAAGAGTGTTGTCACCCGAAAACTGGAAATGCCTGAAGAAGAACCTTCATAACATTATCATGGGATGTTATTTTAAAGAAAGCTGCAGATTTAGAAAAATTGAAACTGCCTTTAAATTTACATGAACATGTAAAATTAGATTTTAGCGATAGGGATTACATATATGTAAACAGCCCCCTGACTGACTTAACATGAAGGCTGGAGTTACTTTCCTACCTATACACTAGTTGATCACTATTCATAAGCAATGGTTCAGGCATTTTCATTTCTTGCTTGCACATAGACAGCCTGTTCATACTAGTGCAATTAAATAATTGCCAATCATTTCACTGGGGTTTTATTTAATAATGGTCTGCTTGTTGACATTATCTGTTCTCCTTGCTTTATCTCAAGGTTTCAGGCAAATTTCTGTGTTGTTTCTTAATAATCTATTTAGAAGCCATTACCAATTCCTAGAAATGCCTGGACAAGGAAGTCCAATAGAACAAGCTTTACATATTTATTTGGGCAAATGTGATAAAGGAACTGAATTCCAAGCAGCGTATAATTAGGAAAACAATTCATTTTCTATTACAGACACAGCAGGCCGGTACAGCTTCAGGCTATAATGGCTCAGAGACTAGACTTCCCAGCCATTCCTGATGAGTCTTATGACCTATTTTATCACACAACATAATTGCTCAATAAACCATCATGGTGAATACTATGTACAGGTATTACTATTCACAAATGTAATGAGTACTGTCCTGACCAGGGCTTTTTTTCTCAAACAATAGGTGCTGGAATTCAACCACGACCCCCCAAAACCCCTCCACACCCTCCAAATCACATCAAATAGTGGGTGTGGTCAGTCAAATTTTACAAACAGTAGGAGGGTCTTAAAGGGGCATTAAATACCAGGAATGCATTACATACAGAGTGCAGAGTTAATGGGGGTTACACACAGAGTGCAGAGCTGTCACTTGTAAACAAAAAAAACGGACTTCTGTGTTTACAAGTGATTGTGGTGAGCAGGCACCAAAGGGTCTGAGCCAGAGGTGGTGGAACTGAGTTCCACCAAGTTCCCCCTGAAAAAAAGCCCTGGTCCTGACATTACCAAACAGTCAATATCACAGCCATGTCAAGGAACCTTAAAAGCCCATCGTTGCCCATTTTTTTACCGCTTTCACTCTGTCACCCAATAAGATGTACGCATCTTCTTTGATTCCTATTCACCAGGAACCTAACCCAAAGCTCTTCACTGCATAGTCATGGTGCTAAGTGACCTGTATTTCATGAGACAGCACTGATATGTTTTCAGTCAATGAGTAATCTGATTTTTCAGTTACATTGTCCATGCAGCTGTGTGCCGGATCACGTATATATATATATATATATATATATATATATATATATATATATATATGTGTGTGTGTGATCCTGCACTTTTGCATGCAGGGGGCGCGTGGGCAACTGCTGCTATGATAATTCACAGCAGAAGGCGATCTGCAGGTGCTGGGCACTCAATGTCCTCCTGCACCCACCGATCATTGGTAAACCACACAGAACGGGAATCTGTCTGTGTAAACAAGGCAGATCCCCGTTCTAACAGGGGGGAAGGGATGCATTTTGTGTTCCCGCAAAGCAGTGATCGGAATCAATCTCTTCCCCTAGTAAAAGCATATTTTTAGCACTGATCACTGTATTAGTGTCACTGGTTCCCGCAAAGTGTCAAATGTGTTAGTTAGTGTCAGAATGTCCACTGCAATATCGCAGCCCCGCTATAAGTCACAGGTTGTCATTATTACTAGTATTAAAAAAAAATCCATAAATACAGTTAGGTCCATATATATCAGATATTTACCAAAACATATTCAAGCTATAGTTACAAAGTGCACACTCTCAGGTTTAATTTGAGGGTATGTACATCCAAATCGGAGGAAGGGTTTAGGAATTACAGCTCTTAAGAATAGCCATGCCCCTTTTCCAAGGGACCAAAAGTAATTGGACCATTGAATGAAAAGGTGTTTCATGGCCAGGTGTGGGCTACTCCTTCGTTATTTCTTCATCAAATAAGAAGGTAAAGGGTCTGGAGTTCTAATTGTGGTATTTGCATTTGGAATATATTGCTGTGAACCCACATCATGCGTTCAAAGGAGCTGTCCATGGAAGTGAATCAGGCCATTGTAAGGCTTCAAAAATGAAACAAATCCATCAGAGAGATAGCAGCAACATTAGGAGTGGCCAAATTAACAGTTTGGTACATTCTGAGTAAAGAAGAACGCACTGGTGAGCTCAGCAACATAAAAAGGCCTGGACGTCCACGGAAGACAACAGTAGTGGATGTATGCAGGATCCTCTCTATGGTAAAGAAAAACCCCAAAAGCCAGACCAGTTCTGGAAAAGCATTCTTTGGAAAGATGGAACTAAGATTAATCTGTACCAGAATGACGGGAAGGAAAAAGTGTGGAGAAGGCTTGGAACAGCTCATGATCCAAAGCACACAACGTCATCTATAAAACATGGTGGAGGCAGTGTGATGGCATTGGCATGCATGGCTTTCAGTGGCACTGGGTTATTAGTGTTTATTGATAATGTGACAGAAGACAGAAGCAGCCAGATTAATTCTGCAGTGTTTAGAGATATACTGTCAGCCCAGATTCAGCCAAATGCAGCAAAGTTGATTGGACAGCACTTCACAGTACAGATGGACAATGATCCAAAACACTGCAAAATCAACCCAGGAGCTTTTGAAGGAAAAGAAGTGGAATATTCTGCAATGGCTGAGTCAATCACCTGATCTCAACCCAATTGAGCATACATTTCACTTGCTGAAGGCGAAACTAAAGGAAGAAAGACCCACAAACAAAGAACAACTGAAGACAGCTACAGTTAGAGCCTGGTAAAGCATCAGAAAGGAGGAAACCCAGTCTTTGGTAATGTCCATGGTTTCCCGACTTCAGGCAGTCATTGCCAGTAAAGGATTCTCAATAAAATATTAAAAATGAACATTTTATTTATGCTCATTTGCTCAATTACATTTGAGCCCCTGAAAATGGGTGGACTGTGTATAAAAATGGTTGCAATTTGTACTTAATATTTAGGTTCAACCCCTTGAATTAAATCTGAAAGTCTGCACTTCAAATTCATTTGGATTGTTTCATTTAATTTTTATTCTGGTGGCATACAGAGCCAAAAGTATGAAAATTGTGCCTGTGTCCAAATATATATGGACCTAACTGTATATCCCATAGATTGTAGACACAATAACGTTCGTGTAAACCAATCAATATAAGCTTACTGGAATTACTTTACAAAAAAAATATAGCAGAATACATATTGGCCTAAATTTATGAACAAATTAGATTTTTTTCATTTTTTTATTGGATATGTTTTATAGCAGAAAATAAAAAAATGTCGACCTTTTTTGTTTATAGCTCAAAAAAAAAAATTGCAGTGGTGATCAAATACCACCAAAAAAACGCTCTATTTGTGGGGAAAAAATGACATACATTATATTTGGGTACAGTTTGTCACAGTTTTTCAGTTAAAGTAACACAGTGCCGTATCGTAAAAAATGGCTTGGTCATGAAGGAGGGTAAATCTTCCGGAGGTCAACAGGTTAACATTCGATTTTGGAATGAATGGACTATTCTGAACGAAAACCACATTCACTATTAGAAATGTGTTTGTTTGAGAAAAAATGTTCATGCTGCTTCACATTTTCTCATCACTGTGGTCAAAAAAAGGTACGCGGACTTGACCCCACTAATGATTAGACTATCGGATGAACATTCTTAAAATGAAATTCTCCCAGTGTTAGGGCCAGCTTTTGTTTTGGAGGTTCTAGGTTCACAACATTGACATATGGACATTGCACAGTACTTATTATTTTATTACACACATCCTTCTTTTGTTCTTTGTATGTAAATGTGACATAATACCAGTTCACATATTCTGAATGCTATGGCCTCATACACACGGACGTTTTAACAGCGGCTTTTTTGAGCTTTTTTTTGCTGCTTAAGAACGCCACTCCATGTTATTTAATGGGCTCATACACACCATGGCGTTTTTGAGCTGTAACAGGGATGGTCGTTTTTAAGCTCCAAAAAAAAAACAAGGACCAGCGCGTTCTGAGGCTCCAGTGTTCTACGAAGGAATTCATAACAGTCAAACCAGTGACCAAGAAAAGATCACATAAAGGTTGTGGCTGATCATAGATCACATCAGTCATTGTATTTCTATATTAAACGAGAAAGTGCAGCGCTAAATATATTTGAAGCATATAGGATCTCTACAAGAATGGGATCCTACCATGTGACTTAACATAAATTAGTGAGCAAAATATCAAATAACAAAAAAAGTCCAATAATAAAACAAACAGCATATGTTGTAAATGCTTGTGAAAAAGGAAAAGATCTGAAAAAAAAAAAGACGACGTCCAATCCCCAGAAGACGTCCTATCGTGACGAAACGCGTAGGAAGGAGCCTACGACGGTGACGTCATCACGTTCTTGGATGGGCTTACGAGTATAGGAAGTGAATCGCGGCACACGGAGACACCGTTGTTTGTACGATATCCCTTACGCTATATGTTCTCCACAACATTGTAAGTGTGATTCCTTTTATTTTAATAAATCCCCTCTTATCATACGGTTTTACGCTATGGGAGTATTTTGTTTTATGTTTACGGTAACGACCGACTGTTAAAGCTGCTGGTCCTGTATTGCATCCTTGGTTTTGGGAGACCCTAATCCCTATGCTGGGCGAGACTGCCATAATAGCAGTCATCGCCGTCCGGTAAGCAGAATCTATATACTCACTTCATGGTGGATCATCTATTGGCGTTTTTTCTTCACATTTCTCTTGGATGGGTGCTTTGTTGTATCTACCTATGGATTAATTATTCCTATTTGGACTTTTTTTTTCAGATCTTTTCCTTTTTCACAAGCATTTACAACATATGCTGTTTGTTTTATTATTGGACTTTTTTTGTTATTTGATATTTTGCTCACTAATTTATGTTAAGATCCTATATGCTTCATATATATTTAGCGCTGCACTTTCTCGTTTAATATATGTTTTGAAGTTAGATACTGGACTTTTAGAGTGCTGGCAGCTTTCGATTTTCTTTTGTCATTTTTTTGTTCTTGGTTTCTGAGCGCAGCTTTTACCCTTCTGGGTTTTTTATATATACCATTGTATTTTTATATTTGATATCCTTGATCTTGATCTGCTAGCTGAAAGTGGTGGTGCATTGGGATGGCATGGAAATGTAGTTTCATGGCAGTAGTCTCTGTTTTATCTGAAATACTGTATGCTCTTAGGGTCAACCGAAAAAAGCTCAAAAACGCGCATTAGCACTATACCAATGTTTTTTAGCGTCAGCATTTTTTAAGCTGTAAAAATGTTTATGTGGGTAATTTGGGAGTGGAAAATAGCAGAGGGATTTTTTTTTTTAAAAACGCGCCTTAGCATTAATGCTTACAAACAACGTTAAACGCGCATTGACGCCAAATCAAAACGCTAATAAAATCGTGATTTTAACGCTTTTTTCCAGGCGTTGTTACTAGCTTTACAGCCCATTTTTTAAAACATCCGTGTGTATGAGGCCTATCTGTAATTCTCAGTATCTTTTCTAATTCTGTCTGTATGAATGCTGCACAAAAGCACTTTTTAAGTGCTGCACAGTGGAACTTCTCTTGTTTGTATGATGGGTGTAATTCACAGCATGTGTTCTTATTCTGTACGTCAGGATTCTACACAATACCACTTCTCTTGTTTTGTATGCTGGGTGTACTTGTTTGTTATTCTGTATGTAAGTATTCTGCACAACACCACTTAAGCACTTCAGCCCCAGAAGATTTTACCCCCTTCCTGACCAGAGCACTTTTTGCGATTCGGCACTGCATCGCTTTAACTGACAATTGCGCGGTCGTGTGACATGGCTCCCAAACAAAATTTACGTCCTTTTTTCCCCACAAATAGAGCTTTCTTTTGGTGGTATTTGATCACCTCTGCGGTTTTTCTTTTTTGCGCTATAAACAAAAAAAGAGCGACAATTTTGAAAAAAAAGCATTATTTTTTACATTTTGCTATAATAAATATCCCCCAAAAATATATAAAAAAACATTTTTTTTCCTCAGTTTAGGCCGATACGTATTCTTCTACATATTTTTGGTAAAAAAAACCCCGCAATAAGCGTTTATTGATTGGTTTGTGCAAAAGTTATAGCGTTTGCAAAATAGGGGATAGTTTTATGGCATTTTTATTAATATTTTTTTTTTACTAGTAATGGCGGCGATCAGCGATTTTTATTGTGACTGCGACATTATGGCAGACACATCGGACATTTTTGACGCATTTTTGGGACCATTGTCATTTATACAGCAATCAGTGCCATACAAATGCACTGATTCTTGTGTAAATGACACTGGCAGTGAAAGGGTTAACCACTAGGGGGCAGTGTAGGGGTTAAGTGTGTCCTGGGGAGTGTTTCTAACTGTGGGGGGGAGGGGCTGTGTGTAGCACGTCACTGATCTCTGCTCCCGATCACAGAGAGCAGAGATCAGTGATACTGTGACTAGGCAGAATGGGGAGATGCTTGTTTACATTAGCATCTCCCCGTTCTTTCTCTCCGTGAGACAATCGCGGGTATCCCTGCGGACATCGAGTCGGCGAGCAGTTAAAGTGATATTAAAGTCTTGTTTTTTTTTCTTTGTTTAAAAATTACAAACATGCTATACTTACCTGCTCTGTGTAGCGGTTTTGCCCAAAGCAGCCCAGATTTTCCTCTTCTTGGGTCCCTCATTCCCCAGTTCCATTTTTCTTGCCGAGTGCCCCCACAGCAAGCAGCTTGCTATGGGGGCACCCAAGCTGAACCGCTGCTGTGTGTGTCCATTTAAGCAAGGAGCTGTGGCTCCGCCCTGTCCCCTCTCTCTCCTCATTGGCTCACTGACTTTGATTGACAGCAGTGGGAGCCAATGGTGCCCGCTGCTGTGTCTCAGCCAATCAGAAGGAATAGCCCTGGACAGCCAAGGGCTCTTGTGCAAAATTGCTGGATCGAGATGGGGCTTAGGGGGTGGGGGGTAAGTATTAGGGGGGCTGAAGGGAGCTGCTACAACTTCTGCCTTTAGAATCACTTTAACTTTTTTTACGTTTGGTCATTTTCAGCATTTGTTATTATATCAGCACAGATACTGCATAACAGCATTTCGTCTAGTTCCTGGAAGTGATCGTTGGCATCTGTTTATTAGGGCGCTCCTGAATGGGTTGACCCTAAGAGCATACAGTATTTCAGATAAAACAGAGACTACTGCCATGAAACTACATTTCCATGCCATCCCAATGCACCACCACTTTCAGCTAGCAGATCAAGATCAAGGATATCAAATATAGAAATACAATGACTGATGTGAGCTATGATCAGCCACAACCTTTATGTGATCTTTTATTGGTCACTGGTCTGACTGTTATGAATTCCTTCGTAGAACACTTTCAAATTTCCGCATTTCTGTGATAACATCACTCTTTTAAATATAAATGATGGGAGAGACATTCATGCTCACTGCCCAAGAAATTCAATGAAAACTCATGAACCAGAATTTAAAGACTTATTTTTGTGGAGTTCAGAATTTAGAGAACTCTGCAAGCCCAAAGCCCAAGCACAAATTACTAATATTACTAATCTGTAATGTAATATTAGTTAAAGAATATGTAAACCCAACATTTCATATTTCTGATATGTACTTGCTGTACCATGTTCTTGCATGAAAAAGTACCCTGTTCTCTTTGTATTGCTTCCTTTGTGTGAAATCCCTGGTGATCCTGCCAGTCCCTCTGCTTTCCTAATAAAAACTGACCACACTAAGCAGGAACACACATGTGGTCGGTTCTCTAGCTGTGCTGGAAACTCAGCCAGCTCTCCTCCAATGATCAGACTTGTCCTGACATGTCCGCCTTGCATAGACTTTCCCCTGGGAAGATCAGTGTGCTACTGTATCCCCTCCCCCAGCTCTTATACAGCTTAGAACAGAGGAAATGTGATCACTTATACAAAAGGGACAAAGGTATTTATAATGTTTTTTTACTATCTATATACAAATGTTTTGCCTTTCATTTCCATTTTAAACTGAATGGGTTGTTTTACAAGGTGATCGTTTACAATCACTTTAAAAGAGAAGTAAAGGATTTTTATTTCTTTCATAATCATACTAACCTCGGTGGATGCAACATTGGTCCGATGCTGCATCTGTCCCCCCGGCGCCTCTTCACTGAGAACTGAGATATCGAACGTCGCCGATCGCTCCTTTTTCAGAGCTCCATGGGCAGAGAGCTGTAGACTGTCAGTCACAGCTCTCTGCTCTTCCCCCTCCTCGCTCATTGGAGTGCAGGGCTGTGGAGGAGGCGGGAGCGGCCGGCTCAGGCTCTCAGCGGCTCACCGAGAGCCTGAGCCGGGTGTTATTTCAGACACCTGGCAGATCCAGACTTTATTGTCGTGATGACAGTGCCTGGACTGAAATCCATGACGTCAGCAGAGAGCCGACTTCAGCCCGCTCTCTGCTGAAAACAGGTCACAGGAGTGCAAAACAAACTGCACTCCTGTGATGCATAGGAGATGTACACCCAAACAAGCTTTGGCTGGACTTCTCCTTTAACCAGTTAAGGGCCGCCCACCGCAGTTGTACTGCAGCAGGTTGGCTCTCCTGGGCAAATCACCGTCATTGTACATCGGCTGCTTTAAGACCACTAGGGAGTGCGCCCGTGGCGCCAATGTGCATGGTCGGCGACTGCCATGTCCGCCGGCCACCCACGATCGCTCCTGAGAGAGACAGAATGGGGATCTGTCAATGTAAACAGACAGATCCCCGTTCTGTCAGGGGAAGATAGATCTGCTGTTCCTAGTGATTAGAAACAGTGATCTGTCTCCTCATCCAGTCACTAGACTCCTCCCACAGTTAGAAACACCTCCCTAGGGAACACTTAACCCCTTGATCGCCCCCTAGTGTTAACCCCTTCCCTGCCAGTGACATTTCTACAGTAATCAGTGGCTATTTTTAGCTCTGATCGCTGTATAAATGTCACTGGTCCCAAGAAAGTGTCAAACGTGTCCGATCTGTCCGCCGCAGTCCCGCTAAAAATCGCTGATACACTAGTAAAAAAATAATAATAATAATAAAAATGCCATAAAACTATCCCCTATTTTGTAGACGCTATAACTTTTGCGCAAACCAATCAATATATGCTTATTGAATTTTTTTTTACCAAAAATATGTAGAAGATTACATATCAGCCTAAACTGATGAAGAAATTTGTAGATTTGAAAGAAATTTGAAGAAATTACAGCAAAAAGTAAAAAATTCAGTTTCTTTTTCAAAATTGTCAGTCATCTTTTGTTTATAGCGCAAAAAAAAAAAAAAAAAAAAAAAACCGCAGAGGTGATCAAATACTACCAAAAGAAAGGTCTATTTGTGGGGAAAAAAAGGGGCATAAATTTTGTTTTGGTACAGCATCGCACGACCGCGCAATTGCTAGTTTAAGCGACGTAGTGCTGTATCGTAAAAAATGGCCCCGTCATTAAGGGGGCAAATCCTTCAGGTCCTTAAGTGGTTAAGGGGTAACAGTGTTAAAGTGGAAATGTAAAATAAAAAAAAAAATGGGAATGTTCCTTATACATGTTTATACTGTATGGGCATAAATATGACACTTTTATATAGGTAGAATTGACCATTGTCAGCTTAAAACATCCACTACCACCCATTGTTTTCAATCAACCGACCTTCTATCACAAATATAATGATAACTCCCTAAGGAGCTGCTGGTAATTTTGGGTTCTCCTACCTGCCCTGTATCTAGATCACACGACAACAAATATCTGACATTAACCAGTCTCCAGTCACTATGGTCTTTTTACCATTTTCTGTAAGACGCTTTCTCTAAAGAGCTGGTTCACACCAGAACACGGCGCTGGAAACCCACGTTCTGTGCGCATTTCCAGCACCATGTTCAAAACGTACTGCATTTGCGATCTGCAACGGGTGACAATATTTAGTTAATGATACCCTAAAAAAAACAAGGAGACAGGAAGGCGCAAGCACCTAGTGCATTACCGCAAAATATTTGAGCATATAAAATGGAAAGAAATTGGATACTTACAAAAGTGTCATATAGTGTAAGATATGTATGCTCCAATTGTATCCTGCTATATAGTCAAGCTGTTGCATTTCGGGGGCGCACCCTCTTCCTCTGAGCTGGCTGGCGAAACGCGTCAGATTGGCTATATAGCGGGATACAATTGGAGCATGCATATCTTACACTATATGGCATCTTGTGGTCTATGTGTTTTTACCAGTTGCACTTTTGTAAATCCAGTTTTTATCCATTTTATTAGCTCAAGTACATTTTTGTGGTAATGCACTAGGTGCTTGCGCCTTTCTGACTCCTTGTTTTTGTAGTTCCACTTTGGATTCCTCTATCCATTGAAGGCTGCATCCGCAAATTGTTGCACAGTCCTATTCAACATTGAAGGCGATCTGAGCGCTGGAAGTGATCCTTTTGTACTTAATGATACTCCAAAGTCTAAATAAAGTAATAAACTGTAATACTAGTTACGGGCTAACAGTGTTAAAATGGAAATGTCAATGAAATAAAAAACTAGGATGTCCTCCATAGATGGCATGTACTCCTGAAACGATTATCTCCTTGATCACTGTGTCTCTGGCTATTTATACTGTATCCTTCCATATGCATGTTTATATAGATGTATACATGACATTTTAACAAGGTAGATTTAGTGACAATACCCTAGGGAGCTGCGGGTGATTTTGGGTGCTCCTACCTGGCCCAGGCTTACCTGCGCTGTATCTGGAACCAATGGCTCACCAACAAACCTCTGACAATAATTAGGCTCCAATAACTATGGTCTGTTTACCTTTTTTTGCAGGACACTATTGCAGAGGATTTAGGGGTGCAGGATGCCCAAAATGCAAAATAGCAGGACAAATATACTGCATCATTAATATGTACATCTATCCCTGAGCGAAGGTCCTTCCTCCAGGGACAGATGGCAGATTCTACCCAACTACTCTGCAACCCTCTTCCAGCAAAAGCCCAGCATCTTTTACGCATTTGCTCTAGCTCTTACTTACTTTCCAGGTCCCTCAGCACATGGCACATGCTGAGGATGGCTCAAACAGCAGGCTTTAAACATTGTATTAGGGCTGCAACTAACGATTATTTTCATAATCGATTAATTGGCCGATTATTGTTTCGATTAATCGATTAATCGGTTAATAAGCTTAAAAAAAAAAGTGTGGTGTATAATTTAGTTAATATGTAAAGTTTAAAAAAAAGGCAATTTATTGTTAAATATCTCTATGCAGTGGTAAATGTGAATAACTATATGGTTAGGGAGCAAAATATCTAATCCACTCTGAGAATAACAGACAGAAGAGATATACTATTAGAGGAGATGTACTGTATATACTATTAGAGGAGAGATATACTGTATATGCTATTGGAGGATATATACTATTAAAGGGTGAATCTGGTAAACATCATCAGACTCAGAGATCAATTTGTTATTTAAAAAATAAACAATGTCTTCCTTCAAAAAAAAAAAAAAATGGCATTTTAAGAACGTTAGTTCGATTTTCTAATCGTTAGTGGGGTCAAATCGATGTTCATTTTCAACCATGGTGACAATTTGGAAATAATAGAAAACTTCTTGGTCAAAGGAATTTTCAGACGGTGTATGTGGTTTTCCTTCATTTTAAAAACAGAATGTTAAAAACAAGTGAAAATTTCAAACATTCTTTCATTCAGCGAATGTACAAAGATTTTTCGTATGAATATTCTCGTCTGAAAATTGATCGGTGTGGCCAGCATAAGGCTCGGTACACACCTATGCAGTTTCTTTTTGGTCTACTTCTGCAGTGCATTCTGATTTTTGAACACGTGATTTTGCTGCGATTTGCGTTTTTGCATTTTTTTTGGCCAACTTGTTGTTGGGCAGATTAAAAAACACAAATTTCTGCAAAAACGCATTACATGCTTTTCTGCAGCTTCTCCATTGAAGTATATTGAACCAAAAAAGCACTGTTTTGCGTTAAAAAAAGTCCCTGACCCTTTCCAAATACGCAGCGGCTAAAAAAAAGCATAGATGTGAACGCGTCCCATAGGAAATCATGTAAATGAACTGTAGTGCAACCAGGTCTAAGACGTTTAGTAACATAATGGGGTTAAAAAAAACTAAAATTAGCCCTTTATAGTACAAAAAAAAGCAGATAGTCACTACTGTAAGGGGTTCATTTTTTTACTGTAGAACTGTGGAAGTAACATTTACAGTAGCGATTATTTGCTCTTTTTGTACTATAAAGGGCTCATTTTAGTTTTTCTTAACCCCATTATGTTACTGGCCGATTAATCGATTATGAAAATAGTAATCGATTCATTTCATAATCGATTAGTTGTCGATTAATCGATTAGTTGTTTCAGCTCTACATTGTATCCTCCCAGGGGGGGAGCCCCAGGGGTAAGAAGGGGTTCTGGAAAGGTGCTTCCAAAAATGTATCATCTTTTAATCTACCGGGGTCTCCAAACTTTCTAAACAAAGAGCCAGTTTACTTCAGACTTCAGAGGGGGTCGGACTGCAGCCAATGGGAGTAGAAAATGTCCCAGCATAAGTGGGAGTAAACAATGTCCCATCTTTGGTATTAGAGGAATATTTTAGTGCTCCATTGTTGGTGTCAGTGGGAGCAATAGCACTCTATCATTGGTGTCAGCGGGAGAAATGGTGCCATATCATTGGTGTCAGTGGTAGGAATAGTGCCCCATTGTTGGCCTCTGTGGGAGGAATAGTCCCCAATTGTTGATGTCAGTGCAGGAATTATGGCCCTATTGTTGGTGTCAGTGAGAGGAATAGTGCCTCAAGAGCTGGATAAAGGCAAGCAAAGGGGCACATTCGGCCCCTAGGCCGCAGTTTGGAGACCACTGGTCTAGACGCTCTGAATGTACAGTGCCTTGCGAAAATATTCACCCCCTTTGCATTTTTCGTGTTTTGTTGCCTCAAAACCTGGAATTAACATGGATTGTTTGAGGATTTGCATAATTTAATTTACAGAACATGCCCACAACTTTGAAGATTTTTTTTTTTATTGTGAAGCAAACAACAAATGGAACAAAATAACAGAAAAAGTCTATGTGCATAACTATTCACCCCCTAAAGTCAATACTTTGTAGAGCCACCTTTTGCAGCTATCACAGCTCCAAGTAGCTTTGGATAAGTCTCTTTGAGCTTGCCACATCTTACCACTGGCATTTTTGCCCATTTCTCCTTGCAAAACTGCTCCAGCTCCTTCAAGTTGGATGGTTTGCGCTTTGAAAAGCAATCTTTAAGTCTCGACCACAGATTTTCTTTTGGATTGAGGTCTGGGCTTTGACTAGGCCATTCCAACACATTTACATGTTTCCCCTTAAACCACTCAAGTGTTGCTTTACCAGTGTGTTTGGGGTCATTGTCCTGCTGGAAGGTGAACCTCCGTCCTAGCCTCAAATTACACACATAGTGGTACAGGTTTTGCTCAAGAATATCCCTGTATTTAGCACCATCCTTCTTTCCCTCAACTCTGACCAGTGTCCCAGTCCCGACTGCTGAAAAACATCCACACAACATGATGCTGCCACCACCATGTTTCACTGTGGGGATGGTGTTCTTTGGGTGATGTGTTGGGTTTGCGCCAGACATAGCATTTTCTTTGATGGTCAAAAAGTTCAATTTTAGTTTCATCAGACCAGAGCACCTTTCTCAATACATTTTGGGAGTCTCCCACATGCCTTTTCGCGAACTCACAAAAGTGCCATTTTGTTTTTTGCTGAAAGTAATGGCTTTCTTTTGGCCACTCTGCCATATAGCCCAACTCTATGGAGCATACGGCTTATTGTCGTCCTATGTACAGATACTCCAGTCTCTGCTGTGGAACTCTGCAGCTCCTCCAGGGTTACCTTTGGTCTCTGTGCTGCCTCTCTGATTAATGCCCTCCGTGAGTTTTGGTGTGCGCCCGTCTCTTGGCAGGTTTGCTGTTGTGTCATGTTCTTTCCATTTGGTTATGATAGATTTGATGGTGCTCCTAGGGATCATCAAAGAATTGGATATATTTTTATAACCTAACCCTGACTTGTACTTCTCAACAACATTGTCCCTTACTTGTTTGGAGAGTTCCTTGGTCTTCATGGCAGTGTTTGGTTAGTGGTGCCTCTTGTTTAGGTGTTGCAGCTTCTGGGGCCTTTCAAAAAGGTGTGTATATGTATTGACAGATCATGTGATACTTAGAGTGCACACAGGTGGACATCATTTCACTAATTATGTGACTTCTGAAGGTAATTGGTTGCACCAGAGCTTTTTATGGGCTTCAAAACAAAGGGGGTGAATACATACGCACATGCCAATTATCATTTTTTTATTTCTGAAAAATAGTTTTATGTGTATATTTTTCTAATTTTACTTCACCAACTTAGACTATTGTGTTCTGATCCATCACATATAATTCAGCTTAAAAAAACATTGAACTAAAGCTGTAATGTAATAAAATAGGTAAAAAGCCAAGGGGGGGGGGGAGGGTGAATACTTTTGCAAGGCACCGTAGCTACTCAGCAATAGACTGGGTCAGATAAATATGTATAACCTAGAGCTGTGTAAATCTTAGAGCTGGATAGACAAAAAAAATCCTTTAGCAGGTAAAACAACTGTGAATATATATATTTCACTGGTATTTTTAGCTATTTGCCTGGGATTCAGCTTTAACAATGGCATTATTTTAAGTTATGTACCCAGTAAAATTGTGCAGTGAATTTTTAGCTTGTTTCAAAGTCCTCCACACTATTTAACTGTCTAAAGATTTATATTCTACCACACGTAAATTACAGTTTTTCTTTCCTTCTCCGTGATGGGTTCGTTATAAATTCATGATCCCAGCAGATCTATTTTCTTCCAGCAGAACATAGCCTTGTGTGTGGGAGGGCATAATAGTGGAGCACTTTCCACGACATGGCTCTCCTATGGAAAAAAATAAAGCAGACTCCCTAGAGAAGCCATAACCTACATTGGACAAGCGATAAATATTCTGTAATGCTTAAAGGGAATGAACAGTGTTTTTTTCATATATTTTATTTATTTAATATGTTTGTAATCAGTAATGTGTAGAAGGATTTAGGCTTGATGAACTGTTCTCTAAAGATTATTACATTTCCTTTGATAGAACTAGGCAAAGGAGTACATTTTGCTATGCATACTTAAAATAATTTAAATTAATACTAAAGACAAAACTTTCTTTTAGCTTTGGATACAGTGGATAGGGAGATAGGGCTTATGCCGCGTACACACGATCGGAAATGCCGCCAGCAAAACTCCGATGAGAGCTTTTTGACGGAAAATGCGACTGTGTGTATACTCCATCGGTCTTTTGCTGGCAGAATTCCAGCCAGCGAAAGATTGAGAGCATTTTTCTGTCGGGAAAAGTTCCTATTCGAAAATGCGTTCTTCTTTATGCAGTTCGGACACGCAAAAAAATCCTGCATGCTCGGAAAAAATTTGACTCATGCTCGGAAGCATTGAACTTCATTTTCTCGGCTCGTCGTAGTGTTGTACATCACCGCGTTCTTGACGGTCGAAAGTTCAGAGAACTTTTGTGTGACCGGATGTATGCAAGCCAAGCTTGAGCGGAATTCCGTCGGAAAAACCATCCAAGTTTTTTCTGATGGAAATTCTGATCATGTGTATGCGGCATTAGAACACCTGGCAGATTTTTATATGTGTTTGTGCTGCCATTAGAGAAACTGACCCTCCCTATCTGTGATAAACAGAGATGAAACAAGTCCTGCTACATAAGTTGTATCTGTTTATCTATATCCCTTTCTTCTCTAAAGCACACATTTTACACAGCATTTCTGAGCTTCTAGAGGCAGGGGGCGGGGATCTGATGTCACACACCACAGAGAACAGAGCACAGAGCAGAGTGTAATCTGAGATCTGAGTGGAGGGAATGGAAAAACCCCCTTATACACAGTCTCATAGGGAAACATGCACAGCTGAGGCTACACTAGCAAATGTAAAAAGAAGAAAAACAGCTCTCACTGCAATATCACCTACGCTGTGGCACTGCTCCCCCACAGACATACTGCTATGTGAGGCATTGCTGGTCCAATACCTAAGCAAGTTTCTGGGAGAATGGGTTAACAGAACCTCAGGACAGAACAGAGCTCTGTCAGAGTAAGCAGCAGCCAATGCCACCACTAAAGAAGAGGAAGGGCCAGGGGCGGCTCCAGACAATTTTTTTTGGGGGTGCTGTGTGGGTGCTGAAAGTATCAGTGGTGGTGCTAATGCGGCGTGCGTAGTGCGCCGCCCTCTTGTGGGTGTGGCCAAAAGTGTGTGTGTGGTTAAAGATGGGCGTGGCCAAAAAAGGGTGTTTTTTCATGGTCTCTCCTATTGTATAGACCAGAAGTCATCAACCCTGTCCTCAGGGCCCACCAACAGGCCAGGTTTGCAAAATAACTGAAATACATCACAGGTGCTGCTCAGTGATTGCAGTATTCTAGTCTTCATCTTCCCAAGGTAATACATAAAACCTGGCCTGTTAGTGGTCCCTGAGGACAGGGTTGATGACCACTGGTATAGACAAAATAGGGCCTTTAGGCACACAGAATTGATTGGAGTGAAACAAGCCGAAATGGAACCAGCGACAATAAACCCCAGCAAGTATAAGGGCCAGCAATGATAACCCCTAGTACATGTTGGGGCCAGCCATAAGTCTTGCACAGATTAACAGTGAGGGACAGTGAGCAGTACACAGCAAGGGGCAGCAGTGACCCCCAAGAGTGCCCAAACTAGAGAGCGTGCCCCCATACACAGTAGCCAGAGCAGATCAGTGACCCCATACACAGTGCCCAGAGCAGGTCAGTGACCCCATACACAGTGCCCAGAGCAGGTCAGTGACCCCATACACAGTGCCCAGAGCAGGTCAGTGACCCCATACACAGTGCCCAGAGCAGGTCAGTGACCCCATACACAGTGCCCAGAGCAGGACAGTGACCCCATACACAGTGCCCAGAGCAGGAATGTGATCCCATACTGATTACTGTATAAATGTCACTGGCAGGGAAGGAGTTAACACTAGGGGGCAATCTAGGGGTTAAATGTGTTACCTAGGGAGTAATTCTAACTGTGGGGGGAGGGTACTGACTAGGGGAGGAGACCGATCTGTGTTCCTATATACTAGGAACACACAATCTGTCTCCTCTCCCCTGTCAGGACGTGGATTTGTGTGTTTACACACACAGATTCACGTTCCTGTTCTGTCACCAGTAATCGGGGGTGCCCGGAGGACATCGCGCGCGCGCCCCCTATATCGCCGGGAGGCCGAAGACGTCATATGATGCCTGCCCAAGATGGGAGATCCCGCCTGTAGATGTCATATGACTATGGGCGGGTAGGAAAGTGGTTAAAGTGTGTTATAAGTCTATGTTAGGCAGGTTCACCGGAATTTGACCTGATGACCACTGTTATTAGGACTATAAGTGAGACAAAATACAAAAAATTGAGTAGTCACCAGAGCAGGGATAGAAGGAAAATCTTCCAATGAGGACACCTGTTCCAGTGACAGCTGTCTAATTGTGGCCATACATGTAGCCACTCTAGGTATGAGTGGTAACAAACAAGAGGCGTTGATTAAATATGGAACAATGCAACACACGGTATTGTTCTGCACTTTGCAATAAAAAATGCCAAGTATTGGTTAGAAATCTAAATGACCTATTAAAACAACTGTTTGATTGAACTATATTGCCATCAGGTCTTTGACACAAGCTACTGACAATATTTCACTACTGCCAATTGACTTGGTAGTGTCAAAACAAATCAAAAGCTCACTAAATCAATTAAATTAAGGTTCTTTGGTTTGCGATTTTTAAAAAATTTATCAGTTTAGTAGCATGATCACATCAATATTTGTATAGCCACCATTAGAGAGGATTTTCTTCACTTTGGAAAGATTTGACCTCACCCCCTGCTGTGAGTACAGGATAGGAAAGGTAGAGAAATTTCCCAAATAGCACACAAATGGCAAAAAGAACCCTAACAGGGGTTTTATACATTGCCTTCTCCATCCAAAATGAGCTTAATAGTTATTTTTTCCATGTGTAGCACTACCCCTGAAGAAGCTGCTTGGTAATTTGGGTTCTCTGTTCTCTGTTCTCTGCGTTTTAACTCCAAGAACAACCTCAGGCACACCTGGTTGAATGAAAGTTACAGCAAGCACTTATAAGAACACAAGCATAGAAAACTTGATTGTGAACCCAAGACTGTTTAGTGGTACATTAACTCAATGTATTGGTTCAGGTTAGAATAAAGATATGGAATAGAATCAGTACATGTACCAGTAAACTGGAATCAATACATGGATCAGCAAAGTCAGCAATAGACAGAGCATAAAAGCATTAAATGCAATGTGATCAATTATACTATAGGAGAATGACTAGGATATGGTACAATATCCCCTGAGAGGTACCTCTTAGCATAAGTAGTAGATAAAGGTCTCTGTGTAACACTGCAAAGGGATGGTCTGTAGTTCTAACTCTTCAGCTTGCTAGCGTTGGGGCCCAGTTGTACGGTAAGTGCACATAAGAATAGTCCTAGTCAAACCTACAGGCAGCAATAGGGCTAATAGATGGCTGTATAGCTAGTTCATAAAGGGCTCAGCCTCTCTAGCAGCAGATAGTAAATCCTCACAGCAGCAGATCACCATCCGGTCACACAAAGTGATTAGTTCACTCTCTGCTCTGCACCCAGGTGACTTTGGCTGTCTGTACCCTGAACTAAGCACTCTGAATCTGACTCAGGCACCGCAGGGCAGCAGCTTTAGGGAGCAGCTGCAGCCACTTTCTCTCACTTTCCAGTCTTAGCCATGCATCTGGCTACACATGGCAGTAAACTTTTATCTTAATCCCTTTGCTGCCAAAGCCTTTTTATGTCTGAAAACAGACTTAAAACCCATAAATACTATATATTTTCTTGTAAAACTGTAGATAAAATATGTATAAAATGAGACGAGGCCTATTGTCACATTAAAAAAACAAGCATTTAGAAGAAATGAACAATCTAAGACAAATTGATTCTACCAGCCAAAATGAATGGCAACAGCTTCTGCCTAAAAAAATTCTGTCATGAGTGACGAAACGCGTCAGTGTAGAGCCATACGACGTACGTAGACACATCAGTGAGCTCAGGGAAAGACAGCTCGGATCCCCGTAGAAGTTATCTGCTGAGGGCAGTAGGAGACGCTGTGGAACCTGTAGTTATCTGATGTCCTTTTGTGAACACCGCTTATTTATATACACATTCTTGTAAGTGTACATCTTGAAGGGGGGGGTTCTCTCCTGCTTTTTTATGATCAATAAAATGAATATAAAGGAGATTACGCTATGTCCGATCCTTCTCTTTCATTTCCTGAATAACTGAGTGATCTGAGTGCTGTCCCGCTTTGGATAAAAGAAGGAGGATATCGGCTAGGATTTCCACCGATTTGGATGACATACATGCTAAGTACAAGCTCTTATCTGGTAAGAGTTTTATCAAGAGGGGGTTCTCTTGCACACCCCCCCTCTCTATTCGAGCAAGTGTGGTTTGGACTCCCTTTTGGTGACAGCGACTCTCTCTGAGAAGTTTGCTCCATAAGATTGGTTTCAAAAGGACTTGTCGTTTCTCTGTATTAATTAATGTATTGATGTACGGACTTCCCTGAATGAACTTATATCACATTGAGTGCTCATGTTTTATGATTAATTACACTCATAAGCGCTGCCTGAGTTCACTGGACTCTCCTTTTGATGAACTACTGTATTTATTGGCGTATAACACTCACTTTTTCACCATGAAAATCGGGTGCAAATAGCGCGTGCGTGTTATACGCCAATACTTCAATTTTAGCTGCCTCGGAGGGGACAGGGAGGGGGGTGGGACGAGCGCTGTCAGATTACATACAGTGAGAATCTCCTGTTTACTTGGCGGCCTCTGTAATAGGAAGTCCCATCTCCTGGGCCGCCATTGGACTACTGTTCTGTCTATCATAGGAGATTCTCGCTGTATGTAATCTGTCGGCACTCGCCCCGCCCCCCTCCCTATCCCCTCTGGCCTGCAGATGGGCATCAATCAGGCTGCACTAATGGCAATGGTGAGGCTGCTGCATTGATGACAATGGTGAGGCTGCATTGATGGCACTTGTGAGGCTGCAGATGGGCATTGATCAGGCTGCATTGATGGCAATAGTGAGGCTGCAGATGGGCACTGACCCTTATTTTGCTTCAAAGTTCCTTATTTAAAATTTAAGTTTTTTTTTTTCCTGAAACTTCCCTCTTAAAATGAATGTGCATGTTATACGCCTGTGCGTGTTATACGCCGATAAATACGGTATATATTTTCTGAACGCAAACGACCCATTGACTAAAAACATGGTAGTTGCAATTTTGTATAGCACACAATATTGGAGCAACTATTTATCAAAGCTATATTTTCATTTATAAATACATTCAAATTAATTTTAATGTGCACAAATTCAATTCGCCAGTAAAATAAATAAAAGGTTTGCTTGTAGCTAGACTCCTTACTCAGTCCTGGCAACCAGCGCATCTACAAAGCTCTGGAAACAATGATGCCCAGGACCAAACAATGGATATACAGTATAAGCAAAACTTCTTATATGATTGGCTAGTGCACCAGTAGAGGCAGGGTACACAAATCACACATCCACCCAATTATTTGCATGGAGCGGGTGATCCCACAAGGGGGGGCATGGTCATAACCATAGCAACTTATAACAAAAAACCCCACAGAAATAAAAAAAAAACATACAAACTGAGCTGCCAGTTACACTGCAGGCTGTGTGTGTGAGTATAAAACTATAACATATAAGCACATATTTTCCTAGCTCATAATAACCATCAAAAACACAAGCGATAGCACCGGAGATTTTTTGCATTTTCAGAGAATCCTGGGCTTGGAAAATAACAAGCTTTAATTTTCTCATCAACAGATTGAATCTACATCTAATAGCGGATGCCGTCCAAAAATCGTCTGATATTTAATGATCACTTAGGCTGTTTCCAAATGTGTTGTTTAGAGCTTTTAGAATTACATTATTGAATATTTCATTCTGAATTTAAAAGGGCAGCTTAGTGATTACAAATGGAATATGTGGATTCTACCACTGAGGTCGAACACTGTTGTATTACATTTCAAGGATGATTTAGGAAAGACACATCAAGACTTCTAACATACCATTTAACCACTTCAATACCAGGCACTTTCCCCCTTCCTGCCCAGGCCAATTTTCAGCTTTCAGCGCTGTCACAATTTGAATGACAATTGCGCGGTCATGCAACACTGTACTCAGACAAATTTTTTATCATTTTGTTCCCACAAATAGAGCTTTCTTTTGGTGGTATTTGATCACCTCTGCGATTTTTATTTTTTGCGCAACGTTTTCCTTTGTTTCTCTTAAATTTTTTGTAAATAAGTAGGGTTTCTTCTTCAATGACGGGCACTAAAATGGCTGCACTGACGGGTACTGATAAGGTGGCACCGATGGGCACCGATGAGGTGGCACCAATGAGGTGGCACTGATGAGATGGAACTGATGGGCACTGATGACGGGCTCTGATAGGCGACACTGATGGGCACTCATAGGCGGCACTGATGGGCACTGATATGTGGAACTGGTATGAGGCACTGATGGGCACTCATAGGCAGCACTGATGGGCACTCATAGGCGGCACTGATGGGTACTTATGGGTGGCAGTGATGGGTACTTATGGGTGGCACTGATAGGTGGCCCGGATGGGCACTGATAGTCACTGATAGGTGGGCACTGATGGGCAAGGATGGGCACTGATAGGTGGCATTGAGGGACACTGATGGGTGGCACTGATTACACTGATGGGTAGCATTGCTGGGCATCACTTATTTTTTTATTTCTGTAATGGTGCCAGTCAGTGCCCATTTGTTGGCACTGATTGGCATGTATTGGGCATTTTTTTTATATGTGGATAGCCATGGGGTACATACCTGGCCATCTACATGCTGGGGGCTTCCCTGGTGGTCCTGGCGGCTTCCCTGGTGGTCCAGTGTGGCATCCGAGGGGCGGCTGCACTGATAAACAATCAGCGCAGACCCCCCCTGTCAGGAGAGCCACCGATCAGCTCTCCTCTCGTCTGCCAGACGCGAGTGAGGAAAAGCCGATCAACGGCTCTTCCTGTTTACATCGTGATCAGCCGTGATTGGACACACTGCACCACTGATCGCAACAATGCGCACCCTCATGGGTGCACGGCTGCTGTAATCCTGAAGGACGTCATATAACGCCCAGTCAGGATAACTGAACCACCGCCCGGCCGTCATTCTGCTATAGGCTGGGCAGGAAGTGGTTAAGATAAGGCTAAATGATCTCCAGAAAAACTCCAAAACAAAAAATAAAGTATTGATTTTCTAGGAGAACCCCAGTGAGGATGGCTGGTAAAAATTGCAAATCCTTCAGAAGATAAGACAGTTAACATATGCTATACATTCTATGCATTAAGATAAAAAACCTTCTGTGTGCAGCAGCCCCTCCAGGCCCCTAATACTTACCTGAGCCCCATCCTGATCCAGTGATGTTGCACGAGAGTCTCGGCTGTCCGCGACTTTCCCTTCGCATTGGCTGTGATAGCAGCGGGGTGCCATTGGCTCCCGCTGCTGTCAATCAAAGTCAGTGAGCCAATGAGGAGAGAGAGGGGGCAGAGCCGAGCCGCAGCTCTATGTCTGAATGAACACACAGAGCAGCGGCTCAGCTCAGGTGCCGCCATAGCAAGCTGCTTGCTGTGGGGGCACTCAGCAGGAGGGGGGGCCAGGAGAGCCGGCGGAGGACCCAAGATGAGGAGGATCAGGGCTGCTCTGTGCAAAACCACTTCACAGAGCAGGTAAGTATGATATGTTTGTTATTTTAATACAAAACAAAAAATCACTTTAGTATTACTTTAACAGCTCATTTTCAATGTGGAACCTTATTTATCTTAAAGCGGGGTTCCACCCAAATTTTGAACAATATCTGTATGTATTCTCTTCCTTGCCTAGATGCTGACATGCCGTTTAAAAAAATTTAAATCACCGTAATTACCTTTTATTTTTCTATTCTTCTTTGCACTTCCTGGTTCTCCTCCCGTGGGAGTAGGCGTGTTTCTAGCCTCTCCCAGACTCCTGGGAGCTAGTCTCAGGCTTCCCAGGATGCCACTGAGCATGTGCAGGAACGAGCGGTGAATGCTGGGAGCACAGCATTCACCACATCCAGGAAATAAATGCTTGTTGGCTTCAAATGCCCACAATGAAGATGGAAACCGCCTGCAGTGAATAATATAAGTTATTCTTTCCGACTAAATCTGACACAGGCGGACATATTACACACAATATGTAAGTATGTAATGCTGAGAAGAAAAGTTTGTGAATGAACTCAAAAAAAAAAAAACGATAGATAGGTGGACCCCCGCTTTAAAATTGTGTTTGCGCCCATTCTTTGCACTACCTTACTACTGATTGACAGTTCAGCTTACACAAAGCTTATGATTGCTTTACACTTATCTATTTAACTATAAAGTATCCAAACAACTAATGAATAGGGATGAGGTTCGAGTTTGCTACTACCACGGGTTGGATGTAAACCCAGATATGCTCAGGAGAATATTTTTATACCATAATGAGCTGCAAATTCTTGGGGAAAATCTGCTGCCCTCTGCCAGAAAGTTGTCAATAGGAAAAAGGTTTGCCTTCCAACATGACAAGGGGGGTTATTTACGAAAGGCAAATCCTACAAGTGTACTGCATGTGCACTTAAAAGTGCGCTTTCAGGTGCAGTTGATGTAGATCTGAGGGGGACATGCAAGGAACATAAAAAAACAGCATTTTAGCTTGTACATGATTGGATGATAAAATCAGCAGAGATTCCCCTAATATCAGATCTTCCCCTCAGATCTACAGAGACTGCACTTCCAAATGCACTTGTAGTGCAAAGTGGGTTTGCCTTTCGTAAATAACCCCCAATAACCCAAAGCACACAATAAAAATGACCACACAATAGTTGAAGGTCACCATCAAGTTTGACTGAACTTGAGCAGTTCTGCAAAGATGAGAGGGCAAATATTGAGAAGTCTACATGTGGAAAGTTAGTAGAGACATATCCCAACAGACTAAAGGCTGTAAATAAAGCAAAAGGTGGTTCAACAAAATACTGACACGGGTGAGCCTTTTTCCAACTTAGTAATTCTGTTTTTGAATTTTTTTTACAAAGAAATCTGACATGTTGGTGTGATATCTTTCACTTGGATATTTTAAGTTGCACTAGTAAATACGACTGGATAAAACAAGAATTGTGGCTGTCTTCATTTCAGGCTGCAAAGCAACAAAATGTGATTACAGTGCCTTGAAAAAGTATTCATATCCCTTGAAATGTTCCATATTTTGTCATGTCGCAACCAAAAACGTAATTGTACTTTAATGGGATTTTATTTGATAGACCAACATAAATTGGCACAAGTTGGAAAGTGGAATGAAAATGATAAATGGTTTTCAAAATTTTTACAAATAAATATCTGAAAAGTGTGGCATGCATTTGTATTCAGCCCCCTTTACTCTGATACCCCTAACTAAAATCTAGTGGAACCAATTGCCTTCAGAAGTTACCTAATTAGTAAATAGAGTCCACCTGTGTGTAATTTAATCTCAGTATAAATACAGCTGTTCTGTGAAGCCCTCAGAGGTTTGTTAGGGAACCTTAGTGAAC
This sequence comes from Lithobates clamitans, assembly GCA_037952925.1. Lineage (NCBI taxonomy): Eukaryota > Metazoa > Chordata > Amphibia > Anura > Ranidae > Lithobates > Lithobates clamitans. The sequence continues at coordinate 2,505,105 of JBBGZY010001335.1, read as the reverse complement.
AAACAGCATCATGAAGGCCAAGGAACACACCAAACAGGTCAGGGATAAAGTTGTGGAGTAGTTTAAAGCAGGGTTAGGTTATAAAAAAATATCCGAAACTTTCAGCATCTCACAGAGTACTGTTCAATCCATTATCCAAAAATGGAAAGAGTATGGCACAACTGCAAACCTACCAAGACATGGCCATCCAGCTAAACTGACAGGCCGGGCAAGCAGAGCATTAATCAGAGAAGCAGCCAAGAGGCCTATGGTAACCATGGAGGAGCTGCAGAGATCCATACCTCAGGCGGGAGAATCTGTCCACAGGACAACTATGTGCATTCCACAGATCTGGCCTTTATGGAAGAGTGGCAAGAAGAAAGTCATTGTTGAAAGAAAGCCATAAGAAGTCCCACTTGAAGTTTGCGAGAAGCCAAGTGGGGGACACAGCAAACGTGGAAAAAAAAATTTTACTTTTTGGCCTAAAAGCAAAACGCTATGTGTGGCGGAAAACTAACACTGCACATCACCCTGAACACACCATCCCCACCATGAAACATGGTGGTGGCAGCATCATGGGGTGGGGATGCTTTTCTTCAGCAGGGACAGGGAAGCTGGTCAGAGTTGATGGGAAGATGGATGGAGCCAAATACCAGGCAATCTTAGAAGAAAACCTGTTATGCCGCGTACACACGGTCGGACTTTTCGTCTACAAAAGTCCAACGGACGCTGACGGACTAAAGCTGGCTGGTAATCCGATCGTGTGTGGGCTTCTTCGGACTTTCAACGTACTTTTTTAGCCTCAAATCCGACGTACTTTAGATTTGAAACATGCTTCAAATCTTTACGTCGTAACTACGACGGACCCCGAAGTCCGCTCGTCTGTATGCTAGTCCTACGGACAAAAAAATGACGCATGCTCATAAGCAAAAACTAAACGGAAGCACTCGGTCTAGTAAAACTAGTGTTCGTATTGTAGGTAGCACATTCATCACGCTGCAAAATCTGTGATCGTTGAATGCAGCGCATTTTATTTCTTCTTTACGAATGCTCTAAAGAACGAAGGTGTTTTGCTGTTCATAATCAGAGTTCTCCCAAACTGATTTCTGAATTCTTTTTCTCTTTGATCTCATGAATGATATAGTATGCTTTTTATAAACAATGTTTCCATACTAATAATACTTTTTCCCTTATTTTTTTTTTTTTTTTTAGGTTTGTAAAGTTACCACAAAGAACCCATTATTCTTTTTTTTTTTTTTCTAGTGATTATTTTTTATTTTTTAGATAAAGTTAACCCAAAGCACCGTTTTTGTTTATGTATATTTTTTTTTTTTCAAGACTTACCACTTGAACATTCTTAACATTAGTAATGTATTTTTGGTGTGTTTTTTTAAAACTCAATAAGATTGTTGTCCCTTGTTAATTTAACATTGTGTGTAAAATCAATGATTTAAAAGAAAACACATAAAGTCTTTTGCTAAACTCAAAAAAGATCCATTTATTCATGGTCAAAATAAAATAAAGAGGAAGTCAACGCTGGAAAAAGTCGGTGTACAAGAAAATTGGGATCTTGAGGAGTCCATATAAGGGGGAGCACAATCTGGTCCAAGAATCCCAGAGATCAACAGCACCAGCAGATGATCTAGATGTCCCCAGACTGTGGTCCTACAACAGCCTGCGTCTTCTGTCAGACCAGACTGAACCCAGGTCATCACTTTCTTCTCTTCCCTGCAGCCTTTCCTCCACGCTGCCCTGCAGCCTTCCCTGCAGCCTTCCCTGCAGCCTTCCCTGTAGCCTTCTTTTGAGGCTGTGGCTCTGGTGTTTCAGTTGTGGCAGGAGGAGGAGGAGGAGGAGGAGGAGGAGGAGGGGGGGGGGCTGCCTCATGTAGTTGGGTGTTTTTTGTTAGCGTGCCCTGCAGCCCCTTATGGATTGTTTCCCCAAATAGGCGCTCACAAATGAGGCGCTGCTCCCAATCCATCTGAAGAAGCCTGCTGGCTAAGTAGCAGCCATAGGCTTCTTCCGCTTCGGGGGGGCTTGTTAAAAAACGGGTGGCCTGTTGCATGAGGCGCAGGGACGCGTCCTGTGTGACCATCCCCTTCCTGGCCCTTTTTTTGGGAAGGTGGAGGGGAGGCACTTGGGATTGGGTGAGGCTCCTACTGGGCCCAGCCACCTCACTTGGCCCAGCCACCTCACTTGGCCCAGCCACCTCACTGGGAGCAGCCACCTCCTGCCTGACACTGGGCCCAGCCTCCTCCAGGATGATGGTGAATCCGGCCTCCTCCAGGCTGTCCATGGGCCCGGTCTCCTCCTGCCTGCCACTTTCCCCACATTCCTCCTGGATGGACTCATCCTGTGTATAAAAAAAGGACAATAGTTTTAGTTTCTTTTTTTGGGTTCATCAATGACACACAGTTTGCTTCTCATGACTAGCAAATTCAATGTGAATACATCTCTTTAATAAAAGAGTCTAATCAGACACCCTAATTATTTCAAGCAGGTGCCAAACATATTTAGTCACTACTATCATTTGATATGTATACACAATTTTGAGTGCTAAATTATTTGAGACAATTATAACATCCAGTTAACATCATTAATATTAGTACAGTAAATATTTGTTAAAATA